>OZ007599.1:5591246-6808760 GCA_963931845.1 Maratus michaelseni
TTGGATCAACTAAGTTCTGTCGAATCACATTTATTTATCAAGGATTTATACAATCTCTTGATACCATATTGCTATAAGAAACTGACAAATCAAACGTAAGATATCAATAAACGAACAAAATAAACGTATGTTCTCACTACAAATGCGCGGTAGAAAATTGCGCCTTCTCAGGCAAATATCAATACATAAAGTGGCGCCATCTATATTTATATTTCTCATCCTTTAGTGCAATATGATATTTTAACATTTATTAATGTCATTTTACTAGGAAATTAATTTTTGTTTTTATTAAGAATGTATTTTATTTAATAAATATTACACATTAATTTTATTAAGAGGCACCCCCTTCTTTTTTGTTTTGTGAAAAAACTGTGGGTGATAGCAAAAAACTAATGTCATATTTGTGATCAGCGGGACTGATTTACTAAGAAAAAAGTGCTATTCTACAAACCCCAGATTTGTGTTGACCTGTGAACTTATTATTCTGTTAAAATATAAAAGTGAATTATGATGTCACGAGTGCATAATTTTTATTTAATTCTCGAGAAATAGCATATTTTAGCCCATCTCAGTGAGACATACCAATTTTATTCTATTTGAAGCATTGTTTCTTCATTAAAATCCAACGGAAATGATTTTTGTCCATAGACTCCATAATGCAAAGCCCATGGACACCATAATGTAACACAATTATTCATTTTTTTTTAAAGCTGACCTATTCCATAATAGAGCTACAGAGAATTGGCCTAATTTGGAACGAAGTTTTTTTGGATATCTTTCCGTTATACCAACATCATGCCAAAATGGATGCCATTTACTTCAACCCTGAATGTACAAATAATTTTGATTTCAAACCGTGCCACAGTGGGGCGTTTCCATGATCTAGGTGGACAAAATTCCTTTTTCCAATTATCTCGGAATTTAACAAGACCGCGTATACTGGTAGCTAAATGTCTCTTTTGTCGAGATCCGTATGAGTTTTGAGTTCGTAAGCAAGTCGTGACTTTTCTGTTTTATTTGAAAGCAGGAGTTTACTGGACATATGTCACATGTTTGTCACACGATTTAACCTATTGTTGTTTGAAAATAAACGCCATCTTGTTTTCTAACTTCATCTTGACTTTTAATACACTATTAAGCATTATTAAGAAATAAGCATTTTTTAAAATCAAAGTGCCATTCCTAAAGTATTGAAAACTGAAGACAGCTCCTGCGAAAGTTTACGAATCATTAAGTTATATTAACTTGAAGTGTGCGTCTGAGTGTTTAATTCAAAACTTAAAAGTCAATTTTCACCACTTTTAATTATCCGATTGAGCTGAAACTTTTAATACATGTGTAGTTTCAATGACAATACAATATTATAATAATAAAAAAAAATAATATAAATAATTAAATAAGTCAAATATTTATCACTGTTTGATTATTTTATTACTGATACATTCGGAAAGCCAGCAAAACCTAATTAAACTTGAACGCAATAATTTTGTCCACCTAGATCCTCAAAACGCCCCACTGTGCGTGCCAAGCGCTGTGACTCGCTATTTATTCAACACAGATCTCTTTTTATTATTTTTTTTGAAAATTATTATTTAATCGTAAGCATGAAAAACATTTTAATTTACTATTTTTTGAATCGTAAATATTTTTTATTAAGTTATAACTTACATTTTTCGCTGATTCAAAAAGGAAATGTTTACTGACCTTACGGAATGGATTTTGGCATGACTTGCACTGTTAATTATATAATTTATCAGAGATGGTTTTAGTGTCTCGCATATTGTTCTATTTTGCTTAGTTATAGAATTATGGGGGAAAGTTTTATAATCAGATGAACCCGGTTATGGAAGCTTAGTCTTTTAAAAATATTCTGCTGAATGGATTTTGACGGAACCTTCACTGTTAGTTAGATGAGTTTTCAAGGATGGTTATAATATATAGCAGATGGTTTTATCGTTCTTTACCAAATCCTACTGTAAATCATCAACTAAAACATTTTGTCCTTAACAGCCCAAATTTTGTCTGACACTTTAAAATGTACTACGCAATGCCGTTCGCATCGTTTCCAGAAATGCAGAAGGACATTCCAAGTAAAGGTCCATTTGGTTTTAAAACATGAGGTCAAATTCAAGGTTGTAAATATTTCGTTTGATTAAAGGAGCGTTAAGTAAAATTGACCAGCGTAGCTTGCTAGTTCCTTTTTTTTTGACGAGTTAGACCTGGCTGACAAAGCCGTGGGTGGCTATATTTTGCCGTAAGGTAGAGTTTTTCCCGCTTGTTTTCTTTAAGTAGACCTAACAGTATAAAAAGCATACCTAACAGAGTGATAGGTTAATGATTCGACTTTAAGTCAGATTTGGTTTGAAAGTTTACCTAAAAGAGTAGAAGGGTTATGGTTCAATCGAATAATGAGGTAGTTTAAAAAATGTATAAAAAATAAATAGTATGTTGATTATGTGAGATGGTTTAAAATATAACGTATAAAACTACGGCTAAAAAAGTAAAGGTCAAGATTTTTGCTGAAACGTCAGTGAATACTCACTGTGGAGACGCGAAAAGTTTTTGGTTTCCGTCTGTTTGTCTGTCTGTTCCGCGATAACTGCCTTAAAAGCGCCCGATTAGGTGGATTTTTGGTGGGTATGTTGATTCGGTACCTGGAATTAGCTGTATACCTTTTAGTTTCATTTGTTTCATTTGTTCGAAAAATATAGACCATTTCGTTTTAGGACATAATGCTTTCTTATAAGAATGCAGACGATTTTCAAATTTCATTTTTAACTGAAATGAAAATCAGATATTTGAATAATGGATTTAAACGTAAAATTATTGATGCTAAATTTTCGATATGGAGGTTTTTAATATATCCAATAGCTTTGAAAATTTGCCGATACATTTATTAGAATTCAGAAATTAATTGTTTAAATTATTGGAACATTTTTTACATCTGTTCGAAAAATATAAAACAATTTAATATAATATTTTTTTTACAAATTAAATTTTTTTTTTTTACATTGCTCTTTAATTTATTAGTTGCTTAGCAACCCTATTTCAAAAAATATCAAAATAATAAAATCAAGTAACCTCTCACTATTTTGCTGCAATATTTGATAAGGAAAATAAGTTATTTTTGGGAAATTTTAGTATTCTATTGACATAAATGAGAATTTATTTTGATACAAGTTTACTTTTTTATCTAAAAAATTACATGAATAAGAAGTTTATAAAATTTTCTGAATATCATTGCATAAACCGCGTTTAATTGAACGCTTCTAATTTCTGAAACCTCCGAAGTATTTTATATGCCTATAAATATGTATGTTTTATAAAAAAAAATTAAATTGCGGATTGTAAGACGCTAAATAATATGAAAAGTGAGATTAAAAAACAATGACTTTTGGAGCTGACGTTGAGGCTTCTGATATGCAGATTTACTAGTTTATAGCATGTGGGTAAAATATCATTATCATTACTTAGAAATAAACAAAAAGAATTGTGAAAAATTAGATTCGGCTATAAAATTTAGAATGGTCGATATGTTAACAGTCACTATAAATGGATACATACTGTGCATAAAATATATATACTCTATGAAATATATATATATATATATATATATATATATATATATATTCTGAGGAGTATACGACCTTAAAATTTTATACATATAAATCGAGAAAAAATCATATTATTCTACATATTAAAAGTTTTTACTAAAGTATTTAAATACGTCAAAAAATCATATTAATTAAACAAATTAAATTACTTGTCACGTTATTCGTAGATATAAAACTTTACTTAATATAAATACATACTAGACATGTAAATATATGGTAAACATAAAAAATATCTTCTTAAAATATTACTGCAAAAAATACGAAAATATCATAAAAATGTGTAACTGGTTAAAAATTATTAAGTAAAGAAAAATACATCAAAAAGTAAAAACTTTTATTTATCAAATTAAATTACACATATTAATCATTTTCAGGAAAAATATATAAATATTACTTAAAACTTGAAACTGTTTTAAAATTATTATTAGTATACATTACTAAAAAATAAATATTGTATTACAATTTCTAAATATTTTTCAATAAATTTCTTACAATTATTAAGAAATGAAAGAGGTATTGTGTTACAAATTCGTAAAACATCTTCAGTAACATCTATTTCTAAATTTAAATACAGACTTGTGAAAATTAGATTCAGTTGCAAAAATTTCGAATGGTTGCTATGTAAACTATTATCAGATATATGAATGCATACTTTACATAAAATATATATTCGATTTAAATAATTAATAAACTATAAATAAAATAAACCATGCATAAATCTTCTAAAGAATATATCACGCGAAAAAAAATAATAAATCAAAAATTCTTTTTATTATCAAAATATAAATATATCAATATATATAAGATGTATCTCTCTATGTTAAAAAAAAAAAAAGTAACCACCGCCGCCGCAGCCACTGTCACTGAAGATTTTGTGCCTTGAGGTCTTTCTGGACTAATATTCAGAAAACTATTACAGTGCATACAAAAATATGAAAATTGGTAGTTTTATAGAGAAATGTTCCATAAAGTAGAAGTAGCTGAAGTAGATTGTTTTTAAATCGAAGAAATATTTTGGAAGATATTTAATATTAAAGTTGGTCAAAATAGTTCTCTTAACAAAGTTTTATAGGAACGAAAACTTTGCACAGGAATTTAACCATAATTTAAAAGGATATAGTTGACAAGCTTGCGGTGTGCAGAGTGCAATAATTTTTTTTTAATTTGACTAATTTTTTGAAGCTTTATTTCAAGGCTTTATTCAAATTTTCATTATTTTGATGGAGATTTATTTCATACTAGCTGTTACCCGTGACTTCGTTCACGTAACATTTTAAGAATAATAAATGCATTAATTAAGCAAAACATTTCACCCCTGATAATTAAATATATACATAATTAACCAACGCTTTATCACTTTTTATAGGAAACAATACGGAATTTCTTTGTTATAAGGGTATTAATATAACTCCGTCTTAAAAAAGCGAAATTTGCGCCAAATAATATAAAATATCGCGAAAATGAAGCTGCAACCAATTGAAAAAGGTATCTAAGGTGCGATAAGAAATGATCATCTAGAATACCATTAAGTGTTTTTTTGCACGCAAAAAAAAAAAAAACTTGGTCACAAAAGGGTATTTACTTTTGCAACAAATTTCGCTCGCTAAAGAAAGCAAATTGGCTAAGGACCCTATTACAGAGCCTACCCATCCTATTCTTGGCTATTTTCTACCTATTAAGAAAACAATTCTACTACAACGCGCTTTCACGTTTATAATATTAGGAATTTGCTTATTTTTAGGAGTTTGCAAGATCGGGTTGTTCAAGTCTTACGAATTCGGATCAAGGAAGATTTTCATTACTTTTTTATTTATCCTTTGCTCTTGAACTAAGCGAATTTTTCAATAAATTTTATTTTCATTTCGATAACATCATTGTTTATTGAAAAATTTTAAAAACATTGCAAATACATTTAAACATTGTAATGGAATCTATCCCATTTTTCTAATCCTATAAAACTTTACCAAAAAGAAAAAGCCATTTTTAAAAATGAACTCTTTGCTCCTAAAGCCGAAAGAATTATAATCCGGTTGCCAAACCACGACCTGCAAACATGTCTCGACTATGCCACTTTACTTCAAGCCTGGGAATGATGTTACTTTGATGCAATAATATTAAATCTATAGGTTTTTATGAACGATATGCCACTTTATTTTTTTTAAAAGTCATTTCTATTCAGATTTCCTGAGATGAACAACTTAAAATTTAACGCTCGTCAAATATTGTTTATTTCCGGCAATCTAGTTATCATTATTTTTTGTATCTATGAATGAAAACAACTACCCCGTTAATCCTGACGTCATTTTCGACATGGATAATTTTACGGTGCATACTATAGAAATTTGCTATCCATTTTCTTTTCAAAAATTTTTTAAAACTTTTTTAAATTTTTAAATTAAAAATACGGTTAGCTGCGCGTAGACAATAAAGCTCGCCATCAAACTTATATTGTATTCATTTAATTTTAAACACATACATTTAACATACAGTGGTGGCCAAAAGTTTGGACATTTTTTGAAAGTTTCATGTTTTTCAACTTTGTGTGCTTGTAGACTATATTAATTTTTACTTAAATACAAACGTTTATATATCAAATTGAAGGTAATTTAATGTAGAATTTAATAATAATAATTTAACAATATTACAATACCTGTAGTACAAAAACAGTTATGCTCATTTTAGTAGAACAAACAAACACAAATCGTTTTGAATAAGGACATGTTTTGTAATAAAAGCGTACTAGCCAATCACAAACACTGTTCTGAGGACCAATCAAATGTCTGTAACTATAGTTTAGGTTATTTGGATGGTAAAAGAGTTATTGTTGTGGAAATATTTTGTGGAATGATGCATACTAGTACGATTAAATAGGGTATTGCTGTTTTTGAATATTTAAAGTCCTTTTTTTAATTAAACTAATTTTAAACAATGTCATCAACAATAAGAACTAATTGGACATCTACAAAATGAAGCCGAATTGTCATATTAAGAGAAAATGGCCTCTCTTATGCTGAAATTGCAAGACAAGTTGGTGGTTCACTGACTTGTTCTGGTGTACGAAAGTTCTGTTTACGTTATGAAGAAACGAAATCAGTGGAAAATAAGGCCAAATCAGGCCGAAAAAAATGCACAAGTGCTACTGCCGATAGAAAAATTAAACGGCTATGCCTGCAAGATAGAAAAATTTCATCAGATGCCATTAGATGTGAAATGATCGCAGCGGGTATTGCAGTAAGTTCAAGAACAATAAGAAGAAGATTATCAGGATTTGGACTACAAGCTAGAATTCCAAGGAAAAAACCATATTTAAATCAAAAGCATCGCGAAAAACGAGTTAAGTGGGCAAAATAACACATTAAATGGTCAGAAAATCAATGGAAGCAAGTAATCTGGAGCGATGAGAGTAAAATATCGCTCTTTGGTATTGATGGTAGAAAATACGTGAGACTTAGAGTAGGAGAAGCACTTCATCCTGATTGCATTGAAGTAACTACAAAAAACCCAACAAATGTCATGATTTGGGTATGTATGTTTGCAGATGGTGTGGGCCGAATTCAAGTGATTAATGGCATCCTGAATGCCAAAAAATACATCGAAACTGTCCTGGAACCAAAATTGATGCCTTCCATCAGGGATCTCTTCCCCAACAACGCACCATTTATTTTGCAGCAGGATTCAGCTCCATGCCACACAGTAAAAGTATGCAAAGCATGGTTTCAAAATAAAGGCATAGAAATATTACCATGGCCAGAAAACAGCCCTGTTGTCAATCCAATTGAAAATTTGTGACGACGTTTGAAAATTTATGTACGAAAAAACGTCCATCCAATAAAAGACAACTTATTGAAGCTATAATTGATTCTTGGCACCATGTGATTACGAAAGATGAACTCCAAACACTCGTTCACTCGGTAGTCCAGGCATTAGGGGATGAAAAAGATCAAATGAAGGAAAGTTTTGGTGTAGTTTTTTTGGGGGTGTCCTTTTATGTTGTTTTGGTCGCTGAACAGGAATCCGAGGTTTTCCAACAAATTTTTTTCCGGGAAATACGTTTTTTTTACAAAAAACGCGTAAAAAACGGACTTTTCTCCGTTTTTACAAAATAATTCCAAAATTGTGCATTTTACGTGAAAGTCGGCAGTATATGAATTAAAGACAGTAAAATTTCCTATATTTTATGTACTGAAAGTTTTTTTCTCTGATCAATGGTTTAGCCATGAGAGTGCCGCAAAAAAGGGTATTATAAACAAAAAACTGTAAAAAAAAAAACGGGAATTACGGTAGTGTATGTCTATGTAACATGGAAACTAACCATTTTACGCAAACGGTAACCATTAATGATACTAAAGATTATATGTTTGACTATATTTTATGCGTTCGAGGTAGAGGAAAAGTGCGGATCCTGCGCCAGGGGAAGGTGGGAGCAGTGGAGCAGTTCCACCTTCTCTCATGAGTCGAAAGTGCTCCTCCGCCGGAGTGCTCATACTGTAAGAGGCGGTAAAATTGGGAGGTGTAAAAGACAAAAAAATGTAAAACGGGAATTAAGACCCTGTACGTCGATGTAACATGTAAATTAACATTTTATACAAGCGTTGACTGTTAATGATACTAAAAACTATATGATTGACTACATTTTACAATGAAGTTGCCTGATAATAAATATGGCGACCCATTATGAATCATTATTTAATTATAAATTATTATGCACATTAGTAACAAACATTAGTATATTTACATGAAGTCAAAAAGCAAAATTCTTATTTTCGCAATTTTTATTTGAAGGTCCCTGCTGTTCATCGACATCTACAACATAGAAAATAGACGTATGGATTTTTTATTTACTATCAATATTATAGAATAAATGTTTTCTTAATGGTAATTATTTCATTCCTTGTGGCATGGCTTGTTCCTCTTCCATTGTGTCCACGGATTCAATGGGTGGGCAATCCATCTCCAGCTCGGTTTCAAGTTATAACTCGTCTTCCTCATCTTGATTCACCACTGAGATGTTGTTGCAGTTCCCTTCGCAGTTGAGGTACATGTTGGAACAACAAAGACCTGTCTTCTTGCACCCACAATTTTGCTGACAGTTCTTTCTGCACTTACATGATACAAGCTTCAACAACGAAGGGGGAGCAGGGGGTAGAAAGTAAATACAGTCTCAAGGCCAATATTTGTTTTTTTCCATCCTCACTCTTCAGCAATTTCTACAACTGCTAGCCATTGCTGCACCTGGTGATATACTCTTAAAGAGTGCTGTCGTGCTGCAGCTGCAGATTGTGGTAAAGCAGCAATATTTGAATTGTATTTAATGCCGACTTCTTGTACGAAATATACCTTAGGTGGTTCAGCGAAGGCACATTCGTCCCCCTATAACCGTACAGCAAGACCAGGAAACGTCTCCCAGCAGCTGCAATCATCTCTTGAGTAGCGTTGGAGTCTTTAAATACTTTAAGAGCGTCAGCAACATCTGAATTCTTCACAAGAGTTTTGAGGAAATTCATTTTTCCTTGCATAAATGGTGCTGACGTTGTATCACACCCGCTCATAGCATGTAGGAAGAGGAGGATGTTTTCCGCAACCGTTGAACTCGCAGCATTAATTGGAGAAGATATCACTGAAAAAACAGTTTGCTTTCCAGGTTTTAAAAAGAAAACGTTTTCAGCCCTGCAGAGAGCTATCAAAATGACCAAGAGGTGTACATCCTTCCCAACTATAATCACCGTCTCATTTGATGGAACCAAGGACAAAGCATTGTTTATAATTAAGGTGTCTGCGTCTTCTTTTGCTTGCTTGCATGTAATATCTGCTGATGAGATCTTATCACTCATCATAGATATTAACCGACTCTTGTTTTTTGGGTTAGCAAGAAACTTTTCTTTGCAAATGGTAGGTATCATTGTACCGTCAAACAATAATATCCGGTGAAGAATGTTTCCTTGCTCGTCTCATACGCTCAGCAGTGTTTGTACCACCTTGTAAGTCATCAGGGTAGCCATCAAAGACAACTACTGTCTGCGGTTGGTACCGTGACTGTACGTAATCAACATATTTATCGCAGATTGTTGAAAAGGCTGATTCTTAGGCCAAACAACCCTATGCAATAAAAACCCCCATCAATGACGAATTGAATTCTGCCGCTGAACCGCTTGTTTGTTAGGGCTTGACTGCCTTGTAGAAAGTAGATTTGGTTCCTTTTCTTAAGCCATTGTCGAATAGGGATAAGGAATAATATTTGTTGCTAATGCTCATAATTATTTATAATTAAATAATGATTGATAATGAGTCGTCGTATTTATTATCAGGCAACTTCATAGTAAAATTTAGTTAATTCTATATATTTTAGAATCATTAATAGTCAACGTTTGCTTAAAATGGTTAATTTTCATATTACATCGATACAGGGCCATAATTCCCGTTTTTTACAGTTTTTTCTCTTTTATCCACTCCCAATGTTATTGCCTCTTAGAATACGAGCTCTCCGGAGGAGTAGCACCCTCGACTCATGAGAGTAGCTGGATCTGCCCCACTGCTCCCACCTTCCCCTGGTGTCGGATCCGCACTTTTCCTCTACCTCAAATGCATAAAATATAGTCAAACATATAATCTTTAGTAACATTAATAGTTAGAATTTGCATAAAATGATTAGTTTCTATGTTACATTGACATACAGTACCGTAATTCACGTTTTTTTTTACAGTTTTTTGTTTTTAACACACATTTTTGAGGCACTCTCGCGGTTAAACTATTGATCAGAGAAAAAAACTTTCAGTACATAAAATGTAGAAAATTTTATTCTCTTTAATTCATATATTGCCGATTTTCACGTAAAATGCATAATTTTGGAATTATTTTGAAAAAATGGAGAAAAGTCCGTTTTTGTACACGTTTTTTGTAAAAAAAAAGTATTTCCCGGAAAATTTTTTGTTGAAAAACCTCGGATTCGTGTTCAGCGACCCAAACAACATAAAGAGACCCTCCCCAAAAAACTGCACCAAAACTTTCCTTTATTTTCTACCAAATGTCTGGACTACGGTGAAAAGACGCTGTGAAGCTGTCTTAAAAAATAAGGGTTATCCTACTAAGTATTGATTGTGTAAGTATCACTTTAAAAAAATGCAAATCTAAGATAGATCTTACTATTAGTTGCATAACTTATTTTGTAATACAGATATTGTAATACTGTTTTTATTATTAAATTCTACTTTAAATTACCTTCAATTTGATATATAAACGTTTGTATTTAAGTGAAAATTAATAAATTCTACAAGCACACAATGTTGAAAAACATGAAACTTTCAAAAAATGTCCACACTTTTGGCCACCACTGTACATATATTACATACATTTAAAATACATATAATATATACATTTGAAATATACTCATTTCAAGTGAAAAATAAAAGACAAAAAAAGGCAAAAAAGAAAAGAAAAGAAACCAAATAATAAGAAGTAATTTCATAACCCAAGATCATTTTATTTGACCATCAAAGCATATCCGTTTTATTTTCGATATTTATGACGCCATACTCGCCTGTTTTCCGTATCATGCATCTTGTATTATTATCAAATGCTTGAAAATGTGTGTTTTATTTATAATAATGTTATTTAATCTTCTTTTTAATTCTTATTTTTTTATTATATTTTCATTTTTCACGTTGAATACTGTATTCCGAGTTTTGGTTTAGTATTTGCAACGATAAAGTAAATTCAATCATTTTAAAATTTTATACGAAAAAAAAATGTATATTTAGTCTCAATGAAAATAATAATATTTTTAATTATTAAGAAATTCTTGAAAATATACGTTTTATTTCTAATAATGTTATTTCATTTTCTTTTTAATTCTTAATTTTTTTTATTTCCCTTTCATTTTTCACGTGAAAATTTTTTCAATTGAAAATAAATTGTTGAGTAAAAATTATTATTCTTGGTTTTGATTTAGTATTTGCAACGATAAAGTAAATTTAACCATTTTAAAATTTTATACGAAAAAATGTCCATTTATTCGCTATGAGAAAAATGATCGATTGATATGCAAAGATACAGGGCCAGTAAATCCTCCATTTTCACGCTGGCTTCAACCAAAAATTCAGACACACAATCGGATTTAATATCATTAGGATTTCCAAAAGTACATTTTTTGAAATGTTGACAATTTGTAAAATAGCGCACATAATAATATCCCCTTTCAATTAAAAAATTTATTTAAACGTGACCATTAAAAACAGAAATAAAACTTTAAAATAACAATTATGTGATCACGTGTTAAAAGCAGTAAATGAAGAAAATTACGTAATAAAACGATATTTGCGCGTGAATATTAAAAAGAGAAATAATTAAATTATTACACGCTCAAAGCATTAAATGGGGAAACTTACGTCATATTTAAAATGCTCAAATAACACTATTTCCAAACAGTTTAAATTTAAAAATATATTTGCACGAGATATTAATTCATTTCGACAAAATCTTTTACCTATTATTGCAAATTTTAAATCAGCGTAAATATTAATATTTCCCTACAATTATACACTATATTTTTACGTTTAATAATTACATTTAAATTAACGAAATAACTAATAAATTGTTAAATTATCATTAAAAATACAGATAAACGTTGAATTAAAAATCACTCGATGACTAACACGTGTAACTCAACTGATTTCAATTGAATGCGACGAAACGGCCATGCACTTTTTGCATTAAATCCTACATTTTAGCGACATATCTTTTCTTTTATAGAAAGTAGTCGACGGAACAATGGAGAAGTACCTAATTTTCTATAGCATCTTTATCAAATTCTCGAAGCAGCAACATTGTTACTTAACTATTTTACAAAAGTTGATTTTCAAATGTTTAATTGATCTCATTTAATCAATCATGGCAACAGTTGTTAACTCTTTCGGCCTTAAAATCCCTTAGTCAAAGGAAAATGAATGGAAACGCGATTACGGCAGATCGTCATTGGTCGCTTAATTATAATTCAATCTTCCGTAATCGTTTTAAAGTTGATCAAATCAGAGTGTTTTTAATTTTTGCGGTGTCAAAACGGGGATTGGCGAGCGTAGCTCGTAGAGCCCCCTAGTAATTTTGGAAAATAAATTGCAGTTTTTAACTATTTAATTATCTTTCTCATAAAAATTATTTCTATATAGGTATATCGAAAATATATAATTATTTTTGTAAAACGTTCTAAAAACATTTTCATAAATGTAATTGTAAAATATATTAAAACAAAAATTATTTTTGCTGTTAAAAAATATTTTTTTATATATATCATCATTAAAATATTTTAAGTTTCTCCTAAAATTTCAGTAAGTATGCACAAATCGGGAGCTCATTAGCTCGAAAACTTGTGTTTTAAATATCTTAAATTGCAGTTGAAGAGTCCAGAAGCATGGTTTTAATATTAAATTGACCAACAAATTTCCAAACCATGCTTGTTTTTACTTACCCATCATACGTAGTATAGGGTAAGTCTTGTAATCGTTTTGAAAATCGAAAATTTTTTTGACGGATTTACACGTTTCAGACACCGAAGATTCCGAAAAACATATTTTTAGAAAAAAAAAATTTGCCGTCCGTCTGTGTGTCTGTGTGTGTGTCTGTGTGTCTGTGTGTCTGTGTGTGTGTCTGTGTGTCTGTGTGTCTGTAAACACTCTATCTCCCGAAAAAATTGAGATAGAGACTTGCAATTTGGTATGTACTTAGTATGTAATAATGGGAAGAAGCCTATTTCATTTCAATAACCTCGATTAACCGGCACTCTTTTTTTCGGACTCTCGAAATATTCGTTCTGATAAAAGGTATATAAAAATTTTCGAAATTGGTTATTTTAAGAAATGAATATAAAATACAATAAAAAAACATAAATTTTGCATACAGCATGAAGTCGATCGGATAATGAGTTGCCGAAATATTTGGAATCCTATTTTCCACACTCTTCGATTTTTCATGACCCTGTATTTCATCCAAATTTCACTTCAAAGATATATTTTAATTCGAAATTTGACGCTTAATCAGATGCAATAAACCGCTAGTTAATAGGATTATTATTTTTGGAGTTATAAGGATGTTTCTTTCAAGCAATTCAGTAATCGAGACTTTAAAGTTTGTGACGTCATCAAGCCACGATTTTATTTGAATTTCAATGCATTTTATAAGTAGTTTACACATTTTTATTTTAATATTTTACATTATGCATATCCATGATGAGTAAGTATTACGGTGGCCCCCAACGACTATTTTCTAATGGATTCGAATCTCAGAGCTCCACTTTAAAAAACATACATAATTTCACCTCCTAACACTTTCACCCATAGAGGACAGCACCAGAATTTCCTTTACAATTTAAAAGATCACTCCTCATTCAAGTGACCTCCAATTTCTTATTTCCCTTCCTCAAACATCACACATCCGGGGTTCTGACGTCAGATGTGCTTACCGGAAGGCGCAGAATTAGATCTCCTCATTTTACAAGACGATAAAAGATCATTTTAGTTTGGCAATTTCGTTTAGAAGACTTTTATGAATCTTCAGAATAAAATTTCAACTTTTTTTTTTCGAAAAATTATTAACATTGTAATATTTTAATATTGTATTTTTCAGCTATCAATCTGTTCGTTTAATTACTTATTTTATTATTATATTTAAATGCACATGTTAGAAAGCCCAATGTAATAATGAATTCAATCAACATTTTTTTCTTTCAAATTCTGTTCAGTGCCGTATTCTTTTTCAGCACCCTCTAAAATGCAAAAAGACTACTTACTTCATGAGAAGCATATACTTATTAATTAGTGTAATTAATAGATACTTTCTTCTATAAAATTGTTGTAATATAGTAAAGTATAATCAATATTTGGAAAGAAATGAAAATATCTGAACTGGCATATATGAATGATTTATTTGTTTTAAGTTTTAAATGGGTAATTAAGGTGTATTTAAGCAAACACAAGCCATTTTCTCCTATTCTTAGATTGTGTTTTGTTTCAAGCGCCGTGCAAAAATAAATTCCTTAGATTTAATGTTTGATATTAAGTTATGTTTCTCCCCTTATATTTGTGAAACTAATGAAAATTTTATGTTTAACATACCATACATTGACAACATATCATAAATTGACAGAATTTAAATAACATGGATTGTTTTGAGTCAATATGCTCTAATGAAAATCGCACTGCCAAAAAAATTGAATACATTTATTGAAATGAGAAAAATATGCACCAACCCTTGTTATCATTAAAAATTATTTACAGGCTTTTTATTAAAATTTAAATGCAATTTTATACAGATTTATTAATGATGAAAAAACTTTTTCAAAGTCAAAAGTTTTTATTTTTAGTAACATTATAAAATTTATTTAAAGATTCAAACATATCTCTTCCATTTTTTTCTCATTAAATATGTTTGATAAAATATTTGAAGTTTAATACAGAAAACATCTATATATTTATTAAATATTAAACAGAAAGTTTAGTTACTTTTCATATTCGCTCGCATTTAAAAGAGTGCACATTTTATTAAAATTTAAACAGAGTATTTAGCTGCTTAGAATATTTCTATTGAATGAGTTTTCGAAGTTTCTTTAAAAAAGGAGATATAGCTATCTATTTAGTCAAAATCGTTTGAACCATTTTTAGATACAATTAGCTTGACCCTGACTCATGGTGACCCAAAATGACCCACTAATCGAATTTTCTCAAACATGTGACCTAGCCCAATAGTCTTCACTTTCCCTAAAACTGTAAAATACGTACTACATTTAATTCAAATCCTCTGAGCCGTTTTTAAGATAAAAATAGCTTGACCCATAATGACCCATGACCAAATGACACACTAATCGAAATTTATCGAACATGTGACCTACCCCAACAGTCTTCTCGTGCCCGAAAATGGTAGGGTACAAAGTTTAGTCAAAATCGTTTGAACCGTTTTTTAGATACAATTAGCTTGACCCTGACTCATGGTGACCCAAAATGACCCACTAATCGAATTTTCTCGAACATGTGACCTAGTCCAGTAGTCTTCCCATGCCCGAAACTCGTAAGATACAAAATTTAATCAAAATCGTCAGAGCCGTTTTTTAGATAAAATTGACCCGCGTTGACCCAAAATGATCCATTAATCGAAAGTTCTCGGACATGTGACTCAGCCCAATAGTCTTCTCGTGCCTGAAAATGGTAGGACACAAAGTTTAGTCAAAATCGTTTGAACTGTTTTTTAGATACAATTAGCTTGACTCTGATTCATGGCGACCCAAAATGACCCAATAATCGAATTTTCTCAAACATGTGACCTAGCCAAATGGTTTTCTGGTGCCTTAAAACGGTAGGATACAAAATTTCGCCAAAATCGTTAGAGCCGTTTTTAAAATAAAATTTGCATATATATATATATACCCCCCCTCCCCCTCCCACACCCACACACAAGATTTGCTTTCGTATTAGAATATATGATGTATATAATTCTTTTTTTCTATTTTCCCATCTGAGCTTGAACTCCTCCCCCCTTTTTTTTTTATCAGGGAACTTTTTACCGATTGTGCTTTTTTCCGGGAGTGATTTTTACCGTGGTGATTTTTACCGTGGTGATTTTTACCGTGGTGATTTTTACCGATGGTGCTTTTTTCCGTTGGTGATTTTTACCGTGGTGATTTTTACCGTGATGATTTTTTTCCGTGGTGATTTTTTCCAGGGTGATTTTTTCCGCCTACCCAATTCTACATGTATGCATGTTTTATGTTGTTCACGCATAACTCTCGTAAATGTGCATCGATTTTGGTAATTTTTCTTTTGTTGGAAAGAGAAAGGCCCCCAGGTGGTCCCATTTCAATGTCGTCAAAATCCGATTATTAGAACAAACTATTTAAAATGTTTTACTCAAATTTCCATTATTTTGATGAAGATTTAATTTATATTTCAAAAAGTCCATTATTTGAATTGTTGCCAATTTGTAAAACAGCACATATAACAATATTCCTTAATTAAAAAATGTATTTACAAGTGACTATTAAACACAGAAATAAAATTTTAAAATAATAATTAAATGATCACGTGTTAAAATCAGTACATGTAGAAAAATACGTTATAAAAAAATATACTTGCGCGTGAATATTAAAAAAGCGAAATTATTAAATTATTACGCGTTGTAAACATTAAACGGGGAAACTTACGTCATATTTAAAATGCCGAGGCTAACGAAAAAGAAAGGCTACCGCGGTGCTTTACGCGTATCTTTTTTTACAGACCGCCGGAGTCACGTGATTCTCGAATGCACCAATGAAGGTGTACGAAAAAAGCATCACGTCACTCTGGCGGTCTGTAAAAAACGATAAGTGGAATGCACCGCGGTAGCCTGTCTTTTTCGTTAGCCTCGTAAAATGCTTAAATAGCATTACTTCGAAACAGTTTCAATTAAAAAAACATATTTACACGAGGGATTAATTTATTTATAGCTGATAATGTATACTAAACTACACTGTAAAAAAACTATGCAATTTTACTAAAATATACTTAGTATCATTACAGATATTGTAGAGGTTACTAGAAAATCACCTGTAACCAATCGCTGCTAGTAATATTACAAAGAAAATAGCTGTAACTGAATGCTTATTGCGCATGCGTCCTTCTCTGTCCTTTCGCTCCCGTAACCGTAACGAATCAGAGTGTAATGACAATGGCGTCTCGGCTTCTCCCCCGATCGAAAACAACAAACAAAACATCACTATAATTGAATTGAATATTCCGCAAACGCATTTTATCACACATTCTCAAACACCTGGGAATGCCTTAAAACAGATTGGAAACACATCTGGACACCTTAAGCGTTTAATAAATAAAATATGTCTGATGAAATGTGTAAACTATGAGTAAAATATGTCTATAGAGGTTCATGAAAATATGTTTCGGGGATTTATTGCCACGTCCAGCCGCTGTCCTACCTCGTGTTCGTATATTAGGAAATATGTAAGTACCTATTTTATTCTTTCTGATGTTATTACTTTGTTTCATAAATAAATGTTTAACTTATATAAACTGCCTAATTTAGATAATGAGTTACAACTTCATTATAAAAAATATCTGATTTTTGTTTAATTTCGTTTAAACAGGTTAGAAAATAAAAGGCAGACAAGCCGACATTTGTGTTTAAAAATTTGCTGTAGAATAATACATTAAATTCAGCTGATAGTGAATCCTATTGTTTGTTTTGGATGATTGTGAAAATCAAATTGTTTATGTTTTTAATTAGTTGACCTTCATTTTTGATGCAAGTGGAAAGAAGAAAATGTTTAGAATGTTATTTTATTATGCATTCTTGTTAGGTGCAGTATATTTTAGTTCATATTAAGTCTGAAAATATTTATAATCAGTCGTAAGTACTTGACTATTTTGATATTTGCGAACCCTGACAAAAAATATTATATTAATATAGTGATATAAATTGATTTATGAACATGTTTTGTGGATTTTATTAACACCTTCCCCTTCCCCGTTGTTTTTTTTTTCTTCCTCCTCGTCTTTCCAAGTTTAGGTTTTCTAAACAATCACAGCTATGTGATTCTATTTTTTTTCTGCGGGGGGGGGGGGGGGATACACCTATTTATATTTATACCCATACATTTCTTACACCTATTATAAAAGCTTACAAAAAATGTTTTTTGTTTTCTTAAATTATGACTTTGAATGGCATTAGAGCTTTTTGGCTGCCAGAATAATTGGTACAAAGTTTCATACATTCTTTTTTGCTTATAATTTCAAAAATTTATCTAATATTTATTCTGAATAAAGATAAATCTGTTCCTTCAAAACTTCATTATTATTATTGCTGTTTATTATGCCCCTTAAGAAAATTGTACTTTAACAGTAATATACTAAACTGTAAGCAAGAAATTTTGATGCAAACAGCTTTATCCAGTGAATTTTACATGGAAGTACAATATTTTGACATGTTTCATTGGAGTACTCTGTAGTCTAGTACCATAAACTGTACAGCAGGCATTGCAGATTTGTTTATATTAGTGCTCGCGAATATACGTTTATATACGTTTAAACGTATACGTAGTTAAACCTCTTTTCCATATGATTCCTATCCAAAATCGTTACCGGTTACAATACGTTTTATACGTATAATCGTGAGCACTAGTTTATATCTTGCCAATCAATCTAACAGCTTTAAAAATATTCTTGGTAAGAAAAATTGCTAAAATTTATATTTTGTCTCTAGATTTATTGTACTTTATATTTTCTTTTTAAATACAAATTTTGCTTATTTTATGGGCTACTATAATTTCTTATTGTGCTAAGCTTGGTCCAGCATTCTTTGATTGCATATAAAATTTGGTTTGCTGCAGAAACACAGAAAAATTTATTACTGTGCTCTGTAGTTGGATTACCTTCATGGGGGGGGGGGGGGGGGGGGGTACACCTATTTATATTTATACCCATACATTTCTTACACCTATTATAAAAGCTTACAAAAAATGTTTTTTTGTTTTCTTGTTTTCTGTCTTCCGTTGTTGCCATACTTTATTAGCAATCTTCGATAATTAGTAGGCTTCGTAAATATGACATTTTTGAAAATATAAAAAAATATCTGATATTTTGATTATATATATATCAGATATTTTCAATATAGTCAACTTACTGCTGATAATAAATATTTTCAAGCATAATATAGATTAGAAACTAAAATATATTGCACTTAACATGAAAACTTAAACAATATACTAAAACTGTTTTTCCCCCCTCTTTTATTTTTCACTTTGAACAAAATTGAGATCAACTAATCAACAAAACAGAAACAATTTGCTTTATACACTTATAAAAGAACAACTATAGGATTCAGTATCAACTGTCAAGAAATCAGAAATTTATAAAACAAAATAGTATTTTTTTAAATTGAAAAATTTAAACATAAATGTCAGCTTACTTTTTTTTATTCCCTAACATGTTGTACAATTTAAGCTCAACAAACTTAAAAACCGTAAATTGATTATTTTCTAATGAAGCTGTATAGAACTGATTATCTAAATTAGACAGTTTATCTTTTTATATCTATCCTGAATTAGTTATGTCCTACATAATTATTAGTCCCATATAAGCTACATTTAAAAATAAAAACTTAAAACAAAGATTGGATAAGATTTTTGTCTTTCTTTAGCTAGAAAAGTCACTGCCAGAGACAAATGTTCTCTATCTACAGAATGGAACAATCAATATTAGTTGAAAATTTCATTTACACTTGTTTTGACTTAAAATATCGAAAATATCTTGCACAGTGATATTGTGAAAATAAATATCAAATATTGAAAATAACAAACATCTTGATATTTTGAAGATATATATCAATGAACCCTGATAATTAGAATACACAATCAAGGTATTTATTTGGCTGTGGTCCAAAAATGGTAAACATGTAACAAAGTGACATCACGCTTATGAACTTAATGGTTTTAAAGCACATTGTTTGATGACAGATTTTTTTAATATAAAAAGTGTAAAAGTAAACATAGTATTAAATATAATTTTATTTTTATATTATGAAAATTGAAAGGGTTTGTCGTTTTGTTTTACTTTTCTGTTATAAGAGGCCTTGGTGAGAGAAGGAAAGTTTTCAATCATGTTATCTGGCAATCTATTCACTGTTTTATATACCCTATTAATTTTTATTAAAGATTTAATTGTAGACCACTTTTCCATATTTGTAATAAAATATGGTATTTGGGCTTGGCTTTGGTTCAGTATTAAATATTTTAGATTCAGGTTGGGCGGGTTTCAGATTGACCAAAAAAAAAATTAGGTTCAACCCATTTTGCTCAAGTTTAGTCTGCGGGACCCAAGAATAAGAATAAAGCTGAAGTTGTAATATTTTCCATGTTCCTTTTGTGAACATGGAAATAGAACCTAAAATAACACCTAGAAATACCACTATAGTGTGTAAATGTCAATTCTGAGTCATGTTTGCAAACTTGTTAGCTCTGCAAAAAGTATACAAGGTAAAATATTTTATTTGAAAATTAATTTTTATACTTTTGTAGAGTAATTATTTAATGTGTGAAATAGTCATGTATCTGTGCACATACGAGCATACGCATACAAAGAGAGGGAGTCTTATTTTGGATTCTTATACATGTACATACATTTGATCGCTGAGGATTTATTTATGGCTTAAAAAAACCTTTAACTAACCTTCATTTAAAAAAATTGGTGTGTTACTATTTATCCTATTTAAAGGATGGCATGCCTGAATAATCACTAATAAGAAATTGATTGTGTTATGTTTTTCCTTCAAGATTGAATCGATAATGATGCATATGTGCACATAAATTGGTGCTTAATTTTTCTCTAAAAATGTGCTTATAAAGTACTCACAGGTGCTTATTTTTAGAATTAAAATGTTGCTACTCACCCTGTAAATGTTATTTTATACATAATGCTGAAAAATGTTATATATGCAACTCACAATATTTCCATCAATTTTAATAATTATTATACAATAAAAATATTTTTTATACTATAAGCTATTAATAATAAGTGGATAAATTCAGTTTTGTGTTGTACTTATTCTTTCTTTTTAAAACAAATATGAAATTGACCTACTTTTCGGCTAATGAATAGTACCATGCCTTTAAATAAAATAGAGGATTCCATGAAATCATAAAACCACCTATCTTCACAGCAAAAAAACTAGTTTTTGTTGTTTGAAATAAGATTTTGGGCGAAATCTTTGGAATATACTTGATATACAAGGTTACAAATTGGAAAAAATAACTGAAATTGGCTCTTTGTAACATGGTTAATAACTCTAAAACTATTCGTAGAAACAAAGTTTAATTTGTATGAAGTCTGTAAATTTCAGGGTTATTGGAAAATTAAGTTAACTTTAATTTGTATTTTGGGTTGTTCGAAAAGTTGGTTTGTACCGGAAAATTCTATCATTTAATTATTAGACATTATTTCCGATGTCTAATAATTGGCAGCAGAACTTTTCGGAACAAATTGGTTTTACCAAATGAAAAAAAAATTGAACAACTCAATATATAGTTGTCTAAGAAAATATAACAAATCAGGGGTTGATCCAGGCAAAATTTGGGGCCTTTTTAGGGTCCCTTCATAAAAATCTATTTAATAAAATATCCCCTTCACAAAAATCAATTCAATAAAATGGGTTCCTTCACAAAAATCAGTTTAATAAAATAGGTCCCTTCACAAAAATCAGTTTAATAAAATGGTCCCCTTCACAAACATCAATTTAATAAAATTGGTCCTTTCACAAAATTCTATTCAATGAAAACTTACTATTTATTATTTTGTGATGGTTTGAAATGTGTAATTTGTAAACAAACAAGTTCACCAGAGAGGAAAACTTCAGCAAAAGGATTTTAAAAAGTTTCTGTTTATAAATGCTTGGTTCGAGTTTGATTAGCTGGATTTCAACTTTCGTTACAAAATGTTATCTTTCACAAAAATATAATAAATTTCACAAAAATAACCTTTACTTTTCACAAAATGGGCCCCAAGAAAAAAAAAACCTGCATCGACCCCCGCATATTTGCGGGGTAATTATTAAATAAAAGCCAAAAACAGACATTAAAGGTCTGTGCAGATCAAAATTTTCAGGCCCGGCCTGAACAAAAAATTTTATCTTGGCTTAAAGGTGAAAATAAGGAATTTTGCTTAGTAGCCACTGGCCGTAGGTTGATTTTTTTTAGTAGCCAATTACTGGCTAATGAGAATAATTTCTTTAGTAACCAATTACTGGCTAATGAGAATAATTTCTTTAGTAGCCAGTAGGTACATTTATGTCACTGAATATTTATTTTTTTTAAATACAATGACTTTACAGTAAAAAAGTAATTTATGTACAAAATTAAAATATTTTAATTTATATTGTTTTGAATAAACTTGAGATAAAAATTTCCAAACACTATAAGCTTAGGTACTTATGTAGCTAACTACATAAGTACCTTTTAAAAAAATATATTTGTCTAGAATTAAGGTCTGACAATAATAAAATAGGTATGTTTATGCACTAAATAATAACCCACAACATGATATGCATTAAACATGCACAACCTGTGGCCAGCAGGTCAAAATCTCCACAAATTAAGGAATTGTGTGTATTTCGGCAATTAGTTTCGGAAGAAATTGCAAATTTCGTCATTCGAGAGTGTAAAAATCCTGAATTTCGCCGATAGTGCGTGTAAAATCATGAATTTTGTCAATAGTGTGCGTAAAAATAATTAATTTTGTCAATCGTGTGCTTAAAAATAATGAATTTTGTCGATCGTGCGCAGAAAAATAATAAATTTTGTCGATCGGCTACGTAAAAAAATTTCGTCATTCGGGAGTGTAAAAATCCTTAATTTCGTCGATCAAATGCGAAAAAATCCTGAATTTCGTCGATCGAATGCGTAAAAATCACGAATTTCGTCGATCGAATGCGTAAAAATCACAAATTTCGTCGATCGGGCGTGTAAAAATCACGAATTTTATCGACCGAGTTCGTAAAAATCATGAGCTTCGTCCATCGGCGTGTAAAAATCATGATTTTTATCGATCAGCGCGTAAAAATCAGGTATTTCGTCGATCAGCTACGTAAAAATCAAATTTCGTCATTCGGGAGTGTAAAAATAATGAATTTCGTCGATCAAACGCGTAAAAATAATGAATTTCGTCGATCGAATGCATAAAAATCGTGAATTTTGTCGATCGTGTGCGTAAAAATAATGAATTTTGTCGATCGGGCGCAGAAAATTAATGAACTTTGTCGATCGGCTATATAAAAATCAAATTTCGTCATTCGGCAGTGTAAAAATCCTGGATTTCGTCAATCGAACGCATAAAAATCATGAATTTTGTTGACCGAGCATGTAAAAATCATGAATTTTATCGACCGAACGTGTAAAAGTAATGAATTTCGTCGATTGGGCGTGTAAAAATCATGAATTTTATCGATCGGCGCGTAAAAATCACGAATTTCATCGATCGTGTGCGTAAAAATAATGAATTTCGTCCATCGAACGCAGAAAAATAATGAATTTTGTCGATCGGCTACCTAAAAATCAAATTTCGTCATTCGGCAGTGTAAAAATCCTGAATTCCGTCGATTGAACGCGTAAAAATCATGAATTTTGTCGATCGAACGCTGAAAAATAATGAATTTTGTCGATCGTGCGCAGAAAAATAATGAATTCTGTCGATCGTGCGCAGAAAAATAATGAATTTTGTCGATCGGCTGCGTAAAAAAATTTCGTCATTCGGGAGTGTAAAAATCCTGCATTTCGTCGATCGAATGCGTAAAAATTCTGAATTTCGTCGATCGGGCGTGTAAAAATCATGAATTTTATCGACCGAGTTCGTAAAAAAAATGAGCTTCGTCGATCGGCGTGTAAAAATCATGAATTTTATCGATTGAACGCGTAAAAATCATGAATTTTGTCGATCGAACGCTGAAAAATAATGAATTTTGTCGATCGTGCGCAGAAAAATAATGAATTCTGTCGATCGTGCGCAGAAAAATAATGAATTTTGTCGATCGGCTGCGTAAAAAAATTTCGTCATTCGGGAGTGTAAAAATCCTGCATTTCGTCGATCGAATGCGTAAAAATCCTGAATTTCGTCGATCGAATGCGTAAAAATCCTAAATTTCGTAGATCGGGCGTGTAAAAATCATGAATTTTATCGACCGAGTTCGCAAAAATCATGAGCTTCGTCGATCGGCGTGTAAAAATCATGAATTTTATCGATCAGCGTGTAAAAATCAGTTATTTCGTCGATCAGCAACGTAAAAATCAAATTTCGTCATTCGGGAGTGTAAAAATAATGAATTTCGTCGATCGAACGCACAAAAATAATGAATTTCGTCGATCGAATGCGTAAAAATAATGAATTTCGTTGATCGAATGCGTAAAAAATGTGAATTTTGTCAATCGTATGCGTAAAATTGATGAATTTTGTCTATCGGGCGCAGAAAAATATTGAATTTTGTCGATCGGCTAAGTAAAAATCAAATTTCGTCCTTCGGCAGTGTAAAAATCCTGAATTTCGTCGATCGAACGCATAAAAATCATGAATTTTGTCGACCGAGCATGTATAAATCATGAATTTTATCGACCGAGTGTTTAAAAATAATGAATTACGTCGATCGGGCGTGTAAAACTCATGAATTTTATCGACCGAGCGTGTAAAAATCATGAACTTTATCGACCGAGCACGTAAAAATCATGAATTTCGTCGATTGGGCGCGTAAAAGTCCTGAATTTTATCGACCGAGCGTGTAAAAATCATTAATTTGATCGACCAAGCACGTAAAAATAATGAATCTCGTCGATCAAACGCGTAAAAATCATGAATTTTATCGATCAGCGCGTAAAAATCACGAATTTCATCGATCGTGTGCGTAAAAATAATGAATTTCGTCGATCGAGTGCAGAAAAATAATGAATTTTGTCGATCGGCTACGTAAAAATCAAATTTCGTCATTCGGCAGTGTAAAAATCCTGAATTTCGTCGATTGAACGCGTAAAAATCCTGAATTTCGTCGATCGAACGCTGAAAAATAATGAATTTTGACAATCGTGTGCAGAAGAATAATGAATTTTGTCGATCGTCTACGTAAAAAAATTTCGTCATTCGGGAGTGTAAAAATCTTGAATTTCGTCGACCGAGTGCGTAAAAATCATGAGCTAAATCTATCGAACGTGTAAAAATCATGAATTTTATCGATTGGCATGTAAAAATCATGAATTTCATCGATCGGGCGCAGAAAAATAATGAAATTTGTCGATCGGCTACGTAAAAATCAAATTTCGTCATTCGGCAGTGTAAAAATCCAGAATTTTGTCGATTGAACGCGTAAAAATCATGAATTTCGTCGATCGAACGCTGAAAAATAATGAATTTTGTCGATCGTGTGCAGAAAAATAATGAATTTTGTCGATCGGCTACGCAAAAAAAGTTCGTCATTCGGGAGTGTAAAAATCCTGAATTTCGTCGATCGAATGCGTAAAAATCACGAATTTCGTCGATCGGGGGTGTAAAAATCATGAATTTTATCGACCGAGTGCGTAAAAATCATGAGCTTCGTCTATCGAACGTGTAAAAATTATGAATTTTATCGATCGGCATGTAAAAATCATGAATTTCATCGATCGGGCGCAGAAAAATAATGAATTTTTTCGATCGGCTACGTAAAAATCAAGTTTCGTCATTCGGCAGTTTAAAAATCCTGACTTCCGTCGATCGAGCGCATAAAAATCATGAATTTTATCGACCGAGCGTGTAAAAATCATGAATTTTATCGACCGAGCGTGTAAAAATCATGAACTTTATCGACCGAGCACGTAAAAATCATGTATTTTGTCGATCGCACGCGTAAAAATCATGAATTTTATCGACCGAGCGTGTAAAAATCATGAATTTTATCGACCGAGCACGTGAAAATCATAAATTTTTTCGATCGATCGCGCAAAAATCATGGATTTTATCGATCGCCGCATAAAAATCATGAATTTCGTCGATTATGCATGGAAAATCATAAATTTCTTCGAACGGATGCGTAAAAGCCATAAATTTCTTCGAACGGGTGCGTAAAAGCCATGAATTTCTTCGAACGGGCGCATAAAAATTATGAATTTCGTTGAACGGACGCTGAAAAATCTTGAAATTTAGGGGAAAATGGTAATTGGGAAATCATGCATTTGGCCAGTTCTTTCCACAGTTTTTAAAGTTTAATCGACGAGTGGCGACTGCCACGTGCTCATTTTCACCTTTATCTTGGCTCAAAATTTTTGTAATTGCCATTATTTTAGATTGCACAGACATGAAAAATCCAAGGAAAATGAAAAAAACTAAGCTCGGGTCAAAATCATAATTTCATCTTCAGCTTCTATTTTTGAATAAGTATTCAACCATCTCATCCTTTGTTTTTAGAATGACCCCATATCCCTCCCATTGAAATAAATTACAAGTGTACTTAATAAAGCTAACTGAAATAAACCATACTTTTATATGTATACCCGGTATCAGAAAATTCTCCATGTATCTGCGACGAATATTTCAGAGGCAGAAAATAATCTGCAGGTAAACTATGTTACAATTCAGGATTGGTAGGTCTTTGACATGTCTCCATTTGGTGAATTGAGCGGTTTTCCCCCTGCGACAGATTGATGGATTTCACGTTTATTTTCTTGTAACCAACTGGCGAATTTTGCGATTGTTTTCTGAGATAGATTGAAGAAATTTGTGGTATTTTCATGCTACCAATTGACAAATTTTGGTTCTTTTTTTTTGACGACCGATAAGCGAATACTGTTAAAAATCATCAACTTTTGCTGCAGACACACTCCACCGCTTTTAGAAAAAACGGTTATATTACTATATTATGGAGCATTTCCATTGGTCAAAATAGAGATATTCTATAAAAGCGGTGGAGTGACTGTGCAGCAAAAACTTAAGATTTTTTACAGTGAATATTTTCCTCACTTTATAGGTGAAACTTGCATGTTTCTTTTTATTTATTTTATATCCGATTGTGGACAACTTTCGCGATTGTTTTCACGACCAATCAGCAAATTTTGCCATTTACTTGCAATAGCTTGACAAAATTTATAATTTTTTTCCCCATGTTTGAGTGCAAATATTTCTAAATAAAATTGTTTTCTCGTGACTGACTGACACATGTCGAAATATTTTCCTGCAGCCTATAGACGAATTTTGCGATATTCTGCGCATGATGGCAGAATTTCGGGGGTTTTTTCTGTGACTGACTGAAGAGAATCAAGATTTTTTCCCGTAACCGACTGATGAATTTCGAGATTATTTTCCCACGATCAATTGACGAAGTTTTTCTACTTTTTTCCCCTGCAATCGAATGAAGAATTTCGCGATTTTTCCCTCAACTGACCGGCAAATTTTGCGATTTTTTCTTGAATCGAGCAATTGACAAATTTCGCAATATTTTCATGCGACCGTTTGACGAATTTTGAGAAATTTTTCTGTGCCAGATTGACAAATTTTTGGAGGGTTTTCTGCGACCTACTGGTGAAATTTGCAGGTTGAAATATGCGAGCGGCAAATTTTTTGCGAACCCGAAACAGATAGGGTGTATATGCAGCTATAAAAAAACCTGAGCAGAGCACATTTGCAGCTATAAAACAGAAACAGACGGGGAACGCTTTTCGCAGATTTTTCAACCACTTTTCACAGATTTCCTCTTTTGAACTTGTCGGCGAGATGCACGCACAGTATATGAGCAAACGCTGTTGGTCCAGAGAGTAAGGATGTAGGAGAGAAAAAATTTATATTTAGCTTGCAATGAATGATGATATGTGCAGTAAATCCTCGCGATCCTCCGGATGCGAAGCGAAAGTGTGGCTGCGGCAATGCGCCCGCCAACGAAGTAAAAAAAAATCTGTGAGCCGAAGAAAGTTCCATGGATAAAAAATCTGCATAAGTGTGGGAAAGGGGGGGGGGGGAATCTGCAGTGTACGTCGCCCGTCTCGAATTTTCTGCTACCGGGTATGTATATACATAACTAGTGGTGTACCGAGTAGTGCTTGTGCGAGTAACCAAATACTTGGTCATTTACTACTCGGCCGAGTACCGAGTAATTGTGTGTAAGAAAGAATCACTGATGCAAACATGAAGTGTGCTTAGTGGCAACACTTCTATGTGTTTGTTTATGTATATACCTATTTATAAACATTCATCTTGAGCATATAATCTAATCATAATTTTTAAAATTAACTTCAATTTTTGAAATTTCATTTATTGTGAACATTTTTAAGACAATTTTTGTATATTCAAAAATTTTAAAGCAGTAGCATTATTTAAAAAACATATAAAAAAAGAATTGATATATATAAAGTTCAATTTACCAACATGAAATTAAAACTGATTATTTAACACATATTTACCCACTTGTTATTTTGATAACTGAAATCTGTCAATCAAAAAGGGTTATTACTTGCTGTAACAATTCCTTGAATAATGCAAAATGTTTCATATTTTTTAAAGTACCTTATTTTCTTTTGATTAAAAAAATTGGGTACTTTCGTGTAATAGCGGCTCCTGAGGATGAATCGCCAAGCGACCAAGATTTATCGCCAAATTATAAAGCATGTATGACATATGATATATTATGTTAAATCGTTACTTTTGTGATGTATATGGCCGAGTTATTAGTCATATATAACACATAGAATGATATATACATATAACATGTGAATAAGTCATATATGATGTATATATACAGGGATCTGTTTAGGAAAACATTGGGTCCTTTAAAGGACTCTTCACAAAATTTTTCATTTCAAAAAAGGACAATTCACAAAATTATTTTCCCTAAAACAGGACTCTTCACAAAATTATTTTCCTTAAAACAGGACCCTTCACAAAATTTTTTCCCCTAAAACAGGACCCTTCACAAAATTATTTTCCTTAAAACAGCACCCTTCACAAAATTTTTTCCCCTAAAACAGGACCCTTCACAAAATTATTTTCCTTAAAACAGGACCCCTCACAAAATTTTTTCTCCTAAAACAGGACCCTTGACAAAATTCTTTGTCTTAAAAATAGGTTTTTCACAAAATTTTTCCATCTTTAAACCAAACGTTTCACAAATTAATCATTTAAAAGTAAAATCTGACCTGTCACTTTTACACATATAAAGAAAATATATGTATTTTATATCCATATATCTTCTTAAAAAGGCATAAACAAGAACCTGAATATAACACCCATTTCAAATTCACAAAATTATGATTAGAGTTTTTACAAATATAAAAAGCTGTTCACACTTTCACAAAAACAGAACCCTGTGAACAAAATCTGGACAGATCCCTGATATATGAAATCTAAGACATAAATAATATGTATATAATGACGTATATGGGTGTTTGGAAAGCTTTTCGATGATCTTGGCGAAACCAGAGCTGAAACCTTGGCATAATTGTAATTGTGGAGGCCGCTATAATACGAAAGTACCAAAACTTGGGGATTTACAGTTTTTTTTTTTTTTTTTTTTTTTTTTTTTTGTAATGTACAGCTAAAATCCTATTTTATCAGTGCTCGCAGTGAACACATTTTTTCTGAAGCAGGCGAAATTTACAACAACAAAAGAAATGCCTTATCTCCTGAAAATGTAGAATGATTATAGTGTTTTTGTACCATAATTTGTCATACAGAAAATTTAATTTTTATTTTTCTTTAATCGCATTTATTGTATTTTCTGTTTCTACACACTGCTTCTTTATCCAAAATCATAGTCTTTTCCTACAGTTTTAAAAATGAGTAGTTTTATATTTATATTAAAAAAAAACTTTAATTTACATTAATTTTGCATGGGGTTTTTTTCTTACCTTTATCTATGTTTTATAGATAAATTTTTATGTACCGAGTAAATAGTTTTTACGAATTATGGCATATATTATGCATTTATATTCAAATAACTTTTTATAGATCACTTATAAATTAATTTGTCTTTAAATATGCTTAAAAATGAAATTATTGCAACTACTCGGTATTGGATGAGTACTCAGCTGAAATTTGGCAGAGTACCGAGTACTCGGCAAATCGGCCGAGTGTATATCGAGTACTCGGTACGGCTCTATACATAACAGTTTTATGCTTAAAAATTTACAATTTTTTTCTATTTTTGCTTAGCTTTGTGAACGGTATTTTAACCGTTCACAAACATGACATTCATGAGATCACCCTCTACAATGCAGAAAAGGAATATTGATAGCAGTTTTAAGCAAGATGTATCTCATACAGCCCCAGATGACAAACTGAGAAGACTTGCAAACTAAAGAATGTGGCTTTTTTTCCCCTCCCGGAATTGACTTATTTAAAGACATAAATTTCTGTTTGTTCCAATTGGTACATTATTTATAAATGTAAACAGTGTAATTGATGCACTTACATATTTAAACTTACCTTGAAATTACTTTTGAAACATGTTATATTTTATGTTATTTAAAAGAAATAAAATAAATCTTAAATTTTTATCGAATGAGTTAATTCTTGTTTGATTTTGAAATTATCTATGTTCGATTAATATGTATTCATATTAAGTTTCAGTTTAATGCTTTGACAATAAATAATTTTAGATTGTGTTTTATAATATATTTTGGTTGGTTGGTACTTTTCGGTTAGCCAGGTGCCAGTGAAATATATATATTAATTATATATACATTATGTATGTGTATGTATATATTTCACTGGCGTCCGGCTAACCGAAAAGTACCGTTTGGTTTTGTGTTGAGGGGAGGGGCAGCAATAAGGAAGAAAAAAAAACGAACGGAAGACTTTTTTTTTTTTTTTTGGTCTTTGTTCATCTTTAATACAACTTTCAAATACTTCATAACTTTTGCTGACAAACAATTAAATAAATTAATTGAACGGAATTTAAGTAATTTTTGTGTACTCTAATTTTCAATATATAAATTGTAGCAGATCAAATAAGTTATATACCAGGGAGTTTGCTTAAAAAAACTTGCCTAATCTGTAGCACATAGAAATGAGATACATTTATTAGTTAAAATTTCTGGGTCTAAACATGTTTGTTTGATCAGCAGATTATATGCCAGAAGTTAGGGTATTTTATTGATATAGTAATTTAAAAATGCAGATAGTATATAATTCTTAGAATAGCACTTCAAGATTAAAAACAGTAAGATAAAATAGTTAACATTAATGTGATATTTTCTATAAAAATAGAGATTTAAAACTGAAAAAAAAAACTATTAAGATAATATATTTGATCAGTCATCTGGCCTAATATGTATTTTAACAGAAATTAAAAGATAATTTGAGACAGATGTTGCTATTAAACAACAAAAATACATTAAAACCTTGTGAATATTTACAGAATTAACCTGAAAAACTTTGAATATGGACAGTTCCTACAATGCCTGTCAAATGAATGCCAAGATTTAGTTACAAATATTTATTCGCCTTGAGATTTACATTAATGAGGTTTGACTGTATACTTAATTTAAAATTTGTTTCATTCATGAAATTAAATTGTGGGTTAATTAAACAACTTCAGTTAAATGCTAAACATTTTAAATAATAACACGAGCACTAAAGCCTTTAACTATTCCACTTTATGTAGAATTGTTCACATAGATTCATTGAGACAGAATATTATTTCCCTACACTTCCAAAGAATGTTTTCAGTGTTAAAAACTTATCAGCTTAATGACTTCATAATCAAATTAATGTCATTTTCTTGAAACATCCACCACAAATAAAATAATACTTTTTCAGAATGTAATCAAATAAACATTGTTGAATGTTGTTTAAATAAACTATTGAAACAGTGGATTTTTTCAATTCAATGTAATTTAAAATTTAAAGAATTTCAGCTGCTTAAGGCTGTAAGAAATTAACAAAAAATGAAATCTAACAAATTCGTGAATCCCCCCCCCCCCCTGTTTGTTTCAGTTAAGATATTAAAAAAATGATAGGAATGGAATTCAATAATGTTAGATTTGAAGCATACATATAAAAGATAATTTCTGGAATAGAATAGTATGAAACTATGATGGTGAGGAAAACTTGCTTTAAAATTTGCTCTTGTAATTTCTTGAAATGCAGATGTGCTGCGAGTCTTTTTAAAGTTTGTCATGATATTAACTGAAAATATAACTTTGGTGTGCAGTAGAAGATTTTACAATGAGCGATAGTTTGAAGGAATTGTACACCCATCCACCCCTCCAAAGAATAAGCACGGAAATAAGTCAAACACAAATCTGAAATGAAGATGTCAATTTATATCTAATATGGAATAGTACTCTGGTCTATAATTTGCATACAAGAATTAGTTTCCAATGTGAAATAACACTGTAAACATAATTAAAAATAATTGTGAAAATTGCATTTACTATAATTCCATTATGTATCGAATTATAATAAATAATTAAATAAGTTACTCAATTAATATATAATGTCAGTTAATTCATTCATACATTTGTTTTATTCTTCTTATAAGAAGTGGATGTCTTATGGAAACTATAGTTTCCATAATTCGTTAATGCACTAATCAGTTTTATTATTTATAAAATTAATAAGTATAATTTATTTTGTACTTACACATTAAAAATATTCTTGTTCACATTATATGCAGATTGCTTTTTAATATTGCTGTAAAATTTAAAGTAAATTGTTATATTCGTTTCAGATTTTTGCCTAATCTTCGTTTATTAATTGCTTAATTTTTGAAGAGAAGTTTTTTATAATCTATAAGTTGTACCTATTCCAGGGTTCCCAGCGTCATGGAATTTCGAAGTAGTCAGAGAAATTTTAAAATATATAGAAAAAGTCAGGGAATTTACAAATATTTTCTAAAAAGTCTTGGAGAAGAAATGAAAAATGATGCGAAATTAATCATATGGGCTCAGGGGGAAATAGAAAATTTTGAAGAGCGATCACAGAAAAAAAAATCGCAAATTTTTTGACAAAGGATTGCAAAAATAAGTAACAAATTTCGTTGTATGCCCGTTTGGTCAGAATTTTTTGAGATTTGGTCAGAGAATTTGCCAGTCATGTTTTGCTAGGAACCCTGAATTCCCAAAGAATTGGATATGTTAATTATTAACTCAATCATTACTGCATCATCCTAACCAAAATATGTGGGATGTTTGAAAAGTGAGTTATTTTAAATGAGATTCTTAAAAATATTGTGTGATCCTGTGCTACTTAATGAAGCCTGATTCCATAATGAATAATATAAATTTGCATAAAGTTATGTAAATTTATATAAATTAGCCCATTTTTTAAAAAGAAAATTGTGACAACACTGATGTGGAATTAAGTAATATATAAGAAAGGTTCAAAAAGTTATATTCAAATAAATTGAGCAATTAGACTGATCAATAATTAATAAAATATTAATTTAAATAATTCTGTCTATTGCTCTTAAATCATAATGAGACAAGGATTTCAGAGGGGGAGAGCCCCTACCTCCCTTATTGAAATTTTCACAGTGAATGCAATCTTGGAGTATGAGAACAACATGGGATTTTGTTTCGTTTAACATATCTAGATAATACTAATATAAAATAAATTAACCATAAACTTGAAAGATTTTAATAGGACATAAACTGGGTTTCAAGTAAAAATGTGACTTGCAAGGCTGCACCTGATTCATAAATTTGTTTCAGAAAAATAATCAGTAATTAAGATATGCTTATTCGAGAGTTTTATTTTTTACATTTTATGGAGATGAATTATCAAATATTTAACAAAGACAATGTGATAAGCATACTTACCGAACTTCTGCTTAAAGAAAGAAAATAAAAAAATACTTTGAACTAGAAATTTTATTTAATGAAATTAAGTAACTTCAAATGATTAACACGTAAAAGCAAGACACATTTAATTAAATAAATTTTCTGGTTCAATTTTTTTTACATAATCTATTTATATAGAAAAAGCGGAAAGTTGACAAGGTCAAACTGGGTGGGGAGGCCTACCTTTTGGCTTAAGCTCAACTAGCCCCACCCAGCAGGAAGTTGACAAATATGAGTACATCTTTGGGACAGCTTATGTGATATAATACAGTTTTCATTTAAATAGGGAGGGCATGAGCCATTTCATTTTGTACTCCTTAATTAGACACCCCCCCACATAAAAAAATTGCTTAATTAAAAAAAATAAGTTGAGTAAGTTATGATTGTTTATACAATAGTATAACTTACTTTATTATTCATCTGTACTTTGGTAGAAAAAGAGCCAATGCTTAAAAACTTCATTTGTGGTCTGTATGCATCAAACACTTCACAGTAATAGTTATAACTTCAGTATTTTTTTTAGTTAAAAGAAATTTTAAAATATGCTTTTAAACGCTTTCTCAAACTGACATTAGGCATTTATGTACCAAAGAACAAATATATATATTTGTCCATTTAAAATCAAATAGAATGAAAGAAATAAGCTTTGGCATGTTTTATGATGAAAAATTTAAGGTTCAAAATCTTATCGGAGCAGAACATGCAGTAATTTAGAATTAATAATAAAATTATTTTAAAATATTTCTATCGAACACATACAACATATAAAAGTATGAGTTATAACTGTAAGTCGAATATTAACATTAAAAAAAATTCATTTGATGTTAGTTTTTTTTTTCTTTTTTTTTCTTTTTTTTCTATGTAAATTAATTTTTTGAATGCAAGAAATCATAATTGATTAAAAGAAAGGCTTTAGCAATGAGACAAATAATGATAATTTAATAAGATTGTTTAAATGAAGGAGTTTTTTTTTCAAAAATAAACTAAGTAGTTGAAAATATGGAACTCTTCAGCTCCCCCCCCCCCCCTGTCTAAAATGTAACAGAAGATTAAAAAAAAATTGTTTAAATATACATTTTTTTTCGTCAAACAACGATTGTAGGATTCATGCTTATTAAAAAAGATTAAAATGATAATATTCTTCGAACAATTTTAGTGTTAACATTTTTCTACTGCTTACTTTTGGGCTCTGAAATAAGAGCCCAAACTCATAATGTGATTGATTACCCTCCTTTCTCCTTAAAAGATAACTGAAATTTACTTGATTAAAGTAAAAAGTTATGGAAATGTGTGCATATAATGTAAAATTTCTGAAACACCTTTTTTTAATGAATACTTTTGTGATTCAAAACAGACATATTTTACATTTTTACTGCTTAATAGCAGACACCTCCGTATAAAGGACAAATCTGGCTCCCTCGAGGTGTCTGTTATTTTCAGAAAATCAAGAAGAAAAAAAGCTTAACGGAAATATTTGCACATTTTTACCTCTGAGTAGCAGTCACTTCCATAATAAAGGACAAATTTGGCTCTCCCAAAATGTCCGTTATTTTCAGAAGACCAAATAAAGAAAAGCTTTTGAACTTTTATGATAAAGAAAATTAACTAAAGCATAACATGGAATTCAGTGTGCTCTGTGTTTGGAGGGGTCTGAGCAAGGACTATGAGGCTCATGAGGGTTGAATGAGCTAAATTATATCCATAATTTTGTTAAAAAACAGATTTCAGGTATGATACCTCTAGGTACACAATTTATGGAATTAATAAAAAATCTTAGAAAATATTTAAGCATATGCAAAATATGACAGTATGAATTTTTTTATTATTAAACTATACAAAGAAAAAATCCATTTAATATTTTTTTCTTTAAAAAAAGAAGAAAAATTGTAGAAAACAAGAATCTTGATTACCGCAAAAAAAAAAGACTTTACAATAAGGCAAATAATTTTTAGAATTTTAAAAAGATTATTTAGCTGAAGGAGTAGCAGAAAATTGGAACATTTTAATGTCTTTGTAATTAATTTTCCTTAAACTCTAGTGTAAATTATGAGAAAAGTGCCTGTAACATTACTACAGTTTCTTAGTAGTGTTACAGATGTTTTCTTATAAATATTCTAACATTGTGAAAGTGAACATGCAAAAGAAATTTTTGTAATGCTACTAAAGATTTCTTAGTAAACATACAGGAAAAGCACCTGTAATTATTACACATATTTTCTTAGTAAAGATACAAGAGAAGTATGTAATACTACTAACCATTTCTTGGTAAACATACTAAAAACGAACCTGTAACGGCTACTAACAATTTCTTAGTGAAGATACAAGAAAAGTATCTGTAATACTACTAACCATCTCTTAGTGAAGATACAAGAAAAGTATTTGTAATACTACTAACCATCTCTTAGTGAAGGTACAAGAGAAGTATCTGTAATACTACTAACTATTTCTTAGTGAAGGTACAAGAGAAGTGTATGTAATACTACTAAACATTTCTTAGTGAAGATACGCGAGAAGTGTCTGTAACACTACTAAACATTTCTTAGTGAAGATACAAGAAAAGTATCTGTAATACTACTAACCATTTCTTAGTATAAAATGTTAGCCTTATATATATTTTTGGACCTTGAAACTTCTACATAATATCACCTTTTCGTACTTGTCTAATTTTCCCATTCAATCCTGTATTCATTTTCTTCAGCGCCCCACCAGTGGCTGAGAGGTTCTACTCTCGAAGCTGGTAGACGGGAGGTGCTGGGTTCGATCTCAATCGCGCCCGTCGGCCTACTCGTTCGGAGTTTTCGTGGTTTTCTTCGAGCCGTGGATTTATCCATGCGTAAATACGGGTTAGGTTCCCTTAGAAAGACCCCCACGAAGGGCACTCCCCACGGGCCTATATCCCTAGTGTAGATAATTGGCCGTCAATAATCAACCCAACCAACTCATTTTCTTCAGTCGCTATCGTTTTCCATTTCTAGTATCGTTCAAATCTTTCTTTCCGTTTTTCAACTCGCCGATAATGTTTACTTTCCATACCGTTCGTTTCGATATCGTTCCCCACATCGACTATCGTTTTCTCAGCCTTTTTCCGGATTCAGTTGCAACCGCTAGCTACGACCAGGGCTACACTACATACCGGGCTTGCTCATTCATTATGATGACGTCACAAAAGGTGGCTGACTAGGAGGAAAGACATACAGCGATTGGCACAAAACGATGGGCGCGTTGCTTTGGACCAATCGCTGGTCGCGGTCAGCCACCATTTGTGACGTTTTGACAGTGAATGAGCAAGCCCGGTATCTAGTGTTGCCTTGCTACGACATCATTTCATTCGTAACGCTATAGAGGGGCATGCGCTCAGAAGCCGTGCCGCAGTTTTCAAAGGTACTCTAAATTACTTTGCCGATAGGCAGTTTGAGAACTTCTCAACTTTGCACTTTTGGAGGGGGGCGTTTTCGGAAAGCGGTATGTTGATGCTTTTTAAAAGGGATGGAAAAAAGGCAGTTTTGGGGATGGCGAGTGAGAGGTAGCATTAGTAAAATGATATTTGTAGCTGCCAGAAGAAACGATGTTAGTGGCGTTGTAAAGTGTTTGAGTGTAGAGGTGGTTTTAAACATTTTTATTAGTGTTTGTTTTATTTCGACTGCTAAAGTTCCGGTTTTTCTTCTGTTAGTGGTGATGTACGTTCATTGTCAAAGATTAATAATGTGTGGATCTTTTTTCAACTCGTTCTCTTCACGTTTAACACAATGGTGACTGATAAAATAAAAAAGGGCCTGCTTTAATTTGGTGTGTCGTCACATTTAATTAATTATCATGTAAGTTAAAATGAACTTTTCTACAAGTATATTTTTGAAGGCTGCATTTAAGTTACTTCATGCCATATTATTTTTGCCACCTTGTTTTTGTTGCCATATGCCATTATATTTTTATTTAATTAAATTGTCTGTCATGTTTTTGATCTTTATTTTATTTTGTGATACGTCAAATAAACGTTAGTTTAATTTAAACCTAAAAACTGTTTTATCAATGTGTATTATCTACATTCAACACTTTTAGTCACTACCTTGCCAATTTCAGCTATCAAACTTCCACGTACTCTGCTTTTCAATTTAATTACATTTTTTAGACCGGTCCCTGTATCCGGACCGCTATCATACATTACTAAAAAAACACCTGTAATGGTTACAAACGATTTCTTAATATGTTCACTAAGGAAGTCTATGTGCTGTTTACTAAGTTTAATGCAGTAATGTTACTTAAGAAGAAGCTGTATTGGTTACTAGAAAAGTTTATGGAATCCCAGTTGCCTAGAGATTTTCTAGTACTACTGCAGAATTTTTTTTACAGTGTACGAAAAGTCTTTCTGGTCTATACCGGCAGGAAAAGATAGCCTCCCTATTCCTTGGTTTTAAAATTCTAGCTAATTTTACTGGAAAACACCAAGCTATAAAAATGGATGAAACCTGATTACAGAAGATTCAATCGCAGTTCTCGCCAATATTGAATTTTGATCAGAATTCCGCCAAATATGCCAGCTATAGCCAAGTTGTCTTCATTTATGGCAACTTGTTTTTGTCGCCAAATTTGGCGGGATTTCGCCAAATATTGCCTAGCTTGGCGAGAATTTGACGCTGGCGATAGTGTTAAGAATATAAGAGTTGGAATGATGGTTACAACAATGAAATAAAATTTGCGAGAAAGCATGTTCACTAAAACTCCTAAATTAAAACCATGTATGGAGGAATTCTGCTGTCTTGTTTCAAAATATCAGCTACTCGAAAATTTCAAAATGCTATATCTCAGCCATTTTTTAAGGTAGAAGCAAAACAAAAATTGTTCCGGTATCCTTGGATCAAGGTTGAACATTTAATTGAAAAAACTTTTAAGATTTCTAATTTTTTAACGACTTAATTGTACATCTTTTTGAATTTGCAATCTTTAAGTGTCTATAATAGCGCCTCCTTCTTGCCGAATATCCCCAAATTCAACTAGGACCTGCAGGCCATAGTAAAAAACACATACAAAAAATTTGGTTCAGTACTGTGGATAACCTAATACACTCTTTAATGATACAATAATTTAAATGGAACAAAAATCGCTATCACAGCGCCCGTTTACGGCAGAATATCCTCAAATTCAAGTGGGACCTGCTGGTCATAGCCAAAAACCTATAAATGAAATTTGGTTTGATTCTAGGTTGCTTCATAACTTGACGCACTTTTCAATGATACAAAGAGGGCACACACGGACAGACAGATATTTTGTCAAAACATGTTTTTCGGAATCCTTGACCCCCAAAACATATAAATCCGTCGAAAAAAATTTTGATTACAATACTTTCTTCTATTTAGATAGAAGAATGTGAAAAAAAGGAAGCTGTTAATAATTTGATCCTATGTATGAAGGTATGTAAGTTTTAGTCCTGTTCACGCATAACTTTCGTAAATGTGCACCGATTTTGATATATATATATATATATATTGTTTAAAAGTGTAAGACACCCGGTCCCATTTGAATTTCGTAAAATTTGGATGATTAGAACAATTTCGTTTTTAGAAAAATTTCAAAATTAAAAACTTTAACTCAAAGCGAGATTTTAATAACTCTTTTAAAAAACAATGAAATGTTAAATTAAAAATGGTATTAAATAAATTTCGCAGAAAAATTGGTGGTGGAAAAAAGAAATTTTCAGCGTTTAGTACTAGACAATGAAATTATATTACAATTTCCTGAAAAAAGACAGTAACTCTAAGCTGTAAATATTTTTACCACCGCTATAAACTTTATTCTTTAAATAATTCGACATGTAGTGCAGAAAACATTGTCTTTTTCTGGTTATATACTCAACGCATTAAGTAGACAGCGCTCGTAGTCTTTGCATCTCAGCTAGCGACTTGTGATCGTGTGTTTTATTTAGAAGTTTGTTAGGCTCCAAATCACACAAAGCTAATCCTTCTAAGCTCTTAGCTCGACTGAAATACCATAACCTTGTCCTTTCGAAAAAAACATTTCTTTACTGGAAAATAGAAACTAAAATGCGTGGCACCCGATTACAGAAGATTTATTCCCAATTCTCGTCAATCTTAATGAGAATTTCGTCAAATTAGTCAACTATAGCCACGTTGGCTTCATTTATTTTATATTATATCATTTACTGTATATTCATATAATTGTGTATTACTGTATTAATAACTAAAAAGTAAGAAATAAAATAAACTTTTACAAAAAAATATTAACCGGCTTAAAAAAAAGAACTAAAAAGTATTAAATAATTCTTTAAAATTCTCTAATAACAAAATGTTATCCATTAACCACAAATCCAATATCATGTGTCGGAATAAAAACGATAAATTTAATATGTACAGTTTAATACCCACTAAACATGGATTTTCGGGAGAATATATTTTACAAAAGATGAATATACAGACTTATGATTTAGTTTACGAATTTACACATATGAAAGCAATCAATTACTTTTTGAAGTCGGTGCCAAATAACACCAATCGATAAATTAGTAGATACTAGGTACAATATATTCACAATTCTTACTATACTTAAGGTAGTTTTGGTTCCGTCAGGTACCCGCTTTCCCGTACTTTTCCAAATGAATTGATTAATTAATTTCAAATTAATTATAAATTTCAAATTATGGATCGAATTACTCCATGGTTACATATATGGAAATAAACATTCAAGTAAAAAAAAAAAAAAAAAAAACGTGCGTTATTTGAAAAAGTACGTGAAAAATTAAATGAAGGCTTTTTAAATAATAACTTCAAAGACCGTGCAATTGTAGAATATTCTTATTTGTTTTGATAATGGCTCCAATGAAATTTATTTTACTGATTATAAAGTTTTTTTTATTTTACAAGTTTTAGCGTAAGGATTTTTGTAAGAGTACTGTGTCCCAATAATATTATATATTTTAGCAACTCCTTCAACTGTATAATTTACGCAAACATCTAAAAAATGTTATGGTAAGTGGATAAAACACTTTAGCAATAAATTGTTGGTCTGTATTCTTATATAGCTACACCTCTCATACTTTTCTACTTCGAATATTTTTTTTAGGTTTTCGGAAAAGAGTATTCGAAAAAACTAAATCGAGACACATTGAAGCTAAAAGGGAATGAATTTTCGGACATCGCTGAATACTAATGAACCAAATGTCAAGTGAATTCTTATTTGTGAGTCACTCTAGCTGTTGTTACGTGACGTCTTAGCATCTCCCATCCAGCTTTTATTCCCAAATATGTCATACAATAACCTCGCGTGCTCATCTGATTGTTATTTATACTAGAAAAACACGGTACGAGAAATAGAGAAATATTTCATATTGGATCACGATATTTTACAATTTTTTTTTTCTTTTCGGTTTGTTTTTAGATTCTAACGTGTTTGAAAACATCACGGTATACAGTAGCCAAATGACAAAATACATTGTTTTTATGGAAGAACGAAACATTTATAGAAATCCATAGAAACAATTTCTATATTGTTTTCTTTAGATCAGCATAAAACATTACTATCAACATGTTTCGCAATATTTCATTACGGTATCTGATAATTTATTTTCCTAATATTTATCCTTCCTTTTAATAGACACTGGAAATAAGCAATGCTTAAAAACCTAAAGAATATACAGGGTTTCTCAAAACAGCTTGACACATGACATTATTATAAAAACTAGCTGACCTGCTCGAGCCCATGTAATAAACTTAAATCTCTTAAATAACAAAACTCTGTATAGGGTCTCCGATGGCTTCGGAACCGTATACCGGGCGTTCTCGTACGCTCCGTAAAATCTTTTATTTCCCCCTTCCACCGCCAGGGAAGCATTCTGTTCTAAAGAAACCACTTTCCGAACGAACCTCTAAAACAGGCCCCCGCTGCCTACTGAACTATATATTAGGTGTGCTACAAAATTAAGCTGGTTTGAAGAAGATGGGAACGGGGATAAGTGTCCTTCACAAATAACTAATTAGGAGGACCACTATGCATCTATAAAATTCATTCGTTTGGTTAAGCTAGGAACTTAATTACAAATTTGGCTTAAACTATTATTCGGAAATAGTGGTAACTGCTACTCATAAATTTATTTTAATGTTGTAGAGGCTGTTTATTAAAATAAATATGATGTTTGGAATCAGTTCCGCTGAAATCGGAAAATAAGTTGCTGAGATACGGAACTAGGGCACAGTTAGAGAAGAAAACCTCGAAGGAGGGGCCGGTGGGGAACGGATGTTCAAGTGACCAAATGACAAATTAGGAGAATAGCTATGCATCTTTAACCCCTTCGCGACAAGCGTCCTTTGCAGATTTTTTAATCTTTTACCACCGTTTTTTCAAAACAGAAATTTGCGCCTAATTGAATAGCAGAAATGCTATGATTAAATAAGGCAATGCTTACAATAAAAATTAACTGGTGTAAAAAATGAACGATTCTGAGCATCTTATGCGTCAGGTATACGTGTCGCTCGTCCCCAACGGGTTAAAGACTGATTTATTTGGTTAAGCTATTTAATTTGAAATTTGTGTTAGACTATTATTTGGAAATAGTGGTAACTGCTTTCTAGAAATACACCTTGAAGCTAGAATGCTGATTTTTACGATAATTTAGCAAAATGGAACTGGTTTGGAGAAGTTCGGAATATTATTATCTGAGCAATAATGCACAGTTAGAGAAAAAAACCTTGAGGGAGCGGGCGCGGGAAGGCGAGCGGTCAAGTGCTCAATAACAAATCACTAACTTTGAGTGTTGGTATGTATTAATTGAATACGGACTGTGTACTTATATTAGAAACATAAATAATTTAAGATTTGAAAAAGTTATTGCTTGGAATTATTAAACGGTTTGATTCCTTTTTAACCGACTTAAAAAAAGGAATCAATTCGACCCGTATGTATGTATTATGAACTCTCGTAAATGTGCATCGATTTTGATCATTTTTATTTTGTTTGAAAGAGTAAGGGTCCAAGGTGGTCCCATTTCAATTTCGTAAAAATCTGATCATTAGAACAAATTACTTTATTCAAATTTCCATTACTTTGATAATTTAATTTATATTTCAAAAAGTCCATTATTTGAATTGTTGCCAATTTGTAAAATAGCGCACATAATAATATTCCCTTTCAATTAAAACAAGAACGAAAAATCATGCGTCAAGCATAGATTATGTAGCACTTTCCAACGCTTCCAAAATAATTTTACAAAACATACCGTTTAATAAGCTAAAAGATAACATCTAAGTAAACAATTTGGAAAACGCATAACATATTTAAAAACATAATTACAGGAATTTCCAACAGATACAATATTCGGAAAAATATCTGAATACTTTTATTCAGCCCTGTATATGATCTATAGATTTGTATATGCTAGGATGCTAAATTTTAGTTTAGTCAGGAAACGCGTAGCACAGTTTAAAATTATCTTTCTGGAGTTTCTGTCAATAAACGGAAATGTGTTCACGAACTTTTGTGCTGCCCTGTATAGGATCTACAGAATTTATACACACCACGTAATAGACAAAAAGCGAGTTAAAATTAAAATCGCGTTTAGTAACTTAAAACGCACTTCCAGGAATTAGTGTTAACAGACAGTAGAGAATTCTTTTGTGTGTCCCTGTAAATGAACGATGACTGCTATACACACACTATTCTGTAGTAAGCCTCTTGTAATGCACCTTAGATATATATATATAAATTTCAATGCGTTTAAAATAGTGAAACATTATTTAAATAAACCGCAGACTATTTTTCTCCATAGACGTCATGTAACGGAATTCTTTTGACAGTCCCTGTAAAGTAACTATAAGTGCTATGCACACCCTATTCCATATTAAGCTTCTTCTAATGCACCTTAGTGTTATATATAAATTTCAATGCGTTTAAAATACTGAAACATTATTTAAATAAACCGCAAATGATTTTTCCCCATAGACCGCAATGTAACGGAATTCTTTTGAGTGTCCCTGTAATAAAACTATAAGTGCTACACACTTCCGTTGAAATAGGGAACATGCTATAGATAACGACAATAACATATAAAAATTGCAGAGCAATCCGAGCATATTTACGGGAGTTAGAGCACGGCCAGACGGCAGACGGCCAGACGGCAGACGGCCATACGGCCAGACAAACCGAAGTCATAAGCACTTTTCAACTAGGTTGGAAAGTGCTAAAAACGTATTTACACGTGACTATCAAAAATAGAAATAAAACTTTAAAACAATAATTAAATGATCACGTGTTAAAAGCAGTAAATGTAGAAAAATACGTTATAAAAAATATACTTGCGCGTGAATATTAAAAATGAGAAATAATTAAATTATTACACGTTCAAAACATTAAATGGGAAAACTTACGTCATATTTAAAATGCTCAAATAACATTACTTCCAAACAGTTTCAATTTAAAAACATATTTACACGAGAGATTAATTTATTTGTAGCTGATATATTATGTATACTAAACTACAAAAAGTCCTTCTGGTCTAAACCGGCAGGAAAAGACAGCCTACCTATTCCTTGGTTTTAAGATTTTAGCTAATTTTACTGCAAAACACCAAGCTATAAAAATGGATAGAACCCAATTACAGAAGATTCAGTCGCAGTTCTCGTCAATATTCAATTTGAATCAGAATTTCGCCAAATATGCTAGCTGTAGCCAAGTTGGCTTCATTTATGGCAACTTGTTTTTGTCGCCAAATTTGTTGATATTTCGCCAAATATTGCCTAGCTTGGAGAGAATTTAACGCTGGCGAACATGAATATATAGTGTTGAGAATGTGAGAGTTAGAACGATGGTTACAACAATGAAATAAAACTTGCGAGATAGCATGTTCACTAAAACTCTTAAATTAAAACCGTTTATGGAGGAATCCTTCTGTCTTGTTTTAAAATGTCAGCCACTCTAAAATTTCAAAATGCTATATCTCAGGCATTTTTTAAGGTAGAGGCAAAACAAAAATTATTCCGGTATCCTTGGATCAAGGCTGAACATTCAATTGAAAAAAACCTTTAAGATTTCTAATATTTTTAACGACTTTGTACACCTTTTTGAATTTGAAATCTTTAAGTGTCTATCATAGCGCCTCCTTCTTGCCGAATATCCCCAAATTCAACTGGGACCTGCAGGCCATAGTAAAAAACACATACAAAAAATTTGGTTCAGTACTGTGGATAACCTAATACACTTTTCGATGATACAATAATTTAAATGGAACAAAAATCGCTATCACAGCGCCCGCTTTCGGCAGAATATCCGCAGATTCAAGTGGGACCTGCTGGTCACAGCCAAAAACCTATAAATGAAATTTCGTCCAATTCTAGGTTGCTTCATAACTTGACACACTTTTCATTGATACAAAGAGAGCACACACGGACAGACAGATATTTTGTAAAAACATGTTTTTCGGAATCTTTGACTCCTAAAACATATAAATCCGTCGAAAACCGGAAGTTGAAAAAAATTTGATCACAATAATTTCTTCTACTTAGATAGAAGAAGGTGAGAAAAGGAGGATGTTAATAATTTGACCCAATGTATGTATGTATGTATGTTTTAGTCCTGTTCACGCATAACTTTCGTAAATGTGCACCGATTTTGATATATATATATATATTTGTTTAAAAGTGTAAGACACCCTGGTGGTCTCATTTAAATTTCGTCAAATTCTGATGATTAGAACAATTTTGTTGTTAAAAAATTTTCAAAATTAAAAAATGCGTGGAACCCGATTACAGAAGATTCGTTCTCAATTCTCGTCAATCTGAATGAGAATTTCGTCAAATTAGTCAACTATAACCACGTTGGCTTCATTTATGGCAAAATATTTTGATCGGCAAATTTGGCGATATTTCTCCAGTTGTCGTCCAGATTGACAAGAATTTGATTCTGTCAAAGATTTTATTAAAAAATATTTATTTAATGGATAATTTTGGTAAATTATAATTTCTATTACAAATTACTTATTTATTCAGCAGAAGTTGAAATCAAAATAATTGTCTATTACTGTATTAATAACTAAAAAGTAGGAAATAAAATAAACTTTTACAAAAAAAATATTGACTTAAAAAAAAGCACTAAAAAGTATTAAATAATTCTTTAAAATTCTCTAATGACAAAATGTTATCCATTAACCACAAATCTGATATCATGTGTCGGAATAAAAATGAAAAATTTAATATGTACAGTTTAATACCCACCAAACATGGATTTTCGAGAGACTATATTTTACAAGAGATGAATATACAGACTTATGATTCAGTTTACGAATATATACGTATGAAAAGCAATCAATTACTTTTTGAAGTCGGTGCAAACAACCCCAATCGATAAATTAGTAGATACTAGGTACAATATATTCACAATTCTTACTAAACTTAAGGTAGTTTGGCACCGACTTCAAAAAGTAATTGATTGCTTTTCATATGTATATATTCGTAAACTGAATCATAAGTCTGTATATTCATCTCTTGTAAAATATATTCTCTCGAAAATCCATGTTTGGTGGGTATTAAACTGTACATATTAAATTTATCATTTTTATTCCGACACATGATATCAGATTTGTGGTTAATGGGTAACATTTTGTCATTAGAGAATTTTAAAGAATTATTTAATACTTTTTAGTGCTTTTTTTTTAAGTCGGTTAATATTTTTTTTTTGTAAAAGTTTATTTTATTATTTATTAATTTTTTCTATTTGTTCATTTAGAGTATCCTTAATCGAATTCTTAACATTATTTTATTCATTTTATCTCTTCTGAAATAAGAACTTTTCTGGAAGTTTTGTCTTCCAGACAAGCATAAATTTTTTACATGAAAAACACTTAAGAACACGTCGGAGTAATAAGTAAAAATGAAGATGTCTACAATGAAAGCTAAAAGTGAAAAATTACAATTCTTTAATCGTTAATGAAAGTCAGGATTTTCTAGATGCAAAATGTGATAAAAAGACGACTCATTTCATGTGTTTTAAAGCTGCTTTTTTTAATGCGATCAAAACATTTGATGGAGCACAACTTCGTTAATATTCATGCATAATTTATCGATGCTGTCAAAGGGAATTTCTAATCTTTTTTTTTTATTGATATTCTCAAGTTCGTTATCCGACTTTGCGTTTTAAAATCATAAGTTGAATATTTTTAGTTTAAGTGGATGGTGAACTTTAAAAATTCTTTTTCATTCTTTTTGTTATTCCAACAAGAAATTATTTAAGAAAGTGTTCTGTACCGATATTTCAATAAATATTTGAAAACAAAAATCGATTGACTGAATTATTTTAAATATTATTGATTAGTATTTTATTAAAAAACATAAAATACTTCATGCGTTCCAATTTTGAAAATCTATTCATTTTATGACTTAAATAAACTTTTCTAAAATATTTTACATCCCTATTTGAATAACCACAGTCAATTGTTTAAAATATAATAAAGACACTGGAATGAAACAAAATTTCCGTTTCAAATTCATTTGTAAATAGACTTTCTGACACATTTGAGGACCTTCATAAAAGCAATATTCTAAAATGAAAGCACAAATTTGTTTTAGTATGTATCCTGATTGTACATATTGAGAATTTTGATCCGAAATTGGGGAATTTAAAAATGTATATAGACTACGAAAATTTTTGTTTTGAGAAAAATGCAATTGAAATACATTCTTATATGTTTTTTACAATGCTTTTAAGAAGTACAAAAATCCACTTTCTAGAAAGCATTTTAACTCAAAACATGTTTTAACATAAATCAAAAATGACTATTTTTCGTCTATTTTTACTCATTTCAAAGTTCACCGTCTCGTTAATAAAGGACGGAAAATGTTCAATATCAAATATTCATATAAAATCATTTAACCCTTCTTTTACCACATAAAGAAAAATGAATAGCTTGGTTTAAAAAAATGCTATTAAAGACTAATGATCGTCGATGGTGCCTGTGCGTTTTTGAACTTTCCACGGTTCTTCTCGCAGACGAAAGTTTTCAGAATTCAAATGTCTATTTGTCTATAAAATGATTACGTTTGCATCCGCTAAAGCTTTCCACTCTTAGTATCCTTGAAAACTGTCTTAAACAACATCTATAAGTAAGCATACATATGCAGTCCTATAAAAGTTTGCCATACATATGCAATGATATGGAATGGGTAGGTATTTATACTTTGGGTAAATATCCGGGTATTTACCCAACCTTGGGATAATTGGCCAAAAATTGGGTATTCTAATATTTCAGTGTCAAAAATCCCAATCTTGTCATTTCTTGTAATTTGCCTAAAAGAGCATTGCAATGACATTTCTTAAGCTCGTGAAAATTCTGTCATCAAATTATTCTCGAAACGCAACGAATTTCTCGTTTTTACATCAAGAAATGTTTTCTTGTTCATTGAAACAAGATTTTATAGGGTCTGCATTTTTTTCTTGAAGATGCTCTCCTATTAGTGAAGAGCTGTGATAAGATTTCTACTTTTTAGAATTAACCTCATTAAAATCAAGTGGAATATTTTTTACACAATGGACTTTTCTGGATTATCAATTTTGAATTAGACACTTTTCTTCTCATTATTACCAGTTGATCGCTGGGTATGTTTCTATTTGAAATTTTAAACTGTGTAGGTCGTAATGTATATTTATATACTTGGTTTAAAGAAATTGATTATTAATTAATAGCTTTGTTCGGTACCCATTTTCAGATTTATTCATTTTTCTAAGTCCGTAAGTTTTCATTTCCGTACTGAATTTAGAAATGGCAAATATTTTTGTAGATCAAAAGTTTCAAGACAATCAGTTTTAGATATACTTTTAAGAAATTTCATTGATAAAACTTTCTTCCTGTGAGGTACTGCAGCGTAAAATAGAAACAGGAGGACGATTCAAAAAACAGCCGAAAAAGTTGTGTAATATTCGTATATAAAATAACGACCAGAAAAGTGTACACAATATTAGTAAAAAAGAAAAAAATAGATCACATTTTTTAAATTATATAATTCCTTCAGTTATAGTTATACTAGCTAACCCGCCAGGCGTTGCCCGGGCCCGAGATAATTACAATCTTAGAGAAAGGCGTTAACCCCCTCCCTCCCTATACCCGCAAATATAATGAATAATTTGTTCAAGAGAACCACCGTCACCTACATTAACGCGATCATTAAAAAAATAATTACATTTTTCTGATAATTAGAACATAACGAAGACGCTACGCTAAAATAGCCGGCAGATGACACTCCTTCCCAACTTCAATTTCAAATCTATATCTTAATTAGTTACCTAAATTTTTGTTCATTAGTAAAAATTGGCAATTATTTCCTTTCATTTTCGCAAACTAAATGGAGGGATTGGCCAGAGAAACAGATCTCTTTGTAGTTCAGTTTTTAATGAAAGCAGATCCCTGTCTGAAACTTTCTCGGATCATTTTCACTGGCGTCGGCAGATTTTTGCATAAATTTAAAAAATATACCAACCGAATTTTTCAAAAATCACATAGTCAGATGCAGAATATTTTTTTACATATACTCAGAAATTTTCAAATTGATGTCTCAATTAGTTTTCTTAAAATTCACTAATTAGTAAAATAATTTCGAATTCGTTCATTTCCGCTTGCAAATCTAATGCGCCGGTTCGTTTCTTTTTGCCATTTTGATTTAAAAGATGTCATTTTAGAAGCAATGGTTAATGATAATCTAATTAATATATTGGATAATTATAAAATATTAAAATTCTGAGGCTCAGGTGCACATGGCCAGACCTTGGACTATCCACACCTAAATTTCCAGACTTCTAGGTGGGCTAGATTTTGCTATCCATCGCCAACAGAGACACACACACACACAGAGCGAAACTTTCTTTTATTAATATAGATTGTGTACTTTTGAATGGAAGTAGTTAGAAAATTGAATAAAAAGCTGTTTTCAAGTTATTTTTTATGAATTTTTAAAGACTCAAGAATTAAAATACTCTTCTTTTCCAGAAAAAGTACAATATTGTCGGCTGAATATGCGTTAAGGACTATTCTCAAATTCCCCCCATTAAAAAACAAGCGTACGCCCCACGTTGAAAAACTCGATGTTGTTCTACAGTTTGTGCAGTGCGCCGAAATTCTATTTCTAAAATGTGACACAATGTCCTCCTCTACTTGTGTCTGTACGTCTTCTATATGCTTTTATGATACCTTAGGTTAAGGTAATAAACAGTTAAAACTTCGACTTTCCAACAGCAGCTTTATAGAGCGTAATCATTTGCTAAATTATCATAAAAAAAAACATTTATAGCTTCAGGTGTATTTATAGGAAACAGTTACCAGTATTTCCGAATAAAACTTCAAATTAATTTCCTATCTTAACCAAATGAATCAACATTTAAAGATGCTTAGTGCTATTCCTAATTTGTCATTTGCTGAAGGGCACTTGAACGTTCCGTACCCTCATAGTTAATTTTAATTTTTAATTTAACCAAGGAGGTTAAACAAGAACAAATATAAGCTACTGGCATTTAACTAGAGAATTGTTACCTAGTATTTAGAATAAATAAATTTAAAGAAGAACCATTTTCAACTAATTATTTCTTAAATATAACGATTCAAACTTAAAAAAATTGAAATGTTTGTAATCATTTATTTTAATTCATAAATCTGATATGATTTTGGATACGTTTGTTCAAATGACGTCATTTTTGTATACTTTCGTGAAAATGATTTCATTTTCATTCCAGCTGCTCCGAAATAAAAAGTCAAATCTTAATAAACGCAATGCTTTTTACAAATGAAGCACTGACAATGTGAATTTTGATTGAACAAACTTTTAACCTCCATTGGAAATAGGATATATTACTCGAAATTCAGTATGTAATACAATAAATATTATAGATTTTATAATAAAATTCAATTTCATTTCCGCCAAAAAAATCGAAAGATCACATGCAATTGAAATACAATACTTAAGGTTGCTGTGACAACTAACTTTACTAAAAATAACAAAATAGGAACCAGGTATGAAGAGTTGTCTGAATAATAAGTTATTAATACAACTAAAATTTTTTAATGGAACTTTGATTATTTTAATTTATAAGATGCATTAATATGTTATAAAGTACAAAAATATGAGTTTGTATACTTTTTCTTCATTACAGACCCTTTAAAATAATTCCTATTTCCGAATTCAAAGGATCAGGGTCCATAAGCATTCTTTTTTGGCCCATGAAATAAGCCTAAACTCGATTTTGTTATAGGGCATTTCCATGAAAAAGTGGACATGAGGGTTGAAATTTCAAATGTATTTTATTACTACTAATAATATATCAAATTAAAGGTAAAAATATGGCGCATATGAAATTACAGAGAACTGAGCTCTAAAAATATTTTTTTTATAATTTATCTAGGCTCAAAGTTGGAAAAAATTTTAAAAACTTTCGGCATGTAAAATATGCCCAACAAACACGAGAAATTTGGCCACATGTCGTAAACGTTGTGGCCAAAAAAGTTTGCGGCAATTTGTATCCAGCCATTAATGTATTTCAACTGACGCGCCCGCACACCGGATGTCTATCGCCAAATCGTTAACGGGCAAATGGCGGGGAAACTTAATGCAATTTCAGTGCCCAATAGCGAATGAAAGTACGTTTGCGGCAAAGATATACAAATCTATCATCGTTTAAAAGTCAGTGGCCCAGTATAATCTTCTCGACATTTTTATTATAAGAAATAAAAAGTATTTTTACTTCACATTTTATAAGATTATTTTCGTTATTTTAAACCGGGATTTATGTGACACGATAAAATATGCTGCATTTAAATATTTTATGCAATAAAAAATACACAAAAAGTACCCTTCTTTAATTCAAAGAGTTTTTATGTGAAAAAAAATCATAAAAATAGTTAATGTTTTGTCTTTTAAAGTATGCATTAATATATTTAAATGAATATTTTCTGTGAGCACCTAGAATGAAAATGAATATTGCAATCTTTAGACATACATATTATATAAACATATTAAAAAAAATAATGATAAATAGGAATTTATTTTCAATTTGAATTATATATTTCAATTTCAATGAAAAAATATTTGTCAAAAGAAATAAATGCCCCTTTGCCAAAAAGCAGTTACTGTTAAGGGAAAAAAAAACATTTTTGTATTTTTATTTATTTTTTTTTTTTTGGGGGGGGGGTGATTTTATATTATCTGTATATTATCTATAAATCAGTTTCAAAAAATAAGTTATTTTCATTTTTTGAAACACTCAAAATTTAGATTTAAAAGAAAAAATATCCTAAATGGCAGTAATAGCAAATGCCCATCCCCCCCCCCCCGATAAATGGGAATTTATTTCCAATTTGAAAAATATAGTTCAATTTCAATAAAAAAATATTTGTCAAAAGAAATAAATGCCACTTTGCCAAAAAGCAGTTACTGTTAAAGGAAAACAGAAAAAAAAATCTTTTTTTTTTTTTTTTTTTTGTGGGAAGGGGGGGGGGGGGGTGCTGATTTTATATTATCTATAAATCAGTTCCAAAAAATAAGTTATTTTCATATTTAAAAGAAAAAAATATCCTAAATAGCAATAATAGCAAGCAAAAACCCATCCCTCCCCCCCCCCCGACTCTTTTCACAGAAACACTCAATTAGAAACATTACATTAACATCACAGAAACATTAAATTAATCCAGGCTTGCCGGCAAATACAAGGAGGGAAAGATGAAACAAAGATTTCCTTTTTCCGACACATTTTTTTCCCAGTGGGGATTTTTGTAAATATATTTTTAAATGTTTTCAAATTTGTAATAATCAGCATTTAGAAATTTCCACTTTTAAACTTATTTAATATTGTATAAGAAATTTTGAAGGTAAAAAAACCTTGGAAAAATAATTCTATTGAAAGATAGTATTTTTAGAAAGGAATACATTTTCTTGATTCTGCGGGCTGGTAGGGATTTTGTATGTTAGCAGCGTCATGATGGCAGCGTGAGCAAAGTCTGTTTACTTTACAATTTTTGAAGCAAGCCTCCCTATTCCTGGCGTCGTCATCATATTTTTTTGAGGATTTTGATTTACAAATTAGGTAAGATTATTTTTCTATATTATTCCAAGAGTTAGTTAAAAATTAGTTTTCATCATTCTCAGGGACAGATTTAAGTTCAAGATAAAGAAAGCTGAGAAAAAGCATCAGCAATTTTGTAAAATTAACTGCATTGCTTATGTTACTTACTTCTACAGAAGTGTATAAAAAAAAGTTATTTACTGATTTATCTCTGCCCTGAATATGCTATTAATAAGTTGATTGTAATTATATATATGCCAGGAGCCAGGTTATAATGTGCCGGTAATGAACACTCCCAGAAGTTTTGGGTTTATAAAAAAATAACCAATAAAAATTCAGCTTTTTTTCGTAAATCTCCATTGCTTGTTTTATAATCTGCTTTTTTGCTGACAATCTTAAACTAGTCAGGAAGCCGAAAATAATATTTCACAGTTTCAGTAAAAATTTTACTTCATATAAGTTAAGATCTGGTTTTAATTAACTAATATTTATATTCTGTATTTTCTGACGATAATGGCATGTTTTTGTTTTGATTGTAATAGAAAACTTCGAATTGTATATACTAATGACCATTTGCAAAATTTCACTTAGTTTTAAGATGTTAATAAATTAGGAAATTTGTTTATAATTCATTAATGGGATTCTTAATTAATCATGGTAATGGTGCCTAAAATGTTTTGGTTTAACCGAATAGCTAAGTAATCTGATTAATTTTTAAATTCCACTTAGAGTGTAATAGGAACACAACTTGGTACTTTTCTGTTATACCAACACATGCCAAAATATATGCTAATTTGCCATTTATTTCAATCCTGACAGTGTAAAGAGTTGTTTATTGCAAACCATACCAAACATTCTAATTGGGCTATTTATTGAACGTTAATCTTTTATCATTAATATTATTTAATCATAACCTCACAAAACATTTTAACTTGCTACTTTTCATATAGAAAATATTTATTAAATTATAACTTGCATTTATTATTGACACTGAAATGGATTTTACCATTTGGCTGTTACATGAGGATGTAGAAGCAGCAATAAAATTGTTTTAGGACTTTAAAGATGCATAAAAAAAGTTTATCAAAAAAAACCAATAAACGTCTTCATTCAAAATATGAAATGTTTACTGCAATCATACATATGTGTGTATTTATATATACATGTCATCACTGGCGCCCGGCTAACTGAAAAGTACCAAACATTGTATCAATTATCTTCTTTAATTACTTTCCTGGAATTATAATTTATCTCCATCTTTTATATTATGTTCTGCAGTGTTTTTCTTTTTCAGTACCGTAATTTCAGTAAAAAGTGCTATAGTGCATATGCGTTTAAAAATTTAAAACAGTCTAAGTGCACAGTACTTCTGCTGTGCAGCTTATTCGGTAATTTTTTTTTCTTTTCCTCCCCATAGCAATATTTAGAAAAGATGCCATTTTTCCTTCTTCATCAACTGGCCAAAATGGCTTGCCACGAGTCTTCTCCATAACCTACCATAGAAACTTAGCCTTCCCCATTCTCAAAAAGACCATTCGGTTGCATATTTTTATGCCATTTTAATTCATGAAATGCAAAATATATTACATACTGTATTTCATGTTTTATATCATGAATGAATTTTTAATGTGTAACTCTCCATTCACACAATAAAATTTATTTGACCAAAGGATATTTCATGCAGGCGATATCTCATTGATAATGAGAAAGAGTAAACATTATGAGGGGCTTGTTAAAAGTCCTAAGAAAGGATAAAAGTATCACTGGATAGTAGAAGTGAAGAATATCCCCTTTTTTATGGAAATAACTTACCAATCCTAACTTACAGAAAATCAGTTTGATACGTTAAAATAAATGTATTAAATGCAAATTATTATGTGTGTGTGTGCATGCTGAAATAAGTTTTGATTTAAAAGAAGAAAAAAATGATTCACTGGCGTCAGTTATATACATTAATCAGTTTCAGTTATACTTTTTGTTTTTAGGTGCGTTCGTAATTATATAAATACGTAGGACCTATAGTCGTTGTTTGGTCCGTCCGTCTGTCTGTCTGTCCGTCTGTCTGCATATAACAACGCAAAAACTACCCAACCAAATGGTTTGCAATTTAAAATATATTATCTTTGCAGAATTTTGTGGAGACATTTCAAATTTTATTAAAATCGAATCAAAACTTTAGGAGATATTAATAAAAATATTTATTAAGAAATTTGATTTTTTTTTTTTAAATCGGTGCTTTTTTGTTATAGGAGCTTCCGATGGATGTTATATCGTCAAGCGACCGAGATGCTTATTTTATGACAGAAATTAATCTGCAGACGATATAATTCATTTCACAGAATTAAAAATCATCAAGATCTGAATATTTATATAACTAGCTGATACATATATATCTGAATATTTATATAACTAGTTAAGATATTTGTATGAACAGTGTCATAAAATATATACTTAACTAGCTGTTTAACCCGTTCTACGCACGGGATATCATGAATTTAATTCTAAAACGTGCGTACGAACGCACCTCGTTGGTAACGTTTGACGTACAATTTCCAACTTGTTAAATTTCTAGTTGAATATGATAAATGCTTAATGTTTCAACCTATTACAATTTATTTTCATATTTTTAAGGAGACTACGGTGACAGCAGAGATACTGTTGAACCAGGCTTCTAAGAACTCCGGTTGACAGAATGCCAAGCCGATTCCATTCATACTGTTGGTTGTCCCCGGCAACAGAAGCTGAAGTCATCGCTCTTTATCTTAGGCAGCATACGGACTTCTCCATTTTCAACATGGACTAGCCATTTTCACCCATGTGCAGTTCGCTCCAAGTTTCTATCAAGCGTGGTGCATCAGTAGATGGTGTTTAGAGAAGATTCTTGTGCAGCTTAAACTCATTTGGCATTCAAGCAAAGGTAAGTTTTCAATTTGCTCAGTTTATAATGCAGGGCTTTTATCTTGGGGCCCATTTTGAGAAAAGTAAAAGTTATTTGTGTGAAAATGATTCCAGATTTTTCCCCAGGTTTAAAAAAGGGCAGGGTGCTGCTGGTGAGAAAAGGGCACTTTTTGAATTCTTGAGAGCACTTTTCAGATTCTTAAGGGCACATTTTTAATTGTTAAAGGTATTATTTTGGTTTTTAAAGCCACTTTCAATATTTAAAAATCAGGACACTCTTTTTAAGACAACACTGAGTCAGTTTTTACTATGAAAGCAAATTTTTTAATGCAAAAAGGAGAAAGGGCACTTTTTGTACTGTGGGGCAAGCAGGGACGTGCCGACCCAGTGTGCAATGTGTGCAGCGCTCACAGGCGCCGAAGTATAGTAAAGGTGCCAAAGATTTCAGTTGAGGAAAAAAATACTTCAAAAAGAAAAAAATTCTTAATTTAATTATACTATTACAACTCCTTGACATCTATTATGTATTAGTACGCACATACAATCCATTTTAAACAGATTTTTATGCTTTATTCAAATATTCAATCTATTGTAATTGTATCATTATTTTCTCCAGGACACTGATTTTTTCCGTTTTATGCAGGATTCTGATACAAACAGGTTCCATTTTCTCACTTTTTACTGTATTTTGAATTCTATTTACATACCTGTCAACCTTTTTTAATTTTTTAATCAAATACCAATATTTTGAACCTGAAATTTTACTTAATAAATGAAATCAGATAAGCATCCTATAGAAACAAGACGTGTTTTATTAAATAATTTTTCTTGTTCAAAATGCGTTTATTTGACTTAAAAAAAAAAAAAAAAAGGTTTGCAGCTATGTATTTATACTGAGGGATATGGATGTAGAGCGCCCACTGAAGTTCGGCACACAGGCGTTGGATACTACTGGCGTGTCCCTGAGGGCAAGAAGGGTGCTAATTCTTTTTATGATGGGCAAAAAGGGTGCTATTTTGTAAACCAAAGGGCAGGCAGGGTGCAGCACCCTTCTGAAACTGTCTGGGGGAAACTCTGATGATTCTTTTTTTTTTTTTTTTTTTTTTTTTTTTTGTAAAAGATAACATTTTGTAATGAATATGAAATTTAGTTACTCAAATTTGAACCAAACGTTTATTGATAACTTCTTTAAGTCATTCTGTTAAAGTTTTTGTTTCAATTTGTTTGCAAACTACACATTTTGAAACATAACAAAATAAAAATTAACAATGAAGAGTATGTTTTTATAGAATGGAATTTTGTGAATTGCCCCTTTTCGATGATCTTGGGGAAATCAGAGCTGAAACCTTAGTATAACAGTAATTGTAGAGGCCGCTATAACAAGAAACTACCAAAAAAGGGTATTGGCTTTACAGTTACTTTTCATTTTTTCATAATGTACAGCTAAAATGCTATTTTATCTGTGCTAGCAGTGAAAACATTTTTTCTGAGGCAGGCTAAATTTACAACAATAAAAGAAATGCCCATTTAATTATTAATTTTTTTAATTGCATTTATTGTATTTTCTGAAATCATAGTCTTTTCCAACAGTTTTAAAAATGACTTTTTTTTTTTAAATATAATTTTAAAACTAAACTTTAATTTTGCATGAGATTTTTTCCTTATCTTTTTCTATGTTTTATAGATAAATTTTTTATGTACAGAGTAAATAGTTCTTATGAATTATGGCATATATTATACATTTATATTCAAATAACTTTTTATAGATCACTTATAAATTAATTTGTCTTTAAATATGCTTAAAAAATGAAATTCTTGCAACTACTCGGCTGCAATTTGGCTGATTAACGAGTATATACCAAGTACTTGGTACAGCTCTAGTTTCTCATAAGCATGACTGATTTCTCCATTTTCATAGAAAATCAATGTTTAAAAATGATAAGCTGTGTGTTTTAGAGATTAATACAAAAATGTGGAGAGATCATGATACAAATATAAAAAGCGAGAAGAGGGCTAAAATAAGATGCATGTTTAATATATAATATTAATATACCAATATATTCATAGTAATTGAAACTTAAGTTTAATTGTTGACTCCAGTTGAACATTAAAATAATTATTCATTATATACATTGCCACTGTTTATCTGGTGTTCCCAATTTTACCAAGTATTTTTTTAAATCTTGCACATGATCATGTACTGATACTATTAGCTCTGTTTTTCACTTGAGTGTGTGTGCAGTAATGTTTGCTTCAGTTTGCCTAGTTTTGATATTATAGTGCAGATTTTTTAACATGTGCAGGGTAAGGTGTGTTTGAATTCAAAATTCATTATATAATACAAAAGAAAGAAAACTGACAGGAAAAATAGTAAATAAAGTGTTTTTTTGTTTTACTTTAATAAAATTTTGTATTATGCACATCACATACTTAAATTTTTCTGGCGAGTTTCAACTTTCATAACATAATTTTTGAAAGTAAGTTTTTCAAAATGATTTATTAATGTTGTTTAAAAGGAGTTCCTTATTTCTATCTCTTGTGTGAGTTTCATAAAGTTTTTACTGTGTTTTATATATGGGAAAATATAATTAAGTCATTGTTAACTTTGATTTAAATCTTTTAAGACAAAAGTATTCTTGTCACCTTGATTTAAAATTAATCACAAAGGAATATATAAAATGAGTATGAGTATAAATTATATGTTTCATAAAGAAGTTATTTAATTCATGTAATTTATAGAATTGAAGAATACTCAATATACCATTAAAACTATAATAAAAAAGCTGTTAACTGATATCTTTTAAGTGACCAAAAAATCATTTTTTAAACTTAAGGTATTTTGAAAATATTCTTATGTTTTGCCCAAAATATTTTGCAAATGTAAGATTCTGGAGAGGGGTTGAAAGCTCAAATCCATGTTTTATAAATTTTTGATTTAAATCAAATATCAAGTAATAAACATGTGGATTTTTACATTGCTAACTAAGCATAAAACCAACAGAGTGAAAAATGTCCAAGTCTGGAAGCTTGGTTACGCTTAGTTAGCAATGTAAAAATTTGCATGTTTATTATTCAGTAATTTCATGTGAATTTCATTGCTGAAAATTAATTGAAAAAATAATTAAAATTACTCAAATATCAAGTTTTTACAATAAAATAACTGTGGCATATAATAATTTTTTTATGCTGAAAAGAACTTTTCCTAGTATTTGTATTTAGTATCCATTGTGTAATTTTCATTCATTAAAAAAATTGTATATGTGAAAAAAACATTTAACAAATACCACAATTTCGGGCTTATACATGTTTAAAAATAAAATTTATCTATATCTACCAGTGCAGCGTTTGATAATTGGAAGGTGTGGTTACATTAATGGGTCATGGGAGTGTTCAACATTGGCCGAGGACTCGGTTTCCCTTATGGGATCCCGGCTATGGAGCCGTTGTTCACTTCTGGCATTCCGCCCAAGTGTGTTGTGGTGGTGTCCTCTGAGTTTGGGCTCCACCGTATCATTGCAGCGACCTCTGTCGTCATTCATTTGGGAAAGGGTGATGAAGCGCAGGATGCTTAGGCCCCCACTTCTCCCCTGACCGAAGAGCACCACCTTAGAGGTGTCCAGGTAAACCGCCCCTTTTTGGTTATAGGCTCACGAGAGCCTGGAATCGGCAGTGAAATAAGACTGCCTTCGGTAGCCGTAGCTTATCATATCTACCAATGCGGCGTATACGAAGCATTCGTGATTTTTTTTTCCTTGAAAAAAATCCAGTCATTTAATGTTGTTGAGTGAACAACCGAAAACAATATTAAATTGCTTTTTTCATGGGTCTGCAATAATAATCACTCAAAATATGTTGGGCCCCAAAGCAGAATATTTAGCAATGTTCTGCAACGAATCTTCAGCTGATCAAAAATTTCTGTGGGAATTTTAAAAAAAACAAAAAACAGGGAGATGTCCTTGTATATATAGGAGTGCAATTTCATCTTTTATAGAAATGCAAACGACGTTTCATAAAGCACTGACACATACACACCAAAGACACGTTATTTTGGGTTAAGATATATTTTTTAAACTATCGCATTGACAAACAGTTTACAGTTCTGTCAACAGGGCTTGAATTTCAGGGCGGGATTCGCGCCGAAAATTTTGAAATCCCGTCCAAAAAATTTCAGCATTTTCGGAGAAATTTGCATTATTTAATTTACCTGCAACCGAACGATAAATTTCGTGATTTTTTTTCCCGCAACCGATTGACGAACTTTGTGTTTTTTCCGCGACTGATCGACGAACTTTGTGTTTTTTCCGCGACTGATCGACGAACTTTGTGTTTTTTCCGCGACTGATCGACGAACTTTGTGATTTTCCATGACAGATCAACGAACTTTGTGTTTTTCCGCGACTGATCGACGAACTTTGCATTTTTTAAGCAACTGATCAACGAATGTCGCATTTTTTTCCGCGACAGATCAACGAACTTGGGTTTTTTGGGGACAGATCGACGAACTTTGAGTTTATTCCGCAATCGATCGACGAAATTTGCTTTTTTCTGCAACTGATTGACGAACTTTGAGTTTTTTGGTGACAGATCGACAAACTTTACATTTTTTCTGCGACAGATCAACGAACGTTGCATTTTTTTCCGCGACTGATCAACGAACTTTGCGTTTTTTCTGCGACAGATAGACGAACATTGTGTTTTTTAAGCGACTGATCGACGAACCTTGCGTTTTTTGGGGACAGATCGACGAACTTTGTGTTTATTCTGCAATCGATCAACAAACTTTGCGTTTTTTGGTGACAGATCGACGAACTTTGCATTTTTCCCGCAACAGATCGACGAAATTTGCATTTTTCTCACGACTGATCGACGAACTTTGCGTTTTTTTCGCGATCGATCGATGAACTTTGCGTCTTTTCCGCGATCGATAGGTGAATCTCAATCAAGTAAAATCTAAAGTCAGAAATTTATTTAACAACCTAATTGTTAAGGGTCCCTAACACATTTAATGGAACTTGAAAAATACACTGCATATATAAAACTTAACTTTCTTCCCTTTTTTATAATAAAAATAAACATTTTACATAATCATTCTCAGTTGACTTAATTTTTTCAATGGTATTTTGTCATGTCTGCATTAATGTAATTCTTTAAATAGCACGTAAAATAATAGTGGGGTTTAAAGATTTTTTTTTCTCCCTAACAAACATTACAACTCCCCTCCATTTAAAAATGTTGGTAGGGAGACTCCCCTCCTTGGAAAAATTGAATTTCAAGCCCTGGTCAATAACTTTACAAAAGATATATTTTGAGATATCACCTTTATGGAGAAAAAGTCTTTGGAAATTTGCTCCATACATAGTTATAAGTCCAGCTTTTAGAACTTTTCTAACAGATTTATATCCAGGCGGAGGCCCATGTGCTTTTCTTTTGGTACTGAATACATGTCATTAGTAATATATGTTGTCGCAACTTCACTGTACATGAGATTTAAAATTTTTTATTAGTAATGAATATAGCGTTAACTCTAGAACTAAAGGGTAGCCGGAGGGAAATATTTTTAAAAAGGTCACACTGTTCTCTAAAAGAGCACTCTTGCATCCTGTTCAAAAGATATATTTTGAACTGGTTTGTTTATTATCCCCACTTATCAATAGAATTTTGCGATATTTTCCCGTGACCAATTGACTAATTTTGCGACTGACTGACAAATGGGATTTTTTTTCACGACCAATTAACAAATTTCACAATATATGAGATTTTCCACTTGATCGACTGGCGAATTTCATCATTTTTTCTCGCAACCGATCAATATAGGTGAAAACTGGGAAATCTGATTAGTAGCCAATTGCCAATAGACTCGGTTTCATTAATAGCCACTTTTTAAAGTACTGACTAATGCTTCAAATTTTCTAGATAAAGTATAATCATCATATAGAAACATATTTTTGTATAAATCAGTTTTATACCAGCGAAGTGCTCATGCTAAGAATAGGGAAAAAATCAAAATTCAGGAAAATTTTCTAAAAATCAGAAAGTCTATTATCACATTAATTTTTTTAGAATATGATCATGGATTATTTGTCAGGGGTGATTGTGTTCCAGTTATGTACCGGAATTGCAGTATTTTTTTTCTTTTTCAATACCAGAATGCCTTTTTTTTCGTATAGATCGGTTGTAGGGAAAAAAATCTCAAAATTCGTCAGTCGGTCGAAAGAAAAAAACCCCGTAAATTTTGTCAGTTAGACGCGGGAAGAATATCACAATGATCGTCAATCGGTTGCAGGAGAATATAGCTAAATTTGTTAATCAATTGCATGAAAAAATCTTGAAGTCTGGAAATTCTTTAGTCGGTCGCATGAAAAACTCCTGCAAATTTCGCTAGTAAGCTGCAGGGAAAAAACACGTAAATCTGCTGATTGGTCACAAGAAAAAACTGAACAATTAGCCAATTGATAGCAGGAAAAAAAAAGCATGAAATTTATCACTCGGGTAGCACGGAAAATTTTAGAAATTTGTCAGTCAATCATAAGAAAAAAAATCATGAAATTCTTCTGTCGTTTATGAGGTGAAACTTGTCAGTTGATCAGGGGAAAAATCGTGCAATTCGTTGATCCATCATGTAACAAACCTGCAAAATTTGCTATTTGTTCAAGTGTGAAATTATCATGAAATTAGATAGTCAGGGGTGAAAAAAATTGTGCTATTCGTCAAACAAATGGGGGGGGGGCGAAATCGCAAAGCTCTTAACACATTCTTGGTAAAAAAAAAAATCGTAAAATTCGTCAGTTGGTCAATGATTACAATGGAATGTGTAACTGGGAAGTGACCGCGTAGGGGTGGCAATCAATGACAATTTTTTAATCGCCACTTTTACAACTTTAATTGTCACATGGCGAGTGGCAATTAAAGTTTCGCAATTTTTTTTCCATGACTTATTGAAGAATTTTGCGATTTTTTCCTGTGACTGATTGAAGAATTCTGTGATTTTCCTCTCGATAGACTGACGAATTTCACAATAATTTTTAGATTTTTCCCTTGATTGACAGGCGCATTTCGTAATTTTTTCTTGCTACCGATGAACGATTTTTGTGATTTATTTACCGCGTCTGGTTGAAGAATTTCTCGATTTTTTCTGACAATCCACTGACGAATTTCATATATATTTTTTTTCTCAAGCACCTGAAGAATTTAAAGATTTTTTTTTCATGATTGACTAACAAATTTCGTGATTTTTTTCCGTGACTGATTGTAGAATTTTGTGAATTTTTTTTTTCTTCGGCAATCCATTGACTAAGTTTAAGATTTTTTACCACAATGGGCTGACAAATTTGGCGATATCTTTTAAACAGCCAAAAAATCATTTTATAAACTTTTTCATATTAAAATTTAGTTAGTAATATTTTAACAAAACTGTATTCAAAAAGTTATCATTAAAAAAAATCTTAGTCTGTTACCAATTGCATAGGAATTGTTCATTTTTAATAAAATCCTTTTATTCAAAACTGTTATTTTACAGTTTGTTAAAACAGTTTAGCAGAGTTTCATGAAATGCAAACATCTTGTACAATGGGTCCATCAAATTACTGGAAATTTTGATGCTTCAGCTCATGTGCTTAAAAAATGTTTGCTTTAAATGTTTTAATATTTGTTTCAAGAGTGATGATTCAGTTTTGTGATTATTGTAATTGTGACACCTCTGGAAATATAGTGAATCTAATCGACCTACATTTAATAAAAATTAAATTAATTTAAATTTATGAAATGCAACATTTAATAGAAAAAGATTGTTTGAATATTTTTTAATGTTTTGCTGAAATGTGTCAAATAATTTTTGTTAACGGGGTTTTTAACTTTCATGAACTTTGACAATACTTAAGATTACACAGATTTATGCTAAATAATTTTTTTAAATTTAATGGTATGTATCTAGAAGAGGAGGGGAGAGGGTGATAAAATTATTTGATCTTGTGACCTCTAAATTAACAATTTTTTTTTTTTTAATATGCCGTCATATAAATTAATTTGGATTTTGATTATATGTATAATTTTTAACAAATTAAAAATAAAGCAGGTTCTTTAGAGAAAGGGACCTTCTTTAATACTTTCTTTGACCCTTTTTTTTAAGAAACTTTAAAAATGATATTTCAACTTAAGGTATTTTTAAAACATTCTTATGTTTTGCCCAAAATATTTTGCAAAAGATGTAAGATTCTGGAGAGGAGCTGAAAGCTCAAATCTATGTTTTTTAAATTTCTTTTAAATCAAATATCAAGTAATAAAAATATGGATTTTTTCATTGCTTAACTAAGCGTAAAACCGACTGCGGTAAATTTATTATTAGTTGTTGCATACTTTACCATTCCAGATATATGGACTTTCATAGAGAAAGGTAATCAGCACCACACAGTTTATTATAAAATTCCATTAAAGATTCATAATTATCAAATAATTATTTAAAAGTAAATTAATAATTATTGAATTTAATTTTTTTTATTAATATTTTAAAGAAATTATCAAAGTCAATAATGGTTATCTTAATAAGTACTGCTTTCGATATTATATTTTTGTTATTCAAAGAATCTGTGTGAGGGGGGGGGGGGCATACACATCTGTGCCCAGAGCCCCCAAATTTCTAAATCGGTCCCTGGTCACGAAAGAACATTTATTTTTCTTAGAACGCTGTATTGAAATTTGTGAGAAAAAGGGACTAATTTGTGTTCCAGGATTTTTTTTCTTTTTCTTTTCTTTTTTTTTTTTTTTTTTTTTTTTTATGGAGATAGTAAATATTAAGATATTTTTTAGTAAATTGTTTTAAAGAAAAATGTTCCTGAAATAAATGGCTATTTTTTAGTTAGGCAGCATAGAAATGCATGAAAAAACTTCAGTGTGCAAATTGATCTCAAGGAAATGTCTTTTGGAATAATAAATATTTTTTAAAACAAAATTTTTGGGTAAAAAAAAAAAAAAAAAAAAAAAATATCAAATATCAAAATCTGTACATTATAAGCTTTATAGGATCAAAAACTATACATAGCAATTTAACCATTTTTTGCCGGCACATACTTAACTATTGTAGTGTGCAAAGTTCAATAATTTTTTTTTTAATTCGACAAATTTTGTAGAGTTTGTAGGATCTTTTATTCAGAATTTCATTAGCTGAATAAAGTTTTAATTCATAGTTTGAACTGGCCGATTTTTTTTGCCAAATTTTAAAAAGGCCTAATAATAAAATTTACAAATACTTTTTAACAGAAAAATGTTTATATGTAAATATTAAAATTGAAAGAAGACTTTAAAATAATTAAGCTATTACTTACGAAAAGCACTAAAAAGCCCTTTTCATTAAAGTGCCCATTTTTTCAGCTGAAGTGTCTCTTTTTTGAAGGAGCACCCTGCCCTTTTTCATTATGAGGGAAAAACTATGGCATAATATTTTTTTCATTCTGAAAAGAACTTTTCCTGTAGTATTTGTATTTAATATCCAAAACATAATTGTGTAATTATTCATTAAAAATTTGTATAATTGAAAAAAAAATATTTGTAACGAAAAAAGATAAAGAAAATCATTTAATGTTGTCGAGTGAACAACCAAAAACAATATTAAAAGATGCTTTTTTCATGGGTCGGCAATAATAATCATTCAAAATATGTTAAGTATTCAGTGGCAGACGTGTTACCCTTCTGGGAAACAAAAACCGTATGTAAAATGCCATTGTTTTATGAGTGATGATATCAGATTTATAGCTTGGAGGTACACAATGTATTTTCCTACTTTACGAAGCCATTTTCAAGTAAAAGTTATATGTGAAAAAATAAAGAACTGCTGGTTTCTAGCAATGCAAATTCTAGAACATTTCCCAAAGTGGGCAATTCGACTTTTATGAAATGAAAGAAAGAGCACCCATAGCTCATTCAAGATGATAATTTGATGCTATGCATCATATGTAAAGAATTTGAATTTATATATTTGAAGTTATTCAAAAGAATTTATAGAAAGCCTGTTTTTATTTTGTTTTAGTGATTAACACAGAGATAAAGTGTTTAATATACAGTGTAACTCCAGATGTACGTTACCTGAGTTGTACGTTTCCCTCAGTTGTACATTTCCCTCAGTTATACGTTTCCCTCAGTCAGGGTTCTTAAATGCCCGGGTTTTTTCAGAAAAAACCCAACCCACTGGGTTTTATCAGTGTTTTTTGGGTTTTATCAGGGTTTTTGGGGTTTTATCAGGGTTTTTTGGGTTTTATCAGAGTTTTTTAAGTTAGAGGTGGTTCAGAATGTTTGAAAAAAATGTACTTACTACTAAGTACAGTTTAAAGTAACTATTTGATTACAAAAATATATAAATGAATGACAATCAAAATTATGTTTTGCTTTTAGATAAATTGATTATTAGTAATAGTTTTAACAATGAAATTATAGAAGTACTATACTAATACCAGTGCTGAATCAGACTAGTATACTTTTACTTAGTTTTTATTATTAGTTTTAAACTAATATTTTGTTAAGGATAAAGTATCTTTATTCATTTTAATTGAAGTGATTGCCTATATATAATAAATATTTTCTCTAGAAAAAATTCATTCTGAAACATATTGATTAATGATGGATTGCAATTTTTTTTTTCTTTTTTTTTTTCTTTTTTTTTGAGTTGTTTGTATTCCAAAATTTCCTCAGCCCGAGGTAAATAGGAAATTTAGGTTTTCCCTTAGTTTATGTTGTTATTGAATTAAGTTGGGTGGTAGTTTATATTTAATTCAGCAAAATTTTTGCAATTGAAACTGGATATAACAAAATTCGCAGAAATGGGGAAAAAAATATTTGCTGTAAAGTATTTTTTATTATAACTAATTAATAGAATATACCAAATAATTCTACATGTCTACATCATTAAATTAAGATTCTCAGCATATGTGGTATTTTGTTATGAGTTTCAACTGTAGGATTATACATCAAAGTATTTTTTTTAATGGGAAAAAAATTAGTTTTTGTGTTTGTGATAGTTACATATACTTATAGAAAATTAAGTTACAGTTATTTGTTTTAAAAATTGTCATTGGAAGAATTAAGACTTTTTTCCCTTGGGGTGGTTGGTGATAAACTTTACTACTGGTGTACTGACATTAAGAAATATATTACCTATATAATTTAAAGTTGAAATTTTGGGTTGGGATAAATCATAACAACCCTGCCCTCAGTTATACGTTTCAACTCAGCGGTCCCGGGCGCTTGCTATTAAAAATTAGCTGAGTTATACATTTTGAGTTACACATTTCCCTCAGTTATATGTTACGTTTTTGCGTCCTCGGACAAAATTTTGCCTCATTTATACATTTTGTAACCGGAAACACAGATGACGCGTCGGATGAGTCTGATTTGAAAGATCCCTCTCAAACTTCGGGGCTGCTCTGAGGGCTTTTGAAAAGCCGTTCGACAGTAGTAAAAGCAGTAACGATAACAGGGCTGCATTGTTAACCAAAATGCAAAGTTTGCTGTTCAATGTCGGCTCTGCCGAAAAGAAACAATCGAGGATTCGTGATTATTTCAACAAGATTCAGTAAACTACTGAAATGTGTTTTGATAAATGATTTACATGTCAAGGCGATTTCAATGATCTCTTTTAAGTACTCTATGTGTATTAAAAATATTTCTATTAAAGCTTTTATGATATATTAATTTTATGTACCTCTTTTCTACTCTATTCCATTTCCAAAAATTTATGTCATGGATGAATTAATACTTATGAAACTTCCGTTTTTGTTATAAAAGGTAACTGAAACACCTCAGTGGAACAAAATTTTTGCAATATATTAAAAAAAAAAAAATTTGGTAGACCATCGATTGAGTTGTACGTTTTACTGAGTTATACGTTTTGTATATACGTCCCGGGCAAAACGTATAACTGGAGTTCCACTGTATACAGCACCTCCCCCCCCCCCTGCTCTTAACACATAAAAATAGAAACAATATTATTGTTAACATGGGTGCAAAAAGAAATAAAAGAATATGATATAACATAAAATTGCCACCATGAAATGCAGTTTCGTACCTAGAAGGGGAAAAAAAAAAAAAAAAAAGGTGTCATTCGACAACCCTGAAATATAGGTATACTGCAATAAAATAGTTTCATGGTGTACAAATAACTTAAACTACAAAGCTTTTTGTAAATAGTTTTTTTAAATTATAATTTCTGTTCCGATTATATTTATAAATGGCTGATTAATAAGTGGTGTTTTTAAAGTAAGGCATTTAAATTTTGTTTTGTAAAATTTACTTTTTATTTTTCAGAAGAAGAAGAATAAAAATCTGGAAAGAAAAAAGTTCTCTATGAAGATGACTGTAGATTTTCAGCTGTCCTTTCTCAACTTAAATTAAGAAACATCAGAAATTTAATTGTAACAAGATTAAATTTTCTTGTAAAATATTTCTGATAAATTTTGAGCATCTTGTAAATACATAAATAAATGCTTTTTTGGTTGGTTTGTTTTACATTTGTGAAAAATAAAATTTATATGAAAAAAAAAACACCAGTTCTATTGTTTATATATGTATTTATTTATTTATGCAAGTGATGTTAAAAAGGATGTACTATATATATTTTCCTCTTCTTTCTTGTTCTAAGAACATTCTCCCTTCTTTTTACAGGTTAAGATATAATTCAATAAAAATGTTTTATGTAGGCTAAATTTTTAAAAACTGACAGCCTGATAAACTGTTTATACTATTTTGTTGGTTGATTATAAATTAGCATTGCTTGGAGATCAGGTATTAAAAATAATTTGCTGTATAAAAACTTCTGAATATTTTAATAAAAATTTTGCCATAATCTTATTAAAAGTTGAGATTAAAATTTTAATGCACATAATATTGTATAAATCAGTTTGAAATTTTGTTAGTCAAAAGGTCACATACCTCCTGCTGGAAAGAAAAATATTTTAAAGATTTCTTTATTGGTAATAGATTAAAAAAAATAATAATAATTCAGTACTCATTACTTGCTAATCTTTAAAAAATAAAAACAATGATATATTATTATTTATGAGCAATGTTTTAGTCCATTTAAAAAAAAAAAAATGTATGAATGGCGAACTTGCCATGTTCTAGAAGATCTACTGCCACTACTGTTTAGAAAAAATATTAAAATTCTTAAATTCAGTAATGTCAACATTTTACCAATTTTATAAAATAAAATTCCTGGATTTTTGTTTTTGTTTTATTTTCCAGCTGGATAATTGGAAGAAACATCCCCGTAAGAAATTGTATTATAAAAGCACCAGTGGACCCGTGCGAAGATTTCACACTGCAGTCTAATACTTTTTAGCAATATCTAATACTCTTTAGATGCAGGTTTAAACTTCTAAAGGAAAATTAATGACTGTAACTATCTGTAAACAACGTTAGTCGAGCCAGAATATCATCTCCTTTATTCCATCACAGTTACAGTAAAAACTGATCAAGCATAGCAAAGACTATATATATATATATATATATATATATATATATATATATATATATATATATATATATATATATATATATATATATATATATATATATATATATATAGCTAATTAACTGCTTTAGAGGATGACATCATCTGTTTCGGAAAAAGCATGGGACAAAGAAAAATAAATTGAGCATTTCAATTTGGCTTTTTAGTCATAAAATAAACGCATGCAACAACTATGTCCCACTTTATCTTTTTTGTAGTATTTATTTTTTATAATCATTTTGAGCATTATATAATGTGGTATTGTATTTTTGTGGCAACACTAATTTAAGGAAAACCTTTTCTTTTAGGAAAACAATGCAGATTTAATTTTTAATTAACAGCAATTTTTAATCAAAAAATGTTTTGCCGAAATGTAAGTGCACTATATCAGAAGCTGGTTCAAAATCCTTTCTTATGGCATCTCATTCAGTGTTGTGCATTTTGTATTTTCTGAGAAAAGGGGATGTTGACAACAGAAATAATATATACTAGTGGGCCTGTGTGAAGATTTTACACTGCAGTCTAATATTTTTTAGATGCATGTTTGAACTTCTAAAAAAAAAAAAAAATAAAGCCAGAATATAATCCCATTTATTCCACCAAAGTTACAGTAAAAACTGACCGAAAATAGCAATATATATATATAAATATTGTATTTTAACTGCATTAGAGGGTGACATAATATGTTTTGGAAAAAAAAAATGGGATAAAGAAAAATAAATTGAGCATTTGAATTAAAATTTTGCTTTTTTATCATAAATATAAAATAAACCGATGCAGCAACTATGTCCACTTCATCTTTATTGAAATTTTTTTTTATAATCATTGTTGCAGAATTTAATTTTTGTGGCAACAGTAATTTGAGGTAATCATTTCATTTCTGAAAACAATGCCTATTTAATTTTCAGTTACTTGCAATTTTAACCAAAATACGTGTTTTAAAGAAATGTGAGTGTACTATGTCAGAAGTCGCTTAAAAATCATTTCATATGGTATCTCATTTAACATTCTGTGTTTTTTATTTGCTTTGAAAAAGGGCTGGACGATCCACCTGGTGAATTAGCTTGAAGAAACTATTTAAAAATTTACTCCTTTGAATAGAGTGGTTAAACCTATAATTTAATTAAAAATTGAAGAAAATAAGTTTTTTTCCTTATTCTCACCATCATTGGTAATTTAACGTTCAATATATATTTTACACCTTGTGTTATCAACCTTTTTTTATTAATTACAAATATGGCTTTTGCAACTTTTTCAGAATAATATTAAAAACTAAATCATAACCATATGGCATTTTATTCCAATCTAATGAGATGAGTGGATAAGGCCAATTTTTGCCTCCATTGGGACACTTTTTTTTTTTGCTTGCAGATTGAAAATATGCTATACAAGATCTGAAACACTTTCGATTTTATTTATTTTGACATTCTTAATATGGGGTGCTTATAACACCATTGTAGTTTTTAACTGAAAAATATAATAATAAAGTGAAATATGTATGTATAAAAGTCAGGCTGGTGTTATGAGCTCTTGTTAAAAAAAAATATTCAAATAGATTATTATTATTTTTTTCAAATTTTGAATTTTAGAGTTTTCAGACAAAAATTATGGACCAGTAAATTTAGATTCTGAAGTTCAAAATATCTTTTAAAAAAAAAGAAAAAATTATCCCTGCCAAAGGAGTAAAAATGGGCCTTTCTTGCTCAACTTTACTTTTTTGAGGACCATAAAAAGTATAATTCTGGCCAGCTTCCATCATGATATCCAATAGTGGCATGAATATGGCTAGCTTTGGGCTATCATTCATTAATGTTGCCCATTGATGGCGAGAAAGTGGTTAGCTTTCGGCATGCATTCTTTAATGATTACCATTGATGGCAACAAAGTGGCTAGCTTTTGGCTTGCATTCATTAATGATGCCCATTAATGGCAACGAAATGGCTAGCTTTCGGCATGCATTCTTTAATGATTACCATTGATGGCAACGAAGTGGCTAGCTTTCGGCATGCATTCATTAATGATGCCCATTGATGGCAACAAAGTGGTTAGCTTTCGGCTTGCATACGTTAATAATGCCCATTGATGGCAACAAAGTGACTAGCTTTCGGCTTGCATTCATTAATGATTCCCATTGATGGCAACAAAGTGGCTCTCTTTCGGCATGCATTCATTAATGATGCCCATTGATGGCAACAAAGTGGTTAACTTTCGGTTTGCATACATTAATTATGCCCATTGATGGCAACAAAGTGGTTAGCTTTCGGCTTGCATTCATTAATGATGCTTATTGATGGCAACAAAGTGGCTAGCTTAAGGCTAGTTTACATTTATAATGTCCAATAAATTAACATTTATGGCCAGCTTTGGGATAGCTTTTATTCTTAACAAACGCAGAAGGCATGGCTGTGGCGATCTTCTGGCTAGATTTTATTCACGATGATCGTTAATGGCCAAACTGTGGCTAGTTTTCATTAATAATTGCCACTTAAAGTATAATTGTGGCCAGTTTTAGGCTATCTGTCAGTTATGATTAACCACTTGTGGCACAGTTATGGGCATCTTAATGTAGTTATGGCCAATTCTATTGCGGCCACATTGTGGCCGGCGTGACAGTTTTTTTAAGTTGCCGTAACGGCAAACGATAGCGGCCCCTCATCTCCTAGTTTGGGCCAAAGCTAACGTAGCCATCAGCGGCCCGCAAGTTCTGTGTTTGTTGGGTGGTATTTTCATTCTGCCAGAAGCAATATTAAAAACAGCAGCATTTTCAATATATGAGCATATATTACTATTTGTGACCTTTGTGTATCTTTTAAAACAATTAATTTTTCAAAAAAGTTTAAAAGACCCGATTTTTAATATAAATATTTACACTGTCTCTCTGTCGCACCCGTCACAAAAAAGATGCTTAAGTTATTATACAAAACGCATTTTTCCATGAAAATACATGAAACTTTCGGAAAGTTTGCAAGTCTGAATAACTACAAAACGTTAAAAATTCATAAAATTTTTATTTTGTGTGAAATTTTAGTGTGACGGATGTGACAAAATCCTTGTGACGGGTGTGACACAAAATTCTTGTTACAGGTATGTCAACATTTTAAATTGCTTTGAAATGTATTTAAATATTTTTTAAATGAAGTGTAAGGTTGAATCATTCTTGTTTCATGAATTTTTCATGTTTCACCGAACCACTCACTTTCATGCATTCAATAACTAAGAACAAAAATCAAAATTTGATTTTCTGTATATTGTAATCACCTAAAGGATCAGGGTCCATAAGCCGTGTTTTTGGCCCATCAAATAAGACTAAAATTCGACTTTGTTATACTGACTTCATTATTTCACTTTTTAATATTAGAACTTTTATCCTGTACGATTTCAACAATATTTTTTGCATTTTGTTCGGATTTATATAATTTACACAAGCTCAAAGTTCGTATTATTCGTAGTTTTTGATGAAAAATATGCAATTTCGCCTCATTTTACCTCAATTATTTATAGGAGCGCCATCGTGAAACAATTTCTTCTGTACATATATTATAAAATACATCAAAATGTACACTATATGTAAAATTAGAAGTGTTGCAAAGCTGCGCTCATAGTAAAATATTAAAAAATATATTAAAAATTGAGGTAAAATAAGGCGAAATTGCATATTTTTCATCAAAAACTACGAATAATACGAACTTTGAGCTTGTGTAAGTTATATAAATCCGAACAAAATGCAAAAAATATTGTTGAAATCGTACAGGATAAAAGTTCTAATATTAAAAAGTGAAATAATGAAGTCAGTATAACAAAGTCGAATTTTAGTCTTATATTATGGGCCAAAAACACGGCTTATGGAACCTGATCCTTTAGGTGATTACAATACACAGAAAATCAAATTTTGATTTTTGTTCTTAGTTATTGAATGCATGAAAGTGAGTGGTTCGATTCATCACTTTTTAACACTTTCCAACATAGTTGAAAAGTGTTTATGAATTCGGTTAGTCTGCCTTCTGTCTGCCCGTGCTCTAACTCACATAAATAGACTCGGATTGTCATGTAATTGATCTATGTTATTGAGGTTTACTATGGAACGTTCGGTATTGAAAATGAACTTAGACTTCCTTTAAAGGAACACTCAAAATAATTCCCTTACATTACGGTATGTGGGAAAAAATGTTATTTTAATGATGTTACACTATTTTAAACATATTAAAATTGATATTGAGGTGCACTACAAGAGGCTTACTATGGAATAGGGTGTGACTAGTTCCTTTACAGGGACACTCAAAAGAATTCCGTGACATTGTGGTTTACGATGAAAATTCGTTTACGGTTTATTTTAAAAAATTTTTCACTATTTCAAACATTTCAAAATTAACACATATCGCTAACAAGGAAGGTCTCCTTAAAGTGCATACTCAGAAAATTTTGAAAAAAATACTCATGTATGTAATAAAGGAACAGTGAAATTTAGCTGCGGAATCCCAGTAGAAAATCTGCAAAAAAATAATATACTTTCGAATAGTTGGCACAAAAAGACGCGATTTGGCTAGCAAAATTTTTTCCTCGTCAAACGCAAACGATTTTAATATATTTTGAAATTAATTGTAAAATGATTATTCGAATGCGTAATGCTTAATTAATTTAAACTTAAACGATGAAATAGTTTATTATTTTTTGTAGAACACATACAGGCTGCTTGATGTTACAGTTATTAATTTTACCACTGAAAAAATATGTTCCATGTTTTAGAAGCAGCAAATATTTATTTTATGTTATAACGAAGCTGACATTTAAGTTATGTGTATTGTTAAATTATTAAATCTTGTTTTTTTCTTCTTTTTTTTATGAGTTGCAAATGTGTATTTTCCCTTTTAGTTGACAACCGAAAATTTAAAAATATATGAATCTGAAAGGCATATGATGAGTTTGAAGAAATTCTTGTTATGAGACATATGACATTTTTGTAAAATTTTCATTAGCTTAAAAAAATTATACGAATGGGTTAATTCTAGGGCTTATGATACCATACCCTCTTGTTGAGAATTGTTTGCATTTTGCGTTCAACATTTTCAACTCTCTGTACGTTTGCAGTAATATTAATTTAAAATATTCTTTAAATCACATTAAATACACCACTCACGTTTTTTCTTTATTTATTACCGATTGAATGAAATTTTGCTATTGTTTTATCCACCATTCCACAATTTTTTTCTAATTTAAACGGCTTCACCGGTTATACAAGTAATTTTAAAATGTATTTTAAAAGGAAAAGCCCGATGACAAACAGATTCGTTTTACATTTCTATATCGTAGAAGTCATTGTTTCCATAGCAACAACATTTTTTTCTTGAATTGACAATGTTCAGAATCGGGCTTATTTTTGAGCTTAAAACAATTTTAATCAATTTAAATTTTGTTTTAAATCGTAAATTACGATCTTTAAATTTCATTATATATACGTATAAATGTGTACACAAATTTGTAGTTATAAAAATTTATTTACTATGTAAGTTAAATTTACATAAACAAGTTCAGCATGAAAACATTTCCTTTAAATAGTATTTGTCATAAAAGCGTATATTTTAAAATCTATTCCGTCGCCAACCGGTGATAAATCGCCAAATAAACGAAATTTTCATAATTTTTTACGAACGTGATATCGAGGTTCCACAGAATTTTTTTTATAGATGTATATATCCTCATGAGAAGAACATTCTGTAATTTTTTCAAATTGTTCTGAGTATGCGCTTATGGAGACCTTCCTTGTAAGGTGCAGTACGAGAGGCTTAGTATAGAATATTGTGTGCAAACCATTCATAGCTCAATTACAGGGACACACAAAAGAATTCGGTTAAAGTATATTCTGATAACAATTATTGCTGGAAGTGCGTTTTCAGTTGCGGAACGGATTTTTAAATTTAACTAACTTTTTGCCGATTACTTGGTGTGTATATATTCTATACATCATATACATTGCAACACAAAAGATCTCGAGTACATTTCCGTTCATTAACGGAAATTCCAGAAGGGGAATTTTAAACTGTGCAATGTTTTTTCTAACTGAACTAAAATTTAGCATTTTTTTAGTAAATGTACAAACCTACAGACCATATACAGGGCTTTACAAAAGAATTCGGATATTTTTCCGAATAGTGTTGGTAATTCCTGAAATTAGGTTTTTAAATATGTTAAGCACTGCAAATAGAGGCGTCTTAAATTCGGACACATATGTATCTGAAAAAGGAATTCAGACATTTAAGTGTCTGAATGTGAAATTTCAGACGTCATAGATGTCTGAATTTACGACACATAAGTGTCTTACTAAGACCAAGGTATAAAAGAACTCAGAAAATGGTCTGAATAATGATGATATGTCTTATATTAAGACATTTAGAAATTAAGACTCATAAGTGTGTGAATTTGATATAATGTTATCATATGCGCAATGACTGTGATACAATCGTGATAATCGACTAGAGCCTGATTATCACAGGGGTACAAGGGGCATGTGCCCCGGACGCACATTTTTAGTGGGTACCATAATGCATTTTGTCCACTCTCTGAAGACACAAATTAATGCAAATTTCCATTTATAGTTCATAGAAATAATGAATTTTTCCCATTCATGTAAACTAAATTAACGTCAGTGTTCTTCACTAACGACAGTGAAATGTAATGTAAACTTCAAAATTCTGATTCATTCAATCCCTTAGGTTTAGAGTTTTACTCACTCCATATAGCATATAGGTCAGACGCTTTTACCTTCCAAATTTTTTTAATGAATTTTTACATGTGTCTATAATTTTCAACTACTTGTACTATAACTTTAAACTACTTATGCTAATATATTTGGTATATTTTTTTTCATAAAGCTGTGGTTTAAATTTCAAATAGAACTCTTTTTCATGTTCAAAATACAATTTTTTTTAGAAAGGGGTCCCAAAATGGCCTATGTGTCCCGGGTCCCAAATAGAGTTGATCAGTCCCTGGCCACTGCATATGCCAGCAATATCAGAGAGTATTCCCGGACAGCTGAATGTTGTTTAAAATATTTTCCATCCACTAAATTTTAATTGGACCATAGATCGCGAATATCAAAATTGTACATTAAGGTGGATCTCAAATGACCTGCTAAACAACGTGAAACTTTCTGACACGTTTTCCCACTCATTTTTTAATGTAAAGGCATTAAATTGGCAGACCTGACTCTTTAAGCATTTTGAAATTGAAATGCGTATTCTATACTTTGATAAATAATTTATTATCGAGCAATAAGCGATTCGTGTCACATGGCCAATTTCATACATTTACGGACAAAAATTAATTCTGGAATGTGTCAGAATGTAGCTTTTTTAAATTTGAGAACAGCCTTAAATGAAGGAACTAATTAAAACAATTTCATGATAGTCGATGGCGCCACATATTAATTGACTTTAACGAGAGATCAGAGGAAAGAGATGGCATGATAATAGAATATCTCTTATATCTCTTATCTATTTATATCTTCCTATTAATCTATTTATGTCTACCTGGGCAATGGACAAGTAATTATGAGCTAATTTATTTTTCGTCTGACTTGGAGCATTAGAACGCAATCAATGGTATTTTGAGGTGGGTAACATATTTTTCTCTAATGCTGTATAATTATGCTACATTGATTGGGATCAAGTGCTTTGCAAAATCAAATTCTAGTACAAATACGTGATTTATTTAATCGGTATGGTTAGTGTAATTAAGGAATTAATTAATATGCAAATTAATAAATAATTAAGTAAGAAAACAATTGCTTTTTATAGAAATATACACTCCTGCAAAAATTACTTGAACGCAGGGAAATGCAAGACCGCCCGGTTGTGAGATGGGGAGATGTCGCAACAGGGCCCTGCCTTGAACCACCGTTTAAGATTGGAGAGACTAATTTCCATGTTTAAATTTTATTTTAGTATACCAAACACAAGACATTATTATTGGTTTTGGAGAGCAATAGTATAGCATAGATGGATGGTGCAGATGCAAAAGTCCCATTATCCACTTTTTAATGGTTTTGAGTTATTAATATCACCGTGTTCGTCTTTTTGGACAGTAATAGTGATTAAAAAAATATTAAGGTTGAAAAGAAAATGCTGAAAATCTCGTTTTGATGCATAACCCACATTATCCAACAACTCCCACTCTCCAATTCAACCAATCATGGGGGTACAGAAGTAAGAAGTAGTGTCAAATTTTGCTCTACTTTAATGACAGTGAAGAAGTTGACCCATGTCTAATAGTAAAATTTTTGCACAAATTATTTTTAATAAATGTTTTTTTTCTATTTTTATTGTTTACTACAGACCTGTCAAGTCTCCGGCTTTTTGGATACCAGTAATTTAGTACAGAAAATGTTGTTTTATTGAATCGGAGCATTTTGCGATTTAAAAGAACAACATATTCTCAAAAAAATTACTGGTGTTCAAAAAGCCGGAGACTTGGCAACTCTGGTTTACTACCCTCCAAAATAAATAATGAAAACTAATGTTCAGATTTTTTTATTTTTTTATTTTGGTTCTTGTTGTTTTAAATTAATAACTATTTTGGTTTATAACTTACATTACCCATAAAAGTTTGCTGCAACACTCCCATTTTTCATATTTAAATTTCAATTTTAGCTTCACTACAATTATTACAGATTTAGGATTATGTGCAACTAGTTGTTATGGCAAGAAATATATCACACAATACAAATTTTGCCAATATATTATGTTTATTAATAATAATCAGTGTTTTACATTTTTCTAAAAACTAGATGATGCGGAGAGTGTGAATTTTGAATCTACACCCTTCAGATGAGTCTTTTCACATTACTATTATCCTCAAAAAGCACATTACTTCCTCTTAAAATTCTTTTATATTGTCATTAAAATACATACATTATGAGTAATCATGTATTATTTTAATATAATACCGGCATTAAAAAGACAGGATGTTATATTTTTTAGACTATAGAAATAAATTTCCATGGTGGATTACGGATGAAAGCCCCACTCCCCTCCCCATTAAAATTATATATTTGGAATGTAAAATATTAGGATAATTGATTGTGGAGTAACGGTCGATGATCACCATCCGGGAATGCATAATCACGAATTAAATGTCATATAATATCATATAATCCTATACTATATAAGTAATACTATAAAAATATCAACACTCATCCCAATAACTTCATTACTTGCATTTAAAATAACTCACCCTTATGATCCCGATGGCGAAACGGATTAGGCAATGGATCTGTAACCAGTAGGTCTCGGGTTCAACCCAGAATTGAGTGAAAAGGTTAGCTTAGATTATCCTCCCGTATTAGAAAATAAAACTGTTTCCAGTGGCAGCACTAGCGCTTTTTTTTTGCAATTGTTTCTAGTTGTTTGCCCGGGTAAAAAATAATGGAGATATTTTAGCCATTTCAAGTGCCTGAAATTCAGACGCAAACAAGCGTCTGAAAAATGAAGACACTTTAAAGTGTATCTTTTTTTAACCATCCATTTCATACACTTAGGTGTCTGAATTTTATACATTTCAGTTTACAGTGTGCGTTTTCCAATTTCTGTACTTAGGTATTCTCTTTCTGCTTATTAAACGGTAAAGATTTGTAAAAGTATTTTAGAAGCTCTGAAAAGGTTACACCGTATACGCAATATAAGCTTACAAATATCTTTATGTAAAAAGTTTGGAAAGTTACAATATTCATAGACATTGTTTCTGAATTTTGCCATGCGCAAGTAGAAGATTCGCCATCCCTCACTAGTCGAATGCACCCATCCCTAAACATTCTTCTATCTCATACGCTACAAACAAGAAAAATCATGCGTCGAGCATAGATTATGTAACACTTTCCAATGCTTCCAAAATAATTTTACAAATCATTACCGTTTAATAAGCTGAAAGATAACATCTAAATAAACAATTTGGAAAACGCAAAACATATTTAAAAACGTAATTTCAGGAATTTCCAACATATATTTCCAACATATATAATATTCCATATAACATTAATTCCACATATATTCCACATAACATTACAACATAAAAATATCCGAATACTTTTATTCAGCTCTGTATATGATCTATAGACTTGTATATTTACCACATAGATTGCTAAATTTTAGTTTAGTTAAGAAACGCGTAGCACAGTTTAAAATTCTCCTTCTGGAGTTTCGGTCAATAAACGGAATGTGTTCGCGAACTTTTGTGCTGCCCTGTAAAGGATCTACAGAATTTATACACACCAAGTAATAGACAAAAAGTGAGTTAAATTTAAAATCGCGTTCAGCAACTTAAAACGCACTTCCAGGAATTATTGTTAACAGACACTAGAGAATTAATTTGTGTGACCCTGTAAATGAACGATGATTGCTATACACACACTATTCTGTTGTTAGCCTCTTGTAATGCACCTTAGTGATATATATAAATTTCAATGCGTTTAAAATAGTGAAACATTATATAATTAAACCGCAAACGATTTTTCTCCTTAGACGTAATGTAACGGAATTATTTTGACTGTCCCTGTAGAGTAACTATAAGTGCTATGCACACCCCTATTCCATATTAAGCTTCTTGAGTGATTTTCCTTAGTGATATATATCAATTACAATGTGTTTGTAAGTGTGTAACATCATTAAAATAAACCGCAAATGATTTTTACCCATAGACCGTAATGTAACGGAATTCTTTTGAGTGTTCCTGTAAAAAAACTATAAGTGCTACACACTTCAGTTGAAATAGGGAACATGCTATAGATAACGACAATAACATATAAAAATTGCAAGACAATCCGAGTCTATTTACGGGAGTTAGAGCATGGACAGACGGCCAGACAAACCGAAGTCATAAACACTTCTCAACTAGGTTGGAAAGTGTTAAAAACGTGCTAACTTCAAAAGCGTACAAAAGCGTAATACTTTCCAACATAGTTGAAATTGTTTATGAAAGTGGTTTGTCTGTCATCTGTCCGTGCTCTAACTCGCATAAATATACCCGGAATGCCTTGAAATTGATATATATTATTATGGTTTACTATGGTATGTTTGGTTCTTTTACAGGGACACTCAAAAGAATTCCGTGACAAGACGGTCCACGGAGAAAAATCGTTTGCAGCGTATTTTAATGATGTTACACTATATTAAATATATTCAAATTGATACATATTTAACGAACTGCAGTTCACTACAAGGTGCTTACTATAGCATAGGGTGTGCATAAAATGTATCTTTCATTCACAGAGACACTGAAAAGATTTCCGTTCCATTAGGGTCGATGGGGAAAAAGCATTTGCAGCTTGTTTTAATGATGTTTCAACATCTCAAACATATTCAAATGAATACATATAACTCAGGTGCACTACAAGGCGCTTACCGTTGAATAGGGTATGCACAGAATGGATTCTTAATTTACATTTATACTTGGTTACAGTAATTGTCTGATAGCTTGTTTTCAGTTGTGTTATATAGAACTAATTTTTTGCATACTAATTGGTGCATAGAAATTCTATAGATCCGATACAGGGCTGCTCAAAATCTCACGTACATTTGCGTTGACGGAAATTGCTTAAGAGCCTACACTAGTCACGTGAAGAAAAGCTCTAGCTAATGTTAAGTGTATGGGAAGGTTCTAGCGCGATTTCTCGCTCAAATATAAAAAAAAACTGGAACCAAAATCGAAAAAGTAAAAACTATCAAAGTTGGAGATTGACCTCAACTATCCTATGCAAAAATAAGCATTTAAAAATATTAAAAAGCGAGCGAGAAATCGCGCTAGAACCGTCCCATAGACTTAACATTAGCTGCAGCGTTTTTTCTTGTGATTGATATAGGCTCTTAGGAGCCTACATCACTCATGAGAAAAAACGCGCAGGCTAATGTTAAGTCTATGGGAAGGTTCTTTTCAGATTTATCGCTCACATTTTAATATTTTTAAATGATGTTTTTTGCATAGCATAGCTGAGGTCGATCTCTACCGTTGTTAGTTTTTACTTTTTCCATTTTGGTTCCAGTTTTTTTTATATAAAGGTACTTTCACTTTCAGAACCGGTTCCAACCGGTTCCAAAATTGAAAATGTCCGCTTATAAAAAAACTGTAACCAAAATCAAAAAAATAAAAACTAACAACATTAGAGATCAACCTCAGCTATCCTACGCAAAAACAAATCATTCAAAAATATTAAAATGCGATCGAGAAATGTGCCAAAAACCTTCCCATAGACTTAACATTAGCTTGAGCGTTTCTTCGCGTGACTAGCGTCAATTGTGCTATGTATTTTCTAACTCAAATAAATTCTAGTATACTAGTGTAGTATACTAGTGTAGTATACATACTAGTGTATACTAGTGTAGTATACATACAAATATATAGGTCATATACAGGGCTGCACAAAATAATTCGGATATTTTGTTTGACTATTGGTAGTAATTGTTGAATTTGGGTTTTCAAATGAGTCGAGTTTTTCTAAAACGGCGAAGTTTTGTGACAGTATTCTGAATGTGTTGGAAAGTGTTTCATAATCTATGCTGGACGCATGATTTTTACTTTCTTCTATCTTTACAAGAAGAAAGTATTGGATTCATGAAAATTTTCAATTTCCGGTTTTCGACGGATTTACACGTTTTAGAAGGTCCTGTACACGATTTGAATGTTTTTTAGAAAATGTCTGTCTGTCTGTTTGTATGTGACAAAAAAAAAATTGTGGGTGTTCTATCTCAAGAACTAATGCACGAAATTTAATAAAACTTTATATTCAGATATTCCCTGATATAAATAGATGCTGATTAGTTTTTGGTGAAAATCGTCCGACAGGTGGTGCTGCTATGCGGCATTTTTTGTGACTTCCGAAATAGCTCTATCTCAAGAACTAATGCACACTTTCATCAAACTTCAGGATCGGTTAGACCTTGATATAAATAGACGCTGATTATGTTTTGGTGTAGATATTCCAACAGATGGCGCTGCTTACCACTTCTTTCTCGATTTTTACGATAGTTATATCTCAAGAACGAATGCACGGAATTTCATCAAACCTCTGATTCTAGTAGACCATGACATAAATAGATGCTGCTTACGTTTTGGTGTCAATAGCCGAACAGGTGACGCTGCTATGCTACTTTTTAGCACTTTCCAACCTAGTTGAAAAGTGCTTATGACTTCGGTTTGTCTGGCCGTCTGCCGTCTGCACGTGCTCTAACTCCCGTAAATATGCTCGGATTGCTCTGCAATTTTTATATGTTATTGTCGTTATCTATAGCATGTTCCCTATTTCAACGGAAGTGTGTAGCACTTATAGTTTTTTTACAGGGACACTCAAAAGAATTCCGTTACATTGCGGTCTATGGGGAAAAATCATTTGCGGTTTATTTAAATAATGTTTGACTATTTTAAACGCATTGTAATTTATATATATTACTAAGGTGCATTAGAAGAAGCTTAATATGGAACAGGGTGTGCATAGCACTTATAGTTACTTTACAGGGACAGTAAAAAAAATTCCTTTACATTACGTCTATGGAGAAAAATCGTCTGCGGTTTATTTAAATAATGTTTCACTATTTTAAACGCATTGAAATTTATATAGATCACTAAGGTGCATTACAAGAGACTTACTACGGAATATTGTGTGTATAGCAGTCATCGTTCATTTACAGGGACACGCAAAAGAATTATCTACTGTCTGTTAACAATAATTCCTGGAAGTGCGTTTTAAGTTATTGAACGCGATTTTAATTTTAACTTGCTTTTTGTCTATTACGTGGTGTGTATAAATTCTGTAGATCCTATACAGGGCAGCACAAAATTTCGCGAACACATTTCTGTTTATTGACAAACTCCAGACGGAGAATTTTAAACTGTGCTACGCGTTTCCTAACTGAACTAAAATTATCATCTTATGTAGTATATATACAAATCTATAGATCCTATACAGGGCTGAATAAAAGTATTCGGATATTTTTCCGAATATTGTATATGTTGGAAATTCCTGAAATTATGTTTTTAAATATGTTATGCGTTTTCTAAATTGTTTACTTAGATGTTAGTTTTAGCTTATTAAACGGTATGATTTGTAAAATTATTTTGGAAGCGTTGGAAAGTGCTATATAATCTATGCTTGACGCATGATTTTTCGTTCTTGTTTCATTATTATCACGATAACTCTCTCAAGAAGATTATATCTCTCAAGAAATAATGCATGGATTTCCATCGAACATCAGATTCCGTTAGACGTTGACATAAATTTTTGTTGATTGGGTTTTTGTCTAAATCTGCCAACAGGTGGCGCTTCTATGCTGCATTTTGCAAGATTTACACGAATTTAGCGATAGTCCTATCTGAAGAACTAATGCACGGAATTTAACAAAACTTTCGATTCAGTTAGACCTTGATATAAATGGGTGGTGATTGTTTTTAGTGTATGCGAAACCTGTGTGAGATAGAAGAAGGACATATCGGACTAGTTTAATTCTGCATTTGAAAACAAACCAGAGGTCATATAGGTCCATGGAAAAGATGAATTAAAGTAGGAGCGAGGTTCGACCGTTGAGGCAAGATGGGAAACCATGGGTGCGATTATGACAACCAAGAGCTGTGGAATGAATGGAGTTTGAAATAAAAAATTATTTTGTTTTTTAAACATAACCATTGCAACTAATAACACAAAAAATAAAAATTGAGGTGAAAATTAATTTTTGGCAGGAAAATTCGTCGAATTTCGGAATTTTAAAAAGCTATAACAGCGCCATTTTCAGGCCGATTTTATTAAAAAGTTTACACAAATCTACATTACATCTAAACATAAATTTCGTCGAAATATATTCTTAAATTCTTTAAATAAACTCCAGAAAATCGTACAAAAAAACGTTAATTCCCTTCCGAAGAAATATCCCCAGTTTCAACTGGGACTTGACGGTCATAGACAAATATATAGATATGAAGTTCGGTTCAATTATATGCATAACTTTGTACATTTCCGATGATGCAATATTGACAATGGCACATATATCGCTATCACGGCGCCCCCTTCTGGCGGAATATCCCCAAATTCAACTGGGAGCTGATGGGTATAACCAAGAACACATATATGAAATTTGGTTCAATTCTATGCATAATTTCATACTCTTTGACGTTACAAGGAGGACATACACACACACGGGCAGACAGACAGTCATTATGTAAAAACATGTTTTTTAGTATGTCTGACCCCTAAAACGTGTCAATTTGTTGAAAACAGAAAGTCGGAAAAAAATCGATAACAATACTTTCCTGTATTATAGATAGAAGAAAGTAAGAAATGCATTTCATTTAAAGCAACTCTTTAGTTCATTGCATTAATCAAAATCAACAGAACTACACACAAAAGTTCAGCTTTATTATATGATATGATATTTTAAAGTTCTTTTTTTAAAAATACGAAAATATCTCTTCCAGAAGAAAAACACATTTAAGAAAGAATAAAAAATAAATAAAAGTTTAAATTAGTAACTGGAAGTATTTAAGAAAGAATAAGAAAATAAATAAAAGTTTAAAAACAGTAATTTACTTTAAAAGTTTTGTGATATTTTTTTCTTTGAGAATACTTCATCAGTTAGATAATTTGCACTCCTCCGCACCATTTGCTATTGACGACAACAAAGATTATTCTAAATAAAATGAGATCAGGCGGGAAAAAAAAAGAGTCCTGTTAAGGATCTTTTCACTCCCATTGATTCTTTCATCATTTAGTTCCGGAATTCTAAAGTTTTTTTTTTTTTTTTTTTTTTTTTTTTTTTTTCTTAAAACAGTGAGCCATTTTGTCACTCTTTATATGGCAGTTGTTGCTTGCGTATTAAGCTGAGTTTTATTATTTTTTATATTACCTTTGATATGGATCAATGAACTACTGTTTATATCAATTACTGTCTTACCGTTTATCATTAAAAGAAGAATTCAAACCTAGATTATGTAACACTTTCCAACACTTCCCAAATACTTTTACAAATCTTTACCGTTTAATAAGGCCCGTGGAAGATGAGACCAGTGGCTTACCCTTCCATGCATTTCACGATCGGACTCCGCGGGAAAGCAAGGGCCGTAGGGATGCCGGACATCAGGTGGATGACCCGACTCCCTTATGGGTGTTCGGCGATGAAGCCGTTCGACAGTCTCTACGGTTCATCAGGTGTCACGTGGGGAAGTCTCCTCTGATGGTGGGAACTTCCGCTGAATCGCAACGACCTCTGTCGTCGACACTGGGGCAAGATGAGGAGGCGTCGCTGGAACGCGAACCCTCTGATTCGGTCGTAGCGACCTGGCGAGACAAAGCCATGGTCTGCATTAAAAGTCCCTCAGGACTTGGGGACGATGAGGAGATCGGCTCGCTCGGCGCCGTGCGGGCGCCGACGGCGCACATTAGTTTTACCGTTTAATAAGTTGAAAGTAAACAAATTGCAACACATTTAAAAAGCCAATTTCACTAATGACCAACATTATTCGGAAAATGATCGAATGAAGCCCTGTATAGGATCTATAGATCTGTATGTATACTATATAGAATGCTAACTTTTAGTTCGGTATAGCACAGTTTAAAATTCCCCTTCTAGAATTTCCGTCAATGAACGAAACTGTACTGGAGTTCTGTTGAGCTACCTGTATAGGATATATAGAATATATTCACACCACGTAATAGGAAAAAATGAGTTCAATTTAAAAACGCAACTGAAAACGCGCACTTCCAGCTATTACTGTTAACAGGCAGTTCTTTAATCGAAATATTTTGGGTGTCTCTGTAAATGCTATTCTACAGCAAGCATCTTTTAGTAAACCTCTGTAACGTAAAACAATTTCATTCTACTTTAAATAGCGTTCCATAATACTCTTTTTTTCTCGGTAGACCATTATGAAAAGGAATTCTTTTGAGTGTCCCTGTAAATTAACTAGAAGTGCCTCATGAAGTGCACTTCGATTATATCTATCAAGTTCAATAGGCTTGAAATCTTTGAAATAAACTCCAAATGATTTTTTCGCATAATCCTTAATGGAACGGGATTCTTTTGAGTGTGTCCTGTAAAGGTTACACACTGCATTTTCAATACCAAACATGGTAAACCTCAATAACCTATATCCATTGCATGACAATCCGAGTAGAATGACGCGAGTTAGAGCTCAGACAGTCAAACCGATTTCATATACACTTTTCAACTCTATTGGAAAGTGTTAAAAACTTGTCAAAAGTTTTCAATCTATTGATTGTAGTTTTTATTTATTCGAAGAATAGTTAAAATAGTAATCAATGCCTTAGGAGTGAAAAATGTTTAAATAATTGTTAATATCTATGTTTTTAGGGTCCCTTACTCAGGAATTAAAAACAAAACCATTAGACGATCATTCGTGTGTCGGTCTGCCACAGCTCTTTTTCTCGAAAACTATGGAACGTAAAAAGTACAAACTTGGCAGATTTATAAAAGCTATTGAACCCTATATTTATGGATTATTAGCCATTCTCAAACATTTTTAGGGAAAATTTAGGGGAGCTAATAAGGTTACTCGAAAACAAATATATTTTATAACGTTTCAAAGATCTCGTAACACCGAACTCCAAAAAAAAATATATTTTTAATTTTATGCATTATATTTTCAGAGATATCGGAAATGTACTGCAAAATACATCCCCTCACCTTTATTTCCGAATCTACTGAAACTAAAATTATGAAAAAATTAGAGGTAGTAGGAATTTATTTAATCCTTGCAGAAAAACTATAACGATTATCCTAGGTCACATAGTTTTTGAGAAAATCGCATTTTTCCGTTACACACAAACTTTATATTTCAGGCTCTCAGCGGGGCAGTTAAGGTACGTATAGACACGAAATAATCCAAGGATTGTTGATAATGATTCGGCAAAATATGTCGGTAATTAGCCGAAATATGAATTAAAAACCTATCCAGAAAAATGCAGCACATCCCAAAGCGACGTGGCAAATTTGAGACCTCCTTTCGAAGTGCGCTTGGCACAATGCCAAGTGTAAACTTTGTACAAAGTCTTTGCTTCAAATAAAGCGAATCATAGTGATAAATAGTCAACGTTTTTCATTCCAATTGAATTCAATTATTGAAGGCAATTATTGAAAAATAATTTATATAATAATAATTTTCTTACAAAGTCTGAACATTCCTTTAGCAACGATTTTTTGTAATATTGCAGTTAGTAATTAATAAATTTATAATATGGAACCCTTTGAGCGCGAGTAAAACTCGTACTTGACCGAGTTTGTTTTCATGTTGACATAGGTGAGAAAATTGCCGCACCATGCAAATTTCTGAATTCTGAGACATATATGAAACATGCTTTTCTACTTTGCGTATCTAAAACTTGAGTTGTGATTCTAGTAAACATACCAGATAAACTTTTGAATAAAGCGTTTATTTATTTCAAAAAATACGTAGCTCACTTTTGGCAAATAAGTTGATTTAGGCAACTGTAGCTTAGGCAGCTACACATTAGTTTATCCGCATTCTTTGAAAGAATAGATGAATGATAGAATGATTTAGGTGTATGTTTTATGTCAATGAGAGCAGGAACTACATAGCTTTCATTACAAATCTACATTATGTTCTCAATACAATCATAAATCTAAAAAATGCAACGGCCCATCAAAATACGGATAATCCAAATATAATTAGTATCCTGTAGTACACGTAATACACGTAGTACACCTAGTACACGTTCCATAAACGTATTTATAAATTTTTAAATTGAATTCCAAGTATAACGGAAATAAATCACATACAGAATTTATTTTCTTGCAAAAATAAATCGCTCGAACTATTTGAAACCACCTTCCCAGAATAGGTTAATTTATGGTTTGATAAGTAAAAGCACTTATTTATCTCGCCTGTTATTTCAACTTTCAAAGCAACATCATGCAATTTCACATTTCGTTGATCATCGCAGTTCTTTCCTATCTCAATCTAGAAATGTCATCATTCATTTTTTTTAAGCATCTACAAAACTACAGGTAAAAATAGTCATTCTTTTTCTTTATTTTATTCTTTTGTTTTCATTGCAGTTCGAAAACACAACTGTAGGAATGTTTTTGGTTTTGCGTAAAAAAAAAAAACAAACATTTCTCAATGTATGTTTTATTAGCTCACAGGCTATCGAAGCCTGACAGCTAATGTGCCCGTTGGTTCTGTATGTTCGTACATATGTACGTATGTACGTAACGCGGTAACTCTTGATAGAAATATCCGATTTGCTTCAAATTTTGTTTACAGGTTCATTGTGATAAGGCGCTTTCCTGATTAGTTTTGGCAGTCCATTGATTAAGTATAAAGGGGGGAACGGGGGTTAACCCCCCCTTTAATTTAGATTAGAAGAAGGGGTGGCGTACAGACACCTGCAAGCAGAAAAGATCCGATTTCAACTGGTTTCCTCTGTTTTGAATATTGTATTTCATAGGCAGTTTACCGATTAAGAGAAATATTCTGTATTGAAATAGTTTCTTCAAATTTTGTATATAGGTTCATTGTGATAAGGCGCTTCCCTGATTAGTTTTAGGGGTTCGTTGGTTAAGTATAAAGGGGGAGAACGGGGGCTAATCTACCCCCTTTAATTTAGATAAATGGGTTTTTCATGCAAAATTATCCGATTTTCTTCAAAATTTGTTTATAGGTTCATTGTGATAAGGCGCTTTCCTTATTACTTTTGGGGGTACATTGTTTAAGTATAAAGGGGGATACGGAGGGCTAATCCCCCCTTAATTTAGATAAATGTGTTTTACATGCAGAATTATCCGATTAGCTTCAAATTTTGTATATATGTTCATTGTAATAAGGCGCTTCCCTGATTAGTTTTGGGGGTTCATTGTTTAAGGTGCCTAACTACGTACGGAGCATTTTTTTTTCAGAAAGCTATTTAATGATTTTTTGAACTTATTTTTATTAAGACTATGACTAGAAACTGTAAGAAAAAGAAAAAATTTTCATTGATTGATGAAATTTTGGTAAATGGGGGATTTTGTGGTAAAATTTAGTGAAATTTGGTCCAATACGCAATACGCCCTACATAAAATTCTATTGTATGTATCTTAATTTCCTTTTTACACTTCATACTTATGACATTGGTAAACGCAATGAACTAAAATGTAAGAGATATTTTAAATGTTTCAAAACTTATAGCATATCGCACCTTTTTACATGCTGATTTTCTGAAAATTAATCGATGTTATTCCACGAAAACATCCGTAACACAAAAAACATTTATTCTAAAATTAAATCTTTTGTTCATTGCCTTCACAATAGTGTAAACAACAAGTATATTAATTTTCATATTCTAATAACTTTTTGAGAAATCATGTTTTGCGTAGAAATTTGCACCAAAAATTACATATTCCAAAAAATGCATTTAAAGTTTCGATTTATATTTTACTACAAGAATTTCCTAGTAATATGCATCCAAACTTGACCGTTTTTATGAGCCATATTCTTTTTTCAAGTACTGAGCGTTTGTTTTACTTCTAGAAGGCCATATTTTTGCTTCCCCTCTCCTGGTTAGTACCTTTAAATAATACTTCCGGTCCTTTAAACAGTACTTCCGGTTTGAGTGACAGCTGTAACCCGCTACAACACCGGTTCTATTTATCGTACAATAAAATTAAATACAGTTTTGGAAAGGTAAAAAATTGGAATTAATAAAATCTAATAAAATCGTTTTGACAATTTTGGTCGAAAATCACTTTTTAAACGTAGTCAGATACCTTAGTTATAAGAGGGAACGGGGGTTGATTCCCCCCTTAATATATTGTCGATTTGTTTATTATTTCAAATTTTTTGAAATAAGAGTATAATATACAATTTGTGTGAGCTCATTGCCCTCAGTTTAACTTTCCTTTTTTTATTACTTATTTTTTCAATATAATGCATAGCAAAATATTTAATTTTATGAATACAAAGGACGTGAATTATCATTTATTACACAGCGTACAACTAGTAGAGTGTAAAAATTTCCAGACCGGAAACCGAACCTAGAACTCTTGGTATCTACCATTTTGAGGTATCCAGTCTAGCATTCTCACAGTCTTATATGGCACAAGATGGAACGTTAATCATGAACACAAATTTCGTGGAATGCATGAGACAAATTAAACCCAGTTTCGGGGTATTGTATCGATTTTATTTCACCGAGTATATATTTTTGAGTTCTGCTGAAAATTTAATTAGATACATTTTATTTTATATTTTATTTTATTCATATTTCATATTTATATTATTTTATTCATATTTATATTTATATATACCCTATTTAACATCCTATATCACATTTTGCATCACCCTATTTTACATATCATATTTTACATCATCGATTATTTATATTTATATCAATATTTCATATTTCATATTTATATTTTATTTTAGTCTATACATCTTTATATTTTATATTTATATTATTTTATTCATATTTATTTATGTATATATATATATATATCATACTTAACATCCTATATCACATTTTACTTCATCCTATTTTACCTATCATATTTTACATCATCAATTATTTATATTTATATCATATTTATATTGATATTTCATAATTATATTTTATTTTATTTTATATTTTGTTTTATTCATATTTATATTTATATATACCATATTTAACATCCTATATCACATTTTACATCATCCTATGTTATATATCCTATTTTATATCATCAATTATTTATATTTATATCATATTTATATTTCTATATCATATTTATATTTTATTTTATTTCACTGTAAAATATTCAATTTCAATTTCATGAAATAAAACCTTGGACTCAAGCCAAACTTTTTAAATAATGAATTCAGAATTTGTTGTCACGTTTATTAGATAAATAATGTTTTAGACTTTTGAACGAAATCGTTCAATCTTGTAACATGTTGTTAAGTGACTACAATGGCCATCCTTTATTTCGATTATATTTTATCATCCTTTATCTCGTTTTTCTCGCGAAATTCGAATGCAAGGGAAAGTGACATTATGAATTTAGATTTAAGAGCATGTGTAATATTAATTAATAATTCAACCCAAAAATACTTTGCCTAAAAATGTTTCATTCTGCCCTTCATAATAAAGTGAAAGCCAATATCCAATTTAACAATTTACAAAACGAATAACTCATTTCAAATCCAGATTTCTTCCATGACCGACCCTAGCCGTAATGACCCTCTTTTGTGCGGCCCTGTATAGGATCTATAGATTTGTATGTATACTACAGCGTTCACTAAAATTTATAATAATTGAGTCATCCAATTGTTCTTTACACCCAATAGGAGCAAATTTTTTTTAGAAATATTTATAAATAATGAATTGTAAATTTGCTTTATCAAGATTACTACTAGATAGTAGTAGTAGATAAATAAATGTTTTCAAGAGTGCATTTTTAACATTTTCCAACCTAGTTGAAAAGTGTTTATGACTTTGGTTTGTCTGGCCGTATGGCCGTCTGCCTAACTCCCGTAAATAGGCTCGGTTTGCCCTGCAATTTTTATATGTTATTGTCGTTATCCATAGCATGTTCCCTATTTCAACTGAAGTGTGTAGCACTTATAGTTTTTCTACAGGGACACTCAAAAGAATTCCGTTACATTACGGTCTATGGGGAAAAATCATTTGCGGTTTATTTTAATGATGTTACACAATTTCAAACACATTGTAACTGATATATAACACTAAGGTGCATTACAAGAAGCTTAATATGGAATAGGGTGTGCATAGAACTTATAGTTACTTTACAGTGACAGTCAAAAGAATTCCGTTACATTACGTCTATGGAGAAAAATCGTTTGCGGTTTAATTAAAATAATGTTTCACTATTTTAAACGCATTGAAATTTATATATATCACTAAGGTGCATTACAAGAGGCTTACTACAGAATATTGTGTGTATAGCAGTCATCGTTCATTTACAGGGACACACAAAAGAACTCTCTCTGAACTTCTCTACTGTCTGTTAACAATAATTCCTGGAAGTGCGTTTTAAGTTGCTGAACACGATTTTAAATTTAACTCAATTTTTGTCTATTACTTGGTGTGTATAAATTCTGTAGATCCTATACAGGGCAGCACAAAAGTTCGCGAACACATTTTCCTTTATTGACAGAAACTCCAGAAGGAGAATTTTAAACTATGCTACGCGTTTCCTAACTAAACTAAAATTTAGCATTCTATGTAGCATATATACAAATCTATAGATCCTATACAGGCTGAATAAAAGTATTCGGATAGTTTTCCGAATATTTTATATGTTGGAAATTCCTGAAATGACGTTTTTAAATATGTTATGCGTTTTCCAAATTGTTTATTTAGATGTTATCTTTCAGCTTATTAAACGGTCATGATATGTAAAATTATTTTGGAAGCGTTGGAAAGTGTTACATAATCTATGCTTTATACTAAGGTCTATAAAAATTCATCAAAAGAAACAAATGATGCTAAATAATGGGATTAGAGGGAGATAGGATTTATTTGAATAACAAATAATGTTGCGCTGGCATGCTTAATGTTAGTCCATCTGACAAGCTTCAGTATCCCAGGCCCTTTTCTCGTCTTCAATCATTTTGCAGTGCGGAATTTTCACAAAACGCCACTTGCTGATTTGCATTTCTTGTAAAAGGGTTTAACCAAAAGCGCTTGATCTGTTAACGATAGCATCGAATGAAGAATCTGTGTGCATGGAGGGGTTTTGTCGACAGCCTGATTTGCATAAATCTCATTTATATTCTGGATGCAGCGACACCTATCGGTCATTTTTTATCCAAAACTTTTTTGTTATTAAAAAAAATCCGATCTCTCTCTCATCATATCCCAATTTTTTAGCATCCTTTGTTTCTTTTGAAAGAATTTTGAAAGTTTGAATGAACTTACGACGCTCCCGGTTAAGACGCATTTTGTCTCCTATGTTATCGAGTTTAGGAATGTTATGTTGACACGAAAACACAAATCTATTAATAATTATTTGAAACTTTTACACTGCTAAAGTAGAAATGATTTCTTCAACTATTTTTTGTTACAAGAGACAAATTAGGACTACTCAGTGAATAATACACAAAGGTTTCATAAAAAATAACAATTATTTAGAAGCTAAACTGTATCTCAAACACATTAAATCAATTTTCATGCGCGCGGCAAAATTGAAGATACGTGGATTAATCATTGTGTATCATAAAGGTTTATGAGTCACAGATGAGCGTGACTGTTCTGCATCATTAATGCATGCATTTTTTAGAACCTAACGGAAGAAATGGGTGTTTGCACCAGAAATTTTGTACAGTGAAAGACAGGAGGTGTAATCCAATTGTTTTCCACTGAGCAGTGTTCGATTGATTTTCAATTTTTGTTGTTCTTGACTATTTTTCGAAAAATTTCTAGCTTCTGCTATAAAGATGCAGTACGAAATACCTGCATACGATGTGTTAGAATTTATTCTCAGTAAGAACAAAAGCGAAACTTTCTTAGATTTTCTCATAAAATATTAGAAAGCGTTTAGTATTCATGCAAATTGAGGTAGTTTGACCCTCTGAGCGGTTTGAAAAAGGGTAAAATTGTAATGTTGTTTTCTCTACATTTTGTTTTAAATGCTAAAAAAATATGATTTTTTCAGCATTATAAATAAAACTTAATTACAAATATGAGCGTAACCCTTGACAGTATTAATTATTCTTCAATGTTTTGAAAATTCATTAAATCTATAGAATTATATTATCTTAAACATTGCATATATTGCAGTGAAACCTGGAGCTTAGTGAACGGAATATTACGTTCCACACGCTTAGAGGGCTAAAGTATTTTTATAGATGTAAGCGGACAAAGCTTACAATAAATTGACAGAATAGTTTCTCTGTTTTTAAAAAGAATCTCGATTTTCAGGTTCCCGTAAATTTACAATGAGGGGAGACATTCCAGAAAACTTTCAAAAAAATCAATTTAAATTTGTTTGCATTTTAAAGTGTTTAGAATATGCCCTAAAAGCCAGTTTTTGTTCCACCGAATAGTTAGATCGTGGTAACCAGTTTAGCGAACCTCTCAAAAATTTGATGAAACACTTTAAACCCGTTTTTCTTGAAACACGTATTCTTGAATCGGTGTAGGTACCCACGTTTAAACCATTTTATTTTCCCAAATCATTTTAATTGGAAGACGAACCTTTAGAAATTAAATTATATTAATTATGATTTTTAAATAGAATTATGAATACTCCTTTAAGAAATAATTAGTATGTTTGGAAAGAAATTGGTTAATTAGTTCCAAAAATGAAGCTGTCTTCAGAAAGAAACTGTTACTAAAAGAACGAGAAGCATAGATTATGCAACACTTTCAGAATACTGTAATGAAGTTAACAATTTAGGAAACGCTAAGTTAACATTTGAAAACCATATTTCAGTAATGGTACTTAAATGCTTTTGTGCAGCCCTGTATATGATCTATTGATTTTTATATAGGCTACAGAGTGTGCTGAAATTTAATTTATTTCGAAAACGAATAATACAGTTGCAAATTCATATTTAGCACTTTCCGACAATAGACGAAAATGTAGTCGAATTCTTTTGTACAGCACTGTATATTATCGATAGATTTTTTAACACAACACACATTTAGCTAAACTTTTATTCAGTCAGAAAACACGTAACACAATAAGAACGCAATTCCTGAAATGACCATCCATAGACGGCAATGTTCTTTGCTTATTCCTGCATATGAATTTATTTTTAGTCTACTAATATATCATTAATATGCACCGCAAGCATATTTTCGCCTTAATGTAAACTATAAATTCATTTTAAATAGGAAACATGCCATAATGAACCCCAATAACATATATTTGGATATTTACGAGAGTTAGAGCACGAACAGGTGGCAGACAGGCGAACTAGAGTCATAAAAACTTCTCAAGTATCTTGGAAAGTGTTATAACAGAAGAATAACACAACGTTATACAACGACGTCATATATATATATCTATGCAAGAATTATTTAAAAATATTTTAATACAAAGGAAAAATTGGCAATGAACGCTTTCATCGGTTTAATATGAATGCTTACGAATGTCACCGCGTGACTAGTGAAGGGTCTTAATAGGTGGCGCGCAAAAAACACCTCGTCTGTCTAAAAAGGTTCCTTCCGAGAGATACATACAAACATTGCTGATATACTTTCGAATAATTAACAGAAATACGAAAATAGCAATATCTCTATATACTGATGGCTGAAATGGTTGGTTGCTTGGTTGATTTAAGACGGCCAATTATCTACTCGATAGATATAGGCCCTAGGGGGTAGTGCCCTCCGTGGGGGTCTTTCTAAGGGATCCTAACCCATATTTACGGCAAAGTTCGAAGAAAACCACGGAAAACTCCGAACGATTAGGTCGACGAGAGCAACAGGGGTTTGAACCCAGCACCTTCCGTCTACCAGCTTTGAGAGCAGAATCTCTCAACCACTGGTGGGGCGTTGGCTGAAATGAGTTCTGTCTGTACATAAGTCTGTCTACGCTAGCTGCCACCTGCTACGATTTTTTGTCACTAGTAATATCGTAAATACATCTTCGACTTGTTTAATTGTAGATTTCAGTGATTCAATAATGCGGAAATTTGTATTCGGAATTACTGGGGCCCATTGGCAGCTATGCTGTTTCTGAAAGGTGCAGAGGTTATACGTGTGCCACCCTGTATCTAAAAGTAATTCTGTGCAAGAATAATGTTCAAAACTTTGTAATCAGCATTACAAAATAGAAATAGAAGAATAAATAGACTTGCAAATTAAAAATAGAAGAATTTAACCTGGAAGCACACGCACACGTTTTTTCTATTGCCACCAAAAACTTATCGTCGCCTTATTTAATCGCAGACAATTGTTACAAATTATGCGTTCAAATATGTCAAACTTCACCGTACGCGCATACGGTATGTCATACAACGACCGTGTGCTTCCGGGTTAATGAATTACTTCTCCCTTTTATATGCTCCCATCACGTGAAATCGGAATTAGAACAGCATTTTTATAATTGAATTGAAAAAATATTGGATACATGGGTAAATTAAATAGAAAGGAGATATTTTAATATCACAACTTTTTTTACTTTTTGTCATGGCAATCATGATAGGCTTATTCTACATACATTGATTTCTGGATGAATAAACACAAAGAATAATTAATAAAATTTAACAAATGCAAATGTTAAACATATTCAAAAATTGATTATACAGCCTATCGAGGTATCAATGCTGTAAATGGCACAAATTGTTTAACTCATTTACATCTTTTCAGAATGGATTTCTTATTCAGAAATAACGAATTCATAGCAGAAATTCTACGCAGTAATTTTTGCTTTATTTAATGAAATTACATTAACAAGAATCTTGTTTTGGAATTTCTGAATAAAAAATAAGTGTATGGATTAAAAATGGCTGTGACGAAGGTGACACTCGGTTATCCCGTATGCAAAGGTGCACAAAAAGGAAGAAGCAAAAACAGACAAGGTTTTCAATTATCATTTTTAACACCTCCCAATAGAGTTGAAAAGTGTTTATGATTTTGGTTTATCTGTCTGTCTGTCGCGTAGATACACTCGGATTTTCATGCAATTGATATATGCTAATGAGGTTTACTACGGCATATTTGGTATTGAAAATCAAATGTGTAGCAGTTATAGTTCCTTTACAGAACTAACTCTATGGGGTGTATGGGTTCTATTCGGTCTAGTGATGGGAGTATTCGAATTCAAAATGTCTGAGGTCTCGATTCAGAAAACTGTATTCGAATACAAGCTACCTGACATTCGTATCGGCGACGAAAACAGCGGTTGTCTGTTTTCATAGCTCCAGCTTTGTTTTCAATCCTCCAGGGAATAAATGCGAGTATTCAAATAGTAGGACTATTGAATTGTCTATTGGACCTATTGACCGTTCCAACTTGTCGTCATAATAGCTTACGATTAGAAGGATGATCAGTAATATTCCAGATTTGAAACTTTGTTTAATGCTTTCGTGTGTGTACAGCTAAGATTCATTTTTTTTCTTTTAGTTAAAGAGCATATGGATTTAAATTTCATACGGTTATAATACATAAAATTCTGCAAATTTGTATTTAAACATCATTAATATTAAGTTTTAGGATTTTTTAAAAATATAACAGAAAATAATTACTCATGGTGAAAAATTAATTAGTATAATTCGTAAAAGACTGTTTTTCTGGATTATGGAGATTAACCTTTGTAACCGATTGGAAACTTATTTAATCAGATGTTAGAAAACATAATTTTAAGCATGTAAAAAATAATGAAAAAAATTGTAGAACTTAAAAATTAATATATATTGGCCAAATGTTGCTTTTTCATTAAATATCTGGAACAATATTGTCCCATTTTCTATTACAAAATTGTAAAGCATACGAACTTACCTTTGTAAAAAATCTATTTTTGGACATCACTAGCCTTTTTAATTTTTCAAGTTCATTTTAGCAATATGATAACTGCTTTGTTGGCGGATAGCCTAGTGTGCCTTTTAAAAAACTATAATAAAAAAGATAGAAGTTTTTGTGTGTGTATTTGTGTTTGTCTCCATGTGTACTGTATTCTAAAGAGACTGCTGCACGCAGAATTACAAAATTAGACAGGTAAGTACCTATATATCTGAAGTCATGCACCTCGAAGACAGCTTGATTTTCTCGATTTTTAACGTTTTTTATCGAATTTTGCCGTGATTTTTCCACATTAGTAAAAGGAATCCGGTTTCAATCTTTTACCTCAATTAACTAAATTTGCCTTCCCCCCCCCCCTCTGTTTTCAATAAAGTTTATTCGGAATTCCTTCAGAGATTTTTGAACACCCAACCCGGAGTACGTTTGAATGGATTTTCGTTTAAAAATATAAAATAATACAAATTCTATAGTGTACGTTGCCGAAGGCAGTGGACCCCAAAAATCAGGTTCGTTTTGAAACATTTTTGTTTAAAAATATAAAACTCAAGAAGACCGGAGCGTGCCATAGCACGTCCAGTGTACACTGATTCCCCAACTCTATATTCGTTTGGATGGATTTTCGTTTAAAAATGTAAAATCATACAAATTCGAGGTTTGTTTTGTTTAAAGATGGAGGAGGGGCGGGGGAGATTCTGGGGATAGAGCCCATCTGATGAAAAATTCTTAGTTATTTAATTCTCTTATAGATCAATTAATCCAAAAAAAAATTAAATAATCCGAATAATTTTCTCTTTTTTTTTTAAATAATAATTTTACAAAAGTTTTAAAACAGAAAATTAAATTAAATTCCCATACCTATGGAGAGGAAACTGCCCTCCCCTGTGTTTATGATAAAATAATGTACCAATTAGGTACGCCCCTCCCCCTCCCCGTTCAAAAAATAAATTAAAATTAAAATAAATAAATAAATAAACGCCCATACTGACTTTTATAGAATATGCCTATTTAAGGTTATCAAGTATAAAGGGTATTACGTATTAAATTAAATAATAAAGTTTATTACAAGGTTCCCCCGATCCTTGAATTACAGATACCATTATTACCTAATAGTAACCGTCACCTTATTTAATCGCAGAATATCCGTTATTAAATAAGACGAATATTGCTACTTGGAAATAATGGTACCCTATATGATGCTCATTTGATAAATGTACTTAAAAAAAATAGAAATATAGCATTTCAAAAAAAAAAAAAAAAAAATAGTAATACAATCAATTTCGCATACTTGAAAAAAAATTTGTACATTTTGAAAAAAGAAATTTTGTCTTGTTTTTGTCAACATTTAAACAAAAATTGCTTCCTATTTATCAAGTCTGGGGGGGTCTACATTAAAGGGTTACCATTTAAATTTCTAAAGAAAATTTTACCATTCAAACATTATGCGAAAAAGAAAACATTATGACAATTTGAGTCTTCATCAGAACTCAAAAACATGGAAACAAAAGACAAAAGATTGTTCTCAGAGCTGTAATGCACGCATAATTTTTTTAAAAAAAAAAAGAGAGAGAGAGAGAGAGAGAGAGATTTTGCGTAAAATAAACATTTGATGGGTGAAACAGACGAAATGTCGCCCCTAATCTCATTTGAACAAAGTATTCGAATGTTGGTTTCGATTCTGAAAAGTTTTCGAAAACTAAGGTATCGATTCTTAAAAGTTCTCGAATCGGCCCATCACTAATTCGGTCTATGGGGAAAAATCGTTTGCTGCTTATTTTAAAGACGTTTCACTGTTTCAAACATATTGAAATTTATATCTATAACTGAGGAGCATTAGAAGAGGCTTATTATAGAATATTGTGTGCATTTCATTTATCGTTCATTTACAGAGACATACAAAATAATTCGGTTAAAGTACTGTACATCTATTACAATAATTGCTGGAAGTGCGTTCTCAGTCGTTTTTAAATTTAATTAATTTTTTTGCCTATTACTTAGTGCGCTCATTATAGAATATTATGCTCTATAAAATCATATTCTATAGATTATATACAGGACAGTACAAAAGATCTAGAGTACATTTCCATTCATTGACGGAAAATCCCGAAGGAGTATTTTAAACTGTGCTATGCGCTTCCTAACTGAACTAAAATTGTAGTTCTTCTATGTAGTATATATATACAAATCTATCGATAATGCACAGGTTTCCAAAAATTAAGGAAAAATCACAAAAAAAAACGATAATTCATGTCATGTCTCTTCCGTATGTGTGGGCGTTCTAAAGGAAACAGGCCGTTCTAATTACGAACACAAGTTTAATTCTTGACATAACGATGACATAAAGTTGACATAAAAATGACGAGGACAGATGACGAGCACAGGAACATAAATCAACGTAAAAGATTATTCATATTTTTCAAGATTCATGATCGATAACATTTACGACCATTTTCATAACCAATTCTGGTTTCTCATATCACAAACGACGTTCTTCGCGGCTGACGTTCTGCGTTCTACTGCCGCGCGCTTTCGTTTCTCCAGAAGGGGGCGCTACTAGAGCAAGAAGAGGCATGCGCAATCCTCACACCTCCCCCTTTCGAGAATTTGATTTAGTCTTTTGAGACAAATCAATATCTAGCAAATATCTAAATAAACAAGTAAAACATATTAATACTAAAATTCAAACATTTAAAGAGCATCAAAGAAAATAAACAAATAGAATACACTTTCTTTGACTTGGGAACTTCTAAGTTTTGTATCGCTGATACTTTGTAGGGATCGGGTGCATGTATACCGGATCCTACCACATGACCTAGAAATTTTATTTTTCCTCGTTTTCGTCGTCTTCCTGTACTAAATGTATTGTTCATTCGGCGAAAGCCATCACGCGTATACTGTTTCTTTTTCACAGTTTCCTTTATTTTCACTTTAACATAATTTTTAGAAAGTTCAGTTTCATTTTTATTTTCGTCGATCGTCACTTCCTTAGTCGCTGTAAACTCATCAATCTTCTCATATCTCTTCTGGCGTTTTTCTAACATCATGTTGTCAGGATGATTTAATTTAAGGAATACATCGGGTTTTTTGTTTGTTATTTCATGTGATTTCACACAACCATTGACTATAATGTAGTCGGAATTTTCATAGTAAACAGGAGGTTGTTTCTCGCTGATCTCAATCGTGTTGGATTCGGAACTTCCATCAAGTGTTTCTGGCATTGTATTATTGAAAACAGAGTAAGATTCTTCTGTTGTCGTGACATCAACTTTTGAATATTTATTTTCAGAAATTATCTTTCGTCTTATATTTTCTTCCTTCATGTCTGCTGATGCAATCAAATATTTATCCGAAGCACTTGCATTCTTTTTAGCATAAATTGCGGTTTCGTATTCGGTTTCTTCATCAGGTGTGACTGCATAGTTTGAGGGTTCGAAAATTGAAATTACATTGTTAACTATGGGAGTATCTTTCATAATATTGTGTTCACTCTGTAAATAATTTTGGACTTTTAAATCTTTTGAATTATGTAAAATTTCTTCTGCTTGCCTAATTTGGGGATCTTCTTCCTTATAATGAATTTCCGTTTCAATTTGATCTCCACTCTCTATTACGATTAAATCGGAAACGGTACATATGTCATTTTCATTATTATTAGTTTCTTTCGTGATCGATTGTGCAATACTAGTACGCGGGTGAGGGTTATTTTTTGTATCATCAAATAATTTATCCAAGTGATATAAGAAATTCTCATGAACGGAAAAGCTATTAAATTCATTTTTGTTAGCTGTCGAACACTGATTTAAAGAAGGGTCGTTTTTCTGTTGCCATTTAAATTTATCTGAATCATTTACAAAAGTATCAGGGTCGTCGCCAGGTGTTTGGTCAATGTTCTCGTTTGCATTCGCATTTTCAACTGACACATGGTCTAAAATTGAAGCAGACAGATCTACAGTGTTGGTTTCTTTTGTATTGTCACTTATCGCGTCAATATTACAATTTAATGCCTTATCATTTTCATTATATTTATTCAATTCATTATATGTATCAAGAGAAAGTAATAAATCATTAATTAAATTATCAACTACAGCACATGTTATCATAATATTAGGATATATCTTGGGGTTTAATTTATCAACTGCAATACTCAATGGGATATTTATTAAAGGAGCTTTCAATTGGTGACCGAATGCAGATTGCAATATTATAGTGCCACAAGGATTTTTAAAGTATTCGGGTACACAATTAGCCTTTATTATAGAAATTTGAGTTCCACTATCTACTACGCCATGTAATATTTTATTACCACATTCAATATCTACTGTCGGTAATGTTTCAATTAATTTCGTTTCTTTTCGCGGTGTTTTCAAATTAAATAACTCATCTGACCTTATTCTTGCAGTGAGTGCTTTTTCATTTGCATTCGAATTACCATCCCTATCAAATTTATTGGCATTGCCAAATAAATAACTGCATATTGTAACATTATGGTATCTGCCGCAATTCGTGCATTTTTTATCTTTTATGGTACAATCTTTAGCGACGTGTTTGCCTCTCTTCAAGCATAAAAACAGCGTCCTTGTGCTTTTAATTTAGCTATTTTCTGGTCAACGGGTAATTTATTGCACTCCTCAGTCGAATGACTATTACAAGAACAAAATATACAAAAGGTTTCCGCGGTAATATGAGATACTTCAGAATTAATTCTATCACTAGCGAACATTTGTTTACGAAATGCAGTGGAATCATTATTATACGACTGCTTTAACCTTGGGTTATCTAAATTGCCAGTTAAATAATTTTGTTTTTCTCTCGACTCTATTTCGGTACGAATAAATAATAACAAATCATCAATACTTGATTGCGTGTCACTGGAATTTTTTATACATTGCTTATTATATTCTAACGAAAGATTATATGTCAAGGATTTAAGAATTATGGGTGTCAACAGGTTATCAAATCCATTTGATTCAATGTTTAAAGACCTGAGACTTCTTATTTGGCATTGAATAGTATCAAATAATTTTCGCAGAGCTATTACATCATTTGTTTTCAATACGGGTTTCAAAGATAATAATGTATTTATGTGTGTCGTCACAATGAGATCCTTTCGGCCAAATTGTTGTTTTAGAATTTGGACAGCTTCCAAATAATTTTTATCTGATAACGCAAACCCGGAAATAGAATTATATGCACTACCACCTAAATAACTTTGTAAATAGCTCATTTTCTCAATATTTGACAGTGAATCATTATCATGGACTGCTATTTTGAAAGAGTTCCAAAAGTTTTGAAACTTACTTATATCGCCGTAAAATTTCTCAATTTTTAATGTAGGGAGTTTAACAGATTGCGCAACTAATTCTGCGTGCTTATTATCGGCGTGAGATACGGGGGAAATTTGGCTTTTGCTATTATTTTTCAATTTCTTATTAACTCTAAATCGCCATAAAGTTATTTTTTCATGATATTCTATGGAGGCCTTCGCGTCTTTTTCGATTTCATCCTCATCATTAATTAGCGCTAAAATTTGTTCATCTTCTCGTTTAAGATCGATACCTTTTTGTTCTAGCTGAGCTAAATTTTCTTCTAATTCCACCAAATTCGGCGATTCTAAAACCCATGCATCTTCGATCTTTTTAATAATAGATGTAATAGATGCTTTTATTACCCCTCTAGTTTTTTTAAGTTTAGTCAGTTGATCGGCCATACTTAAATAATAAAATTTACCTTACCTCTGTATAGGTTATCCAAAATTTTTCTTCACTATAATCTTTCACTATAATATTTCACTATAATATTTCACTATAATATTTCACTGTAATGTTTCACTCCGTAATCCAGTAATACAGCCTGTTTTTCATCCATTAATCCTGACACCAATGTCATGTCTCTTCCGTATGTGTGGGCGTTCTAAAGGAAACAGGCCGTTCTAATTACGAACACAAGTTTAATTCTTGACATAACGATGACATAAAGTTGACATAAAAATGACGAGGACAGATGACGAGCACAGGAACATAAATCAACGTAAAAGATTATTCATATTTTTCAAGATTCATGATCGATAACATTTACGACCATTTTCATAACCAATTCTGGTTTCTCATATCACAAACGACGTTCTTCACCGCTGACGTTCTGCGTTCTACTGCCGCGCGCTTTCGTTTCTCCAGAAGGGGGCGCTACTAGAGCAAGAAGAGGCATGCGCAATCCTCACAATTCAAAATATTACATGTACATTTTAATGAAACTCAGCCACAATATACAATGCACAGTAAGGTATAACTTTACATGAAAAGAAATTACCAGACAATTATGGTGTTTCTTAATATAACATAATTATAAAATTAGCAAAATCCGTTTGTCCGTTTGGTATAGGAAAAGTACCTTGAATATGCCGAATGATTACCCCTAGTAGCAATACAGCACATACAGCGATGTGTCATTCTGTCAATTATGCGGTCGATGAGTTCGCTTGGAAGTGTGCGCCATTGCTCTTGCAAAGCATTTGCCAAGTCTGCCAAGGATCTGAGGAGGGGGTTTGAGAGCAGCAACACGTCTTCCTAAAGCATCCTAAACATGCTCGATGGGATTCATGTCCGGTGATTGAGCTGGCCATTCCATGAGATGAATTCTCTTGTGCTGAGGATAATCGTCTACGATGCGAATACTGTGCGGTCTAGCGTTGTTTTCCTGTAACAAGAAATCATTACCTATTGCACCGGCATAAGCATCAGGGATGTCATCTCTATAGACGTCAGCATTCACGGTTCCACGTGGAAATACATGGAGGTCGCAAACACTGCCGCCTCCGTAAAAATCTCTTTGACGAATGTTTGATGGATGCTAACGTGTTGTCTTGAAATCAAACAACACCTACTATCGCTGAGGTGAGCGGCACACAAATGGCTGATAAAGTGACGCACAGTAGGCATTGACACAAGCCTTCAAGTGGCTACAGCAAGAGAGGATCTAAGATGAGACGTTCTATACCTTCGTACTAGCGTTGAAAAAAACCGGGTTATTTCCAGGTTTATTCCCAAAAGACCTGGTTTGTTCCCAAAGAAACAAGTTTATTCCCAAAAAACCCGGTTTATTCCAAGATTTAAACCGAGTTTTTTCTAGCCTTTGCAACTCTACTTCGTACACATAACCACAAATATCGCTCATCGGCGCTTGTCGAAACCCTTGGTCGTCCTTACCTGAAATTTTTTGACTCCGAACCAGTAGTTGGAAATTGTTGCCAAAGCCTAAGGATCACAGAAGGGCTCACATTTAGCCATCTAGCTACCTCTGTATGACTTTGTCCTTCCAGCAATCTCCCAATAGCTCTAAATCACAGTTCTGTGGGTAAATGATGCCTCGAGGTCATTGTAATGAATTGGCAATCCCAGATTTATAATATCACTATCCCAGAGACAACTGCCGCTTTACTCTCTATGGTGTATTTTTATGTTCCTCACAGATGACGCAATGCGATTGCAGCGGCACTAATTTTCATTTGGTATTTTTATTCAGTATATTTTATTTAACAATATATGGAAATTTCATAAGGATTGCTTTCTTTTTGAACGAGATATCGCTATTTTTGTGATTTTTCCTTAATTTTTGAAAACCAGTTTATATAGGGCTACACAAAAGAATTCGGATATTTTTTCCAAACATTGTTGGTAATTCCTGAAATTGGGTTATTAAATGTGTTATGCTTTTTCCGAATTGTTTATTTCAACATGATCATCTTTCATCTTTTTAAAGGGTAAAGATGATTAAATGTATTTTGGAATTGCTGGAAAGTGTTACATAATCTATGCTTGACGCATGTTTTTCTGTTCTTGTTTAGATTTATGTGGTATTTTGTACGTAATGTTTCTTCTTGAACGATGGGCACATAATTAAGTATTCACTGTAAACTGAAATGTCTGAAATTCAGACACTTAAGTGACAGAAACGGATAGTTCAAAAAACAGACACTTTATGTGTCTTAATTTTTCAGACGCTTGTTTGCGACTGAATTTCAGACACTTGAAATGTCTGAAATATCGCCATTTTTTACCCGGGCAAATAGGTACAAGAAAATTTCAAATAAGTGAAGTGCTGCCATCTATGTAATGACCTTTATTTTCGAGTACGGGAGAATTGCCTTCCTTCCCAAGCGAGGCTCGATAAAGGGACCTCGTGGTTTGTTTTGATTTGATTTGATTGCATAAGAGGGACTGCTCAGACATGGAAACCAAGTCTGTAGAGCATATTATCCGTCCCGGTCCCTTTATTAAGGTCTTTAAAAAGTTAGATTTCAGCCGCAGATGATGCCGCCGGAAAACACGACAATGAGAGGCAAAACATAAACATAAGAAAGAAATAAAATAACCTACAGGCGGCCCTGCCAGGAGTGCTCCAATAGCGAGCAAGTGACAGGGATTGATTAAGGCTTTTACAGGAGTGGTCCATCACTGGGGACCTTGTGGTTACGAGCTCAGAGCTTAACCGATTGCACTATCAAGACTTGGGAGTAAGTGCTTTTAAGTGGAAGTAATGTTGGAAATAAGTTGGCTGCGTGTTGATATTTTTAAATGAAAAATGGTAATTTATTGGTGCTGTCATAATACATAGTTATTTTAATTAATGAGGTTAATTTATTGCTAGAGTTTTTCTATTGTTAATGGATATTTCGAATGTAATTTGATTAATATAATTTATTAGAGAAATTTTATTTGCTTAACAAATAGTTAGGACATAGTCGATTCATTTCTGGCTGAGAAAATTGGAAATTTCGGGGAAATTTGGTCAATTTGAAATGATGGCTAAAATTGTAAAGCGTTATTATTTAAGTGGGGGGAGGAGATATGAATTGTACATATTGTTTTAATGTTTATGTGTTAAAAATTTGTCACAAACGGATGGTTCAAGGCAGTGTTGAATTCAGAGATGGACCGGCGGAAATATCCCCCTCCCCCTCCCCACACACAACTGGGTTTTCAAATTTAAATATGATTATTACAAATATCAAATTTAATCTTCCAAGTGACTACAGAATGATTTCCACGATAACAGAAGAAGTAAATACGCATTTTTTGTAAGTGTCCTCTATGAAGTTCCTGACCCCCTCTTAAAAGACAATTTTAATTTATATTTTCTTTTTAAAGTTATGTGTTTTTATTTTAGCTTAAATTGGGGATTCAGGAGAGTAGTGCCTCCTGACAGAAAAAAAATGGTTTCATTTCTTTATTTTTAGGAATATTGTTAAAAACCTATTTTGGTTAATTCTTAATTGTTAAATTTTACATCTCTTTTATGTTAAAGATTGTTTGCGTACGCAGTCCTGACACAAAAATCCTAATTTAGTTTACTCCTTATAATAATTCTTCTAATTGCTTCATAATAATTATTCGTTAATTCCTTTATATCCTGTTGTATATGTGCTGTCATCTATTATCTCTTTTGTATATATATATTGTAAACATTATCTAATATGTCTGGCACATACAGTGGCACGATTCCATCACAGTCTTCGTGCATATACAATTATATCTAATCAGTGTCGTAATCAGTGGGCAAAGTCTAAGGGGGGCGGGGCTTTGAAATGGGCTGATTTACAGCTTGTCTTTTCCCCTTCTATTTTAAGAATATATGAATATAGACAGAAGTAGAAAGCAAGTCCCCATTGTCATAAAACTTTGGATTATAAAATATTAAAATTCTTAAATGTAATAAATGATGTTATTCCTATTAAAATATTATGAAATCTAGAGGGAGCTCAAGAAGATGCTAGGAGGGACTCAGCCTCAGTGCTGAATTCAGACATTTTTCTCCGGGAGGGATTTCTGCAACTCCGGGGGGGATTTTACAGTTCTGGGGGGAAACTGCACTTCTTGACCATTAAAAACATAAAATTTCAAATCTTCCGGGTGGGAGACATTTCAATGCTCCTGGGTGGGGGACATGCACCCTCCGGGCTACCCCCTGAACTCAACACTGCTCAGCCCACCCTGCCCCGCCTGATTACGGCCCTGTAATCAAATTCAGACATTTAAGTGTCTGATTCTCTAAATGTCTGAATTTCAGACATATCATAGTTATTCATACATGTTTCTCAGTTCTTTTATACCCTGATCATAGTTAGACAATTATGTGTCTTAAATTGAGAAACCTATGATGTCTGAAATTTTACATTCAGACACTTAAGTGTCTGAATTGCTTTTTCAGACACATATGTGTCTGAATTTAAGACGCCTCTATTTTCAGTATTGTAACGGGGGGGGGGGGGAGAGACTAAAGCAGCACACTGGTTCTAAAATTGTTCTATTCAACAATGCTAAAATTCAAACAACACGAGCATCGAAAGAAACATTTCATTCGACAATACTCGAACTTCTTCCTTATAGTCCGAACTTATCTTCAGACTAACATTTGTTTGATGTCCGTTTTGGATTTCGTTTGGAGAAAAAAGATTTAAAGCTGATGAATTCACGTAATTTCGTGGAATTTTCTTAATACGGGTCCTAATAGTTTTTCTGGTACAATAATTAAAAAAAAATCCGAATATGTTGGGAAAAGTGTGTAGCTGTTAAAAAAAACTATTTAGAAAAATAAAATTGATAGAATTTTGGTAAATAATATTTTAAAAAAAATATTTATTTATTTCATTATTTTACCGTATAAGAAGCATTTCACCTTTTCGAAATAAATACGTTTGGTACGAAATAATAGCGAGGTTAAATATTTTCCTTTAAACGGATTATCAGGATGAAGAAGTCAAGGTTCAATTTGAATTCCAAATCTTTGCAAATTAATGAATGAAATGAGTAGAAGTAGAATGCTAAATAAAGGGTTTGTATGTCAATTAAGTTTCAAAGACAATTTGAGCTTTGAGGATCTTACAAAATTCTCAGAGTAAAACCGTTTCATGATTAACAAATCAAACGAAATAAAAATGAAAAATATATGAAGGTGGTTATGGTTTATGGTTATGGTTATGGTGGTTATAGGGTAAAACATTACCAAGAGTACGTATGGTTTTCTTTTTGCCGTCAATATAGTCACAAAATTATCAGCGCTTTATTTAATGGCAGATAAGTGTCACACATTTTGCGGTAAAATAAGTCAAACAATACTTTTCGTAAAATAGTTGAAACAAGAATGAAAAATCATGTGTTAAGCATAGATTAATAAACACTTTCCAATACGTCCAGAATACTTTAGTAAAACTTGACAGTTTACAATGGTTCAAGAGGATGTCTAATAAGTAAAGCATTTGGAAATCGCATAACCTACTTGAAAAGCCAATGAGAGGTAGACGGAAAAATAGACTATACATCGATTTCTACATATATTACATAGTGGGCTAAAATTTAGTTCAGTTAGGAACGGCATTTTAAGTTACCCTTCAGCATTTTTTCCCAATTGATGGAAATGTACTCAAGATATTTTGTGCTGCCCTGTATACTCACCAAGAAATTGGCAAAAATTGAAATAGTTTTATTTAAAAACGTACCCCAATTTAAAACGCACTTCCATCAATTATTGTTCTTAGACAGTACTCTAACCGAATTCTTTTGCGTGTCCCTCGTAAATGAACTATGGATGCTATGCACATCCTATTCTATAGTAAGTTCCGTGTAGTTCACCTCAGTGATATATATCAATTTAAATATGTTTGAAATAATGTAACATCATTACATTTCACCGCAAGCGTTTTCACCCAAAGATCGTAATGTAACGGAATTCTTTTGAGTGTCCCAGTAAAGGTGCTACACACCTCAACTTTAACATATATTAATTGCATGGCAATCCGAGTCTATTTACATGGGTTACAGCATGGACGAGAGACAGACAGACAAACCGAATTCCTAAATATTTTTCATCTATGTTGGAAAGTGTTGAAAGTATGACACATTTCACGCGTGTTAATTATTTCATATGCCTCCATCACTAGATATCTGAATGAATATATTTTTCAATGAAACGGAAAACAAATGTAAGAAAATCTTTATTTATTTCTATATAACAAACTTATATTATTGCTACAAAATAATAGCCTCTACTAAAGGAATAATGATCAGTGTCTTCTTACGATTTCTAATATTTAAGAATCAGATTCGAAAAAAAAGTGTAGCTTAAATTTTAATTCAGAATCATTGTATCAGAAATAAAGGGATTAAATCTTTAATCTTAGAGTATGGCATTATTAGTTGCAATTGGTGATCTTTCGGGTATGATGTTACTCAGGTTGCTTAGAACTTTAATTTTCTCACCAATACTGCCAAATACTAATCGTCGCCTTATTTAGTCGCAGATAAATATTATAAATATTATTCATTTTCGTAAAGTGCAGGTAAGAAATGGAAATTACGCAGCAGATATGAGCTTCCGAGTTAATTCTTCCATATTTTTCACAGTTTATGTAATCGTACGAAATTTTAAATGAAAAATCGAAGTTTGAAATGTGGTATTTAGGGTATGATATTGCCAAGGCTGCATACGGTTTTATTTTTTCTACCAACTAGGGGGCTCTGCCCCCTAAGAGCTACGCTCGCCAACCCCCGTTCTGAAACAGCATGATTTAAAAACACTCTTATTTGATCATCTCTAAAACGATTACGGAAGATTGTATTATAATTAAACAACCATTGGCGATCTGCTGTAACAGAGTTTCCATTCATTTTCCTTTGACTGGGGGATTTTAAGGTCGAATCAACTGCTGTTGAAACAGATTACAACTGTAACTGTCACCAAAATATATGATTTAACGCCAAACGTGCATAATCGTGGCGTCGCGTCACATTCAGTTGACATCAGATGCGTTACCCGTGTTAGTTTTTTTATCGAGGAATTTTTAATTCAACGCTTATTTGTCTTTTGATACTTCTCCATTACCCCGTCAATCAATTTTCATAAAAAAAAAAAAAAAAACTATCGCTAAACTGTAACACCAAATAAACAAATAGAAGAATTTTGACATTGGAATATTATTATTTACGCTGTTTTAAAATTTGCAGTAATAGGTAAAAAAATTTGTCGAAATAAATTGATCTCGCACGAAAATATAATTATTAATTGAAATTGTTTTGATTGTTCCCCTTTTTCCAAGTATCAAGCTTTCTTGATTCGAAAAGCTGTTCAATTATCCGTGTGTTGTCTCTTTTTGGGTACTGGCTTACATTTTTTAAATGGAATATTTGCATTTTTTTTGTCCCGAAAATGTGCGTAAAGTATAGCAATTTTTTTTAAATCGTCAGTAAAGGAATGTACAGTGACACATAATTCGATCCGAAATAGAGTCCGTTTGTTAGAAAAATTTTCGTTAACAAACGGAAATTTCGAATAATATATTCGATATATTTCGAATAATAATTGAAATTGATTTCTTGTCGAATTAAAAGTCAACGCAGAAGCGTTATGCTATAAGGTACCTGTACCAATTAAGGCCAAGTTAACGTTTTTGATCCCAATAAACTGCATTCTCTTTAAATGTTATAGGATGTAATATTTATGCATATTTTTGTAATATTAAATCTTGTCTTTTTTCAATTGTGTCCAGGAGAGTTGAAAACACTTGAAATTGGCTTTGTTAGGAGTTTGAAATATGTCCCTAATTTTCTAAATACATGATTCCATGAAACAATTATTACAAAATAAAGAGTTCTTCTTGTAATACAATATTCTATTTACAAGCTTGCTGTTTCGAACAGCCAAAACTGCTGATTCCACTCTACTCATCTCTTTTTATCGCCACTTTGATAGATTCCATAATTTTCTACAAATAGTGACAGTTGTTAATGATAATATACGATGAAAATGAAGTGTCCCTTAGTAAGATATTATGTTGCCTGGACTTATTAGGAGATTTTTGTTTTCACATAATTTGCAAACAGAAGTCAAAATACAAAATATTTCAATAGAACTACATTCCAAAAGATTGTTCAATTATGTTGTACATCATACAAAAATGGAAAATTCAATCCATAATTTACTGTGATTTCATATGAAAGTTTACTTACTGTTTTTAACGTCGACTTGTCAAAAGATTCAGTGGTCTGAAAATGACGACTAAGCCGGTACCGGTTGCGGTTGAAAATATCCGCACATATCAAAGACATATAAACTGTCAGGTATAGGATGTCATTTGTCGGCCCGAGATCGTTCTCTACAAGACATAGGCTGATGGCCATATTAAGAGAAAGAGCATGGTCTTAGTTGGTACCTTATATAAAAAAAAGTATATATACATATATAAGTTCGCAATCCGAGTCAGAAAAACAGCAAAAACATTTGTCGTTAGATGAGGTATCATTATACAAGAAAATATGGTTTGCCTTTTTAAGACCTCAGATCCTTTAAAAATTCAAAATGCATAGGGGAAAATAGGGAAAAATCGAATATATTATTTTTAGTTGAATATTAGGTGCTTCTTGAAGACGGAATTTCCAACAGAGTTCAATGAAATTTTGCATCCATTCTCTGCACTTATCCTTGTACAATAATATCACTATACATTTATGATTTGTTTATCACATTTTTATTAATAAATGCTTTTCTTTATCCCGCCAGTGGAATAAGGCCACATTGCATATCTTCATCCTACGGGGAATGAAAAAGTTTAAATTTCCCTTTGAATAGATTAACGTATTTTATCAAAAAACATTTAAAATAACAATATTTCAATAATAATTCTAATGATTTAATATTTATCAACAAAAAGATACTTATCTTCATTACAATTTGAGAAATTCCAGAAAGATGTTCACCTTAATCACCTTGTATCAGCTTAACAAAAATCGTAATCACTCTTGTCCATGTAGTTTTGAATATCTTTTCTTCAAGAGCTGTTTAATGGTTCTTCAAACATTCATTTCCAATAACTGGTTTTATCCCAGTTAGGATATTCGGTCTTTTCCTAAGAGCCATAGGCTCTGGTAAAACAAGCCATAAAAATCGACTTATAAATGTTATACTAGAAGATGAGCTTAAAAATTTAAAGAGGAAGAAATATGCTGCTGTTTTTTGTTCTTTTTAAAGCTTAACTCAAAATATAAAAAAAAGCACTAAAAATTTAATCCAAGGAAATAATTGTCATCCAAGGAAATAACTCTCTTTTTTATAGAAAAATTCAAACTCTACTATTTGAGGTATGGAGTGCCTACTCACTTTTGTTACTAAGTTTATCTAAGAAATATTCAATCAAAAGTCATTCTTCACAAGATATTGCCAATGAAAGAGAAGTTGGTTTGCGAAAAGAACTGAAGATTGAATTTGATTGAAAAACCAAAAGACGCTAAGACAAACCACCTCAAATATTAAATTATATTTGCTCTCGTATAAATGTATTTTAAAAAACGAAGGAAATTAATTTTTATCAACCGAGAAAACGAGCCTTTTTGATTTTTTTTTCAAAAAGTTGACAACAATATTTTTTCGAACTGATTGCGGCGTTGAAGGCGTAAAAGTACCAAATTTAAGAGTATGTTCTCATTCTTTCCGTTTACTGCACTGCCGATAAATTGAAAGGCAAACGGCTAAAAAGATCGGTATTTGATTCTTCCCTTCTACGCACTTTCTAAAACAGGGACTGTCTCTGAGCGTGCCGCGTCTGCCGATTTTTTGCAAAAAAATTATAGCTTTGTTATGAGTTTTTAATTAATATCTCGGCTAATTATAAAAAATAAAAATCTAAGCCTCGGGTGCATCAGGACCTATCTTTGACTATCCTCATCCATTTTTTTTTTTAGATTTCTGCGTGTCTTTCGCTAGCCATCGCCAACATACAGATAGACACGCACACACAAACCCTGAGCGAAACATTCTTGTATTAACATCTCGGCTAATTATGAAAATATTAAAAATCTGAGCCTTAGACGAATTTGAGCTAAAATAGGGTGAATGATACTATTAAAAAAGTGGTAGAAATCAAAGAATCTAAATAATAAAATGTAGTGAATTTTGCAACACTGTTTGCGTTAGGGGAATTTTGGAGGTTTCCATCAGGTGGTTTTTACACCAAAATTCTATCGCGGTTCAAAGTTTGAGTTGCTTCTTTGATTTGATTTTAAGTACAATAGAAAATCTAAACTTGATATGAATGTAACCGATTTTTGTAGTTCGAATGATAAATAGAATGGCGCGTATCTGACAATAAGGAATCAACATTTATCACATTTTATTGTTTTAAAGAGCTTCAATTTATTTATATAGCTATAGAAATACATAAGATTTCGATTTTCACTGAAATCGACTTAACAATTAAAGAAAAAGAAAATGGGAATTTTGAAGGAAAAAAAATATTTTCGGATTTATTATGGAGATATTATTGTAGGACAACACGTAGTACTATAAGGAAGCTTTTCTACAATTTTTAAATTTCATTTCTTATTTTGTTGTCCGCGTCAATAGAGAACCTCACTTACACAATTTAGGGCACATCTATTCAAACACCACCTAACGTTGATATAGTCTCTAAAACAAAAAATCGATTTTTGAAATTTATAACTAGATGTAACCTTTAAGCATTTTAAATTATTTTCATGTTTATACAATCTATTTTTTTTTTTTAATGAACTCAAGCAATTTGGGGAACACCAGAATCTAGAACCCAAATTCTGGACCTTGCGAGTCTATGCGAAAACAAAGCCCTTTGTCCATGCTTTAATGGAGCAGTGGATATTCAAAATCGCGAAATTCGGCTATAAATCGATTTTTTTTATTTGTTGATTTGTGGAACTAAATGCTCACATTCAACTCAACTGATGCAAAAGGGATTTTTCAATTATCACGCTTCTTCGAAAAGACATAAGCTTTTATATTATTGTACTATATTTAAACGGTACTATATTTAAACATTTGTTTATATTAGGTTGCCCAAAAAATTCGTTCCGTTTGGAAAAATTAATTCATACTGGAAAATTCTATCATTTAATTATTATTAAAGCACATAAATTAACTGTCTGAAATCATTAAAGGAACACTTAAAGAACGTTATATTTCAGATAGACACAATAAACCAACAGGAGTGAAATCATTAAATGAACACTTAAAGAACGTTATATTTCAGACCAGAAGGACCCGTACAAAGCTTTCGCACTGCAATCTTTCAGATTATTTCCTGGTACGTTTTAGGACTCATTTTTAATTGACTGACTTTTTTTTTTTAACAAACAACGCGTTTTAACGAAATGTGGGTGTACTATCTCAGAAACTTGTTCAGAATTTTTTCGAATAATACCTCATTCATCGTTGTATGTTTTGTATGTGCATAGAAAAAAAGGATGTTGATAGCAGAAATAATATATATGATGATTACTTGTGTGTAAGAAAATGGGAATATATTGTTGGGGATTTAAAAAAAAATTGCCAAATTTTCTTCTCTCGCCAAGGTCATTTCTCTAGGTTGCCAAGACCTCTATACTGAAAAAAAACCCGAATTATAAAAAACTGAATCAGACGTCTAGGGAATTCATATGAAACCATTTCCTCAGATTTTGCAAAACTGTTCCACAAATGTCTGAAATACATAAATCAGTATTTGGTACACCACATTTTTCCAAGCCTTGGAACTTAGACTTGGGATGTTCAAACATTGTAGTACAGACTTTGCTGTCGTATTAACAGCTTAATCAAATGTTAAAAAATAAATGCGCACAATTTTTGTGAATCTAAATGGAAGATAATTCTTAAATTACGTAATCTACTGGTGCTTCGATACAGTACGCATATACACAGCTATGATTAAACAAATAAACAATTGGTGACGCACGCGTAAAAATTAAATAAAAACCCGATTAACAGCTCGATATTTTTTCAAAAAGTAAGCTCAAGAAATAAATTAACAATTGTGTTTTAATTGCATTATAGGATGACGTCATCTGATAATGCAGTATTTTATTTTTATGGCAACACTGATTTGAGAAAACCTTTAATTTCATTTATGAAAACAATGTCGATTTAATTTTTAATTAACAGTAATTTTTAATCAAAAACATGTTTTAAATAAATGTAAGTGTGCTATGTCAGCAGCTGTTCAAAATCCTTCCATATGGCATCTCATTCGTCGTTCTGCGTTTCGTATTTTCTTAGAAAAAGGGATGTTGACAGGAGAAATAATATATACGATAAATACAATAACCCAACAGGAGTGAAATTATTAAAGAACGTTATATTTCAGATAAACACAATAAACCAACAGGAATGAAATCATTAAATGAACACTTAAAGAACATTATATTTCAGATAAATACAATAACCCAATAGGAGTGAAAAATTAGCCAGGGCGTGGACTCGAACCTGAGTCTAGAGGGCAACGTGCTGTTGCTCTAACTACTGAGCTAACGTAAGCGATATAGTAGCCTGGCAATTTAGCACTAATAAACCATGTTGGGGAATGTCACCAGCCAAGAAACAATCAGCGCATGATGGCGGGAAATACGATAAATAATTTAATATTCCATCGATACACAATATATAGTGAAGCACATAAATAACCGTCTGAAATCATTAAAGGTACACTTAAACAACGTCATATTTCAGATAAACACAATAAATACACTAACCCAACAGGAGTGAAAATTTAATTATTAGACATTAATTACGATAACTAATGTCTAATATAATTGACGTTCAGAATTTTCCGGTACGAATTAATTTTCCCAAACGGAACGAATTTTCCAGGTCACCGAATATATAAAATGCTGTTTTCTCAAAATGGAAAATTTAGAAAATTTCTAAATTTTGAAACATTCTACGCGAATTCCTAATAATAATGTTTTTAAAAAATATATACTGTATAGTAATAAATACTTGTTAGCGTAAAAAGTTGCATTTCAGGCATATTTTACTGTTCAAAGTAAAATATAGAGCTATTTTTTTAGAAAAAGCAAATCATAATTTAAATTTATTTTTTCTTCTTTTACAATCCATCCTAACTTCTGTTGTAAGATATGAAAAATATCTCCTAAATAAATATTGTCATATATTATGCAAAAAAAAGCGCATGGCTCATTTTGAAATAGGTCATTTTTTTTTTTTTTGTCCTATTAAAATATTTAAAATGCAGCCAATTATTATGTTAATTTAAAATTTTGTGCATAACTATTTTTGCCTGTTTGAACAACTCTGTCAAATTTCTACAGAATCCAATAAATTTTTTTAATTTAGTTTCCAATGTCCAGTGCTCTTTTAATCTGATAATCCAAAAACCCTTTACTTTTTTTTTACGAAACAATTTCACTTTGTTTTAGAATTCAGATAATAGATGGCGCTGAAAGTCTCCTTCTGAATTTCTCTGCATCTTCCTCATCTTTGGCTGCTAATCCGTTTAAAAGATAACTCCCCGAAGGGCAAAGCAAATAGCATTAAGGAGTTACGTAAATCTGCAAATTTTAGAGTGCGAAATAAACGTGAGCTGTAACTGCAATTAAAAGTTCTCACATTCAATTAGACAGGGAATGAAATACGCACATCCATACAAACTCAATTATTAATCGAGATCGAGAAATTAAGAAACTCGCACTTTCACGGAAAATGGAAGAATGAAATAGATATTGGGGGAAAAAAAACTGATTTTGGCATACGTGATATCAAATCGCTTTTATTCAGGTTTATGTTTGGTTCTTCGATCGCGAAATTCCATATTAACCTATAGAAAAATTGAATGAGGTGATGATTAAATACCAAATGGATTCATCAAAAAACGGTTTTCACCATCAGAAAGTAGGACTCCGAGATCAATATAGTGTGTTTTCAAAAAATGTTCCATTTGAAAAATTCAGTGTTTTTTAAAACGCAATAAATTTTTAAATTCTTACTTGAGCAAAATTTTCAGAAAAGAGTCATGACAAGTGTCAGATATATATATCTATACTATAGGGTCATTCCATGGTAACTTACGTTACATTTAGAATAATTGACTTCAGTCATTTTAGTAATATAAAACTAAAAAATATTCAAAATGTAATGTTGATATGATTTGTTAATTAAACCTAACAAAGCTAAATTTGGATAAAAATTACCTATAGATAGTACTATTTCTTCAACGCTAAAAATTATATTTACTATGGTAACTTACGTTTCTGACAAAAAGAACGTAAGTTACCATAATAAATAGAATGGCCAGTGTTCAAAAAATAGCACTAAAGGTAGGTAATTTTCATTCAAATTTCGCTTTGGATAGGTTTAATTAACGAATCCCATTTTCAGTAATTTTCGGGGTTATATTATGAAAATGACTAAAGAAAATTCTACTAAATGTAACTTAAGTTATCATGGAATGACCCTATATATGCATATATATAAATGAACATTTGAATGGAGAGTGGTTTTGGGGTCTAGGGGTCATGATCAAGGAAAATTTTCTGGAATTGCTTTCCTCCGGAAGACTGCAATAGGTAGCTTTTTCCATTTTGTATTGGTAGCTACCTAAAACTATTAACATATTTCTCCCCTATTATCAATATTATTTAGTATACCTCCGAAAATAAGAATTATTCATTAATGACTTCATTTAAAGTTACATGATAATATTAACTAACTGTAAATAAATTTTGTTTTTAATAACCTCTGTTCACTTTATTTCAATTGAAATGAAAAAGACATATTTATTGAAACATTCAGAACTGTTATCCTATAGACATATTATTAATAGTGTCATTGTTAATTGTAATACCGTGCATAATTTAAATTTTCAAAACGCTAAAATTATCTTTAATGCTAGTTGTGTCGCTGAATTCGATTTCTTTTTGAAAATTTAGCTAACTATCTTAATCGGAATGTTACTGTCAATGAAAAATCTGATTGCATGATCACATCTAAGACGTTGAAATTCTATTGATTCGTAATGGTGTCACACGACTTGACATTCGGCTAACTATTGTCGGTCCAAGTAGCTCAATAGGGAGAGTTCTCATAAGTTAAGCCAGAGATCTTGGGTTATGGACACGTTTTCATTCAGTTGGTAAAATGTCCATTCATAAACTTTAACAATCAGTAAGTTCAAAATAATAAAGTGTATCCATCGTTGTTCCATTATTAAGTTGAGTTGTTTCAGATAAAATATTCTATTCTGTTGCAAATGGTTGTATGAGTGAATTCTGTTTATTCGGTCTGTCTATTCCAGATAGCAGAGCATTATCAATTTAAGCCAGAGATCCCGACTTGGACACTTTTGCCTTTAGTTGGAAAAATGTCAATATCTTTACCGATCAATATGTTTGAGTTAAAAATATAAAAAATACTTAAACGTACTTAAGTTATTCTCTTATCAAATTTAAATTGTGTCATTTTTAACACTTTCCAACTTACTTGAAAAGTGTTTATGGCTTCGGTTTGTCTGACCGTGCTCTAACTCCCGTAAATAGGCTCGGATTGCCTTGAAATTTTTATATGTTATTGTCGTTATCTATAGCATGTTCCCTATTTCAACGGAAGTGTGTAGTTCTTATAGTTTTTTACAGGGACACTCAAAAGAATTCCGTTACATGACGGTCTATGGAGAAAAACCATTTGCGGTATATTTTAATGATGTTACACAATTTCAAACACATTGTAATGGATATATATCACGAAGGTGCATTACAAGAAGCTTAATATGGATATTGGTGTGTACTTATAGTTACTTTACAGGGACAGTCAAAAGAATTCCGTTACATGACGTCTATGGATAAAAATCGTTTGCGGTTTAATTAAATAATGTTTCAGAATTTTAAACGCATTGAAATTTATCTGTATCACAAAGGTGCATTACAAGAGGCTTACAGAATATTGTGTGTATAGCAGTCATCGTTCATTGACAGGGACACACAAAAGAATTCTCTACTGTCTGTTAATAATTCCTGGAAGTGCGTTTTAAGTTGCTGAACGCGATTTTAAATTTAACTCACTTTTTGTCTATTACGTGGTGTGTATAAATTCTGTAGATCCTATACAGGGCAGCACAAAAGTTCGCGAACACATTTCCGTTTATTGACAGAAACTCCAGAAGGAGAATTTTAAACTGTGCTACGCGTTTCCTAACTAAGCTAAAATTTAGCATCCCATGTAGTATATATACAAATCCATAGATCCTATACAGGGCTGAATAAAAGTATTCGGAATTTTTTCCGCATATTGTTGGAAATATATGTTGAAAATTCCTGAATTTACGTTTTTAAATATGTTATGCGTTTTACAAATTGTTTACTTAGGTGTTATTTTTCAGCTTATTAAACGGCAATAATTTGTAAAATTATTTTGGAAGCGTTGGAAAGTGTTATATAATCTATGCTTGACGCATGATTTTTCGTTCTTGTTTATTCATGAACATGTATCTGCCTTATGATTCACACTCCTGCACGCGATTAGTGACGTATTAAACCTGGTATTGGTTATCAAAAAATGAACGTCTCAGGTTTTTGAATAAAGTCAATTTCGCATGTAAGATTTCATTTCATAGTAAATCGAGGATGCTCTGCACTTTTGTAATGGACCAGTTTTTGATATATTTTATAATTTTCGAAATAAGGTCGATAACTTCTAAAATTTGCCATTATTGTAGATGCAATCCCACTTTTTGACAGCGAGTTTTACTATAGGTTGAAACTAGTTTCACAATTCCAGCTTTATTTATTCAGAAGTTATTAAAGTGTTTCCTCACTTTTGTTTGCACCCTGTATATGTCATTTTCATCCTTTCATATCATCTACATTTTTTTATCAGGAAAACTAGGATTTAAATAATTAAAATAATATAAATTTCGTGCTGATATTTATACAGGTTTTGAGTTTATAATTATATGAAATTTATAGTATTTATTTATCATTATATCATATTATCAAATATTTATCATCATATTATATTATATTTATCATCATATCATATTATATTTTTCATCATATCATATTGTGTTACATCATATATTATGTTATATACATATTTTGTTATATTTATATATATATAATGTTATGATATCATATCGTATAGTTATCATCATATTATGTTATATTTATCATCATATTTAGTTTATAATTATTTAACCCATTCCCTGACGTAACAATGTTTTATTAAAATATGTGTTTCATTCTAATATTTTATGATAAATAGGTCATATTACTGTCAAAAACTAAATGTAAAAAATTAGATTTTTAGTTTCAGAATTTAAAACAGTTACAAAAATGTCCGCAGAAATGATAAAAAAAAATTAGATTCAATCAGATGTTGATAAAAACAGAAAAACAAAAGTATGACTTACATGACTTTTTTTAAATGAAAAAAAAAATCATATAAGTTAAAATTTATGAAAAAACTGCAACTGGCAACCAAAAAAAAAAAGGAATTACTTAAAACACTCATACTAGTTTTCAAGAAAAATATTGTGGTTAATCCAAAGGTTTATTTTTCAAAAAGGAAAAAATAATTTATGAAAATGGTGCTTTAGTAGGGTTAACATATGTTTTGTATTTAAACTTAAGCAAAATATAATTCAAATCTGCAGACTGTCTCATCTTGTTCTCTTTCCAATTTTTAATTACGCCATCTTACCAAATATTTTAGAATAAAACGTCAGTTTTTAGAACGAAGCTATATTTAAGAAAGACACAAATAAAAAAAAAAATACGCATTTGGATTTTATTTAAAAAATAATAATTCCATGGCTATTTAAAGCTTTATGGAATCAATTGAAACCATTTTTCTTGAATAAATATTATTGCAAATATTTTTATTATTAGAAGGACAATTTTATCCTATACAGTGAATTCCATTTATCTTTTTGACAATTTTACAGTTTCCTCTTTCTAGTCAGGTAAATTGTTGTTGCGTGATAAACTATCTTATTTTGTACTCAAAACAAGGATTTAGTTTTATCCGCCGGCAGCATCCTGTTTGCTTCAAAATAGTTTGTATTTTGTATGTCGAATTCTTCTAATTCGTATCATTTTTACGCATCTTTGAATAAGACTTATAATAAGATCGAGAAAAATAAAAATTTCAACATAATAAAACAATCAAATAAAAATCATAAATTTTTTTATCTTTTTTTGTTTTGTTTTCAAGACCAAGCAAAATAAACGGAATATTTTTTTTTTGTTATATAACTAGAAGTAAAACTCAAACTCTAAAAATCTTCGTGCGGTACATTACAAATTTTCAGCCAAAAAACTTTATTAGTTTTTTGGAATTAAAAATCGCGACAAAAATTACAAAACTGTTTTCTACGAGACGTAATAAAATAATGTATTTAATAACTTTGGGGTTTCAAACCAAAACGCAAGTACACAAATGACAAATGGCGAAAAAACTAGTAAGAAGATCGTTCACTGCTGTAATATTGAATACCAAGGTTTCTGTTTGGTACATCATAAACCACTTTACAGAATGCCCCCCAAAACGCGCAGTTCAAAGAGCGTTGTGTGAATAAATATTTGTTTCAGGAAATAATTTTTCAATATATTTCATTCATTATTAGAAATAATATTTGAACCATAATGTACACAAAAACAGTTTAGGATGTCATACTCGTTTTTCACACCAATAAACAAAGAGTAACCAATATGGCATACCAGTATCTCATAATTCTCAAAGACAGATCCTGATATTTGTGATTTGTGAAAATCTCAAGTATATTGGCTGTATTCTGATCAAAATATTAAATGTGCTTTTTGCCAAATTTTGATCGTTTTCTTCATTTTTAGTCTCGCTCATTCATTTTTAACATATCATCGTTAAAAAGTGCTTATGAATTCGGTTTGTCTGTCTGTCCATGCTCTAACTCGCGTAAATATATCCGGATAGTCATGCAATTGATATATGTTATTGATGTTTACTATAGCATGTTTGGTATTGAAAATGAAGTGTGTAACACTTTTTTACAAGGGCACTCAAAAGAATGCCGTTCCATTATGGTCGACGGCGAAAAATCCTTTGCAGTACATTTTAATGAGGTGACACTATTTCAAATATATTGAAACTGATATACATCACTGAAATACACTACAAGATGCTTACTATCCATTATATTATGTGTGGAAAATCATTTGCGGCGCATTTTAATCATGTTAAATTATTACAAATATAATGAAATTGATATCAATTTGTGAGATGCACTAAGACATGCTTTCTGTAGAATATAGAGTGTACAGCTTTTATTTTTATTTACAGTGCCATACAAAAGTATTCTTTTGCATAATGGAAAGAGTGTTTGCAGTGTATTTTAATTATGTTACACCATTTCAAATAGAATTCAATTGATATACACTATTGAGGTTTACTGCAAGATACTTGTTATGTTACATTTATCGTTCATTTACAGGGACACACAAAGTATTTCGGGTACAGTACTGTGTTTAGAAGCCATAATTGGAAGTGGGATTTTAGTAAGGTATGCGTTTAAATAAATTTTTGAAAGCTATGTGGTATGTATAAATGCTGCAGTTCCTACACAGGGCTATACAGAAAAATTCGTAAGCATTATAGTGCATCAGCGTAAATTGATTAAAATGTGTTTTTAATCGAGTTATGTATTTTGAACGTGAAATATATTTAGTATACCATGAAAGGTTTTTAGAATAGAAATAAAATCATATACAGGGTCACGCAAAGAACTGAATACATGGCTGCCTATGTATGACAATTTCTGGAAGTTTGATTTCATCCTTTATTTGCCTAAATTAAACTATGGCTTAATATGTGACGTGTTTGAAAAGCTTAAGGTAATATACAGGGCTGTACAAACTAATTCAAGTATGTTTCGTCTATTGGTAGGAACTGCTGAAGCGGAATTTCCAACTATGTTATGTGCTTTATAACTAAACTAAATTGTAGCATACTATAGAGTACAGGGCTGCAGAAAAGAATTGGAGTGCTTTTCCGGCTGTGGGCGGTAGTCGTTGAAATCTGGTTTTCAAATGTGTTTTTCTTGAATGTTTACTTCGATACCTTATTAAACAGCGATGGTTTGTTAAAGTTGTCTGTCACTGTTATAAAGTGTTTCCTATCATTTTAATTCTTGTTTCTCTTTCTTCCCCAATCCGTTTCTTATTGATTTGCAAGTGATGACATCTCGTAAAATATCCGTACTATTCGCGGATAGTTGAAGTTTGTAATTCGATTCGGTTTTCGAGATTTAAACAGTAGCGACCAAATGAAAATACTGAACTTCCTCTACACCCAACGTCCTATTGGTGTAGATTTGCAAAATAATAATAATAGGAGAGTCAAAATAGATTTAGAAAAAAACACGCATTCAATATTTATCTTCAAAATACCCTGACTGTAATTCATGCTGTTCCAAAACTTGCCAGTTACAATAGGTGAATTTGGATTGGGACCCGGTTAGAGAGATTCACGGCTCGTCCGAAAGCACTATCTAGTGAATTTAGAAACAAAAATCATTTGGTTTCGGATTCTTTCATAAATAGGGTAACGGGAATGGAAAGAAAGCATTTTTAGATTACGTGGTAATAAATATTTAAAAAAAATATTTTTGGCTCTGTGTGTTTCAAAATATAGCAGCAGCAAATAATAAAAAGCATTACTTATACTAGCTTTTCAGCATTTCTAAATTGTTTTCTCAACATAGAATCATAATTTAACATTAATTCCTAATGAAGTTACGAAAATCTGATAATATTGTAATGCCATCGGAAAAGTTCTACAACTCTAGCATATCAGGAAGGGAAAACGGTCACATGAATCACTAGTAAATAAACTACGATATTTTGTGTGTATTTAATTTCCCTTGAAAGTCTGTTGAGAACGGTTAGGTAAACCATTCATTTGAATGGCTTTGTACGCGCAAAGTCTTGCTGTACCAAAGTATAAGTAAGTCCTTCCGAATCAGTCAGTAGATTTCTTTGAATTTCACTTTATTTATGTGAAATTGCAGGATTATTACGCTAAAATATATTTAGTTTGCAAATTTTAAATTTCACCAGTGTTTTCGTTTATTTATCGCCAAAATAGTGATTTTAAATGGTACAAACGTTATGCGTTTCAAATATGCGATATATCAAAAGTGTTTTGTCTTCTTTTTGCTCTCAGTTTCGCTAAAACGGTTCCATATCATTTTTATTATTTATTGCTGTTGTCATTGTCGCCATAGCAATGCAATTAGAAAAAGTAATAATGTCTCGGCGTGAAACGATAGTAATTAAGCATTAAAAATATATATTGCAATATTTCACCACTAAGGGGAGTAATAGAATGATAGCATCAGTATAAAGACATTCTTCCTCAGATTATAGCATTGTGAACATTATTTTTATTTTAATATCTATGGACAATAAGAAAAAATATGCGAGATCTACAATTTCCATTGCAGCTCAACTAGGATAATAAAATTATTCGGCTAACTGCTGTTAGAAAAATACATCCCCATTGACCATAATGCTATTGCGATTTTAAAAGGGACGTTATTAGAGAGAGGTTTGCAGACCGTTTTTGATGAACGAACTTCTCCAAGATGTTTGCATGATCAAGATCCTACTTTGGCTTGAATTCGCTCAGTCATTTTGATATTATCGCGTTTTGTATTCTATGTACGTAGATCTATAGACGAAGCGATTGCAATAGCTCTATGTTTAAAGAAATGAACCTAAAAGAGATTGGGTACCACTTTTTTCTTAAATTCATGTTTAGATTCTTTCGAAATTCGAAGCATGAAACTTGAAGAAATTCCGTTCATTAATTTGAGTTACAAATGTTTTGGATGAGGGATTTAAGATATTTTAGAATAGTTTACTACTATACATTTTTATGTTTTAATGATTTCATAATTATTATAAAGAAGTTAATTTACTGATTAAACTAAATAATTCCTTCCATAGATTGAACCCTTTTTCAATGTTTCCCTAAATGGTTCTTTGAATGACCTTTTTATTCAGCTACTTATTCCTACATTATTCAAATTTGTTTCAGCAGATGCTGTTCTTCCAAAGCACTCAACTTTCGAAAAGTATACTCTTCTCAACGCATAACATTGAGGCAGAAACAAGATGTTCACGTCATCTCAACAGTTTAAGACCTTCATCTTCGAAGCAACTGCTCGATTAACACCCGAAATATCCGGCAGTTTAAATGATTTTTCTTTTCATTATTTACGAGTTAGGACAATTTACTCAAATTTTATAGTCTTACAATATTTAATCATTCAATGCATGGTGAGACATATTAATTTCATATTAATATGTTAATATAGTTTCATATTCATTTTTAGCTCCTAGTACAAGAGAATGGTAACAAATTGCAGCATAAACTTGTTAGGATTCATTTTTAGAGTAGATAAATCCTGATCCAATTTTAAGCAATTTAGATTTTACATAATCTTCCAGTTTTCGTCAATTTCTCCCATTTTTTATATGTTTATGAAACCACTTAATTTAAATTCTCAAATGCCACAATGACACCAGGATTTTGTTATAAATTTTCCGTTTGCTATGTATGAGAAATATAACTTTTTCTTATTTGCAAGTAAATTCGTTCGTAAATACCGGTATCATTCATTCATTTCAATGTTTTAGCAATGAAAGTGCTTTGCCCCTGAAAGGGTTAAACAAAAAAATACCCCCCCCCCCTCCCGCGTGCTTCCATCCTCACTTCCCTTCTCGGACCCCCTCCCCCCCTCCCACACAAAATGTCTAAAATATTCAAAATCTAAAATTTCTGTCCTATTTGATACTCTCTAGTAACAGTAAGTAAATGATCAATCATCTAAATTACAATCCCCATCTTTAAGAACTATACGCTTCCCCCTTTCCACCCCTCACCATATAAATTTTAAAATCTTTAAAAAACTTTATTTTTAAAGATTATGCTCTATTTGTTGCTGTTGAGTAACAATAAGTAAATAATCAGCCATTTAAATTATTCCCCTATCGGCGAAATGTCGGCTTCCCCTAACTCTTATTATTTTTTTTAATATTTTGTCCTGTTTGGTACTCTATAGTAACAATAAGTAAATAATCAATTATCTAAACTAGTAAATCTACAGATCAGGAGCCTCAACGTCAACTTTTAAAGTCATTGTTTTTTAATCTCACTTTTCGTATCATTTAGTATCTTACAATTTGCAATTTTTTTTTATTACATGCATATTTATAGGTATATAAAATAATTCGGAAGTTTCAGAAATTAGAAGCTTTGAATTAAGCAAGGTTTATGCAATGATATGCTGAAATTCTTATGAACTTCTTATTCTTGTAATTTTTCAGATTAAAAAATACATTTCTTCAGGGGGGCTCTGTCCCCCTAACCCCCCCGTAATCATAATAAATTTATATTCATGTTATCCTATTGATTGTTTGAATAATTACACTACATATTGGATTTCGTCTTGAACTGTGATTTTATTATAATAAGCAACTGTTTGGAAAAAGGATTTCATGTTGTATAAATATCGAAATAGCAATATTTACTTACCTGCCAACCACGAAAGACCTTCATCTGATGGATACCTTGAATACAATCTTTTGTACCAAAGTAACTTATGGAAATAAGTTATTTTGCTAATAAAATATTGCAGCGAAATAGTGCGAGATACTTGAATTTTATTATTTTGATATTCTTTGAAATAGGGTTGCTAAGTAACGAATAAAATAAAGAGAAAAGAAACAGAAATGCATTTTAAAACTTGTAAAAAATAGGAAAAGGAAATGTTTTATATTTCCCGAGCAGTTACAACAAATTTTTCAATAATTTAAACAATTAATTTCTAAATTCTAATAGCTGTATCGGCAAATTTTCAAAGCTATTGGATATATTTCAGACCCCTATATCGATAATTTAACCACCATAACTTTATTTTTAAATCCATTAAACAAATATGCGATTTTCATTTCAGTTAAAAATGAAATTTGAAAATCGTCTACATAGGAAAGGATAGGAAAGCATTATGACCTAAAAAGAAATATTCTGTATTTTTCGACCGAATGAACCCAATTTAACCATAAACTATACAGCTCATTCCGGGTATCTCGCCAATATACTTAGCAAAAATCAACTTAATCAGACGTTCTTTACGGTAGTTATCGCGGAACAGACAGACAAACAGACGGAAACCAAATTCTTTTCGCGTCTCCACAGAGAGCCTTTCGGCAACTTGTAAATCTACAGATCAGAGGCCTCAACGTCAGCTCTACAAATCATTGTACATTAATCTCACTATTTTTTAATATAATCTGCATAATATTTGATAACCTAAAATTAATTTTTTAACGTTATTTATACATTTATAAGAATATAAGATTTATTGAAAGGTCCAAAAATTTTAGAAGTATCACATTAAACACAATTTTATGTCGGATAAATGATAAGATAAACTACTTATTACTGTATTTTTTTCAGAATAAGATTACATATCTTCAGGGGGGCTCCACACCCCTGAACCCCCCGTTGTCACTTTCATTTTATATTATCAATTACCAGTAATTGTGCGCTTTCATTAATCGAGTATATATCTGACTGCATTTACTATTTTAATTTCATTAAATTAACCATCTCTTTATACAGAAGGTTTTATCCTATCCTTAAAAGAATACTTATTTTTCAACCTATAAAAATCATATGTTGCTGAAATTGAATAAAATTCCGTGTATTAAATATGCTTATACAAATGTAAATTTCTCTTATGAGACTTATATTCCATTTTTACATTCAACGTTTTTATATTTTTCGTTTGGAAAGCCGATTTGGTCATCTTTCTTTAGTAGTTAAAATAAATTCTCATCTATTTCATTAGAAAAAGCATATTAAAAAATTAAATCACCCAAAAATTAGCTATTTTGTTAATAACATTTCACGTCAAAATAACTCACTTGAATTTTCTTTTGTAGATATTCTTTGAAATAGAGTTGCTTAGCAACCATTTAATGAAAGAGATAAAGAAAATGCATTGGAAATTTTTGTAAAAAATGAGAAATTAAAATTTTCATATCTTTCAAATTAATGCTTAAATTTCCCAATAATTTATACAATTAATTTAGAAATTCTAATAAATATATTGGGAAATTTTTAAAGCTATCAAATTAAATTAAGATATCTATTTCGTAAATTTAATATCCATAATTTAGCATTTACAATTATCCCAATGCGTGATTTTCTTTTCGCGGAATGTTAAAATTAAAAAATCGTTTGACTTCCCATTGAAAAGCATTATGACTTAAAATAAAATGTTGTATATTTGTCGAATGAATGAACCAAATTTGACCAAAAACTATACAGCTAATTTCGGGTACCTCGCCAACATACCCACCAAAAATCAACCTAATCGGACCCTTTTTGCGGCAGTTATCGCGGAACAGACAGACAGACAGACAGACAAACAAACAAACAAACAGACAGAAACCAAAAACTTTTCGGGTCTCAACAGTAAGCCTTCACTGACGTTTCGTCAATTACAAACTTCCTCCATCTGGAATTTGCCTCCCCTCTGAGCATATAAATTCAAAATATATGGATTCTTTATTTGTCTGTCCTAATTGTTGATCTCAAGTAAAAATAAATAGTTAATGTGGATATCTAAATTATCTCCTAAAATGTCTTATCTTAAAACTATTTTGCAAATTAAGTAGAAAAGTAAAAATAGTTTTTTTAAAAAAACTCTCTTTTATAAGCATTCAATGTTCATTTTGAAAATCATGCCTAATGGTTTAACTGCAAATCATGTTTTTTCCTCAAATTTTCCGTTTTGGCGTGGGAACCAAAATTGATTAGGAAAAATTTACTGCTTTTTGAACACTTTCCAATCAAGTTGAAAAGTGTTTATGACTTCAGTTTGTCTGTCCGTGCTCTAACTCGGATTGCCCTGAAATTTTTGTATGTTAATGTCGTTTTGTATTGCAAATGAAAAGTGCACTTATAACTTTTTTACAGTTTCAGTCAAAAGTATTCCGCTACATTACAATCAATGGGAAAAAATCATTTGAAGTGCTTTTTAGGTGCGTTCGTAATTATATAAATACGTAGCACCTATAGTCGTCGTTTGGTCCGTCCGTCTGTCCGTCCGTCTGTCTGTCTGTCTGTCCGTCTGTCTGTCCGTCCGTCTGTCTGTCTGTCTGCATATAACAACGCAAAAACTACCCAACCAAATGGTTTGCAATTTAAAATATATTATCTTTGCAGAATTTTGTCGAGACATTTCAAATTTTATTAAAATCGAATCAAAACTTTAGGAGATATTAATAAAAATATTTATTAAGAAATTTGATTTTTTTTTTTTTAAATCGGTGCTTTTTTGTTATAGGAGCTTCCGATGGATGTTAAATCGTCAAGCGACCGAGATGCTTATTTTATGACAGAAATTAATCTGCAGACGATATAATTCATTTCACAGAATTAAAAATCATCAAGATCTGAATATTTATATAACTAGCTGATACATATATATCTGAATATTTATATAACTAGTTAAGATATTTGTATGAACAGTGTCATAAAATATATACTTAACTAGCTGTTTAACCCGTTCTACGCACGGGATATCATGAATTTAATTCTAAAACGTGCGTACGAACGCACCTCGTTTGTAACGTTTGACGTACAATTTCCAACTTTTTGATCATGCTACGCCAATTGTTCCATGATAAAATTGATATACAATTATGAAGCGCGCTAATAATGCTTTTTGCAGAATATGGGGTGCAAAGCATTAATTTTTCATTTACAAGGTCAAACAAAAGAATTCTGTTACATATTGTTCTACGGCGAAAAATCGTTTGCAGTGTAATATAATGATTGTTCACACATAATGAAAATTATAGGCATTACTAAGGTGCATTAAAAATTGATCGCTTAAACGTATGGTGTGCATTCCGTTTATCGTTTATTTACAGGGACACACAAAACATATCGATTACAGTATACTTGCAATAATTACAGTCTATGTGCGTTTTCAACTGCGGTTTGCATTTTAAAATGTAACTAAAATTTTTCATAGTACGTGGTGGGTATAATATCGGTTGATCCTATACAGGGTTACACAAGGGCATTCGTAAGTATTACAGACTATGGGAGTGAATTGCTTAGGGTAGTTTTTAATTGTGGTACACATTTTTCTACTGAACTATAGTTAGTAGACTTCTAGAAGTTTGTGGAAAATAAATCAATTCATATACACAGCTACTGAAAGTACAAGGTACATTTTCGTTTATGGTTAGTAATTGCTGGAGGTTTGCTTTAAATTACCTTTTGCATTTTTTACCTGAATTAAATTTTAGCTTAATATGGGTGTGTGCAAATGTCTTTGGAAACTATACAGGGTTGTGCAAAAGAATTCGAGTGCATTTACATCGATGGGCGGAAATTGCTAAAAGTGAATTTTCTAACTGAACTAATTTTTATCATTCTATGTGGAAAATATCCAAATCAATAGATCATATACAGGGCTGCACAAAATATATCGACTACATTTTTTACTATGGATTGTAATTCTTAAAACTGGACATTTAAATATGTCATATTTCCTATACTGTATACTTACTTCTTTCACCTTATTCATCGGGAAGTTTCGTTACAGTATTCTGAATGTGTTGGAAAGTGTTTCATAATCTATGCTTGACGCATTATTTTTCGTTCTTGTTTATGCTTGGTAGAAAGCGAAACGAGTGAATTTATAATAAAATATATAATTTTTGTTCTGTTTCTTTTTAAAAATGGGTTAAAAGGAAAGAAAAAATTAAACACATTTAAACTATCTGTTTAGGATTTCAAAATTGATTTCTCAACGTAATAATCGCAAATTAATTAATATGAAACTATTAATTGACAAATGTTGAAGTATAAATACCACATCACTCTTGTCAATTTCACAGACAGTTTTAAAAGATTTCAGTAATAAAACTATAAATTCATATTATTAATGTTTTAATCGATAGATTTAGTTAAAACAATCGTCTTAAATAGGTTACACTGTTAACTGGAATGTCTGAAATTTAAACACATAAATGTCTGAAACGGATGATTCAAAAAGGAAACACTTTAAAGTGTCTTAATATCAGATACTTGAAATGGCTGAAATATCGCCATTTTTTTCCCGCGCAAACAGCTGGATAAAAAATTGCAAAAAACGCCATCGCTGCCATCTATGGAAGCATCTTTATTTTCGATTACAGGAGCGATAAAACTAAGAGAAAGTACAGCTAAGAATTTTTCGTTGATTGTCGGTTGGGGGGGGGGGGGGAACGAGCCTTCCTCCGTAAATCCACCATGGAAATTAATTTTTTTATTTCTTTTATTTTATGTATATGTATTATTTTTTTTAAGTGGGTGGTTCAAGGCAGTTTTAAATTCAATCGGCGGTGGCCCGTCGGGAACATCTCAGTAGCCCTACAAACCGGGTTTTGAAATTAAAATGCGATTATTAAAAAGATAAAATTTCAACTTCCAAGCGACTGCAGAATAATTACCTGGTAACAGAAGAAGGCTGTATACGAATTTTTGTCAGGGTAACTCACTGAACACCTCTTAAAAGACAATTTTTATTTTTGTTTCTTTTTTACTGTTATGTGTTTATATTTTAGCTTAAACGGGGGATTCCGGAGGAGAGACCCTCTTGACAGAAAAAAAAGTAGTTTCCTTTTTGTATTTTTAGAAATGTTGTTAAAACCTATTTTTTTTAGTCTTTGACATTTCTTAATTGTTAAATTTTAATTTTTTTTTCTGTTTAAAAATTGTTTGCACAAGGATCCCTGACACAAAAATCGTAATTTAGCTTATTTTATGCATGTATATTATGCATTTTATAAAAACGGAAGATGCTGTAGATCATCGGCACATATATTCCAAAACTTTGCCTCTAGCTACATTTATTTCTTTACTCTTAGTATTTCAAGTTATATATCCTGCAATTTTCAAAAATTTAGGGGGGAGTGCGGTCTTAATTTTTTCTGCGTACGCCTATAAGTGAAAGTACTTTTTGAAGGACTTTATATTTTCTGAAAATCAATTGTTTTCATACTTATTACACCAAAAATAAATCAGTTCATAATAATTACTTGTTCATTTTCTTCTCTCTCGTTGAAATGAAATTATGCCATCTATTATAATTTTTTGCATGAAGTTTTTTTAATTATAATGAACAGAGGAAAGTAATTTAAAATGAGTTCCATAATTTGGTGCGCATTTTTGACACTCGATCTATATGATCAGGGCCAGCCGGCGCCAGTTGGTGCGCCATTAGGTCGAGCCAATTGAGTCTTGTTTTAGGGCCCCGAGCCTGTCCATACAATTCGAAATAACATTACCCTGTGTAAAATAATATCAATTTGTTTTTAAATGTTTTTCCGCGCTAAAAGTTACAATTAACTTTGTCAAAGTGGATAAAATTGTTGGGAAATGTATAGATGTGAGGATCCTGAAAGTAACCTTAAACGCTAAAAATAAATATTCTAAGGGATGGAAGATTTTTATAAATTACAAATAGTTATACACATTGCATGAGAAAGAAATTGCATAATTTTATTCATACACTTTATTCTCTAAATTAAATATTATTCTATGATACATAAAAATTTGAAAGAGGAATTTATTAGTTGAATATTGCACTCAGAGACTTTGGCCCTGCTAAGTGATTTGCATGCCGCCGCGCCAAAATTGTGTCGGCCTTGGGTCTAATCAAAATGTAGTTCATGGAAAAGTATTTTAAAACACATTCATCTGTTCTCTGATATTGCTGGTATATACAGTGGCAGCATTGTATCACAGTTACCGCGCAAATGTTACAATTATATTAAATTCGGACACTTAAGTGTCTGAATTTGTCAATGTCTTAATTTCAGACATATCATCATTATTCAGACATTTTTCACAGTTCTTTTATACCCTGATCATAGTAACTCATGTGTTTTAAATTCAGATATCTATGATGTCTATGATTTCACATTCAGACACTTAAGTGTCTGAATTGCTTTTTCAGACACATATGTGTCCAAATTTAGGACACCTCTATTTGCAGTATAAATTGTTTCGCAGCACTATATATTATTATTTTATTTTGATGTATGAATTCTATTGCCTTTTTTATAACTTCTGTAATATTTGGATTTCATTTAACTCCAATTTTCAAAAAATTATTATAAAAAAAAAGAAATATAAGCTATAATATAAAAAAAAAGCAATCAGTACCTAAAACAGGACTCGTACGCCTCAGGGGTTTCAGGGGATTGAATACAAGATTTTTCGTAAAGTAACTATCGCCATATTTATACACAGAATTTCTTCATTAAATAAGGCAAATATTACTTCACGAAAAATCTGGAATGGAAATCCCCTGAGGCGTACGAATTCTATAAAAGCTTTAATAATGCTAATTAAAAATTGCAGTTTGAACAGCTAAGTAGTTTTCGAGTTATGTTTAAAAAAGCTACCCCATTACAGTTTGTTTTTCAACTATTAAAAAAATGAACATCAGGAGTTCTAGACTCTAAATCTGCATAATTCGTAAACTACTTCACAGGATGATTTCCCGTTTGCTATCCGAAAGTAAAATTTACCGACAAATGTAAATATGCTGCCAAAATTAGGTGCTCGTATAGAAAGAGTGAAAGTTTGTTACAAATACAGTATGAAGACATAAATTGAAAGAGGCCATAATTTCCAATTAAATAGCTGTTTTCGTTTTTCTCTTTGACAATTTGGCGATTAAGATTTATCTGGTGTGAATATAAATATTTCTTTTCGCAACCAAATGGAATAACCAAATCAGTTGGTGTAACCAAATGATTTTGTCAGCTTAATATAATTATCATAACTAAATAGATTTGGTTACAAGAAACAAACTGATTTGGTCCTTGTTACCAAATGTATTTGGTTACGATAACTATATCGAGCTAACAAAGTAATTTGGTCAGTACAACCAAAAATTTAGATGGGCTATATTAACCAAATAATCCAGTTAACACAACTATTGTTTTGTTGTTTTAACTAAATAATTTTTTTCGTGATATAAATATTTATTTTGGCACAGACCGCACGTGTATTCCCGAAGTAAAAACACTCTCCCCTACATTATTTTGTTTTAATGCTGGTAATAGTACTATAAATTAAATTACTGTGTAATTTTATCTAAATAATTCTTTATATTTATCCTTTTTTATTTAATTCTATGCATCTTTAATCAATCCTTTATTAAAACTTATGACCGAAATTACCTTTATAGTTAGCTACTTATTCCCCCATTATAAAAAAATTGATCTAAAATTTGTTTCAGCGGGCGCTTTTATTCCAACGTACTAAACTTTTCTAAAGTAAAACTAGCGCAGTGCAGAAAAGCGCTGCTGAATTATGCAAAAATTTTCAAGCTTAACCTCTAATTTTCTCCTTTCACGTAATCTAAACAGCTTAAGACGCTCTTTTCCTCACCCCTGAGTATTTTGAAGCAACATTTATTCAAACACTACTAGATTTAACAACATAAATATCCGATTATATAGATTTTCCAGAAATTAACTTTTTATACTTTAATGATTACTACAATCTACTAAAATTTCATATTCTTAGAATATTTAAGAAGGCTCTTGACTTACTTTTTTCTGTTTGAGTATCTAATAGTATCTTTTAGAAATATTATGAATTGGTTTTCTGTAGGAAAAGGATTTAAACGTGGGAAAAAAATGGAATTCTTGTGGTAAAATTTGAAAACAAAAATGAAGAAAATTCAAAAACCACATTTCTTCTATAAGCACTGCTTCATTTAACAACATAAATATCCGATTATATAGATTTTCTAGAAATAATTTTTTATACTTTAATGGTTACTACAATTTATTAAAATTTCATATTCTTAGATTATTTAAGGGGACGGTACATCTTAACTTACTCTTTTTATTTTAGTATTTTATAGTATATTTTTGATATATTTTTAAATGTTTTTCTGAATGAAAATGATTTAAACATGAAAAAAATAGAATTCTTGTGGTATTAAAAAACATATTTCTTCTACAATTATGAGCATTTTGAAATATCTTTTGTTACATACATTTGTTAGAAGTGTGCTCTATAACCGAAAGGACCAGATTTCCGAAATGTTAAATAAAATGCCATGATCCATGTAAAAAATACAGTAAAAATTACTATTACCTTAACATTTTTATTTTTAAAAATGAACAATTTATAGTACAGAAAACGGATTCTTCAATTTATGAAATGCAGTTGATGGATCATCACAAAAATATCGTGAGTCCATTTTAAAATATTTGAGAAAATTTTTGATTTTGAGAACATACTAATACATTTAAAGTAGTCGGATGTGCCAATTCCAAAACTTTCTTCTATCTCATACAAGTTAATGCTTCAATATTCGGTATCACAGTGCCAATAAAATCAATATTTTTCGTTATTCTGTTGTGAATCGACTGCTTAAGAAGCGCCGGGTACATTCGCTACACAAGCAGATCTTCATACTCAACTACAAAAAATCTAGAAAATCATTATTACAGCGCCTCCTTCCATCAAAATAGCCTCAAATTCAATTGAGACCTGCAGGCAATAATTAAAACATACACTTAAAATTTGGTTCAATTCGATGCATAACGTCATACATTTTTCTATGATACTATAATAAAAATGGAACAAAAATCTCTCTAAAGATCCCGCTCCCTTTTTTGTCGGAATATCTCCAAAATCAAGTAAGATCTGCTGGTCCTAGGTAAAAAACTATAAATGAAATTTGGTTCATACACTTTTCGATAGCACAATAATGAAAATGGTATGAAAATCATTATTACAGCGCCCCTGTCGGTGGAATATCGCCTCATTCCAGAAAGACCTGCTGGCCATAGTCACAACCCTATAAATGAAATTTGTTGAATTCTGTGTATAACGTCATACACTTTTTGATGATACACACGGACATTTTGTATAAACATGTTTTCCGAGATCTCTGACTCCTAAAACGTGCAAATCCGTTAAAAACCGGAAGTCAAAAACATTTCGATTACAATGTACTTTCTTCGATCTTAGATAGAGGAAAGTAAAAACACAGACTGATAAAAATAAATTTAAAGATTGTAACACTTATTCATTTAAAAAGAAATGAAAAGCCTTTTTCTCATATTTTTAGCTGTCAACTTTGTCGTAATTGCGGATTCATTTTAAGCAAAAATTGAGAATTTCATATTTTTGGTCTTCTTAATGCTTTTAGAACTGTCATATAAGTTATTCTCAAATAAAGTTACCAAACAATATAATTCAATTTCCAGTTAAAAAAGAGATATTATTTTTATTTTATAAAGATACATGCAACTTTTTGAAGAGAATACAATGTCTGTTGAATAATAGTTTCTTAAAACACTTAAGTATTTTCAGTTTCTAATGCTGAAATTTTGAAAAATTGACTATCCCCAGTTAGAAACTCCTAAAAGAAAGCTTTGAAAATACAAGATACAGAATGGAAATGTATTTAAATTCTACATCATTTTAAAATTTGATACCTTATCTTTCAATTAAAATATAAATTGAGAAAACGAAATGTCCCCAAAGAATTTCTTATGTCCAAGATTTTCTAATGAACCTGTTCCACAGTAGATATGTCTCAAGACTCTATACATATATGAACATTTAGTTTGCATTCATAAAGGGGGAGAGGTTTGTCTGTCCACTATGTTACCTTGCTTTAAGTAAGATTATGTTACTTAGAACATATATACTAGTGTATATTATGTACTTTTTATATACTACTTAAGTCGAAATAATGTCTTGAAGAACTTATTTTAAATCAAAATCTTCTATATAATAAATTTGAAGAATTCAAAACAAGTGTTTTGTAATAAAGTACAAAGAGAACATTTTGCTCATGAGTTTTACAAGAATTGGCCACAAGAAAAGTGTGAAAAACTTAATTAAAATGAAATAACCAATTTGTGATATGTAACTTTTTTTGAGAATGAGCCATATAAATGAATCTAAATTGAAATCATTATTTGCAACGATCGTTTCTTATTTAATTTCCTACTTTCGTCTATCTATAAATAGAAGAAAGCATTGTAATCGAAGTTTTTTTCGATTTCCGGTTTGAAATGGATTTACACGTTTTAGGGGTCAGAGATCTTGAAAACATGTGTTTCCTTTCTTCTTTCTATAATAGAAGGAATTATTGCAATCGAAATTTTTTGTCGACTTCCGATTTTCGGCAGATTTACGAGTGTGTAAGGGGTCAGAGATACCGAAAAACGTGTTTTTACAAAATGTCTGTCTGTCCGTGTGTGGGGGGGTGTGTCTTGTTTGTATCATGGAAAAATGTAGGAAGTTATGCATAGCATTGGAACAAATTTCATGAATACGTTTTTCGCTGTGGCCACAGGTCCCAGTTGAAAATGTGGTTATTTCCCCGGAAGGGGGTCCTATGATAGCAATTTTTGTCAGTTTTTTCCAGTTTAAGTGAGGAATTTATGAATACTTTTCGACGAAATTTTATATTTACATATAATCTTATAGGCCGAGCTTTGTATAAAATTTTGGAAAAAACTGACCGGAAGGTAACGCTGTAGTAGCAAATTTAGGTTTCATTTATATTATCGGAAAGTGTATGAAGTTATGGATAGAATTGAACCAAACTTCATATATATGTTTTGGACTATGGACGTCAGGTTTCAGTTGAAAGTGGGGAGGGGACTGCGATTTTCTCGGTTTTTTGCAATTTAATTGAAGAATTTAGGAATATTTTTCGACATTTTGTATTTAGATGTAATGTAGGCCTAGGTTTGTATAAAATTTTGGAGAAAATCACCTGAAGGTGGCACTGTGATAGAAAATTTCGTTCGATTTTCGGGACGGGCGCTCTAACTGTTGAAAAAAATCATACTGTGTCACCCAATTGTCCAGTCTATTTGCGTATTTGTAATAAGGAAAATTTTTCACGGGTTTTTTTTGTTATATTACCCGTAGACTTCATTACGATTTAAAAATCGCGCATGAAAAATTTTGAAAGCAAATTTCTTTTCCAAATGTCATAAAATCTTCCGCAGTGCTTCAAAATACGCTAAAAATCGCATTAGAAATCGCTAAAAATTCCAAAATCGCGGAGTACAAACTTTATTACATTAGGCTAAAATTTTGAAAACTGATTCCTTTTACGAATATAAAAAATACGCCGTGGTACTGGAAAAAACGCTAATAAAGTTAAAAATTGCATTAAAAATCGCTAAAATTAAACAATCTTGTAGGACAAAATTTACTATATATTAGGCAAAAGTGCTGAAACCAAATTCCTTTCCCGAATGTCGAAAAATCGCCACAGAACGCAAAAATCGCATTAAAATTCGCTAAAATTAAAAAATCGTAGCGGACAGAAAATTATTATATTAAGTTAAAAGTTTGAAACTGAATTATTTTACAAATGTAAAAAAATTGCTTCGAAATGTAAAAGAAAAAAACTTTAAAAAAATCGCAAAAAATTAAAAAAATGGCTGTACGAATTCGGGATAAACTTTATTGAAAATAGGACACAATTTACTATAGTGTGCTAAAATTTTAGGACCAAATTATATTTATTACTGTAGAAAAATCGCCTCGAAACGTTAAACAACGCTAAAAAGCGTATTGAATATCTCATTAAAAATCGTTAAAATCAAAAATTCTAGAGAACAAAATTTACTATACTATGCTAAACGTTTGAAGTGAAATTACTTTTCTTAATGTCAAAAAATAACCTAGGTACTAGAAAAAACGCTGAAAATCGCATTAAAAATTGTAAAATAAAAAAATCGTTAAGACAAAATATTCTACATTAGGCTCAAACTTATAAACTAAATTCCTTTTCCGAATGTCAAAAAATCTCCACTGAACGCAAAAAAGCGCGTTAAAATATGATTAAATTCAAAAATCGTAGAGGACAAAATTCACTATATAAGGATAATATATACTATACAATTTATTAAATATACATATATATTTCTTTACTATATAATATAAGAAACCGAATTCCTTTTACTAATGTCAAAAAATCGCCACGAAATGCGAAAAAATTCTTAAAAGTCGCATAAAAAATTAAAGAGAAATTAATAATGTTTTAAAGGAGTGGTACGCACAGTTTATTCTCACGTCACTGTTTGTAGAAAGTAATATTCGCCTTATATTCTGCAAATCAATAAGGTGAAATTTCTTTTTAAAAAATTTGGTAAGGACCGCATAGCGCGTACCCTCGTTTTAAAGTTTTTAACTCCTCGAAAATGGACTTTGTTGAAAGAAAAAGTCAGTTCACGAAACTTTCCTTTTTTAATATTTAGTAAGCGTGTTAAATAGTTTAATGAGAACATGCTACACATAATTATTTTATTCATGAAGGTTTTTCTACACTGATAACTTTTAAAGTTAAAATCAAATATTGAGAATTTATGATTTTTATGCAACTGAAAATCCCATTGTGTACATTTTTAATTATCTCATTTTAGATATTTAAATTTAAAAACGTAATAAGTCGGTCAAGTACGAGTAGAACTCGCGCTCAAACATTACATTTATTAATTAATAAACTCCTACTAACCCTAATTTTTTCCTAACTTTGCGGAAATAGGAGGGGTGGGGGAGACATATTTTTACAGTATAATTTCGAAAATATAATACCTAAAATTAAAACAAATATATTTTTGAGTTCGATGTTACGTGATCTTTCGAACGATACTCTACACGATATATATATATATATCAGTTTTACTTCAAATACCTTAATTAATAGCTCGGCTAATTAACAACAATTGTTTTCAAAAATCATTATCCAATAGCCTTGGATGATTCTCTGTCGATAGATACCTCGAGCGCCCGTCAACTCCCCCGCTGACCGCCTGAAAAGTAAAGTTTGTGTGTAACATAAGAATGCGCTATTCTGAATAACTATGTTACCTAGGAAAATTGCTATAGTTTTCATTCGAGGTTTAAATAAACTCCTACTACACCTTATGTTTTCATAATTTTAGTTTCAATAGATTCAAAAATATAGGGGGGGGGATACATTTCTGCAGAGCATTTTCGATGATATCCCTGAATACATAATACCTAAACTTAAGACAAATATATTTTTGATTTCGATATTATGAGATCTTTCACACGATATAGAAAAAGGAAACTTTTTTAAAGTAACTTAAAATGAGCCCCCTAAAGTATATTTGTGAATGGCTAATACTCTGAAAATATGTAGGTAAAAAGACTTTATAACTTTCCCAAGTTTCAACTTTCCACGTCCATAGTTTCTGAGAAAAAGGTCTGTGACTACTTTTTAAGTACGGAATCCTAAAAGTGAATGAATTCCGAACACAATGAGAGTTAGGCAATTTTTCTCGGTATTTAACAGACATGAAAACATTTTTCTAATAAAAAAGTAAGTATTAGGAACGGTCCAAAAGTAACGAGTAGGAACAGAAACTAGTACATGTATTTCAGAAGCATTGGCCCTGGCTGTTGAAGCACTTGCTGTCCCACTGAGACACAAGGCGGTGAATGGCTGTCTCGTGGCCTGCGATGTGAACCAGTTCCGCACGTACTGCTTGATGTCGTCGTCCTAGATGAATCGTTTGACCCTCAGAGCCTTTTTCAGGGGACCAAAAATGGCGTAACAAGTCCATCAACCAGCTGGACGATGTCATTGGTAATGCGTTTTGGTTTTCCAAACCAGTGTTCACCGTATTACACTTGTGACATTCTTCGTTCCCCTTACTCCTTCCGCTGTCCGAAAACGAACAACACCTCTTCTTTTGAAGCCTCCATTTCACTGCTTACAACACGAATGAGCGTTGGACAACTGATGCATGCTTCTGCTAGCTTTGTAGTCACGTGACTTGCACTCGTGACCCTCTAGTGGCGGGAATGTGGCGCTCTTGTCGGAAACCCTCTTTGTTACTGACACAACGATATTACCATTCTGTCACCAGTTTGCCCATTCCAGACTCCGGCTCGTTTCTTTTTGAACGTCCCTTATAGACGAAAGGAAAAAGCTCAGATCGATTGGTTGGTGATGAAGACAAGCAACAATAAACTGAATATGCTCCAGAGAGTAGGTGGGGAAAATATTTTTTTATATTTTAAATATTTCTACGAACATTTAAGAACGGATGGATAAGGATTTTTAACAACATCAACAGACTGTTTATGATGCTAACGTATGCAGTTAGGAAGGAAGGAATTAACTACATTATTGTAACTTACATATAAGCAATGACAATTTTGTACAGTTGTCGACAATTATTTGAAACTCAATACGAATGAATTCTGACTTTGACATTTTTTAAGAAATACTTAGAGTATCTTCATATATCGATATCTTCGATTTCCTTTCTATATCATAGCAGCATCAAACCAAAAATGATACCGAAGGTGACATTCGATTAATCCACCATCTCACAGCATCCCAATTCATTTTTATAAGCGTACCTAAATTTCTAGAAAAAGAATAGACAAATATATATATATATATAAATAACAAATCAATAACTAAATAAACTTGTCATTTGAAACAAATATTGCTTTCGGCAACTTATCGCTAAAATTAAGCTCAAAAATCTTTCTCGGATAAAAATATTCAGTAATGCATTCTTTTCTGTGAAAGACGGAAAAGAAACAAAAAATTGATATTTGACATTTAGTTAAGCAGACACTATTTTATCGAAATTTTCTTTTATTTATTATCTACCGATAGCAACAAATTTTCATTTTCTGTCCAAAAAAATCCATATTTATGCAAAAAATGAAAGAATTTTGAGTGAATTTGATGCTGATGCAAGCAAAATTAAATTATCGTTTTCAGAATAAATAACATCATTTAACGATTGGCTCGTTTGGAGTGAAAAAAACAGCGTTTAAAATATGTCAAAACATGGATAATTATAACATGAACTTAAAAAAAATAGCATAAAAATCAGAAGTAATAATGCGGTATTTTTATCAAAAAAGCGTAAAATGATATTTTAAAGTCTTAATATCAGTAGATATGAACTTAAAAGAAGAAGACAGTTTTCAAAACATATTTTCTTCTTTTCCCATTTTTTTTTTTTTTTATATTTAGCAAATTATTTTAAGAAATAAAACTCTGCATGTTTTAGTAAACATGCCACATAGATTAAATCAAATCACGCAATAATTAATTTTTATGATTTTTAACACTTTCCAACATAGTTGAAAAGTGTTTATGAATTCGGTTTGTCTGCCGGCTGTCTCTCCGTGCTCTAACTCACGTAATTGTACTCAGATTTTCATGCAATTGATACATGGTATTGAAAATGAAGTGTGAACACTTATAGTTCCTTTACAGGGACACTCAAAATAATTCCGTTAGATTACGGTCTGCAGAGAAAAATCATTTGCGGTTTATTTTACAAATGTTACAGTATTTCAAATACATTGAAATGGATATATATCACTGAGGTGCATTACAAGAGGCTTATTATAGAGTATTGTGTGTATAGAGTTCATCGTACATTTACAGGGACACACAAAATTATTCGCTTACAGAGCTGTCTGTTAATAATAAATGCTGGAAGTGCGTTTTTAGTTGCGGTACGCATTTTGAAATTTAACTAATTTTTGCCTATTACTTAGTGTATAAAAATTCTATAGATCATGCGCAGGGCAGCCCAAAACATCTCGAATACATTTGCACTTATTGACGAAACTACAGAAGGGGAATTTTTCAACTTCGGAACATGTGTTTCCCAAATTAACTAAATTTTAGCATTCTATGTAGTATATATACAAATCTATAGATCATATTCCGGCTGCACAAAATAATTCGGATATTTTTAGGGTTTCGTTCATCTCACAAAACCCTATTACTCCCGCTCCGTTGTCTGTCCGTCACAGAGCCGTTCTGAGAAAGTATATAACTTACAGGCATGAAAATTTGTGTACTTATAGCTAAATACCTACTATAAAACTCAAAATATTAAAATTAAAAAAAATCTTGTTATTTTAATATACAGAAATAAAAAATCCAAAATTCAAACAGCCTTTTCCTATTCAATTTAAACATTTTTCGTTATAGCAGTTGCCAACAATTAAAAATCCACAATAAAATTCTTTCTATAGTAATTAATTATCTATTAAAAGATTTCCACGTAAAAAATGCAAAATGCAATAAAAAGTTTCACCCATTGAAAAAAAAAAAAAGATTAATATGACGTCATATTGGTAAAAAACGGAAAAATTCAAACATTTCTCAATAATACAAGGAGTATGAGTATGTGTATCTACAGAGAGCAGATTAATATCACATAATTTGAGAATTAAGAAGAAAATTAATGTGGCGTCATATTGGAAGTTTAACAGATTTTTCAAATGTTTGAGAATAATTCAAAGCGAGTATCAATATGAGTAACAGAGAATTGTAAATATATGAATAATGTAGTATTGAATAATGTAGTATTGAATCATGATAAAACCCAATTATGGAAATATTCACATATTTTAACGTTTTGAAGGTGAACAGCATGTTTAATTTTGAAGTTGATTTTTTTTAATATCGCGTTTAGTCTACAGGGTGTCTCAAAAGGTCGTTTACAAACTTAACATGCTGGTCTGTCATATCATGATGAACAAGATTTACATAGGAACTTGTGTTTGAAAATGCAAACTGCGACCGCTAGAGGGCGATGAGCGAAGGTGTGGAGGGGAAGAAAGAAAGGATATCGAAAGAGGTATTAATATGACTTTTATTAAAGAACATGGTTTAATTTACAGAAGATGTTCAAAATTCCTTCCATTCGCCGCAATGTATGCTTCATAACGTCGACACATGGATTCACGGACCCATTCAAAATGGGCAGGTGTGTCACGGACACCTGCCGCCGCTTCCACGAGATCCATGTCCGATGTTACGGGCGTCTCGTACACCATGGACTTCATATGTCCCCACAGATAGAAATCCACGGGAGTCAGGTCGGGTTATCGCGGTGGCTATGCGACTGGTCCGCCTCTGCCAATCCAGCGATTAGGAATTAGGATATGTCCTATCGAGGTATTCTCGCACAGTGTAGCTAAAATGAGCAGGCGCTCCATCATGCTGAAACCAGATGTTTCGCGTGTAGCGGCTTGAACGTCACCCATCAGATCCAGCAAGACTCTTTCTAAGAAAATGAGATAGGTATTCCCGTCGAGGCGTTGAGGTAGTAGTAAGGGCCAATTAACATGCCACCGATAATACGAAACGTTGTTGACGTGCATGGGCACGTGTACAACTTGGGTTTTCATGTGCCCACATGTGCATGCTGTGCAGGTCAGGACACCGTCCTGTGTAAAACAGGATTCATCAGAAAACAAAATCCACCATGGAAAATCCGGCTGTGTGACCCGTTGTTGCAAATACCAGCGTGCGAATACAACGCGTTGTGGATAATCGTCAACGCACAATGTCTGTAATATTTGTAAGTGTAGGAGTGTTGCGTGTCCTCATACAGTATGCGCACAATACTGGAACGATGTACACCCAAGACGCGTTCGCTTGCTCGGAGACTTGTTTGCGGGTTCCTGTCAAATTCCCGTAACACAGTTTTCTCTACGACAGGCGTGCGTGTAGTGCGTTCTCGACCGATGTGTCTACGTAATTGGAATGCTCCTGCTTCCCGCAATCTGAAGTGCAATTGTTCAAACAAAACATGACTTGGCTGATGTCTGCTTGGGAAGCTCTCAAGGTACATCCGTACACGTCTCGTGCACTTCCATCCGCGGCGCCATATACATAATGGATATCGGCCAATTCTGCGTTACTAAACCGATTCATCCTTCTCCTGCAACGTCCTTGCCTGGAATGATTACGCTTCCCACTCTCCCGTAAGCCTGCGCTCATTGCCCTCTAGCGGTCGCAGTTTGCATTTTCGAACACAAGTTCCTATGTAAATCTTGTTTATCATTGTATGACAGACCAGCATGTTAAGTTTGTAAACGACCTTTTGAGACACCCTGTACATGACAGATATTATTATGAAAGAGTGTTACCCGAACGTTACTTCTAAATATATTTTACGGTTCCATCTGCCTCAAACTTATCTTTAATTCTCGCGATTGTTTGTCGCTTAGGGTATTCTGTTTTCAAACTCATCCTAAACTGCTTTTGCAATTCAGTCACCTTTCGAACTTCCAGTATTTTAAAATAAATATCCTTCGCTAAAATCTTAGTCTAGTTTCAGTCATTATTTTCTTTCTTGACAACTGGTATTACAATAGAAATAGTCATAAGGACTATTGCATCTTATTCTGGAATAAATTATCTTTCCATTCATGTACAATTTTACTACTTTACTTTAAAATTAATTGTCATTAGGGACTATGAAACTTTTCAAATCGAGTTCTTCCGAAAAGTTTCCAATACTGTTGGCACTTTAAATTGCGATGGACATTTGAATATCTATATCATTGTTTTTTCTATATCTATATATTATAAGATACGGAGAGATAAGATACGGAGGTATTTACGTACTAGTAAATACTTAAAATTCATTTTTATTAAAACATTTGATAATTATTTTTAAAACACATGTAAAAAAATATTTTTTCGATAATTAAAAATTTTTCAAACTTCAAAATGTAGAATTTTCTACGAAAACGAATTTGAATAGATTAAAAACTTAACAATGCATGAAAGGATATTTATCAGAAATTCGCTGGAATGAATAAAGAAAATAATTATCCCAGATATCTTATGCAAAACTTCTCAATCTTGATCATTTTGGATGCTCTCGATAAACGCATGAATTATTCATAATCCAAAAATCAACGAACTTTGCAAACAAACATAATTTGTTTTTGAAATTGGAAACCGTAGAAATTATTTTGAGTTTTAAGTACATTGTTTAAGATAAAGAAACGAAGCTTCACGCAATTCTTCAGAAGTTTTGGAAATGCGTATTTAACGCACAGAAAATCAAATAATATTACGTTTTATAAGATCCTTTAAAAAAAACAGTAAAAATATTAAGTGGTCACAGGGCTTTTTTCTGTCACTTTTATGTGTTTTGACAGTCATTTTTTTCTGTTGCTTAATTTGTTTTAATTATGACTTTTGTATTTAAAATATTGAATTTAATGTTATTGCACAGATTTTAAGGTAACAGGAAACCACATTCACTTCTCACATTCGTGAGTAAAATAAATATTCTAATTTCAATTACAATATTGTAGAAGTAATATTTTACACACACACATATATATATATACTATAATAAATTTATGCCATGTTAAATATTAAGAAAATTCATCACTATTAAAAATAAAAGAATACAAGTATTAACAAATTGTAAGACCACTTGTCTCTAATAAAGTTATTTAAAATTTAATAAGACTTAGCGTCTCCATTTTTGCGTATAACTTCAAATATTTGCTCATTCATAGAAAAAATTAAAACTGTGCACCTTTTTCTCACTTTAGTCTTTACCCTATCATAATGATTTTGCAGTTGGTTTATCCTTTTTAATTGATTTTCAACTAAGGCGGTTATTTGTATACATATACTTTTATTTAATGGCCACGCAAAGCTTTTAATCGGTGGCATGATGCTCCAGACTTGTTACGGCACCCAGTTCACAGCTGAATTGGTGCCCTTCCCAGTGCAGATAAGAAAAAATTATAAGAATGTTTCCAAAACTTTCAGTTTAAAAATGATTGATCTAGTATAAATGGAAAATATTGATACCGACAAAAATAGCTAACTACTTCTTGTCATTTTTATTGCATTATTTGGCACACTTTTTTCTCTTTAAAGAAAAGAAAGCATGTTTTAGTATGATTATGTATATTACGGCCAAAGCCCGAAATCGGCCAGTTCCCGTACTGGTTGGCCATTTCTCGAATCGATATTTGCTGTAAATGTTCGATCGTTTTAATGATACGAGATTTGGCGGGAAAGTATGCGTAATGGCTTGGGGCTATTGACCAAAATCGAAAGGAAAATGTCATGGGACAATTTTGAGGATCTGTATAGTTTCATACTTTATATTATTATCTATATACAATAAAACTTACGACAAAAATATTACTTGCATATTTGCTCTGAATAACGGACAAATCTGCGCTTTCGAGGTGTCCTTTACTCGAAGATTTTCCTGTATTTAAAATTCAAGTCGGCTTTTTTCGTTATCTGTCCTGGTATTTCTATTTACCAATTTTAACATTTGAATTAAAAAAATAATGAAATCTCTTCATTTGTAGATGACCCAAAACTTGTTTTTTTTTTAAATAAATATTTCCATTTATATATCAATTTTAATAAAAAGAAAAAAAAAATTAATGAAATTTCTTCAAAATGGTGGTAATCGGGTTACTTCCATTCTTCCAAAGAAAAAGCAACAATGGGGATTATTATATCTTTATTGATGCAAAAATGGTGTTTAAAACAATGAATAATTGTGTCCTTAATAGTGAACTGACGTCATTTATCAATAAAAAGATCAATTTAAAAACATGAAACTTCAGTATTTTCCTCTTTTTAGTATTTTTGCGTCAAGAAGACATTATTTTGACAAATTTTTCATTTCGCCTACTCTGAAATTGGATGCCAAAATCTCAATGGAAGAAAGTGCTTTCATCTATGAAAATGACGTCATTTGTAAAAAGGAATTCCACTGATTCCTCTATATTTTCATTCGTAAAATGACAACGTGTTACTACGATTGTGTCCAAATGACGTAATCACCTCTTCATACCTTAAAGGTTCCTAAGCGTAGAAAGCAATGTATATTTCTATCAATTAAAAGGACGTCTTGTTTAACATTTTCTTTCATAAAAGTGTTACATTTCAATGTAACGGACCTTAAACCTATACTGGCGAAATAAAAAGTTACTTTTTGACGCGATTATAGCAATTGTCTTTTTTAGTTTTATACATGTAAATGCATAATTATGTCATTTTACACTGCTAAAATTGTTCCGCCTTTTTGCATTTAATGCCTTTTTTATAGGAGAGGGAGAAACTGCATAAATGTGTAAAAAGTAAATCATATTTAACAAAAAGCGAGTATTTTTATTGTTAAAACTGAAATGATTCATCATGAATGCGTAGAAATAATGTAAATTTCTGTATTTTTTTAGCTGCTGGTACTGATATTAAGATATAAATGTTCCTCATGTTGAACAAGAAATCAGTTTGTAAGCAAAGTTCTTGGCAGTAAACGTAACGTAGATTAACGAACTATGGGCGCAAAACACACAGGACCCCGTTAAGTGAGGGCCTCTCTCAGAGTAAAGATTAGTATTAGAGTGAGGACTCTTTTGTTATCCCGTAGAAAAGTTGAAACCAACATCACCCCGGATTTGGCGCTTTAAAGGCTGTCAAAGACTGTCTGTTTTGGCGGTATTCGCTTCCTTGGCAACTTCGATTTCATTCTCGCAAAAAAATAAGCGTAAATAAACAAACCAAAATGAAACTAAAAAGTGTCGCTCGCCTTGTTATCATATTATAGGATTTTATGTCAGAGCTAGGATAGAAATGATCTGTGGATTTAATATGTGTAATATCTACACAAGGCCGAAAGATATAATTGCAGCAACAAATTCAACTGTTATAAAAAATTAATTTATATTAAATTTGCATATAATAAATATTTGATTTGATTTCATGACTTGTAATTTCAAATGCTATTCCTATAATGAGCAAGAGTAATTTGTTTTCTTTAAATAAAGGCCTTGGTAAAAAAACCTTTTTTACGCTCCGTTTTATTTTGTAACCCCCCCCCCCCCCACTTCCCCTCCCGACGAAAAAAAGATTGATTAATCTTCTGGATTTTTTAAATTTTTTCTGCTGCTGTATTTAATTTATTTAAATATTATAAAATGGCTTGGGAACACGGATTGCACATCTCTCTTCTAATAAACGTTACTTTAAATATATATATATATATATATATTATTAGTGATACAAGATTTTAAGTAAGATAACCCAAAATATTTCGAGATTTCTGTTTGGAAAGCTTCAATTTGACACAATCATTACACGAAATGTAACAACATTGTCATATATATATATATTTTAAATTCTAAAAATGCATTAAACTTTGCAGGCTTTAAAATAAAAGGAAAGCTAATATTTTTTTTTTTAACAAAGGGAAATAATTTAATTTTTTAAATTGCACTTACCAGAATGTACTAACAATATATTTTTCCTATAAATAACTGTTTTTATTAATTTCACGTAATTAATATTTTTTTAAAGATTGTAATCAAATTATTTTTTTAATCCCTTGCATACTTTATAATGTGGCAATCAACACCAAAATAGGAAGCAGAGAATAATGATTAAGGGCACATGAAAATGAGGGGCTGAAGCTCTCCCCATTTAAATAAAGACAATTTCTTAAGTCACACAAGTTATTAAAACTCTATTTTAAGTATGAAATGTTTGATTTTTCATCGTTGTCAAAACAACTAGTACGTACATAAAAATAAAATAAATAAATTTTTAGTAGCAATGGAACTAGTAAAACTGCAGATCGGGGGGGCTCAAATCTCAATTCTGAAATTTTATTTTGAAATAACTTTATTTAGTATTAAAAAACATTCAACCCACACTTTCATTTATTTGATATTTTTTATATAAATTACTAAAAGTAATATATCAAGCAGTTTTAGGATGTTTAACAGTTAAGAATAATAAGAAATAAGATTCCATGCACTAGTACTCCAAGACTTCTTTTTTTAGATTTTTTGTTAACTAACCCTAACAAAAAATTTTAATGTCCCCCCCCCCCCCAATGTCTCAAAAATTTATAAAATTTCATTTATTTTTCATGTTTTAGGACCATGGTCCAATATTGGAATGCTTAATTACTCAATTTCCAGTAATGGACACCCCATGTGGACATTACTAAAAAAGCAATTTCGATAATGTTCATAGTGCATAATTTTTTTTTTATTTAAGTGAAAAGCTAAGTAATCAAAATTTAATTTTTTAAATTGCAATTACCAGAATGTAATAACAATATTTTTTTTATAAATAGCTCTTTTTAATAATTTCACGTAATTAATAATTTTTTGAGATTGAAATCAAATTATTTTTTAATAATATTTACTTATACACTTATTTTTATAAGTATTAATATATAAACTTTTACACTTATTAATATACACTTATATTTTTAATAAGTTCTTAAAAGATCTGTTTAAAATTAAGAGACACAGAAAATTAAAAGGAAAATAAAAAAGCGCGATCAACTTTCCTGAGAAACACAGACATAATCAATAAATTTCGGCAGGAATTCGGAAATTCCAAGCAAGCAGATTTTGGCGGGAAAAATCGGTTTAACTTGGCGGTGTTGTGAAAGATTCACGTGATGGAAGAAGAGTGATGTCGGCTTCAAGGAAAGGTTAGCAGTTCTGAATCTACTATTAGTGAAGGTCTATGGGGCCTCTGATATACTTGGAATAAGATCATTTTCTTCAGTAGATAGATAATTTAGAAAACAAGAGAATGAAAAGCAACAAGGGCATCACACATACTCTAACTTTCGTGAGATTGTTCTTTTCTTTATTTTGGTTTTCATACATTACTTGTTCACCATATAACTAATTCTACCTAAACAAAATACTGGATATACTTATTTGTCAACATAGGTGTCCGAAAAATTTTGAAACAGATGTAACTCTAGTCCAATTTAAAATAGAGAATATGAACATGAAATAAACAAAACTGAGAATGTTTTTATTTCCCAAAACTTGACGTAGAAGATAATTTTTGAGCATATCAGCATAAAAGAAGGAATGTAGAAATCTAACAAATTAAAAATAAATATTTGAAATAGTTTGTTCGACATGGGGCTCTGCTCCTACCCCAACACGTTGAAGATAATTTTGAAATACGTAAACATAAAAAGAAACATTTAATCACGGGTGAAAATTGTTAATTTCTTTTTCTTTTAGTCTTTAATTAGTATAAATCATTTTAGAAGAATAAATTAAAAAATCAATCCTAAATTTGATGTAAATAGGATATTTTGAAGTATTATTAAGGCAAATCAAGATTTTTCTATATAACCCGGTATATATGGCCAAAATCATTCATTCACTTTTTTCGATTTTATATTACACTAATATTTTTTACGAAATTCTACAGAAAGTTTGTTACATTTGCACTTCAAAAATTATTACTCTATATGTATTAAATCACATAAAGTGGAAATATAGAAATCTAACAAATTAAAAATCCAACACAAATTAAAAATAAAGATTTGAAATAGTTTGTTCGACATGGGGCTCTGCTCCTACCCCCACACGTTGAAGATAATTTTGAAATACGTAAACATAAAAAGAAACATTTAATCACGGGTGAAAATTGTTAATTTCTTTTTCTTTTAGTCTTTAATTAGTATAAATCATTTTAGAAGAATAAATTAAAAAATCAATCCTAAATTTGATGTAAATAGGATATTTTGAAGTATTATTAAGGCAAATCAAGATTTTTCTATATAACCCGGTATATATGGCCAAAATCATTCATTCACTTTTTTCGATTTTATATTACACTAATATTTTTTACGAAATTCTACAGAAAGTTTGTTACATTTGCACTTCAAAAATTATTACTCTATATGTATTAAATCACATAAAGTGGAAATATAGAAATCTAACAAATTAAAAATCCAACACAAATTAAAAATAAAGATTTGAAATAGTTTGTTCGACATGGGGCTCTGCTCCTACCCCCACACGTTGAAGATAATTTTGAAATACGTAAACATAAAAAGAAACATTTAATCACGGGTGAAAATTGTTAATTTCTTTTTCTTTTAGTCTTTAATTAGTATAAATCATTTTAGAAGAATAAATTAAAAAATCAATCCTAAATTTGATGTAAATAGGATATTTTGAAGTATTATTAAGGCAAATCAAGATTTTTCTATATAACCCGGTATATATGGCCAAAATCATTCATTCACTTTTTTCGATTTTATATTACACTAATATTTTTTACGAAATTCTACAGAAAGTTTGTTACATTTGCACTTCAAAAATTATTACTCTATATGTATTAAATCACATCAAGTGGAAATATAGAAATCTAACAAATTAAAAATCCAACACAAATTAAAAATAAAGATTTGAAATAGTTTGTTCGACATGGGGATCTGCTCCTACCCCCACACGTTGAAGATAATTTTGAAATACGTAAACATAAAAAGAAACATTTAATCACGGGTGAAAATTGTTAATTTCTTTTTCTTTTAGTCTTTAATTAGTATAAATCATTTTAGAAGAATAAATTTAAAAATCAATCCTAAATTTGATGTAAATAGGATATTTTGAAGTATTATTAAGGCAAATCAAGATTTTTCTATATAACCCGGTATATATGGCCAAAATCATTCATTCACTTTTTTCGATTTTATATTACACTAATATTTTTTACGAAATTCTTCAGAAAGTTTGTTACATTTGCACTTCAAAAATTATTACTCTATATGTATTAAATCACATAAAGTGGAAATATAGAAATCTAACAAATTAAAAATCGAACACAAATTAAAAATAAAGATTTGAAATAGTTTGTTCGACATGGGGCTCTGCTCCTACCCCCACACGTTGAAGATAATTTTGAAATACGTAAACATAAAAAGAAACATTTAATCACGGATGAAAATTGTTAATTTCTTTTTCTTTTAGTCTTTAATTAGTATAAATCATTTTAGAAGAATAACTTAAAAAATCAATCCTAAATTTGATGTAAATAGGATATTTTGAAGTATTATTAAGGCAAATCAAGATTTTTCTATATAACCCGGTATATATGGCCAAAATCATTCATTCACTTTTTTCGATTTTATATTACACTAATATTTTTTACGAAATTCTACAGAAAGTTTGTTACATTTGCACTTCAAAAATTATTACTCTATATGTATTAAATCACATAAAGTGGAAATATAGAAATCTAAAAAATTAAAAATCCAACACAAATTAAAAATAAAGATTTGAAATAGTTTGTTCGACATGGGGCTCTGCTCCTACCCCCACACGTTGAAGATAATTTTGAAATACGTAAACATAAAAAGAAACATTTAATCTCGGGTGAAAATTGTTAATTTCTTTTTCTTTTAGTCTTTAATTAGTATAAATCATTTTAGAAGAATAAATTAAAAAATCAATCCTAAATTTGATGTAAATAGGATATTTTGAAGTATTATTAAGGCAAATCAAGATTTTTCTATATAACCCGGTATATATGGCCAAAATCATTCATTCACTTTTTTCGATTTTATATTACACTAATATTTTTTACGAAATTCTACAGGAAGTTTGTTACATTTGCACTTCAAAAATTATTACGCTATATGTATTAAATCACATAAAGTGGAAATATAGAAATCTAACAAATTAAAAATCCAACACAAATTAAAAATAAAGATTTGAAATAGTTTGTTCGACATGGGGCTCTGCTCCTACCCCCACACGTTGAAGATAATTTTGAAATACGTAAACATAAAAAGAAACATTTAATCACGGGTGAAAATTGTTAATTTCTTTTTCTTTTAGTCTTTAATTAGAATAAATCATTTTAGAAGAATAAATTAAAAAATCAATCCTAAATTTGATGTAAATAGGATATTTTGAAGTATTATTAAGGCAAATCAAGATTTTTCTATATAACCCGGTATATATGGCCAAAATCATTCATTCACTTTTTTCGATTTTATATTACACTAATATTTTTTACGAAATTCTACAGAAAGTTTGTTACATTTGCACTTCAAAAATTATTACTCTATATGTATTAAATCACATAAAGTGGAAATATAGAAATCTAACAAATTAAAAATCCAACACAAATTAAAAATAAAGATTTGAAATAGTTTGTTCGACATGGGGCTCTGTTCCTACCCCCACACGTTGAAGATAATTTTGAAATACGTAAACATAAAAAGAAACATTTAATCACGGGTGAAAATTGTTAATTTCTTTTTCTTTTAGTCTTTAATTAGTATAAATCATTTTAGAAGAATAAATTAAAAAAATCAAACATAAATTTGATGTAAATAGGATATTTTGAAGTATTATTAAGGCAAATCAAGATTTTTCTATATAACCCGGTATATATGGCCAAAATCATTCATTCACTTTTTTCGATTTTATATTACACTAATATTTTTTACGAAATTCTACAGAAAGTTTGTTACATTTGCACTTCAAAAATTATTACTCTATATGTATTAAATCACATAAAGTGGAAATATAGAAATCTAACAAATTAAAAATCCAACACAAATTAAAAATAAAGATTTGAAATAGTTTGTTCGACATGGGGCTCTGCTCCTACCCCCACACGTTGAAGATAATTTTGAAATACGTAAACATAAAAAGAAACATTTAATCACGGGTGAAAATTGTTAATTTCTTTTTCTTTTAGTCTTTAATTAGTATAAATCATTTTAGAAGAATAAATTAAAAAATCAATCCTAAATTTGATGTAAATAGGATATTTTGAAGTATTATTAAGGCAAATCAAGATTTTTCTATATAACCCGGTATATATGGCCAAAATCATTCATTCACTTTTTTCGATTTTATATTACACTAATATTTTTTACGAAATTCTACAGAAAGTTTGTTACATTTGCACTTCAAAAATTATTACTCTATATGTATTAAATCACATAAAGTGGAAATATAGAAATCTAACAAATTAAAAATCCAACACAAATTAAAAATAAAGATTTGAAATAGTTTGTTCGACATGGGGCTCTGCTCCTACCCCCACACGTTGAAGATAATTTTGAAATACGTAAACATAAAAAGAAACATTTAATCACGGGTGAAAATTGTTAATTTATTTTTCTTTTAGTCTTTAATTAGTATAAATCATTTTAGAAGAATAAATTAAAAACTCAATCCTAAATTTGATGTAAATAGGATATTTTGAAGTATTATTAAGGCAAATCAAGATTTTTCTATATAACCCGGTATATATGGCCAAAATCATTCATTCACTTTTTTCGATTTTATATTACACTAATATTTTTTACGAAATTCTACAGAAAGTTTGTTACATTTGCACTTCAAAAATTATTACTCTATATGTATTAAATCACATAAAGTGGAAATATAGAAATCTAACAAATTAAAAATCCAACACAAATTAAAAATAAAGATTTGAAATAGTTTGTTCGACATGGGGCTCTGCTCCTACCCCCACACGTTGAAGATAATTTTGAAATACGTAAACATAAAAAGAAACATTTAATCACGGGTGAAAATTGTTAATTTCTTTTTCTTTTAGTCTTTAATTAGTATAAATCATTTTAGAAGAATAAATTAAAAAATCAATCCTAAATTTGATGTAAATAGGATATTTTGAAGTATTATTAAGGCAAATCAAGATTTTTCTATATAACCCGGTATATATGGCCAAAATCATTCATTCACTTTTTTCGATTTTATATTACACTAATATTTTTTACGAAATTCTACAGGAAGTTTGTTACATTTGCACTTCAAAAATTATTACGCTATATGTATTAAATCACATAAAGTGGAAATATAGAAATCTAACAAATTAAAAATCCAACACAAATTAAAAATAAAGATTTGAAATAGTTTGTTCGACATGGGGCTCTGTTCCTACCCCCACGCGTTGAAGATAATTTTGAAATACGTAAACATAAAAAGAAACATTTAATCACGGGTGAAAATTGTTAATTTCTTTTTCTTTTAGTCTTTAATTAGTATAAATCATTTTAAAGAATAAATTAAAAAAAATCAAACATAAATTTGATGTAAATAGGATATTTTGAAGTATTATTAAGGCAAATCAAGATTTTTCTATATAACCCGGTATATATGGCCAAAATCATTCATTCACTTTTTTCGATTTTATATTACACTAATATTTTTTACGAAATTCTACAGAAAGTTTGTTACATTTGCACTTCAAAAATTATTACTCTATATGTATTAAATCACATAAAGTGGAAATATAGAAATCTAACAAATTAAAAATCCAACACAAATTAAAAATAAAGATTTGAAATAGTTTGTTCGACATGGGGCTCTGCTCCTACCCCCACACGTTGAAGATAATTTTGAAATACGTAAACATAAAAAGAAACATTTAATCACGGGTGAAAATTGTTAATTTCTTTTTCTTTTAGTCTTTAATTAGTATAAATCATTTTAGAAGAATAAATTAAAAACTCAATCCTAAATTTGATGTAAATAGGATATTTTGAAGTATTATTAAGGCAAATCAAGATTTTTCTATATAACCCGGTATATATGGCCAAAATCATTCATTCACTTTTTTCGATTTTATATTACACTAATATTTTTTACGAAATTCTACAGAAAGTTTGTTACATTTGCACTTCAAAAATTATTACTCTATATGTATTAAATCACATAAAGTGGAAATATAGAAATCTAACAAATTAAAAATCCAACACAAATTAAAAATAAAGATTTGAAATAGTTTGTTCGACATGGGGCTCTGTTCCTACCCCCACACGTTGAAGATAATTTTGAAATACGTAAACATAAAAAGAAACATTTAATCACGGGTGAAAATTGTTAATTTCTTTTTCTTTTAGTCTTTAATTAGTATAAATCATTTTAAAGAATAAATTAAAAAAATCAAACATAAATTTGATGTAAATAGGATATTTTGAAGTATTATTAAGGCAAATCAAGATTTTTCTATATAACCCGGTATATATGGCCAAAATCATTCATTCACTTTTTTCGATTTTATATTACACTAATATTTTTTACGAAATTCTACAGGAAGTTTGTTACATTTGCACATCAAAAATTATTACTCTATATGTATTAAATCACATAAAGTGGAAATATAGAAATCTAACAAATTAAAAATCCAACACAAATTAAAAATAAAGATTTGAAATAGTTTGTTCGACATGGGGCTCTGCTCCTACCCCCACACGTTGAAGATAATTTTGAAATACGTAAACATAAAAAGAAACATTTAATCACGGGTGAAAATTGTTAATTTCTTTTTCTTTTAGCCTTTAATTAGTATAAATCATTTTAGAAGAATAAATTAAAAAATCAATCCTAAATTTGATGTAAATGGGATATTTTGAAGTATTATTAAGGCAAATCAAGATTTTTCTATATAACCCGGTATATATGGCCAAAATCATTCATTCACTTTTTTCGATTTTATATTACGCTAATATTTTTTACGAAATTCTACAGAAAGTTTGTTACATTTGCACTTCAAAAATTATTACTCTATATGTATTAAATCACATAAAGTGGAAATATAGAAATCTAACAAATTAAAAATCCAACACAAATTAAAAATAAAGATTTGAAATAGTTTGTTCGACATGGGGCTCTGCTCCTATCCCCACACGTTGAAGATAATTTTGAAATACGTAAACATAAAAAGAAACATTTAATCACGGGTGAAAATTGTTAATTTCTTTTTCTTTTAGTCTTTAATTAGTATAAATCATTTTAGAAGAATAAATTAAAAAATCAATCCTAAATTTGATGTAAATAGGATATTTTGAAGTATTATTAAGGCAAATCAAGATTTTTCTATATAACCCGGTATATATGGCCAAAATCATTCATTCACTTTTTTCGATTTTATATTACACTAATATTTTTTACGAAATTCTACAGGAAGTTTGTTACATTTGCACTTCAAAAATTATTACGCTATATGTATTAAATCACATAAAGTGGAAATATAGAAATCTAACAAATTAAAAATCCAACACAAATTAAAAATAAAGATTTGAAATAGTTTGTTCGACATGGGGCTCTGCTCCTACCCCCACACGTTGAAGATAATTTTGAAATACGTAAACATAAAAAGAAACATTTAATCACGGGTGAATTTTGTTAATTTCTTTTTCTTTTAGTCTTTAATTAGTATAAATCATTTTAGAAGAATAAATTAAAAAATCAATCCTAAATTTGATGTAAATGGGATATTTTGAAGTATTATTAAGGCAAATCAAGATTTTTCTATATAACCCGGTATATATGGCCAAAATCATTCATTCACTTTTTTGATTTTATATTACGCTAATATTTTTTACGAAATTCTACAGGAAGTTTGTTACATTTGCACTTCAAAAATTATTACTCTATATGTATTAAATCACATAAAGTGGAAATATAGAAATCTGACAAATTAAAAATCCAACACAAATTAAAAATAAAGATTTGAAATAGTTTGTTCGACATGGGGCTCTGCTCCTACCCCCACACGTTGAAGATAATTTTGAAATACATAAACATAAAAAGAAACATTTAATCACGGGTGAAAATTGTTAATTTCTTTTTCTTTTAGTCTTTAATTAGTATAAATCATTTTAGAAGAATAAATTAAAAAATCAATCCTAAATTTGATGTAAATAGGATATTTTGAAGTATTATTAAGGCAAATCAAGATTTTTCTATATAACCCGGTATATATGGCCAAAATCATTCATTTACTTTTTTCGATTTTATAGTACACTAATATTTTTTTACGAAATTCTACAGAAAGTTTGTTACATTTGCACTTCAAAAATTATTACTCTATATGTATTAAATCACATAAAGTGGAAATATAGAAATCTAACAAATTAAAAATCGAACACAAATTAAAAATAAAGATTTGAAATAGTTTGTTCGACATGGGGCTCTGCTCCTACCCCCACACGTTGAAGATAATTTTGAAATACGTAAACATAAAAAGAAACATTTAATCACGGGTGAAAATTGTTAATTTCTTTTTCTTTTAGTCTTTAATTAGTATAAATCATTTTAGAAGAATAAATTAAAAACTCAATCCTAAATTTGATGTAAATAGGATATTTTGAAGTATTATTAAGGCAAATCAAGATTTTTCTATATAACCCGGTATATATGGCCAAAATCATTCATTCACTTTTTTCGATTTTATATTACACTAATATTTTTTACGAAATTCTACAGAAAGTTTGTTACATTTGCACTTCAAAAATTATTACTCTATATGTATTAAATCACATAAAGTGGAAATATAGAAATCTAACAAATTAAAAATCCAACACAAATTAAAAATAAAGATTTGAAATAGTTTGTTCGACATGGGGCTCTGCTCCTACCCCCACACGTTGAAGATAATTTTGAAATACGTAAACATAAAAAGAAACATTTAATCACGGGTGAAAATTGTTAATTTCTTTTTCTTTTAGTCTTTAATTAGTATAAATCATTTTAGAAGAATAAATTAAAAACTCAATCCTAAATTTGATGTAAATAGGATATTTTGAAGTATTATTAAGGCAAATCAAGATTTTTCTATATAACCCGGTATATATGGCCAAAATCATTCATTCACTTTTTTCGATTTTATATTACACTAATATTTTTTACGAAATTCTACAGGAAGTTTGTTACATTTGCACTTCAAAAATTATTACGCTATATGTATTAAATCACATAAAGTGGAAATATAGAAATCTAACAAATTAAAAATCCAACACAAATTAAAAATAAAGATTTGAAATAGTTTGTTCGACATGGGGCTCTGTTCCTACCCCCACACGTTGAAGATAATTTTGAAATACGTAAACATAAAAAGAAACATTTAATCACGGGTGAAAATTGTTAATTTCTTTTTCTTTTAGTCTTTAATTAGTATAAATCATTTTAAAGAATAAATTAAAAAAATCAAACATAAATTTGATGTAAATAGGATATTTTGAAGTATTATTAAGGCAAATCAAGATTTTTCTATATAACCCGGTATATATGGCCAAAATCATTCATTCACTTTTTTCGATTTTATATTACACTAATATTTTTTACGAAATTCTACAGAAAGTTTGTTACATTTGCACATCAAAAATTATTACTCTATATGTATTAAATCACATAAAGTGGAAATATAGAAATCTAACAAATTAAAAATCCAACACAAATTAAAAATAAAGATTTGAAATAGTTTGTTCGACATGGGGCTCTGCTCCTACCCCCACACGTTGAAGATAATTTTGAAATACGTAAACATAAAAAGAAACATTTAATCACGGGTGAAAATTGTTAATTTCTTTTTCTTTTAGCCTTTAATTAGTATAAATCATTTTAGAAGAATAAATTAAAAAATCAATCCTAAATTTGATGTAAATGGGATATTTTGAAGTATTATTAAGGCAAATCAAGATTTTTCTATATAACCCGGTATATATGGCCAAAATCATTCATTCACTTTTTTCGATTTTATATTACGCTAATATTTTTTACGAAATTCTACAGAAAGTTTGTTACATTTGCACTTCAAAAATTATTACTCTATATGTATTAAATCACATAAAGTGGAAATATAGAAATCTAACAAATTAAAAATCCAACACAAATTAAAAATAAAGATTTGAAATAGTTTGTTCGACATGGGGCTCTGCTCCTATCCCCACACGTTGAAGATAATTTTGAAATACGTAAACATAAAAAGAAACATTTAATCACGGGTGAAAATTGTTAATTTCTTTTTCTTTTAGTCTTTAATTAGTATAAATCATTTTAGAAGAATAAATTAAAAAATCAATCCTAAATTTGATGTAAATGGGATATTTTGAAGTATTATTAAGGCAAATCAAGATTTTTCTATATAACCCGGTATATATGGCCAAAATCATTCATTCACTTTTTTGATTTTATATTACGCTAATATTTTTTACGAAATTCTACAGAAAGTTTGTTACATTTGCACTTCAAAAATTATTACTCTATATGTATTAAATCACACAAAGTGGAAATATAGAAATCTAACAAATTAAAAATCCAACACAAATTAAAAATAAAGATTTGAAATAGTTTGTTCGACATGGGGCTCTGCTCCTACCCCAACACGTTGAAGATAATTTTGAAATACGTAAACATAAAAAGAAACATTTAATCACGGGTGAAAATTGTTAATTTCTTTTTCTTTTAGTCTTTAATTAGTATAAATCATTTTAGAAGAATAAATTAAAAAATCAATCCTAAATTTGATGTAAATAGGATATTTTGAAGTATTATTAAGGCAAATCAAGATTTTTCTATATAACCCGGTATATATGGCCAAAATCATTCATTCACTTTTTTCGATTTTATAGTACACTAATATTTTTTTACGAAATTCTACAGAAAGTTTGTTACATTTGCACTTCAAAAATTATTACTCTATATGTATTAAATCACACAAAGTGGAAATATAGAAATCTAACAAATTAAAAATCCAACACAAATTAAAAATAAAGATTTGAAATAGTTTGTTCGACATGGGGCTCTGCTCCTACCCCAACACGTTGAAGATAATTTTGAAATACGTAAACATAAAAAGAAACATTTAATCACGGGTGAAAATTGTTAATTTCTTTTTCTTTTAGTCTTTAATTAGTATAAATCATTTTAGAAGAATAAATTAAAAAATCAATCCTAAATTTGATGTAAATAGGATATTTTGAAGTATTATTAAGGCAAATCAAGATTTTTCTATATAACCCGGTATATATGGCCAAAATCATTCATTCACTTTTTTCGATTTTATAGTACACTAATATTTTTTTACGAAATTCTACAGAAAGTTTGTTACATTTGCACTTCAAAAATTATTACTCTATATGTATTAAATCACATAAAGTGGAAATATAGAAATCTAACAAATTAAAAATCGAACACAAATTAAAAATAAAGATTTGAAATAGTTTGTTCGACATGGGGCTCTGCTCCTTCCCCCACACGTTGAAGATAATTTTGAAATACGTAAACATAAAAAGAAACATTTAATCACGGGTGAAAATTGTTAATTTCTTTTTCTTTTAGTCTTTAATTAGTATAAATCATTTTAGAAGAATAAATTAAAAAATCAATCCTAAATTTGATGTAAATAGGATATTTTGAAGTATTATTAAGGCAAATCAAGATTTTTCTATATAACCCGGTATATATGGCCAAAATCATTCATTCACTTTTTTCGATTTTATATTACACTAATATTTTTTACGAAATTCTACAGAAAGTTTGTTACATTTGCACTTCAAAAATTATTACTCTATATGTATTAAATCACATAAAGTGGAAATATAGAAATCTAACAAATTAAAAATCCAACACAAATTAAAAATAAAGATTTGAAATAGTTTGTTCGACATGGGGCTCTGCTCCTACCCCCACACGTTGAAGATAATTTTGAAATACGTAAACATAAAAAGAAACATTTAATCACGGGTGAAAATTGTTAATTTCTTTTTCTTTTAGTCTTTAAGTAGTATAAATCATTTTAGAAGAATAAATTAAAAACTCAATCCTAAATTTGATGTAAATAGGATATTTTGAAGTATTATTAAGGCAAATCAAGATTTTTCTATATAACCCGGTATATATGGCCAAAATCATTCATTCACTTTTTTCGATTTTATATTACACTAATATTTTTTACGAAATTCTACAGAAAGTTTGTTACATTTGCACTTCAAAAATTATTACTCTATATGTATTAAATCACATAAAGTGGAAATATAGAAATCTAACAAATTAAAAATCCAACACAAATTAAAAATAAAGATTTGAAATAGTTTGTTCGACATGGGGCTCTGCTCCTACCCCCACACGTTGAAGATAATTTTGAAATACGTAAACATAAAAAGAAACATTTAATCACGGGTGAAAATTGTTAATTTCTTTTTCTTTTAGTCTTTAATTAGTATAAATCATTTTAGAAGAATAAATTAAAAAATCAATCCTAAATTTGATGTAAATAGGATATTTTGAAGTATTATTAAGGCAAATCAAGATTTTTCTATATAACCCGGTATATATGGCCAAAATCATTCATTCACTTTTTTGATTTTATATTACGCTAATATTTTTTACGAAATTCTACAGAAAGTTTGTTACATTTGCACTTCAAAAATTATTACTCTATATGTATTAAATCACATAAAGTGGAAATATAGAAATCTAACAAATTAAAAATCCAACACAAATTAAAAATAAAGATTTGAAATAGTTTGTTCGACATGGGGCTCTGCTCCTACCCCCACACGTTGAAGATAATTTTGAAATACGTAAACATAAAAAGAAACATTTAATCACGGGTGAAAATTGTTAATTTCTTTTTCTTTTAGTCTTTAATTAGTATAAATCATTTTAGAAGAATAAATTAAAAAATCAATCCTAAATTTGATGTAAATAGGATATTTTGAAGTATTATTAAGGCAAATCAAGATTTTTCTATATAACCCGGTATATATGGCCAAAATCATTCATTCACTTTTTTCGATTTTATATTACACTAATATTTTTTACGAAATTCTACAGAAAGTTTGTTACATTTGCACTTCAAAAATTATTACTCTATATGTATTAAATCACATAAAGTGGAAATATAGAAATCTAACAAATTAAAAATCCAACACAAATTAAAAATAAAGATTTGAAATAGTTTGTTCGACATGGGGCTCTGCTCCTACCCCCACACGTTGAAGATAATTTTGAAATACGTAAACATAAAAAGAAACATTTAATCACGGGTGAAAATTGTTAATTTCTTTTTCTTTTAGTCTTTAATTAGTATAAATCATTTTAGAAGAATAAATTAAAAAATCAATCCTAAATTTGATGTAAATAGGATATTTTGAAGTATTATTAAGGCAAATCAAGATTTTTCTATATAACCCGGTATATATGGCCAAAATCATTCATTCACTTTTTTCGATTTTATATTACACTAATATTTTTTACGAAATTCTACAGAAAGTTTGTTACATTTGCACTTCAAAAATTATTACTCCATATGTATTAAATCACATAAAGTGGAAATATAGAAATCTAACAAATTAAAAATCCAACACAAATTAAAAATAAAGATTTGAAATAGTTTGTTCGACATGGGGCTCTGCTCCTACCCCCACACGTTGAAGATAATTTTGAAATACGTAAACATAAAAAGAAACATTTAATCACGGGTGAAAATTGTTAATTTCTTTTTCTTTTAGTCTTTAATTAGTATAAATCATTTTAGAAGAATAAATTAAAAAATCAATCCTAAATTTGATGTAAATAGGATATTTTGAAGTATTATTAAAGCAAATCAAGATTTTTCTATATAACCCGGTATATATGGCCAAAATCATTCATTCACTTTTTTCGATTTTATATTGCACTAATATTTTTTACGAAATTCTACAGAAATTTTGCTACATTTGCACTTCAAAAATTATTACTCTATATGTATTAAATCACATAAAGTGGAAATATAGAAATCTAACAAATTAAAAATCGAACACAAATTAAAAATAAAGATTTGAAATAGTTTGTTCGACATGGGGCTCTGCTCCTACCCCCACACGTTGAAGATAATTTTGAAATACGTAAACATAAAAAGAAACATTTAATCACGGGTAAAAATTGTTAATTTCTTTTTCTTTTAGTCTTTAATTAGTATAAATCATTTTAGAAGAATAAATTAAAAAATCAATCCTAAATTTGATGTAAATAGGATATTTTGAAGTATTATTAAGGCAAATCAAGATTTTTCTATATAACCCGGTATATATGGCCAAAATCATTCATTCACTTTTTTCGATTTTATATTACACTAATATTTTTTACGAAATTCTACAGAAAGTTTGTTACATTTGCACTTCAAAAATTATTACTCTATATGTATTAAATCACATAAAGTGGAAATATAGAAATCTAACAAATTAAAAATCCAACACAAATTAAAAATAAAGATTTGAAATAGTTTGTTCGACATGGGGCTCTGCTCCTACCCCCACACGTTGAAGATAATTTTGAAATACGTAAACATAAAAAGAAACATTTAATCACGGGTGAAAATTGTTAATTTCTTTTTCTTTTAGTCTTTAATTAGTATAAATCATTTTAGAAGAATAAATTAAAAAATCAATCCTAAATTTGATGTAAATAGGATATTTTGAAGTATTATTAAAGCAAATCAAGATTTTTCTATATAACCCGGTATATATGGCCAAAATCATTCATTCACTTTTTTCGATTTTATATTGCACTAATATTTTTTACGAAATTCTACAGAAATTTTGTTACATTTGCACTTCAAAAATTATTACTCTATATGTATTAAATCACATAAAGTGGAAATATAGAAATCTAACAAATTAAAAATCGAACACAAATTAAAAATAAAGATTTGAAATAGTTTGTTCGACATGGGGCTCTGCTCCTACCCCCACACGTTGAAGATAATTTTGAAATACGTAAACATAAAAAGAAACATTTAATCACGGGTGAAAATTGTTAATTTCTTTTTCTTTTAGTCTTTAATTAGTATAAATCATTTTAGAAGAATAAATTAAAAAATCAATCCTAAATTTGATGTAAATAGGATATTTTGAAGTATTATTAAGGCAAATCAAGATTTTTCTATATAACCCGGTATATATGGCCAAAATCATTCATTCACTTTTTTCGATTTTATATTACACTAATATTTTTTACGAAATTCTACAGAAAGTTTGTTACATTTGCACTTCAAAAATTATTACTCTATATGTATTAAATCACATAAAGTGGAAATATAGAAATCTAACAAATTAAAAATCCAACACAAATTAAAAATAAAGATTTGAAATAGTTTGTTCGACATGGGGCTCTGCTCCTACCCCCACACGTTGAAGATAATTTTGAAATACGTAAACATAAAAAGAAACATTTAATCACGGGTGAAAATTGTTAATTTCTTTTTCTTTTAGTCTTTAATTAGTATAAATCATTTTAGAAGAATAAATTAAAAACTCAATCCTAAATTTGATGTAAATAGGATATTTTGAAGTATTATTAAGGCAAATCAAGATTTTTCTATATAACCCGGTATATATGGCCAAAATCATTCATTCACTTTTTTCGATTTTATATTACACTAATATTTTTTACGAAATTCTACAGAAAGTTTGTTACATTTGCACTTCAAAAATTATTACTCTATATGTATTAAATCACATAAAGTGGAAATATAGAAATCTAACAAATTAAAAATCGAACACAAATTAAAAATAAAGATTTGAAATAGTTTGTTCGACATGGGGCTCTGCTCCTACCCCCACACGTTGAAGATAATTTTGAAATACGTAAACATAAAAAGAAACATTTAATCACGGGTGAAAATTGTTAATTTCTTTTTCTTTTAGTCTTTAATTAGTATAAATCATTTTAGAAGAATAAATTAAAAACTCAATCCTAAATTTGATGTAAATAGGATATTTTGAAGTATTATTAAGGCAAATCAAGATTTTTCTATATAACCCGGTATATATGGCCAAAATCATTCATTCACTTTTTTCGATTTTATATTACACTAATATTTTTTACGAAATTCTACAGAAAGTTTGTTACATTTGCACTTCAAAAATTATTACTCTATATGTATTAAATCACATAAAGTGGAAATATAGAAATCTAACAAATTAAAAATCCAACACAAATTAAAAATAAAGATTTGAAATAGTTTGTTCGACATGGGGCTCTGCTCCTACCCCCACACGTTGAAGATAATTTTGAAATACGTAAACATAAAAAGAAACATTTAATCACGGGTGAAAATTGTTAATTTCTTTTTCTTTTAGTCTTTAATTAGTATAAATCATTTTAGAAGAATAAATTAAAAACTCAATCCTAAATTTGATGTAAATAGGATATTTTGAAGTATTATTAAGGCAAATCAAGATTTTTCTATATAACCCGGTATATATGGCCAAAATCATTCATTCACTTTTTTCGATTTTATATTACACTAATATTTTTTACGAAATTCTACAGGAAGTTTGTTACATTTGCACTTCAAAAATTATTACGCTATATGTATTAAATCACATAAAGTGGAAATATAGAAATCTAACAAATTAAAAATCCAACACAAATTAAAAATAAAGATTTGAAATAGTTTGTTCGACATGGGGCTCTGTTCCTACCCCCACATGTTGAAGATAATTTTGAAATAGGTAAACATAAAAAGAAACATTTAATCACGGGTGAAAATTGTTAATTTCTTTTTCTTTTAGTCTTTAATTAGTATAAATCATTTTAAAGAATAAATTAAAAAAATCAAACATAAATTTGATGTAAATAGGATATTTTGAAGTATTATTAAGGCAAATCAAGATTTTTCTATATAACCCGGTATATATGGCCAAAATCATTCATTCACTTTTTTCGATTTTATATTACACTAATATTTTTTACGAAATTCTACAGAAAGTTTGTTACATTTGCACATCAAAAATTATTACTCTATATGTATTAAATCACATAAAGTGGAAATATAGAAATCTAACAAATTAAAAATCCAACACAAATTAAAAATAAAGATTTGAAATAGTTTGTTCGACATGGGGCTCTGCTCCTACCCCCACACGTTGAAGATAATTTTGAAATACGTAAACATAAAAAGAAACATTTAATCACGGGTGAAAATTGTTAATTTCTTTTTCTTTTAGCCTTTAATTAGTATAAATCATTTTAGAAGAATAAATTAAAAAATCAATCCTAAATTTGATGTAAATGGGATATTTTGAAGTATTATTAAGGCAAATCAAGATTTTTCTATATAACCCGGTATATATGGCCAAAATCATTCATTCACTTTTTTCGATTTTATATTACGCTAATATTTTTTACGAAATTCTACAGAAAGTTTGTTACATTTGCACTTCAAAAATTATTACTCTATATGTATTAAATCACATAAAGTGGAAATATAGAAATCTAACAAATTAAAAATCCAACACAAATTAAAAATAAAGATTTGAAATAGTTTGTTCGACATGGGGCTCTGCTCCTATCCCCACACGTTGAAGATAATTTTGAAATACGTAAACATAAAAAGAAACATTTAATCACGGGTGAAAATTGTTAATTTCTTTTTCTTTTAGTCTTTAATTAGTATAAATCATTTTAGAAGAATAAATTAAAAAATCAATCCTAAATTTGATGTAAATGGGATATTTTGAAGTATTATTAAGGCAAATCAAGATTTTTCTATATAACCCGGTATATATGGCCAAAATCATTCATTCACTTTTTTGATTTTATATTACGCTAATATTTTTTACGAAATTCTACAGAAAGTTTGTTACATTTGCACTTCAAAAATTATTACTCTATATGTATTAAATCACACAAAGTGGAAATATAGAAATCTAACAAATTAAAAATCCAACACAAATTAAAAATAAAGATTTGAAATAGTTTGTTCGACATGGGGCTCTGCTCCTACCCCAACACGTTGAAGATAATTTTGAAATACGTAAACATAAAAAGAAACATTTAATCACGGGTGAAAATTGTTAATTTCTTTTTCTTTTAGTCTTTAATTAGTATAAATCATTTTAGAAGAATAAATTAAAAAATCAATCCTAAATTTGATGTAAATAGGATATTTTGAAGTATTATTAAGGCAAATCAAGATTTTTCTATATAACCCGGTATATATGGCCAAAATCATTCATTCACTTTTTTCGATTTTATAGTACACTAATATTTTTTTACGAAATTCTACAGAAAGTTTGTTACATTTGCACTTCAAAAATTATTACTCTATATGTATTAAATCACATAAAGTGGAAATATAGAAATCTAACAAATTAAAAATCGAACACAAATTAAAAATAAAGATTTGAAATAGTTTGTTCGACATGGGGCTCTGCTCCTTCCCCCACACGTTGAAGATAATTTTGAAATACGTAAACATAAAAAGAAACATTTAATCACGGGTGAAAATTGTTAATTTCTTTTTCTTTTAGTCTTTAATTAGTATAAATCATTTTAGAAGAATAAATTAAAAAATCAATCCTAAATTTGATGTAAATAGGATATTTTGAAGTATTATTAAGGCAAATCAAGATTTTTCTATATAACCCGGTATATATGGCCAAAATCATTCATTCACTTTTTTCGATTTTATATTACACTAATATTTTTTACGAAATTCTACAGAAAGTTTGTTACATTTGCACTTCAAAAATTATTACTCTATATGTATTAAATCACATAAAGTGGAAATATAGAAATCTAACAAATTAAAAATCCAACACAAATTAAAAATAAAGATTTGAAATAGTTTGTTCGACATGGGGCTCTGCTCCTACCCCCACACGTTGAAGATAATTTTGAAATACGTAAACATAAAAAGAAACATTTAATCACGGGTGAAAATTGTTAATTTCTTTTTCTTTTAGTCTTTAATTAGTATAAATCATTTTAGAAGAATAAATTAAAAACTCAATCCTAAATTTGATGTAAATAGGATATTTTGAAGTATTATTAAGGCAAATCAAGATTTTTCTATATAACCCGGTATATATGGCCAAAATCATTCATTCACTTTTTTCGATTTTATATTACACTAATATTTTTTACGAAATTCTACAGAAAGTTTGTTACATTTGCACTTCAAAAATTATTACTCTATATGTATTAAATCACATAAAGTGGAAATATAGAAATCTAACAAATTAAAAATCCAACACAAATTAAAAATAAAGATTTGAAATAGTTTGTTCGACATGGGGCTCTGCTCCTACCCCCACACGTTGAAGATAATTTTGAAATACGTAAACATAAAAAGAAACATTTAATCACGGGTGAAAATTGTTAATTTCTTTTTCTTTTAGTCTTTAATTAGTATAAATCATTTTAGAAGAATAAATTAAAAAATCAATCCTAAATTTGATGTAAATAGGATATTTTGAAGTATTATTAAGGCAAATCAAGATTTTTCTATATAACCCGGTATATATGGCCAAAATCATTCATTCACTTTTTTGATTTTATATTACGCTAATATTTTTTACGAAATTCTACAGAAAGTTTGTTACATTTGCACTTCAAAAATTATTACTCTATATGTATTAAATCACATAAAGTGGAAATATAGAAATCTAACAAATTAAAAATCCAACACAAATTAAAAATAAAGATTTGAAATAGTTTGTTCGACATGGGGCTCTGCTCCTACCCCCACACGTTGAAGATAATTTTGAAATACGTAAACATAAAAAGAAACATTTAATCACGGGTGAAAATTGTTAATTTCTTTTTCTTTTAGTCTTTAATTAGTATAAATCATTTTAGAAGAATAAATTAAAAAATCAATCCTAAATTTGATGTAAATAGGATATTTTGAAGTATTATTAAGGCAAATCAAGATTTTTCTATATAACCCGGTATATATGGCCAAAATCATTCATTCACTTTTTTCGATTTTATAGTACACTAATATTTTTTTACGAAATTCTACAGAAAGTTTGTTTCATTTGCACTTCAAAAATTATTACTCTATATGTATTAAATCACATAAAGTGGAAATATAGAAATCTAACAAATTAAAAATCGAACACAAATTAAAAATAAAGATTTGAAATAGTTTGTTCGACATGGGGCTCTACTCCTACCCCCACACGTTGAAGATAATTTTGAAATACGTAAACATAAAAAGAAACATTTAATCACGGGTGAAAATTGTTAATTTCTTTTTCTTTTAGTCTTTAATTAGTATAAATCATTTTAGAAGAATAAATTAAAAAATCAATCCTAAATTTGATGTAAATAGGATATTTTGAAGTATTATTAAGGCAAATCAAGATTTTTCTATATAACCCGGTATATATGGCCAAAATCATTCATTCACTTTTTTCGATTTTATATTACACTAATATTTTTTACGAAATTCTACAGAAAGTTTGTTACATTTGCACTTCAAAAATTATTACTCTATATGTATTAAATCACATAAAGTGGAAATATAGAAATCTAACAAATTAAAAATCCAACACAAATTAAAAATAAAGATTTGAAATAGTTTGTTCGACATGGGGCTCTGCTCCTACCCCCACACGTTGAAGATAATTTTGAAATACGTAAACATAAAAAGAAACATTTAATCACGATTGAAAATTGTTAATTTCTTTTTCTTTTAGTCTTTAATTAGTATAAATCATTTTAGAAGAATAAATTAAAAAATCAATCCTAAATTTGATGTAAATAGGATATTTTGAAGTATTATTAAAGCAAATCAAGATTTTTCTATATAACCCGGTATATATGGCCAAAATCATTCATTCACTTTTTTCGATTTTATATTGCACTAATATTTTTTACGAAATTCTACAGAAATTTTGCTACATTTGCACTTCAAAAATTATTACTCTATATGTATTAAATCACATAAAGTGGAAATATAGAAATCTAACAAATTAAAAATCGAACACAAATTAAAAATAAAGATTTGAAATAGTTTGTTCGACATGGGGCTCTGCTCCTACCCCCACACGTTGAAGATAATTTTGAAATACGTAAACATAAAAAGAAACATTTAATCACGGGTGAAAATTGTTAATTTCTTTTTCTTTTAGTCTTTAATTAGTATAAATCATTTTAGAAGAATAAATTAAAAACTCAATCCTAAATTTGATGTAAATAGGATATTTTGAAGTATTATTAAGGCAAATCAAGATTTTTCTATATAACCCGGTATATATGGCCAAAATCATTCATTCACTTTTTTCGATTTTATATTACACTAATATTTTTTACGAAATTCTACAGAAAGTTTGTTACATTTGCACTTCAAAAATTATTACTCTATATGTATTAAATCACATAAAGTGGAAATATAGAAATCTAACAAATTAAAAATCCAACACAAATTAAAAATAAAGATTTGAAAACTTCTTTTTAGCATCTAACTTTATTTAAATTAGTGTCCATTGTTTGTTTCATCTTTGCAATCTATATGCAGTCAAACATTGTTTTGCATGAAATCGCTTTAATATGAATTTTCGCTTTAACACAATTAATAATGCAGTCCCAACAGATAAGTTGATACCTTGGTACTATTATTTTAACTGTTAACCAAAAAAAATAATGATATTAATAATAATAAATAAATGTTGTCCTTTAGATTTCATTTTAACAATATTATCTCTAATCTGTAATTACATTATGTTATTATTGTTCGAACAGCTTTGGGATTAGCCTGCTGTCCGCCATCTTGTTTTTTAAAACAAAACATATTTATTTTGTTTCTCATTTCCAAAATAATTTTCATCCATATTTACTTATTATAAACACGTTATTTAATTTTTTTGACTAATTTATTTATATTTAATAATAAAAGTTAAAATGTTTTGATTTAACTTGATTATGTCAGAAACAAAACAAATGTTTTGATTTAGTTTTGATTTATTGCCTGCGGTCAGCCATCTCATTTTTAAAATCAATGTTTTGATTTAACTTGATTATGTCAGAAACAAAACAAATGTTTTGATTTATTGCCTGCAGTCAGCCATCTCATTTTTAAAATCAAAACATTTAAACCTTTATTATTAAATATAAATAAATTAGTCAATAAAATTAAATGTGTTTATAATAAGTAAATATGAATGAAAATTATTTTAGAAATGAGAAGCAAAACATTTACACAAACAAACAAGATGGCGGACAGCATGCTAATCCTAAAGCTGTTCCACGTTATTATTATTATTAATATTATTATTTTACTTAAGTTTAAGTGTAATTATCAACAATAGATAAAATTTTGTTTCTGACATCTGAGGACGTTATCCAGGTTTCATTTTGTTAATGATTAACTGCATTTTTCTATTAATTTCTAAATAAAGTAATAATTAAAAATTCTTTGTCAATTTTACAGTTGCTTCAATTATTATAATCTTGTAGACTAAGAGCTTCAATAATTTTAAATAAAAGCTAAATATTTATGCTTTTCCATAAAGTAGCATATAATGTTACGGTTATGTTAAAAATAAATTTTAGAAATTTTGCTGTGGTGTAAAGGTGAAAATAAGGAATTTTGCTTAGTAGCCACTGGCCGGTACGCTAAATTTTTTTAGTAGCCAGTTAGTCGCAGTGAGAATAATTTCTTTAGTAGCCAGTAAGTACATTTATGTCATTGCATAATTAATTAAAAAAATATATAATTAGTTTCCAGTGAAGTAATTTATGTACTAAATAAAAATATTTTAATTTATATTGCTTTGAATAAACTTGAGATACTAATTTCCAATCTATTTTCAATTTTAAAATAAGTTAACAGCAAAGTTACACACACATGCCTACGTAGCTAAATACATAAGTCTCATTAAGCTTAGGTACTTGTGTGGCTAACTACATAAGTACCTTTAAAAAAAAAAATGTTTAGAATTAAGATCTGACAATAATAAAATAGGTATGTTTATATTAAGGATGCACAACCCGTGGCCGGCAGGCGAAAAGTGGCCCGCAGTGAACCTAAATGCCAACATCTCCAGAAATTGCAATTTTCACCAATTTGTCGCGAAAAAAAAATTGCAAATTTTGTCCATAGGTTGCATAAAAACATCGTCAGTAATTTTTGTGAGTGGCCCTCCCCTTATAAAAGTTATGCACCCCTAGTTTATGCACTAAATAATAACCCACAACATGATATATATTACACATGCACAACCTGTGGCCCGCGGACCAAAAGTGGCCAACATCTTCAGAAATTGCATATTTCGTCAATTAGTCCAGGAAAATTGCAAACTTCATCATTCGGGAGCGTAAAAATGATGAATATTTGTCATTCGGGACCGTAAAAATAAAGTATTTCGGTGATCGGTTGTAGAAAAATCATGAATTTCGGTGATCAGGTGTGAAAAAATAATGAATTTCGTTGATCGGACGCGGAAAAATCATAAAATTTATCGATCGGATGCAGAAAAATCTTAAATTTTAGCAATCAGACGTGGACAAAACAAATTTTTGCAATCGGACGAGGAAAAATCATGAATTTCGTCGAACGGGAGCGAAAAAAATCATAAATTTCGGCGATCGGGCGTGGAAAAATCACAAATTTTGTCGAACGGGCACGGAAAAATCACGAATTTTGTCAAACAAGTGCAGAAAAATCACGAATTTTACAAAAAAAAAAAGATTATTGGAAAATCTTGCATTTGGCCGGTTTGTTCCATATTTTTAATCGCCAGTTTTTCAAGTTTAATCGATGAGTGGCGACTGGCGAGTGCTTATTTTCACCTTTACTGTGGTGCCTAAGATATTTATTTACAGCAGGTGTCATTTGACGCCTATCTTTCATTTTCAAATTTCTATCACTGGAAACCACATCACAGTCCACTTATTCTATCAAAAATACAGAGTGTCTCACTTCTAGCTGAACCCGAATTTTCATTCACAGCTTTAATTGTAATCAAGATATTTTAGCGATATTTGTGTCGTATTAACTTAGCTTTGTATGAAATGTGGGCTATGGTGGAAATTTGTTTTTGCCTGAATTAACATATTAAAAAATTTCTTTTTTTGCGATTACATCAACATTTCTTTTCAGTACAAATTTATAAACGTTTGTTTCTTTCAGTGAATTTTATAAGATGCTGCAACAAAAAGATGACAAGTGAATCTAATTTTGCTATATATATTATTGAAAAAATAACTGAATATAAATATGACCATTATAAAACCATTTCCATCGAACATACAAAAGCAAAATTTTCTTGTTAAACTGTTAATATGTTTTCATCAACTGGGATTATTACAGGTTAACTGTTGAATTTTGGAAAAGTTTAAAAGATACTTATGTAATACTCATGCCAGGAATATAGCTCACCAATCATGTTTATCATTGTCGATGGCCAATCCAGCTCAAAACAGTAATTTAATATAGTACATTTATTAAATACATAACATCATTTAAAATGGTAAATATAATATAAAAGCATGTATTAAACACATAACATCAGATTGCCAGCTTTTAGCTATAAAAGATAGTTACAATATTTTTGGTTATATGTTATACCCATCTGAATGAATGATATATATACTAATTGTATACTTATATAATGAATATAATATACATATCTATATTAGGGATGCACCGAATAGTGATTTTTACTGAATACCGAATAATCGGCTAGCCAAATAATAGTAAACAGTGAAGCCGAATACCGAATATTCGACTGGCCGAATATTTTTACATTTCAGAATATAAAAGTTAAATTATAAAACAATTTTACATAATATTTAACATAAATACTACCATTTTATGAACTAGACGTTTTTACTAGAAACATTTACATTTACACAAAAATAATCTGTGCTTTGAGTTATAATTTAAAAAGAGGATTGTCTTAAAGCTTTTTTAATTAATAAAGCTTTAAACTTCGTGGTTTCTTCTGTGAATTAAAATAAATTTATAAAATGTTCTTATATTCTTAAAAAAATACTCTCAAGTAATTTAAAAAAAATTGAATGAATTATAAGAAACATTTTACAGTGATATAGTGTTTATTTGTCAGGAAAGGACTAAAGTAACATATTAAAATGCTGGCAAATCAGCAAGAATAATTTCCCTTTTGATTTGACAAGGAAGTTTTTAAATGAACCAGAAAGCAGGTGTCTGGAATGGGCGATCATATTGAGAGGTTGTAAACAGGGTGTTCATACATCTTGGAAAAAACTTTCTGCGTAGATAATGTGGTCAAGGCAATCATTGTTTGAGCGAGAAACATTATCGCAATCCACTTATTCCATCAAAAATAAATACATTCAATCAAAAACCCAGAGTGTGTCACCGTAAGCTGAAACTGAATTTTTGATCTGTAGGCTGTACTCTGAAGAAAGGAATATCTAGCTCAGTGTTGTTTAAATATGAATGGCAGCAATTTCCAGTACTTCTCATGATTCACAGAAATCAAAGTAACTATGTTGAAAATATAGCTTTTACAATATCTTCAATATTATTAAAATAACAAACGAAAATTCAAATTTGTCCTGGAGTGAGATGCACTTTATTTTTGAATGAATAAGTGTGTTGCGATCCTGGTTTCCTGAACAAAAATTGTCTGTCTTGATGTCTATTATCACCTATGAAGTTTTTTTTCCATTTTATTTAGAAACATGATGTTTGCGATAAAGCAAGAAACAGCTTATTTACTAGACAGGTTTTTAGGAACTTTCATTTATTTGTACATCATTAGTTCCTATGAAGATCATCATTAATGGTTAATTTTCTTAGGTGACTGTTTTCAAACAGCGAATAAATAATGTAAAAGCATTCTCTTTCATTTAAATAATCTATTTTCCATTCCCTTAAAACTATTTAAAATTTCAGGTATAGAAAATTGATGACATTAATCGCAAATTCTCAAAGGCATCAACACCAATAAATTTTTTCAATAAGCCACGGAAGGTTGAGTTAAATTCAGAAAATATGAAAAGAAAATTAATACAAACTAATCCTTTATAAATACAGGTTCTAATTGATTTTTGGAAGGCTTTTTCCCTTCTAATTCAGCGATTAAAATAACCATTTTTCAGTTGCTTTTATTCTTGGTAAAAGACGGTGGTGGTGGGTTTGTGAAAGCAGACAATAACTGAGATATTTGGGAGTGGGGGGGGGGGGGGTAATCTAATAATACTTAAAATAGTAGAAATATTTGTGAAAACTGAATATCAGATGCTATTTTTTGATATTATTGAGAAGGCTATTTTCTTTTCTTTCTAAATCTAAATGCATTTTGAGGAAAAATGCTAGAGTGTAGAAATGTAACAATCATAATATGTAAATTTGTATATTTTAATAATATTTACTGTCATAGATTAATTTGTATTTTTTTTTTCAAATATTCTTGGAAATTGTTAGGATAGCCATGGCCTGAAATATACAAAATAAGTTCATACAGATGGATGATTTGGCAGGAAGCTGTGTCCAACTAAAGGGAAAAAAAATATGTAAGTATAATTTTGTTATGTCTTTCTACCTTAAGCCTGTTCTCATTAAGGTTCATAAGATATTATTTGAATGTTTTTTTTAAACCGACTTCTGACATAGTACACTCACATTTCTTTAAAACATGTTATCTGACTAAAAATTGTTCTTAATTAAAAATTAAATCACCGTTGTTGTCATAAATGAAATGAAAGGTTTTCAGAACAATGTTGCTACAAAAATAAAATACCACATTATATCATTTTCAACAATGATTATAAAAAAAAATAAATACTAGTATAAAAAGTGAGATGTCTGTGTATTGGCTTATTTTATTTGGAATTAGTATAATTTTTCATTTTTGTTATCTTCGCTCAACTTTTTCTGCAGCTTTGATGGAATGAATATGATATTCTGGCTTGATTAATGTTGTTTGTAGATATTTTTAATCCTTAATTTTTCTGTAGAAGTTTAAACCTGCATCTAAAAGACATTAGATATTGCTAAAATATATTAGACTGCAGTGTGAAATGCTAGCATGGGCCCACTGGTGTTACTTTATTTGTCACATCTAAAAATTATATATTTTTCTTTCTTTTATTTTTTATTGTTAAGTGCAATAATACTTTTCTCATTCTTTTTTCTGCTCAACTAGTGCCCAGTTTTCTGCTTCAGTAATGCCTTTTTTTACTCTATCCCTGTCCTTTTTCTTTCTAGAGTGAAAAGTGAACACATTAGTGTTCACTCTAGGATGCTTCCTATTATGGATGCATTTCTTAAAGCTCTCAAAATGCACTGCTGGTATTTAACTATTAATTGTATGTTTATTAAAAAAGAAAAAAATTTCTTTATAGTGTTATAAATAATATTATATAATATCAAGCTGTTCATTGAAAAAGTCTTGATTAAAAAATATATATATATATCCTGATTTTTGGTATTTATAATTAATTTAAATTAATTGCATGTTTACAATAATTACATTTCAGTTTATCCAAATCATCTCTAGGAGGGATGCCAGATTTTAGCCAGGTAAAAAAAAAAAAAAAAAAAAAAAAAAAAAAAAAAAAAAAAAAGCCAATTGCCTCTTATTTGGTTTTAACCAGTTAAAAAACACTGGCTTTTAATAATAAAAAAAATAGTTGGTTTCCAGAAAATTCACATTAAGTTTAAATTAATTTATTTTTTATGCACTCATAATTGTTTTTTCTAAAAAGTTTGTAAACGTCTGTTAAATATTATGAAGTAAATTAAGTTTTTATGACCACTAGAAAAATACTAAGAAATCAATATGTAGTAGTATAATGCATTAAATAAGGCACCAGTATGGTGTTTTGAAAGCCTATATCACATAGCTCTACATATACTATACAATTTAAAGAGAATACTATGCAATCAAACAATGAACTACTCTTAAAAAAACAAAAAAACAAACAAAAAACAGTTGTACTTTAAAAAGAAAAAACAATTTTTATATACTGCTATTTATTTTTATATTGATTGAAACAAAATAATTTATATATTTTATAAATGGAATTATTTGACAATATTTGAGATCATCTGTAATTAGCACATAGTGGGTATTGATGATTTATAAAAATTATATATATTTTTTATGTTTAAAATAGATACATATATATATATATTTTTTCCTGCTCCTAAGTGGTTTTGTAACTTATTCTCAATAAGTGCTCAAAGTTAAAAGATGTGCTCAAAATAAAACTTATTCAAAAGAGTTATTCATGCTATGTTTTTCTTAATATTGTTTTCAAAAGCGAGAAATTGAATTTTTTTTACTAAATGATTTTAGGTAGGATTTTGAATATCTGAGAGGGGAAAAAAGTGTATTACTTTTCAATGAAGTCCTTAAAATTAAGTAATAAATCATATTGTTAAATAGTATTCTAAATAAATACTTAATAACAGTTACTAAAACAAAATACTGCATCAATAACCCTAAAATAATTTAAAAGGTCCGGTGCGAAGCAATTTTTATTCTTTTTTTAAAATTTAGCTGTCTTTTACAACCCTGCCTATAAATAACTCAGTTATGTGTTATTAAAATTTACTGTTTTCATTATTTGAAATAATATTAAATTCAAACTTAATAAACAACTTAAACCTTTGAAGTTAGTTAAATCACATTTAAAACCCTTTGACCACCGAGCAAAAGGGCAAAAGTTTAATGCTGTTTTCTATATATTTTTTTTTTACTGCTAAAAAAACATATTTCCAACATTATATAAAAAACTTAATTTTGTATATGAATATCATCCTTGAAACTATAAATCATTAGATTAATTTTGACACAATTATTCTTAATTGATAAAAAAAATCATGAGATGTAACCTTCCAAACTGGGCGAAAAAGTCCATGCCAGGATTCGAACCTGAAATCTCTTGACTGAAGCTGCCAATGCTCTACCAACTGAGCAATCCCAAACGAATATGGATGAACTTTTTCACCCAGTTCACCTTGATGACCATTGCTTCTGATCTGACATCTGAATCAGCACAACAGAATAAATAACAGGTAATGGGACCTCCAGTAAACGCTGGAAATGTGATTACACTAGATTAAATGGACTGGAGGTCCCATTACTTGTGATTTTATTCTGTTATGCTAATTCAGATATCAGACCAGATGCTATGACCATTAAGGTTAACTGGGTGAATTAGTTCAGCCATATTCGTCCGGGATTGCTCAGTTGGTAGAGCATTGGTAGCTTCAGTCAAGGGATCCAGGTTCGAATCCTGGCCCGGACTTTTTTGCCCAGTTGGGAAGATTACATCACATGTAAATCATTAATTAATGTTTTAAATAATGCTAATATTGCTGTGAAACCTGCAGCATAGTGAATGGATATATTAGTTTGCGGCGGCTTGAAGGGTAAAAATTTGTAGTTTAAAATTACAAGCTAATTTTGACCAATTAAATCACCGGTGTGGCTTTTAAAAACTTTTAGCAGGCTTTTTTGCAACCTTGATCTAGACTTGCTAGTTATGCATGAAAAGAAAACTAGTTAGTGTATAAATATAATGAGGAAAACATGTCTAACTTAATATGTCAATTCTCTTAAATAAAATTCATTTGAGATTAAAAAGTTTGGTACAAGTATCCCCTGGTGTACCAAAACAGGACACAAGGTCCTGAAGGCACATGATGAAGGGGGCAGCTGTCATCTGACAAAGCACCACAAGGACTTACAAGGGCTGACTTCTTTTAATTAACTTCAAAGTTTCTCTGCAATTGATTTGATCCCTATTGGAATTGATCGGTTTTTGACTACATACCTTACTTTCACCTACCAACCGCCTAGCCAGCAGATGCCACACATTCTGTGCCAGTCTGTGATATTGTACCAACCTGCTTTACTTTATTGTTCTAATATGTACCACTTCTGTCCAGCATCTTATGCTGTTACCATTCAAAAATATTCTAGATGTTGGAAGTTTTACTGTAGGGGAAAACAAAAATTAGGGAGATAGAGGGCAGACACCCTAAACCACTCCTTTGTACATGGCCTGTTCCCTATAAGTCTTTCATGAACCTCCATGGATATGTGTACCGAGTCTGAAAAAACGTTTTAAAGAGGGTTTGTGATGTATGTCAATAGATTTCTGTCATAATAAATATCTGATATTTATTTTCAGAATATCACTATGCATGCTATTTTTTTTTTTATTTTCATGTGAAATAAGTGTAAATGAAGTTTTTAACTGCAATAGACTGTCGATCTGTAGACAAAAAAAAACTTCCTTTTCTTCTGACAATGACCTTTTATTCTCTCTCCCCCCCCCCCCCCCCCCACACACACACACCTTAAATTTATGTTTGAAGCTGAATTTTTAAATGTTTCTACTTCAACAACTTCACAAGAAAGAATCTTTTCTGGTTTTGGCGATATATATCAGTACATTTTATCATTAAAATTATCTGATATTTACATAATCATATAATAAAATCAATAAATATGAATTTGGTAAGTTTATATTATTACAAGCATGGAGAAAAAAACTTCAATAAACAAATTTCAAAGTTATCCACTTTACAATATTTCCCTGGCCTCTTTGAAAGATTGAAATATAAACTTTGCAAATTCAATATTATATGCCTTATCACAAAACTTACAAAACATCCATAAAATTAAAAAGTATAGTTTGTAAGAAAATAGACCTCATAGAGTCATATCAACTATCAAGTGTTTATGAAATCCCGTTCACCAGAGCAGATGGAACAATGCAATATTATATAGGAATGACAATTGAGAACTATAGCATATGGCAGATATCATATATGACAGAAAAACTACAGCATTGACAAAATTACATCAGATCAAGACTTTAAAAATTGATTTTAAGAATAGTAAAATAGTTTATCCATCAAGACTTTATTTCCCATCTATTATCCATGAATCAATAGAAATCTATATGTGTAACAAGAACATATGTAATGAATCAGCATCTTTTGAAGTACCTAAGATCTGACACAAGGTTTTGCTCAATTTTAAAAAAGCAATAAGTAAATATTAATTTTCACATTTACAGTTGACTATTTTTAAGCACCTGCTTTTATTACACATATGATCTTGTTATTTATGTTTTTTCAAGTTTATTTGCGAAAATAGTTTATCCTGTAGATCTTGATAATGGTACCCGTTTGTGTGTTCGAAGCATGTCGATTATTACATTAAAAGGTTTTTATAAGCCTTTTTTTTTGTGTTCTACTTTTATCACTTAAGCATTTAAATATATATTTTATCTGATATTTATTTTCAAAATATCATGTTTGATATTTTCGATGTTTTTATATGGCTAATATTAATTTTCAAATTTCATTAAGAATGACTTTAAAAAAATGTATATTTTCATGTGAAATAAGTGTAAATAAAGTTTTCAACTGTAATAAATTTTGCCATTTTGTAGGCAAAGAGCCTTTGTTTCTGTTTCTGACAATTTCTTTTTACCCCCCAACCCCCCAAAAAATTCTAAGATTTATGTTTGAAGCTGAAATTTTAAATGTTTTTACTTCAACACCTTCACTAGAAAGAATCTTTTCTGGTTTTGGTTTAGTTCAGTTTAAAGTGTGCAGTAAGTTAGGGAATGAAAGAACACACAAACTTACATTAAAATTTTTATTGTTTGAAAAATGAAACTTTTTTTTAAACTTTAGACGGAATCCTATATTCTGTGTTTTGATGGGTGTAAAAATTCAACTTGTTAAAAAATTGTTTCTGTTTTCAATTAGTTGATTTTCAATTTTGCTATAACTGTTTTTTTTCTTTTTCTTTAATAATAAAAACAAAAAAGCATTTAGAATAAGTTTTCATGTTAATAATGTTTCAGTTTCTAGTTTATATTAAGTCAAATAATATTTATAATCAGCAGCAAGTTGGCTATTTTAAAAATATTGGATATTTTTGGCATTTTCATGTATATTATATTCATGAATTTTGATTTTAAAGCATTCAGAAATGAAATTTGTAAATTGTGATATCTATACTATGACTATTTCTCTGCTAAAATGTGTTGCTTTATCCATTTGTAAAAAAAGACAAAAATCTTTTATTTTATTTTAATCCACTGAAATATATTTATTTTACAGATACTTTTTTTGGAATAAATCTCAACCAATGTTTGAAGATGAATCCAGATGTGAAGGAAAAATAATGCATATATTTGAGACGTCTTAATTTGTATAATAACATTTCAGATTGTGAAATTATAGATGATTTTTATGTATTTTATTTATTTGATAATAAATGTCGTAGTTTAATTTGTTTGTTTTTATGTATTTCAAAATTATAAAACATGATTATTAGATGTAGCTTTAGTTTAAAAATAAATAAAATTAAAATTTAATTTTCATGCATATTTTTTTTTCGTAATGTAGTGATAACTGCCAACTCCTACCTAGTTTTTAGCACCAGTAATTTTGAAGAGTAATCTTCATTTTATGTAATCACAGATTTCTACAATTAAATAAGGTAAAGTTTACTCTTCAAAATTACTGGTGTCAAAAATTCCTTAGTTGGCAGCTACGACTATAGTATATAGTAGGAACATCAGCTAAAAACTCAAATAATATAGGTCGAGATTTTTTAATGTTTAATCTTCTTCCAGTTGGGAAAATTTTGATTATCTAAGTTTTTTTTTTTTTAATGATTTTTTACATATATATATCGGGGGTGATTGTGGGTTATATACCCGAATTCGTTTTTTTTTTTTTTTTTTTTTTTTTTTTTCATTTACAGTACCGAAATTCTGTTTTTTTCTGATAGTTAAATTCATACAATAAGACTAAAATATAAATTTCATATGATTTCTAAACATAATTAAAATTAATTTGACCTTCGTGTAATAAATTTTATATTACCCCCTCCTTCTCTCCATACAAAAACGTTTTCTCGCTAAAATTTCAGGTATTTTTTCATGAACCCACAGTCACCCCTGATATATATATTCTGTAGCTATTCTTATTTTCATTTACAGGCTATAGCTAAAATACAAAAACTAACTTCCAAGAAATCTATAAAGTGATTTTCACACATTTGCATTTACATCAGGAAATGAGAATTCTCTTTTTTTAAATTATGCTCTCTCGTCAGGAAACAAGAATTCTCATTTTGGAATAAGAGTGTGCTCCACAATGTCCTTGAATTTTCATACCACTATTTCAACTAGTAATTTCTGCTTTATTAAGTTGCAGAATTATTATTTGGAAATAGTGTTACTCAAATTCAAAGACTGGTGAGTGTGTTGAATATTTTATCAAAAATTGTCGATGTGAGTATGTAAAAAGATATACTTGCTATATTTTGAAAATTTTTTGTATTTTATTTACTAGAATGGGGTGCCTCACCAACCTTGAGGATAAATTCACAAATGTTGCTTTTAAATATATTGCAGTTTTCACCAAATTATTTTTTTAGCAAAACGTTCACATTTTTATGCCAAAGTTAGAACATTTGTTTATAAATAAGCATACAGGATGCTCCTAAAAGATTGAAACATGCTTTAATTTTTACCTGTTGGAGATATGTATGCAAAGTAAATTGCAAAAGTGTTCAAAATAAAGTAGGAATTGTGATTATATTGATGAATTAGTTCTGAAAAAGTTACTCTTTAAATTTTTATAGGGCTCCTGGTTCATGTAAGTTATATTTAGAAATACTTTCTCCTTGCTCTGACGGGTACAGCAGTAATAATTCCATTCTTCTGTAATCAAAGTACACTAAGTTGGAATTATATGAAATTTCAGAGTTTTCTAATACTAAAAATTATTTGTCTGTGTTTAGAAGCAGAAACTTCTGAAATTTCATAAACTCTAAAGTGTAACTCTGTGTGTTTTGGTCATAGAATAATGCAATTTTGACTGTTGTACTTGTCAGAACAGGGATAATACTTTCCTAAATATAACTTGTAAGACCCAGGCATCAGATAAAAATTTCAAGTGTAACTTTTTGAAATTAATGCCAAAACCATTTCATCAAAATAATTTTGTATTCTAACTTATTTTGAACAATTTTGTAATTTACATTGCCTATGAATCTCCCACAGACAAAATATTAAAGCATGTTTCAATCATTTTAGAGTGTCCTGTATTTGTCTTAAAATACAGGGGATTTCTGCAAAGAATACAGATTTTTCTCGTAAGATTTACATATTTTACCTGTAAAAATCACAAAATATTTCTGTTAAAATAACAGTTTATCTCGGTAAATGAAACAGCATTTAACTGTTAAAAAAACAAAGTTTGTTACAAATTACAGATATTTCTCGTAAAATTTATAAGCTTTCTCTGTAAAAATCACAGAATATATCTGTTAAAATAACAGTCTATCTCTGTAAATGCAATGGCATTTAACTGTTAAAAAAACAGATATTTCTCGTAAAATTTATATGTTTTCTCTGTAAAAATCACAGAATATTTCTGTTAAAATAACAGTTTATTGCTGTAAATATAACAGCATTTAACTGTTAAAAACACAGGAAATTTGTTAAAATTTACAGATTTTTTTCGTAAAATTTACAGATTTTTTTCGTAAAATTTACAGATTTTTTTCGTAAAATTTACAGATTTTTCTTGTAAAATTTACAGGTTTTCTCTGTAAAAACCACAAAATATTTCTGTTAAATTAACAGTTTATCTCTGTAAATATAACAGTATGAAACTGTTAAAAAAACAGTCACTTCACGTAAAAAATTACAGATATTTCCTGTAAATTAAACGGTTTTAAACTGGCTCCAAAATTGACAGTTTTTTCCCGTTAATTTGACAAAATTTTTTTTACAGTGCTGGTGAAAATTGTTAATTTCTTTTTCTTTTAGTCTTTAATTAGTATAAATCATTTTAGAAGAATAAATTAAAAAATCAATCCTAAATTTGATGTAAATAGGATATTTTGAAGTATTATTAAGGCAAATCAAGATTTTTCTATATAACCCGGTATATATGGCCAAAATCATTCATTCACTTTTTTCGATTTTATATTACACTAATATTTTTTACGAAATTCTACAGAAAGTTTGTTACATTTGCACTTCAAAAATTATTACTCTATATGTATTAAATCACATAAAGAGGAAATATAGAAATCTAACAAATTAAAAATCCAACGCAAATTAAAAATAAAGATTTGAAATAGTTTGTTCGACATGGGGCTCTGGTCCTACCCCCACACGTTGAAGATAATTTTGAAATACGTAAACATAAAAAGAAACATTTAATCACGGGTGAAAATTGTTAATTTCTTTTCCTTTTAGTCTTTAATTAGTATAAATCATTTTAGAAGAATAAATTAAAAAATCAATCCTAAATATGATGTAAATAGGATATTTTGAAGTATTATTAAGGCAAATCAAGATTTTTCTATATAACCCGGTATATATGGCCAAAATCATTCATTCACTTTTTTCGATTTTATATTGCACTAATATTTTTTACGAAATTCTACAGAAAGTTTGTTACATTTGAACTTCAAAAATTATTACTCTATATGTATTAAATCACATAAAGTGGAAATATAGAAATCTAACAAATTAAAAATCGAACACAAATTAAAAATAAAGATTTGAAATAGTTTGTTCGACATGGGGCTCTGCTCCTACCCCCACACGTTGAAGATAATTTTGAAATACGTAAACATAAAAAGAAACATTTAATCACGGGTGAAAATTGTTAATTTCTTTTTATTTTAGTCTTTAATTAGTATAAATCATTTTAGAAGAATAAATTAAAAAATCAATCCTAAATTTGATGTAAATCGGATATTTTGAAGTATTATTAAGGCAAATCAAGATTTTTCTATATAACCCGGTATATATGGCCAAAATCATTCATTCACTTTTTTCGATTTTATATTACACTAATATTTTTTACGAAATACTTACTCTATATGTATTAAATCACATAAAGTGGAAATATAGAAATGTCTACATTTTATTAACCAGAACCAAACAACCATTTTTATTGGCATTTTCGCAATTCAAAAGATTAATATTATTTAAAAAGCAAAATCAAAGTTGAAAAACTATCCTGTTTTTAGAAGTGTTATATCATTTAATATGTAAATATATAAATACCTATATTTCATTAACGAGAACCAAACAACATTTTTATTGTCATTTTCACAATCAGCACATCCAAAATATGCAAGAAACATTAATATTATTTAAAAAGCAAAATCAAAGTTGAAAAACTATCCCGTTTTCATATGTATTATATCATATAAAGTGTAAAGATATAAATACCTATATTTTATTAACCAGAACCAAACAACCATTTTTATTGTCATTTTCGCAGTCAGCACAACCAAAATTGATAAAAAAATAATATTATTTAAAAAGCATAAAGGCTAACACATAATACATATAAAAATGCCCCGTTTTTATATGTATTATCTATACTAATAAAATAAAGTTTCGCTCTGTATGTGTGTGTGTCTGTGTGTGTGTGTGCGTGCGTGTGTGTGTGCGCGTGTGTGTGCGTGCGTGTGTGTGTGCGTGTGTGTGTCTGTTGGCGATGGCTAGCAAAATCTAGCCCACCTAGAAGCCTGGAATTTTAGATTTAGGTAGTCCAAACCCTCTCCTGATGTACCTGGGCCTCAGAATTTTAAAATTTTGAAAATTAAAGTAGTTATCAATTAAAAACTGATCAAAGATCACAAATAAAAAAGTCATTATTCTGAAGCTAACTGGCGCCTGCGCAGAAACCAATTTCCGTATCTTCCGGAACAGAAGAAAGAAAGCAGAAGACATTCCGTTTTTTTTTTAAATTATTTCTAAATTCGCCATGAACAAAAGGCTAAAAATACATAAAAACCGTCTACATATTCTAAAAGAACATACTTTTACGTCTCGAACGATCTGGTTGGTTTGAAAAAATTTTACATTTAACACTTTCAAAAAAAATAATCAAAAAGCATCGAATTCATGTTTTTTATTTTCTCCCGTTTTCCGAGCCTTCACTTTAAAAAAAATCCGTGAAAATACAAGAGATTTTCCGTAAAATTTTACGGAGAAGTTTCATTTTTCCAAATCAACAGTACAATTTCCGTAAATGACATTAGTTCCGTAAAGGAGATTTCAAATCCGTAGATATGCAGAAAGTTTTCCGTAAATTTGATAGATTTTTTTCAAAACAGTACAATGTCCGTATTTCCCCATTTCGTAAATAACGTTCAGAGGTTTGCATATAGATATCGTCTTGTTTGAAATGCGAATTAAGATTGTTGTATTTATTAGGTTCCAGGATCTTCTAGGATCCAGGCCTGGACCGGTCCTACCCGTAGGCCTATTTTCTGTCATTAGACACGGGCCAATCCTGGAGCTCATTCTAACCGGGCCCGTGTCTGGACGGTAATTTTTTGTAAAAATAATAATGATATTTTTTTATTTTTTAGTGAAATCTTTAGAAATTTACTTTATTTATATAAATTACAGAAAAATATTTTTTTAAATCTACTTTTTTTTCTTTATAGTGCTTCAAATTATGACTTTTTTCACTGACATTTTAAAATTTTATTTTAATTTTATTAACGTGAGACAATATTAGGTTATTAAAGGTTTCGTAAAATAATATCTTTGCAAATTATTGGTATTGAACAAAACTGGTTTGTCTTATAAATTTGCGAATTAAACTAAAATTTTTTATTTTATAAATTATAATTTTAGAAAGTTTATATTTTTTTCTTTAAATTTATAAAAATAATTAATGATTTTTTCTTTATTTTTATAAAAATGAAGTTTATAATTTTATAAAGTTTATAATATATTTAGTTAGTTTATAATTTTATAAATTAAACTAAGTTAATTTAGACTAAATTAATAAATCCAAATTTAAACATACCTATCCCAAGGTCATTAATTTCAAAATTTTCGCTATTTTTTTTTTTTTAAATATTTTTAAGGATTTATAAAATAATATTTTTGCAAATTATCGGTATGTAGTTGTTAAACTAAGCTGATTTGTCTTATAAATTTGTGAATTAAACAAAAATTTATTATTTTATAAATTATAATTTTACGAAGTTCATATTTTTTACTTTAAATTTATAAAAAATAATTAATAACTTTTTGTTTACTTTTATAAAAATGAAGTTTATAATTTATTTCGTTAGTTTATAATTTTATAAATTAAACTAAATTAATTTAAACTAAATTATCAAGTCCAAATTTAAACTTACCTATCCTAAGGTCATTAATTTCAAAATTTTCTCTAAAAATCTATTTTTTTTTGTTTTGATTTTTTAAAATTATTCAGTTTAACAGAATCGTACACAAAAGCTCTCAGCAAAGATTAAATATAATAATTTAATTTATTATAAAATTGTTTATTCACAATTTTTTTTTAAAATAAGAGATAAAGAAAATTTACTTTAATAGCATGTAACAAATACGTCTACTTAAGATAATATTGTTTTTACTGGAAATGATAAATAGATCAACAGACAAATAATTTTAAAAAGTATATGCACTATTGCAAAAAGAAAACAATGATTCGTCTTAATGCAATGTTTTACGCATATAATACATAAAAAGTTAAACTTTATCTGTTATAAAGCATCAAATAATAAAGCAAGATATTACAAATTATGAAAATAAAATATTGAAAAAATCCATCTATGAAACCTTCGTTTTTGCATCCTTTAGAATAAATAACAACAATTGAGGAAACGAAGTGTCCGCTCGTAGCGTAACGGTAAAAAAAAAAAAAAAAAAAAAAAAAAAAAAAATTATATATGTATATATTGTGTATGTGTATATATAACAAAAATAGCAGTGTAAAGGACACCTCTTTCCTGTGACAAAAAAAAATCTATCTTTCAGCGTCTAAGAGGGTGGAAGTTAATGTAATTAACGGACTAATGGCCAAGGAACATGCCCCACCCCACAGCGCACCAAGTCTTCAAATAGCTTCATCGAGATCATGGTAACAGCCATAAGGTATCTATGGACTGATCGCCATTAGAGCGCAAGCATGAAAACAAATTCAACGGTTACCAGTGATGCAACAGAGTATAAAATCAACAGCGAAAAATGAGAAACCCAAGTCACAATGAGAAACCTGTAACAAATGAGAAACCAAAATAAAAGCAACAAATGAGAAACCAGAAACAACTGCAACAAATGAGAAACCAAAAAGCAATGAGAGAAACCTAAACACGAAACAAAATGCAACAAAAATCAAGCAACAAAAATCAAGCAACAAAACAAAAACAACAGGAAACCTTTAAGTACAGTCGGAAAAAGGGAAAAGGAAAGGGGAAAAAATCCAACACAGGTAAAAGTAATCAATTTTTTATTTTTTTTTATTTAAAGTTAAATAAACATGTATTAACCCCTTCCCTTACAGGTTTTTCTTTTTTTTTCTCATCATGTACACTAATGGCACCCGGTGCATGTAAAATCTGTCGTGGGAGCAAAGTCCTCTAAGTTACCTGTGAATAATACCTCTGGAGGTGCCTAGTCAGGTGAAGGTCTCGTCACCGGATCAAGGTTCTAAATTACGAGACCAACTTGCATAGCGATGGCATGACGTATAGGTGTGATGCCAAGCCCAGGTCCATACAAAAAGAATCAGATCAATTAGCAGCAAAACAAAAACGGGAACAAAACTCAGACCTCCACATAGCCGTCCTGCCAGAAATGACCAGCCGTTATGCGGCATCTCTTCAGTGGCGCTACGCGCCCCGGTGCCAGGCGCTAAACCCGTTTAAGCTAGGGAAACCTGGCAGGTAGGGGCCTGGTCGCCGGTCTCAAAAAAAAAAAAAGGTACAACCCGCCAGTTTAGTACACAGAACTTTCCGCGTTCGAACCCCGTCCTAGCAAATGTTGGTTATTTGCTAAAAACTCGCACAGAAGTGAAAGAAAAAATTAAAAAGTGTTATGAGATGTTCCTTGAGAAATATTCTTATTATTATTTTTTTTTTTTTTTTGGTCCTATAAAATTTATTTTAACGATATAAAAATATCTAAAAAATACGGAAGATATCTGTTAAAAAACGGAAATGTAAAAACGGATATTTCAGAAATCACGGAAAATTTCCTGGAATTTACGGCATTTTTTTATCCGTTAAAATACGGAAATAGTACTGGCGTCTCGATTGCCAGTACAATTTCCGTCTTTTTCAGGAATTTTTTTTTACAGTGTTGCATCTACCGGAATACAAAAGATACGGAAAAACGAAGGTCACCAAATTAAAGAACTGTCTTTGTCCTTTTCAAAGCCACCATTGGTTTTAAATAAATGCAAAAATTAACCCTTCGAAAAAGTATATTTTCTGTATACCGTTTTGCGATTTTTGAGATTTTGGTAATTTTTAAAAATTTGCATCGGTGATTCAGAGACAGGTACGAAAAACTAAAAATACCAGACAATATCTACATTTATTCCTTTTTTGACATCTGTATTTATTTTTGATAAATACGAATATTAACCTTTCAAAAAAAATTCGTGCGCAGGACTCTCTTTTGCGAATTCCGATTTTCTGCTATATATTAAATCTGGCATCGGCATTCTAAAATAACCTAACAAAAAGCAAACATACCTAAACACATCTACGTTCTATCGGGTTTAGGCAGAAACCTTTGGTTAAAAAAATAAATCACGTTAACCCTTTCGAAAACGTTTTTAACCGTAAGTCAATTTCGCTTTTTTAACTATTTCTCCTATCTTTAAAAATCCGAATTGGCGTTTATAAACAAGATACGAAAAACTAAAATACCGTCCCTAATCTATATCTCTTTGTTTTTTAAAATCTGGTATCCGATTTGAAAAAAATGAATTTTAACCCTGCGAAAAAAAATCCTTTCCAAAACTCACTCACGCGAATTTCCTTTTTTTGGTCCAGATTTAAAAATCGGCATCGACTCGGGAAATGCAAGTACGGACAAACAGTAGACTCCAGATCATAGACACGTTCATTTTCTTTAAAATGCACGGTTGGGTTTTAAAAAATATCTACATTAACCCTTTAGAAACCGATCGATTACGCAACCCACTTTCGCGATTTCCGCTATTTTGGCCATGTTTACCCGTAGTTAAATTTCAATTCTACTAGGAAATTTGGTTGGGTCAAGTGTTCTGAAAAGGCCTCTTCCAGAACAGACTGCGCCCCCTGGCGGTGGAAAGTGGAACTATAGGAGCATATCTGGTTCTATGGACCCGATTACGACGGGGTTAGGCTCATTCGACTTGATATCTATAGACTTAAATATTTTAGCTGCACTTTCGACCGCCAGGATGCGCTTTCCGATCTTGGGTTTTATGAGCCGATTATGACTGGGTTTGCCTCATTCGACTTGATTTTGTTAGCCTTACATATTTCAGTCATATTCGTATAGAACAGATTATTAATATTTCGGGCCCGGGCAACGCCGGGCGGATTAGCTAGTATCATATAAAGTGTAAATATATAAATACCTATATTTTATTAACCAGAACCAAAAACCCATTTTTTATTGACATTTTCGCAGTCAGCACAGCCAAAATTGATTAAAAAAATAATATTATTTAAAAAGCAAAATGAAAGTTGAACTTTTTTGAATAATGATTAACTAATGGCTTCTGCTTTCCTAATGGCTGTTTTTTTAACTTGTCCCTTTCTCTCCCATTTCCTTTCAGTCTTGCCCCTGCTTTCAAAGTGGTAGCATCTCTTCTATGCGCCTGATGAAGAAAGAAAGTTATTTGGAAAGGCGTTCGAATTTCTTATTTTTATGGAGTTATTGAGAAGTTTTATTCCTTTAAAAATGTTTCGATTAATCATAATAAAATGAAAAACGATCCTTTTTCACGCTATTTAAGAAAATACAGGTTGATATAAAGAAATATAGTTCAATTTAGAAGAAATAAAAATTCAATAATTTGAAACGTATAGACAGTATTTGATACTGTTTTCCCATAAATATACAGATATACATGGGATTTTATATAGCAAAAATATTATTACTAGAATAGTAGGATTTGTCGCCGAAAGTTACCACCGCAGTGATACCAAAGGTGATATTTCTCGCTGCAGAAGCCATCCTGAGCAGAGTTTGTCAATTTTGTAATTGTAATTATCTGCTATGTAATTACAATTCAATTTTATGTAATTAATTATAGTTACAATTACATGCCGTAAAAAATTCTTGCAGTACTGGAGCCGGAACCGGTCCTTTTCCCATTATTTAACAAAATTTCTGTGCTTGAATGTGTGTACTATAATCAATTACATACAATTAAATTGTAATTATATTGCAGATAGTTATTACCAAAAATGCAGTACATAAAATTAAACGCTTGTAATTCCAGTTATGTTGGAAATTGCTGCACCGCGGTACAGACTACAGATACACCACTTGTTATCATTTAAAATAATAATTACATGGCAAATGTAATTATTATGTCAATAAATGTTTCGTTATTAAAAAATCCAATTCATTTCTGTGCAAACGACATTGTGCTACTGCCTATACGTTTTGAGTTATTGAATTATTATTTCTTTTGTGATATTTGGATCATTAAATAACATTGAGAATGGAACTTACAAAGTATTTTATGAAAGAAAATACATAATTTCTGGTAATTTCCAAAGACTATTCAATTACCATTTTCAAATTTAGCTATTTACCAAGTCATTTTCTCATCTAGTGAAACACTGCTATCAAAACAATTTTCTTTAAAGGGTGACAAATAGTAAGGACTTCTATGTCTTCACAAAATTAAGAATCAGCCAACACATCCGAAAATTGAAATAAATAAACTCTCTCAAAGTCATTTGTTTTCATATGAAAATAATTTGAAGGTGGGAGCGAAGCGTAATGAGTCGATGAATTATTGCCTGCATTTCACTTGACACACGATCGAAACTATTCTCGTTGAAATATTGGACTCATCTTTTTCTACCGAAACAAACTCTTTTCCAATAATAGGCAATCTTTACAGCTCGGTTATCTTTTTCAATCAAAGAAGCTGGCAAATTTTGCATGCAAGAAATAAAGCAATTTTATTTATTTTTTAACTCTTAAACTTCAAGTACGGTATCATAAAATTGATATTCCTTTAATTAGGTTTTAACTTTTTTCAGAAAAATATATTTTTAATAACACTGGCATACACACTATTTTTTAAACAGATAAGTGAATAAGTGTTTTAGTGTAAAAAGTAATAGTAAATGTAAAATAATAGTAAAATAATAGTAAAGAGCGTAAAAGTTTAAAGGATTTTTAAAGCTGAAACAGAAGATATAATTAAACGTTCACTATCATTTCACGTTTCGTAGTTCTATATATACTTTATGTATCCCTATTACGTCATTTTGGCGCATTTTAGAACTGATCTGTTATCTTAAAAACAAGGACTAATAAATTGGGAGTCATTCACCTGGCACCAATGAACACCGCTCTAACAATTGAATCATCCACGTAGAACCTGTTTGTAATTATGCACGTTGTTGCTGCAGTTAAAGACATTGATGGGTATGGTTGTGTGTGTAAATTCTACGAGTTCAGTGTATGTCCTATACTACTTCCATTTACGCAAATTTAGTTCATTTCACTTGTGTTTCGCATTTTTAAAATGTCAATGAAAATGCTTATTGCAGACGAATGGATTTAGAAAAACTGTTTTCATTGCAATGATACAAAGTATTCAATTGCATCATTGCTATTCAATGATTTCATTGTAATGATGCAATGTGTTTAAGGGCCAATCAACTATTGAACCACAGACGAGCTAGGTAATATTTTTTGAAAGTTTCTATATTATAAAACTAAAACTAGTCGTTGGGGGCCACCGTAATACTTACCCATCATGGATATGCATAATGTAAAATATTAAAATAAAAAATGTGTAAACTACTTATAAAATGCATTGCAATTCAAATAAAATCGAGGCTTGATGACGTCACAAACTTCAAAGGCTCGATTACTGAATTGCTTGAAAGAAACATCCTTATAACTCCAAAAATAATAATCCTATTAACTAGCGGTTTATTGCATCTGATTAAGCGTCAGATTTCCAATTAAAATATATCTTTGAAGTGAAATTTGGATGAAATACAGGGTCATGAAAAATCGAAGAGTGTGGAAAATAGGATTCCAAATATCTCGGCAACTAATTATCCGATTGACTTCATGCTTTATGCAAAATTTATGTTTTTTTATTGTCTTTTATATTCATTTCTTAAAATAACCAATTTCGAAAATTTTTATATACCTTTTATCAGAACGAATATTTCGAGAGTCCGAAAAAAATAGTTCCGGTTAATCGAGGTTATTGAAATGAACGGCTTCTTCCCATTATTACATACTAAGTACATACCAAATTCCAAGTCTCTATCTCAATTTTTTCGGGAGATAGAGCGTTTACAGACACACACACACACACACAGACGGACGGCAAATTTTTTTTTCTAAAAATATGTTTTTCGGAATCTCCAGTGTCTGAAACGCGTAAATCCGTCAAAATTTTTTTTTCGATTTTCAAAACGATTACAAGACTTACCCTATACTACGTATGATGGGTAAGTAAAATGTTCGTCAGTTACGCTGACGCTTTTTTAATGGGGGAAATGAATTAGATAGTAAATTGAGCTTTTGCTTCAATTTTTCACTTTCTTCTATCTATCGAAATTCTTTTCTACTTCCAGCTTCTGAAAAACATGTTTTTACAAAATGTCTGTCGTCTGTCTGCGAATCCTCATGGAATCATCGAAAAAATGTATCCAGTTATGCATAGAGTTGAACCAAATTTTATTTATATGTTTTTTTGGCTATGGCCAGTAGGTCCCAGTTGAATTTAAGAATATTCAGCTAACAGAGGGCGCTGTGATGGCGATTTTTCTGCATTTTCATTATTTTATCATTGAAAAGTGTATGAATTTATGTATAAAATTGAACCCAATTTCATATATTTACATGTTTGGCTATGGCCAGCAGGTCCCAGTTGAATTTGGGGATATTTCCCCGGGTCCAATGCTAACAATGCTAGTTAGTCGGAAATGAGTACAAGTTGTGTAAAACTAAAATAACTTTTATTAAAATCTTAAAAAGGGCAGGGTTGTGAGAAAAGCTCTGCGATTTCTCCTTGGGCCGGAAAGAAATCAGTTCCCAACAAAACTTCACTCAGAAAAATAAAGCTTCCAATATCAATAAAAGATAACTTCAAAATGTCACTTACAACTGGGACTCGTCAAAACGAGATGCTTTCAGCAAGATCGAATATCCGCTATGCAAACTAGTCCAACTCCGACTTCAAGATTTCCACCTACGATAATACTGAAAGCGGTATTCCATGAGCACCAAACGCTTTTATTCAGTTAGCACAAAAGTACGTAATTTTACTTACGATAATATTCCTTCTGAGCTGTGGATAGTTGATTCAACTAGTAAGATCTAAGAGAACCACACTGAGGGAAGATCTCGATCCAAAGTTCCACTTTCCCATTGCATGCCAGTGCTTAAATACTGTTATATCGATTGACCTGATGCAGAAATTTTCATAAATATCGATACGAAGAGAAAAATCACAAATTCCGAGGTTTTCACACTCATTCATCGAAAGCTGCAGAAAGATAGCCTTGATAACTTTTACGCACATTGACTATTATTGGACAAAAAGTACGTTAGCAATCAAAACTTCGCCTTCTCTTATAATCAGAGTAGTCGACACATCATACGATTAATAAAATGAAGCAGCAATTAAGATAAAAATCAAAGTTGGTGTAGTTGTGTTTTGCATTGGATGCTCGTGTAGGGACTTTTTAAAAGCTTTTATTTAGCTGGATTTGTCTGTCCAAATCTTGCAATCCAATTTGAAAACACTCCTTGTGATACAGTTTATCTCATTTTTGGTAGTATTTCCGGTGTCAATAGTTTGTAAAGAGATGCTTAAATCACCCCTAAGGGAGAAACAACATTTGTGCAATAAAGAAAAGTAATTGATTGCTTCAGAAATAAGCTGATTGTTCTTTGATTGAACCATTATGGTGGGTCGAAAAAAAACCAAATTTTTTCAGATCAAGTTCTTATAGTGTGGAAAACTTGCCTTTTGTAATTAGAAAAATAACACAGAAGATTTTTTTAAAATAGTTTTATATTTTCATGTCGCGCATCACACTTGAATTTTGAAAAATATGATACAAAATGACAAATTTTAAAATTAATGATGAAACGTTAAAAAAAAAATTAAGACCTACTTCTAATAGTGCGTAAAATATTACTTTCGAAAATCGGAGGATAACGCAAAAAGAAAAATTGAAATCCCTTAACATATTTATGTCGTCATTGAATTTAGGAAAATATTATTAAGATTGACAAAGTTTCATATAAATGAAGAAAATTATTTTTTTTACACCAACGTCTAATAATGTAAACATGTTGCTTTATGACTATAAAAACATAACGTAAAATCATTTTAAAAGTAATTCAATATCTTTCGGTCGTCAATTGTTTATAAATTATGAACTTTTTCACAAAAATATAACTTTCTATTATTTCATTTATTTAAATTTAAAACACTGCTTATTAAAATATTTTTGAACCGTACTGGTTGAAACAATTTTAAACAAATTTGACTGAAAAAATTTTAAACAATGTGCATTGAAAATATTTTATAGAATAGCTATTCTTTCTTACCTACATTTTATACTACAGGTAAGAACTTGCACTGATATTTATTATCAAACTTTAGCATTAGTAATCACGAAAGCAAAGTTGATCCAATAAACCATCTCTGTTATAATTTTTCAGAAGCCTCAGTCAGAAATTTCCCACAGCTTGTGTATTGGACGGAAACACTTTTATGGTTTTCCGTTCCAATTCTGAGAGGGCTTTTAAATCAGTGAGAGAAAAGATGTTCTGTGAACTGATTCCATGTGGTCATAGCATGCAGGCAGGTGGTGAAGTAACCTTGTTCATTAAGTTTTGAGTAACTGTGAGCACTAGAATGGAATTTGGTATCACAAAATCTCACACACTTTCTTTCACAGGTTGCGAAATCAGTCTGAATATGCTGTCTTTCATCTGTCATCTTTGCCAATAACAGGTTTTCGGAATCAAAGAGAGAAGGCATTATACCCGATAAACAGAGCCTATCACCTCCTGCAATTTTTTGGTAAGTAACGCGACGTTGTTACTGTCTTGAACTTGATCCGGGAATCCCTCTTAATGTCAAACCATTAAGGGACATATGTGTTCATGACAGATAAAACTAATTGTTTCAATTCAGTAGTACGGTTCGATGTGGAAACATCAAGTCTGAGAGTTCTGTTTGCTTTCGTTAGCCATTGGGAATGAAAAATCGGCCCTGTATCATGGACAACAAGATCCTCGTCCTCACGACAGAAAAGCCCGATCACACAGCGTTAGATATTTCACGAAGATATTTTTTTGTATTTACTGAAGTCATTCGGGTCTTTAGCAGTCCTGAGAAATTGCAATTAATTAATTGAAACTTGGCCACAGATAGTGTTTTACAAGCAGTTAGTGGCTTATCTATACGACCAGAAAACAATGTCGGTCCTGTGCTTTTTCCATCAATATGTTGAAACAGGTGCCAAAAAGGCAATTCAATGAAGTTCAGAAGGCAAATATACTATTGCAAGGTCCTCCTTATCGTCATTTCTATAGTTCAAACAACCCCTTTGTTCAATCCTGTATTCATAGAACTGCTGTCATAGCCAACTACAACGACTTCATCTAACAAGGCGACCGCGAAACATGATGCATACAGATTTTGATGATTTTAAAGTATGTTGTAGGGGTCATACCCCTAACTATTCAGGTCAAAGCTTTCCTTCAAATGGGCTTTAGTTTTCGAGAAATTTCGGGTTAAAGTTCAGCATGCATTTCAAATATCCGTTAGTTTGCGATCTTAAACAAGGTCTCCATGGTGCAGAGATAGCGCTCGCGATTTGAGAGCCGGAGATGCGGGTTCTGTCCTCTCATGTGACTTTTACCTTTTTTAATAAATTTTATATGTTTGTCGCGTTATAAGTTTTAGGCAGAATTATAAATTCTGCATCTTTGAAATTTTTGATATTATCCTAATAAATTCCATTTACATTTTCGAGTTTTTCGTGAAAATTTATAGTTTTTGCACAATTTTTATTCTAATATTTCTGTTGACGAAAATCCAAACTAATTTATGTCTTGATATCTCGTCTTTTTAAAATGATTATTGTTTACATATATGTATATTTACTTATTTATTTATCGTATTTATGAAATAATGCATTTTCTTTTACTTGCATTTTCTATTTAAAAATTTTTAAATGATTAAGAAAAAATTAACAAAATAATGTCTCTTTAATATTTGATTTGTTCTAAATATATTGAAATATGTTAACTGCTGAAATACTAAAATATTTATCATCACCGACATCGACATATTTAGTTTATTAAATATGGAACTAATTGTGTGATAGATATCACAAAAATATTCTAAACAAATTCCGCACTAAAAATCGCCTTTAAATATATTCTTTACGTAAATTGTTTTAACAATATTGGAAGAATGTATAAATTAGCATATTATATATTCTTTAAATACTTAAAATGTGATAAATATATTAAAAAATACATTAAATTTGAAAAAGATATTATTTCAAACGTGGTAATTGTCTGCAAAGAAAGCTAAACGAAATGGATAAAAAGAAATTTTTATTTATTCTGATATTACCGTAAAAGTCATTGCAGACAATTTTCTTCAGATATTTTTTATATGTATTGTACAAACGATTTTTCATTTCTAGTTGAATTTTTCTGTATGACATCGACTTGTTAGAACGAAAAATATAATTGTAATATATATATATATTTTTTTTGTGCAAATCAAAAATGATGTTGAGTTTGAACTTTACAGTTAAATGTATTTAAATAACATAAAGTATATCTATAACTGGCTAAAACTTGGATATAAGCGTTATTGCTATATAATGATATTATATATATAATATATATGTATAGCATATATATAATATATATATATATATATATATATACATAATGATATATATAATATATTGGTATAATATTTTATTACTCCTTTCAACATATGTTGTTGGAATTACTTAATCATACATACCTTTAGAAGATTTGAGATAAAAAATATTTTGTATAAATTATAAACATATATAAATTTTCATTTAAAATTTCATAAAGTTAAAAAAAAGTATTATTTTAGAACGGTTATTAAAATATAAAGGGTAAATAATAATAAACACAATAAACAATTTCAAGACATAAATTAGTTTGGAATTTCGTCAACAGAAATATTAATTTCAAAACTGCACAAAAATATGTGTAAATTTTCTCGAAAAATTCGAAAATGTAAATGGAATTTATTAGGAAAATATCAAAAAGTTCAAAGAAGCAGAATTCATAATTCTGCATAAAACTTGTAACGCGACAAATATATAAAAATTATTAAAAAAGGGCAAGAAGTCGCATGAGAGGACAGAACCCTCACCCCTGGCACTCAAATCGTGAACGTTAGCTCTGCACCACGGAGACCTTGTTCCAGATCGCGAACTAATGGATATTTTAAACGTATGCTGAACTTTAACCCGAAATTTCTCGAAAACAAAGCCCATTTGAAGGAAACCTTTGACCTGAATTGTTATCCTTACAACATACTTTAAAATCCTCAAAATCTGTGCGCAGCATGTTTGACGGTCCCCTTGTAAGTAGATATTCTTCGCAGATAGATGTAAAACAACGTTAAAAAAAATATCTCTTCCGTTTTCATCTGTTTTGAGCCCGGCTCCTGAATTACAGAAATGTGCTAATTCTCATCATGTTTTCCAAAATACAAGTGCGATACGCGACCTAAAATATATTAATCGATTTTAAATATTTTTGCATTATTCTTCTACTTGCAAAATTTTACGCACTATTAGAAGTATGTCTGAATATTTATTAATTTTCATAATTAATTTAAAAAATCGACAATATTGATCACATTTTCTAAAGTTCAAGTACGATGCGCGACCTAAATATATTAACTGATTTTAAATATTTTTTGCATTTATCGTCTAATTACAAAAAGTTACTTTTACGCAGTGTTAGAAGTAGGTCTGAATATTTTTTAATTTCCATCATTAATTTCAAAAGTCGTCAATTTTTATCATATTTCCAAGTCTTAAACATGGTAACTGATTCAAAAAATGCTTTTTGTGTTATTCTTCTAATTACAAAAGAAAACTTTTCCGCACAATTAGAAGTTGTTCTGAAAAAAATTCATTGTATTGACCCACACTATTGAACCAAAACGCCTTTATGGTTTTCAGTTCCAATTCTGAGATAGCTTTTAAATCAATGAGAGAAAAAATGCTCTCTGAACTGATTCCATGCAATGGTGAAGTAACCTTGCAGAAACACCAATCATTAAGTTCTAATTAATCGCGAGCACTAAAGTTCAATTTGGTATAACAAAATCTCACACAGTGCTCGCTCTTTTTTCGATGAATATGTTTCTTCGATTGTGCACAATTGGTTAATGCACAATCTTTCAAACACGTGCAGTATATGAATAGATGTGGGTTTGATTCCAAAAAGGACGTTGGTAAATTCTTTTCTTTAAGGGAAGATGGATTTAAAATTATATATCCATTTTATTTTTTATTTTGAAACAAACTGATAAAAAAATATCATTCGCAATTTAATTCTTTTTTTAAAAAAGGTATTTATTTCAATCAAGTGTCCTTCACCTTTTTTCTTTTTCAGTACATTCTAATAAAAGCTTGTCTTAAAAACATTTTTTTACTTATAATTTTACTGAAGTATTAACATGTATGACCTAAAAGTTGGGATTGGCACATCCGACTCGTCACATCCGACTCGTCACATCCGACATGGCACATCCATCTATACATCGTACAATTTTAAATTTTACACTGTCAAATGGGAGAAAAGTGTACATTAAAATGTAATTTGTTTGAAAACTGTATCTCAATTTACTCATTTTATAAGATTAAAAAAAAACAAGCCTAAGTACTTTTAAATCTATCCTTATCGAATGCTGGTTACGAAATATTAACACGTTTGCACTTAAAACAAGATAAATTATTCCACATTTGTTTCTGACTAATATTCCGTTCGCCCTGTATGTGTGTGTGTGTTTGTTTGACTGTCTGCGATGGATAGCAAAATCCAGCTCAGCTAGAAGCCTGAAAATTTAGATTTAGGTAGTCCAAACCCTCTCTTGGTGCACCTGAAACTCAAAATTTTAATATTTAGAAAATTAGAGTAGTTATTAATTAAAAACTGATTAAAGATCACAAACAAAAAATCACTCTTCCGAAATCCGCACGCGCATGCTCAGAAGCCCTTTATCCGTTCCTCCGTAAATAGAAGAATCAAAGCACGAGCCATCCCGTTTCTGCTAGTTTTTTAAATTCGCCATGGGCGAACGGCTGGAAATACGAAAAAACTGTCTGCATATTCTCAAAGAACGCATTTTTACGTCTCGAACAATCTGGTTGGTTCGAAAAAAATTTACATTTAAAACTTAAAAAAATAATCAAAAAAGCATTGAATTCATTTTTTTTTTTAAATTATTTTCTCCCGTTTTCCGAGCTTTGCATCCACCAGACTACAAGAGACATAGAAAAACAAAGATCATCGAATTAAAAAACGGACTTTTCAAAGCCACCTTTGGTTTTAAAAAATACAAAAGTTAACCCTTCAAAAAATTATATTTTCTGTATGCCGTTTCGCGATTTCTGCGATTTTAGCAATATGTAAAAAATCGCATTGGCGGTTCAGAGCAAGGTAAGAAAAACTAAAAATGCCGGACAATATCTACATTTATTCTTTTTTCGATATCTGTATTTGTTTTTGAAAAATACGAATATTAACCCTTCGAAAAAAATTCGCGCGCAGGACTCACTTTTGAGAATTCCGATTTTCTGCGATATATAAAATCTGTCATCGGCTCTAGAAACTAACCAAACAAAAAACAAACACACCTAAAGACATCTACGTTCTATTGGGTTTTTTACGTTCTATACGTTTTTACCGTAAGTCAATTTCGCTTTTTTAACCATTTCTCCTATATTTAAAAATTTTATTCGGCGTTTATAAACAAGATACAAAAAACAAGAAATATCGCATCTAATCTACATTCCTTTGATTTTTAAAATCTGGTATCCGTTTTGAAAAATTGTAATATTAACCTGCCGAAAAAAATTCTTTCCAAAACTCACTCACGTGATTTTCGTTTTTCGGCCCAGGTTTAAAAATCAGCATCGACTCGGGAAATGCGAATATGGACAAATAGTATACTCCAGATCATAGACACGTTCATTTTCTTCAAAACGCACCATTGGGTTTTAGAAAATATCTACATTAACTCTTTCGAAACCGATCATTTACGTAACCCACTTTTGCGATTTCCGCTATTTTGACAATGTTTACCCGTGGTTAAATTTCAATTCTACTAGGAAATTTGGTTGGGTCGAGTATTCTGAAAAAGCCTCTTCCAGAACAGATTGCGCCCCCAGGCGGTGGAACGTGGAACTATAGGATTATCTCTGGTTCTATGGGTCCAATTACGACGGGGTTTGGCTCATTCGACTTGATATCTATAGCTTTAAATATTTTAGTTGCCCTGTTGACCGCCAGGGTGAGCTTTCCGATTTCGAGTTCTATGAGCCCTATTACGACGAAGTTTGCCTCATTCGACTTGATTTTTATAGCTTTGCAGATTTCAGTCATATTCGTATAGAACAGATTATTATTATATCGGGCCCGGACAACGCCGGCGGGTTAGCTAGTAAATAAATAAAATAATCGATATACACATCTATACATAGTCGAATAGAGAACAAGTGGGTAAGTGTGATCGAAGATCGCACAAACGGTTTCGTTTATTATTCGTTTCAAAACACTTTATCTTATACTGATCATTAATTTATAAGTATTAAATCCTTTTCATTTTTCAATACACTTTATAAATAAGAACATGGATGACAGTACCATTAAATTTAAAATGATTACAAGAGGATGCTATTTTTTAAATCAAATAAAAAATATTCAAGAATTGCATTTTAGACAATTGTAGCAGTATATGTTTGTATATCTAAAAAGCATATTTAATTATATGATTTAATTTTAGCTAAAAAAAACGAAACTGAAATTTGCAAAAATATACGAAAGTTCTTTTAATTAAATAGAAACAGGACAATGAAATGTAACCGTGGGGGAAAATCGAAACTTTCAACCTCTGTCGTCGAGACTAGAACCCCGTACCTTAGGGTTATAAGACAAATGCGCTACCACTGTGCCACCGAGACTTTGACAAAAAAAGCTGAAATTATATGGTTCTCTTCTAAAATCTAAATTACGAATAACAAAGAACTAGGGTCAGATGTCATCAATTTAATTCATTTAATAAAAAAATATATAACTTCTTCAAAATTTTATGATTTGGCGTGTGATCGGAGGTGGTATTCAAAAAGTCAATTTCAATTAATAATTTCAAGAATAATTTCAAGTCTTTAACTTATACAGTTTCCGAGAACGAGCTCTGTGACGGAGATACAGACAGAGGAATGAGACTAATATTGTTTGTCAGATGAACGAAACCCTAAATAAAGCAAGTCTTTTTTTAAATTTTATGATTTGTTGTGTGATCGGAGGTATTCAACTATAACTATGCAACATTTCAAGTCTATAACTTATACAGCTTCCGAGAACGAATTTTGTGACAGACAGACAGAGGAGTCGGACAAATAGAGTACCGTCAGATTAAGGATCGTATATACCGGGCTGGCTCACGCCTCCATTTAGTTGCTCAAGAGGACGCCTGACTTGGCGTCTTATCGCGTAGACGGCGAGTGAATTTAGTTACTTAATCACATGCAAAAATATAAGAATAAATAGCTAAGATATTTAATAGCGCCATACATTTAAAAAAAACATGTAATTATGCTTTTGTATAATAATATATTAAAATTAAAAATTCATTTTCATCAATTAATATTTATTGATTTGCTTTACATGAATAATTCAGAATGACAATACAAATTGAAATAATTCTAAATTTGATTTAATGTGAATATATATATTCACATGCATTGGATATTTTTATTCCTTTCAGTATGAAGTTAAGTTGTGATATAATTTGTTATTAATAAAAGAGTCTTAAAATGATGATATTCTAGGGAATAAATTTCGTATGTTAAATATTCAGTTTTTACAATTTAATCGCATGTAAAATAATCCTTATATAAAAAACACAATGATGAGAACCTTCCGCGTTTCGAATAATTTCTGTTATATTTTAATGTTATTTCAATCTCCCCCCCCCCCTCAAAAAAAAATCCCACAATCAAAAAATTTTAACCAATCCAGTACGTAAAAGTTTAAAATTTGTAAAACTTTTTTTTGTCTACTCATTTATTACTTTATTGCAACAATAAATAACCAATTATTTAAATTCCCCCTTTTCGAAATTACAGATCTCGCCTCCTTCCCTCTGTTCTCAAATTCAAAGAAACTACTTTCTGACATATTTCTGAATTCATTTTTGTTCAAAAACACATAAAATTAGTAGAGCTTCTTAAGATCTTTCGGATAATGCTGTCAAAGTGGACGGTTTGAATCGAATTCCCGACATGGCAGCGCCAGAAAGGGAGAAGCTTACCGTCACGTGACAATGATCGCTTATTACTCGATAAGTAATTTATTTGTCAAAAACTAGAAAACGGTATTCGATTCCAAATCGCTTCAATAGTCAGTTCTGCCAATTTTATTCCTTTTCGTTTAAAAATGAGTCAGAAAATATGTCAAAAAGTTTTGCGCTCTTGATCAGGGAATTTGAAAACCACATATTAAACAAAACTCTTTCACTTAAAAATATATAGAAAATTCCATGTAGTAAAAACGTCAAATTCACCTTCTTAAACTTGAAAAAACACAATGCAAACACATTGATAAAAATTTATTTGTTACTATATAAAAACAAGGTATAGTTTTTCGACTGTTTTTTTTTTCTTCTGATGATGGCTAATGTTTAGCCAAAAGCGCTTAGTTAGGTATTTTGACATCTGATTTTACATCATAAATTGTTTTAATGCTTTAAAACTGTGATTTTAGTATTTGCACCTATTATAGCAACAAATAAATTTTTATCAGTGTGTTTGCATTGTGGTTTTTCAAAACTCTTTCATTAAAAAAAATTTCTGCCCTATTTGTAATTTTACAATAACAGTAAATAAGTAATGAATCGTTAAAATGTCCCCTTCCCGCCAAAAAAATAATAAAAAATTTGCCCCCCCCTCCTTCTCCTTTCAACAGCTGATCAAATTAAAAATCTCTTTTTTTGTTTTCTTATGTGTTTGTTACTTTTTTCAAACAAGAAATTTATAATAATTTCAATCACGCTGCCCCCCCCCTCTCCTCCTTTTTTCTACAGCTGATGAAATTAAAAATCTCTATTTTTTTTCTTATGTGTTTGTTACTTTTTTCAAACAAGAAATATATAATAATTTCAATCACGCCCCCCCCACCCGCGCAAAATTCAAAGTGTAAAGTGTAAAATCTTTAAATTTTGATTAAAGAAAACACTTTTCTACACCTTTTAACAACAGTAAATGAATTTAACTATCTAAATACCCCCCCCCCCCTCCATCCATCCAAAAGATAAATAAGGTGGAGATTCTAGACATGGGGGGTGAAAAATATTTTTTTCTCTCTCTTTAACAATTAGGCTTTTTTCACCCGTCCTGCAATATGCCATATCGGACTCGAAGAACCGGTTTATTGTATACAAGTGATCTGGTTGGTGCGGCATTTGGCGAAATTCTTCAATCCTGATTTATTCTTCTAGAATTTATAGACAAATTATTCCGCCTTTCTTCATTTATATGGATTTTAAATATTCTAAATCTACTCCTTGACAGATTAGAACAATTTTCTGCGAAACAACCGTCCATTTTAAGGGATTTTGTAACTCGATAATCGTTTAAACATTTCTCGCCTCATAGGCAACAATGGGCAACAAACGGTAAGTGGGCATCAAAATGCTTGATGATTCAGCCTGTATTATAGGAGCCCTACGTCAGATGAACGAAAGACTAAAAAATATACTTTTAAATGTAATTTGATAGAAAACTGTAATCCAATTTAATATTTTTTATGATATGTTAAGTAATTTTCAGGCATGATTTTTTAAATCTATCATAACAATGAATATGTCTCCCTTAATTGCATCTAATAGCAGTCGCAAAATGGACTGTTCGTAATCCAGGTAGTACCAAATTGCCTTTAATTATGTCCAAAATAAAAAAGTACCTTTTTGACTGTGCTGCTTATATACAAGGGTGATTGAAATATAAACGAGACTTTTTTAATGTCAACAGACGCCTTTGTCATGACAACCAAGATAAATTGTTTACGGTTTAAAAATTCGTTTGGCATAGTTTTATACTTCACACGTTTACTTATTTAGTCACTAGCAGTACGTGTGAACACAAAGCACCTAGTACGGATGCACATTGTATTAATAATAAAATTTTAACAAATGAAAATATCAAACCTATTGAACTTTGGCAGAAATTGAATGTTAAATTCGAAAATGATACTCTATCGAGGATACAGTTTCAAAATGACCGTGAAGAGGGTTATGAAGTCGATCCAGTATGGAATGAAATCGCTCCATTCAAACCAAACTGATTAAGTTCTCACCAATCATTTTGGGGTTTTACCGGGTTCTTTTTGAAAGACGTACAATTAACGTAGTATAAGTCTCAGAAAAATAAAGCATCACATCGGTCTTAAAAATAGAAATCCATGTCCATTCCGATCTAGGAGAATCCAAGATCATGCGCAGCTGGTGTAACAAAACCAAAATTAGAGAAACGTCTCTAGACAACACTCAAACTTTTTCGTATCATCATATTCGGAGTAGCATTTGTTTGAATCCCTTAAAGAAGAGGTAGGTGGAGAAAGCTTTTCACCAGATAAACATTTTTTGTTCAGTTGACTTTATACACGTCCTAACTTTTTCTATGATACAACAATTTAAAAAAAATGCCAATATGTTAGGAAAATATATATATGTTAAAGAAAATTGAATTAGTTAAAAAATAGTTGAAAGTTAGAAAATGTAGAAAATAAAATTGTATAATGTTTGTAAATAATATTTCAAAAATATTCTTTAAAAAAAGTCTGGTTTATCATTTGGTTCATCCTCGTACCAGTAAAAAGGTTATAAACACTATAAAAAATCTGTTACTTTTACAGAAAAAATCGAAACCAATCTATATGTATTACAACTTTCTGTTATTTAACAGATTTTGTCCATAAGTCCGTAACAAATACAGACTATTCCCGCAAAATAAACAGCGTTTTACTTGCATCGTGGCTGACAGTTGTTTTCTGTAAAATTAACAGATTTTTTTACAATGGATATTTCTTCTAAAACATATTCTTCAAAGCAGTTCAACGTCTTAAGAAGTCAAAAATTCTGTTTTTTTTTTTCCACTTTGATAAAATTCACATTGAAAGTAAGCAGCAATGAGTCAATCAATGTTTGCTTAGAATTTATTGGACGCCCGACCGAAAAACTTCCCGCTGAAATGTTGGACATATCTCTTAGTAGATACATAGAAAAATGCTGAGATGATTTTGCTCACGATTTTCTGAGATGTTCTAATTAAATGGTTTTTTTTTTCACTTTTCGAACGATTTCGCTTTTTTAAAGATGCATTTTCATATATAAGTATTTTTTTTATTTTTCTGTAGATTGTGGCTCAGACCTAGTATCGGGTCAAATCAGCATTTGGTGAAATCAGATGGGTTATAAATGTATCTTTCTTGTAGTCATGGTTATGGTATCAGTATTTTATTACGAAAATGACGACCACGCCTACGGCAATGATGACGATAGATTGATTGGTTGACTTAGTTGATTTATTCCGATTGTTAGGATTTGTGAAAAATCGAGCATGCAAATGTTTTTGTTTATTTGTTTAAATACGTCTTTTGATCGTTGCTTCAATACGCAATTGTTTGGAGCTGGAGAATAATTAAAATACTGACTAAAAATTTTTTAATTTGCTGGTAAGTATAACTTTCCTCCTCTTATTGAGTCGTAGAGTTATAGAAATGCAAACAGAAAGCGAGGAACACATATAGTATACACCCGAGCCGTAATAAAAAAAGAAAGGAAATTCAACTATAATTTATAAAGTATTTAAAAAAATCAAAAATATCTTTTAAAAAAGTGTTTTTGGATTGTTTTTTTAATATATAATGAAATATATTTGTAAAAAATTTTGAGGGGAGAAAAGGTTGACAAAGCGCTTATGCATTCGTTAGACATCGCAGCTTTGACGAATTTAAGGATTTTTTAAGTCTGCTGCACAACGACATTTTTGCATCCAGTGATGTTTCTTTATGTTTTCATAGGAGTGAAGCGCTCATATATGCGTTAGTGATCACAGCTTTAACAAATTTCATACAGACTTGATATTGATACACAACGAGATTGCTGCAGCCAATGATGTTTTTCTTGTTTTCATGTGCGTAAAGTTCTCATACGTGCATTAGTGATCTCCGCTTTGACGAATTTCCTGCATTTTTGAAATTGTTACACAACGATAATGCTGTATCCAATAATTCTGTTGTAGTTGTTTTCATGTGAGTAAAGCACTCATGCCTGCGTTAGTGATCGATGAAATATCAAAAGCAAAAACTACTAATCAAAAATTACAAAAATTTAAAAAAGTTTTTGCAAAGTTAAAAAAATGTTTTTACAAAGTCAAAAAAAATTTACAAATTAAAGAAATTAAAAAATTAAATAAAAGTTTTTAGAAAGTTAAAAAAAAATTACAAAAAATTACAATAATACAAAAGTTTTTTACAAAAGTTTAAAAAGAAAATACAAAAATTTTAAAAATGAGAAGTTTCACTGCTCACCATATTAGTCACTTTTGAACCGATGGGTAAGTTTTCATTTATCCACACTTCAGTAGGTAAGCCTAAAGGAAACTCTGAAGCATATTTATTATTAGCAAAAACTTGTTGGGGTTAGTCCAGTTATATCATTATTTCGATTATTTGCTTTAATCATATTTAATTGTTTCTTGTATCTGTTTGTAATGTCGACACCCTTAAATCACCTCTATCTGTTAGTCGTTGATTACTGTTACTGCTGGTAACTTATAGATTTATTGATTGGCATAACATTAGCAAAATGAGCCTGATTAGTCGCTGATTACACAGCTTAGTCGCTCATTAGTCGCTGCTTTTCTCACGAAATATTTAATTTGTTCAAATTACAAATATTTCCTAGTATACCAGATATTGTTCCAATTTGAAACAAAGATTATCATGTGTAGGTACTATTTTGTATTTCACAGTGATACAGATTCACTGCGATTTTAACAACTGAAGACGAAAAAATCCGACGTTAGACATAGGTCGAGTTGTGAGTTTTGTTGAGATTGCTACAGAACGAGGTTTCTGCATCCAATGGTGTCATTCTTGTTTTCATGTGCGTGAAGTGCTCATACGGGCATTTATGATCACCACTTTCACGAATTTCCTGCATTTTTGAGATTGTTATACAACGACATTGCTGTGTCCAGTGATTTTTTTTGTTGTTTTCGTCTGCGCAAAGAAATCATGCGTGCGTTACTGATGGTGGCCGTAACAAATTGCATGCAAACTTGAGATTGCTACACAACGAGGTTGCTGCATCCAGAGATGTTTCTTCTTGTTTTCATGGGCGCGTAATGCTCATGCATGCGTTAGTGCTCGCGTCTTTGACGAATTCTATACATTTTTGAGATTGTTACACAATGCTGTTTCTGGATTTAGGGATTTTTGTCTGTTTTTATGGGCGCGAAGCTCCCATATACAAGTTTGTGAGTTTGTTACACCCAATGTTTTTTTTTTATGAACGCGGAGCGCTCATACATGAATTTGTATTCATGTGTTCATACATTAGCTAATAAATTTACGCTACTTCAAACATAATGAAATTGATATGCAATATTGAGTTGCAATACAATATTCTCCCTGTGGAATATGAATTGCATAACATTTATCATTTATTTATAAAGACACACAAAATAATTCCGTTACATTATGGCCTATGAGTGAAATACATTTGTGGCGTTTTTTAAAGATTTTACACTATTTAAAACCTAATGAAATTGTATTTTAATGCTGAGGTGTAATACGTACTAACTGTAGAATATCGAGTGTGTAGCATTTATTTCTTCATTTACATGACCGCAAAAGAGAATCTGGTTAAAGTATTGTATATAAGTTATGGAGTCAATAAAAGTGCGTTTACAGATGCGGTATGCCTTTTTAAGCTTAAAAAATCTTAGTACAATACGTTGTGTGCATAAATTCGACATTTCCATAGTTGTGTTTTGCAAGCTGAATAAAAATTTAGCTTAATAGGTTGTTTGTATAAAAATCTGTACATTGTATACAGGGCTGCAGAAGAAAAATTAAAGTTACCTTCTATAGCCTTCTAATGTTCTAATAGTTACCTTCTAATCCTGAAAATAAATTTTCAAATGTGTTATACGTTTTATAGCTGAATTGAATTTTTGCAAACTATGTGTATACAAATATGTAGATCTGCAGGGTTGATCAAAAGAATTGTAGTATATTCTCAATTGCTGAAATTGGGAGTTTAACCGTGCTTTGCGTTTTCTATATTTTTTATTATTTACCCATCATAAGTAGTATAGGTCTTGTAATCATTTTGGAAATCGAAAAAAAAATTGACGGATTTACACGTTTCAGACACTGGAGATTCCGAAAAACATATTTTTAGAAAAAAATATTTTGCCGTCCGTCTGTCTGTGTATGTGTGTCTGTGAACGCTCTATCTCCCGAACAAATTGAGATAGAGACGTGAAATTTGGTATGTACATAGTATATAACATTAATTACACACAAAAAATTATAGCTTATTGAATCTCAGTAATCTTGATTATCGGAACTATATTTTCGGACTCCCGAAAAAGGTATATAAAATTTTTCGAAATTGTTTATTTTAAGGAGTGAATATGAAAGACAATAACAAAAATAAAGTTTGCATAAAAAATGAAGTTAATCGGATAATGAGTTGCCGAGATATTTGTAATCCTATTTTCAACACTCTTCGATTTTTTATGACCCTGTATTTCATCCAAATTTCAATTCAAAAATAGATTTTAATTGGAAATGAGACACCTAATCCGACGCATTAAACCATTAGTTAATATTATTAAGAATTTTAGAGTTATAAGGATGTTTCATTTACACAATTTACTAATAGAACATTTAAAGTTTATGACGTCATCAAGCCATGATTTTATTTGAATTACAATGCATTTTATAAGAAGTTTACACATGTTTTATTTTCATACTTTATGTTATGCATATCCATGATAGATAAGAATTACGGTGGCCCCCAACGACTAGTTTAGATTTATTTATTTTACCTCACTAAATAGTGAAGTTTTGTTACAGTATTCTGGAATTAGATAAAAGTGTTTCATAATGTATGAGTGACACATGATTTTCTTTCCTCTTGTGTAATTTTCTGCAAAACAATCTTTTATTTCCATTTATTCTAGTGTGGGATCTTTTAAAAGGTTTTAAATTATCAGAAATTAGATGCATTTTTTCACGCATTAAACTCCCCACACAAACATAAACAATGAATTTTTTTTTTAACAAAAAAATTATTAAAAAAATTCAAGTAGTTTAAATTTGGTATCTTTATGAAATTCTCTTTTAAAACCGAAAAACTTAAAAAATTATAATCGAAAAAAATTAATAGTCGACTTTCATTCAAATAAACGTAGGGGAAGGTGGCCTAAAATGATCCCCTTAAGAGAAAAACTTGTGTAAAATAACATCTCATCAAAAACAACTCGTTGTAAATGATCCCGCCAAGCCACAAACCTAAAACGTCAGTCATAAAAAGAAGTGATATCACATAAAAAGAAGAGATATAGAAGTGAATACTCCGACTCCCGTGTAAAATTCTATCACCACTCATAATGTTTCCAAAGGACTCGGAGTGAGGTACAGTATGTGAAAACTGCTTGGCGACCTGCAGGTTTTTATAATGTTTACGTATCCGGCAATTACATATGACTATAGTATTATTTTATTTTATTTTATTTTATTTTATTTATTTATTTATTTATATATTTATTTTGCTCCCATAAAATTATAAAAAGTTGAAGCTTCTGTGTTTGCATGTCCTTTCTTATTTATGAGCTTGAAAAATCAATTTGTTGATTTTTTTTACCATTATTTAAACTAGAAACACACTCTTACGAAGAGGATTTTTTAAGTAAACATATAAAGATTTTGAGTTTGTAATATATATATATACTAGCTTACCCGCCCGGCGTTGCCCGTGCCAACAACCTTAAATGTACCTGAAATCAGTGTTGAACATTTTTTTTTATTTTTAAACAAATCTAATGTTGGGGGGCCCCACAACCTTAGACAACAAAAACTGGGCGTGCCATACACACTCCCATATATTACCATAAGTCGAGTCGAAAGAGCCATACCCCTTCATGATCCAGCCCATAGAACCAGAGATAGAAAAGCACCCCTGGTGGTGAAAATCGAAAAGCTCTATCTATGTAGAGTTGAATGAGACATACCCCGTCGTGATCCAGCCTATAGAATCAGATATAGGAAAACACCCCTTGTGGTGAAAATCCGAACTAAAATCAGTCAGCTTTATCGATGTCAAGTGGAAAGAGCCATACCCCATTGTGATCCAGCCCATAGAAACAGAGATAGGAAAGCACCCCTTGGTGGTGAAATTCAGAACTAAAATAGGTAAGCTCTATTGATGTTGTGTCGAATGAGCCAAACCGTGTCGTGATGTGACCCATAGAACCCGAATTAGCTGCAAAATCCTTTAGTTACACCTTCCACCGCCAGGGAGCACAATATGTTCTATACGAACGTAACTGAATTCATTAAGGTTATCGATGTCGATTCGAATGAGGCATACCCCGTCCTGATCCAGCCCATAGAACCAAAGATACGAAAGCGCCCCCTGTGGTGAAAATCCGAACTAAAATCAGTCAGCTCTATCGATGTCAAGTGTAAAGAGCCATACCCCATTGTGATCCAGCCCATAGAAACAGAGATAGGAAAGCATCCCTTGGTGGTGAAATTCAGAACTACAATAGGTAAGCTCTATTGATGTTGTGTCGAATGAGCCAAACCGTGTCGGGATGTGACCCATAGAACCCGAATTAGCTGCAAAATCCTTTAGTTACACCTTCCACCGCCAGGGAGCACAATATGTTCTATACGAACATAACTGAATTCATTAAGGTTATCGATGTCGAGTCGAATGAGGCATACCCCGTCCTGATCCAGCCCATAGAACCAAAGATACGAAAGCGCCCCCTGTGGTGAAAATTCGAACTAAAATCAGTAAGCTCTATTGATGTCGGGTGGAAAGAGCCATACCCCGTCGTGATCCAGCCCATAGAAACAGAGATAGCAAAGCATCCCCTGGTGGTGAGAGGAAGTTGAAGTAGAATAAATGTGATATTTAATAAAAAGTCGTTCCACCCCACCCCCCTTTATCTCGCCATTTTCGCTAATTATTACAAATATACAAATGTTTCTTAATTACATCTAATGTCCCGATCTGATAATGGGGTTTCCCTATCTACCTATCCTAATCCGCTTTTTCCTATCATAATAGAAAAAAGCATATTTTATCAAAGAATCGCTGGCAAACGCGAATTTCGTCAAAGGTTTACAAGAAAAACACGAATTTTATCAAATAATCGCTGAAAAAAACATGAATTTTGTAAAAGGATCGCTAAAAAAACATGAATCTCGTCAAAAGGCAGCAGAGAAAACACGAATATTGTCAAACGATCATTAAAAAAGCAAATTTCATCAAAGGATCACGGAAAATGCGAATTTCATCAAACGATCGCGGGGAAAACGCAAATTTTGCCAAAGGATCACAGGAAAAATGTGAATTTCGTCAAAGGATCGCTAAAAGAAAAAAACACGAATTACGTCGTAGGATCACTGAAAAAACATGAATCTCGACATAAGTATGTGGAAAAACACGAATTTCGTAAAAGGATCACAAAAAAAGCAAATTTCGTCAAATGATAGCAGGAAAAACTTGAATTTCATCGAAGAATCACAGAAAAAATACGAAATTCGTCAAAGGATTGTAGAAAAAATGCAGATTTTGTGAAAGGTTCACAGAAAAAACTTTCGTGAAGGGGTCGCGGAAAAAATGCAACTGTCTTTATTAAAATCAGCACACACACACAAACCTCTACACAAACAAACCTATTCTGTCTTCCTGCCTGAGGAAAGCACCGTAATTATAACACCTAGGCCTGATTTTTTTATTTCAATTTAGATTTTTTTTTTAATTATTAAAACATGCATACGGAATTCTGGATTCGAGGCCATTCCATGCTCTCCGCCAATCCACAGCAACAAAGCAGACAGCCAATGAGAGCAGGTGTGAATATGGGATGATCCAGGATCCAGCGACGGCTGTTCATGTTCACAGCTGAAAGCGGCTAGCCACAGATTTCATTGTTTTGTTTATGTTTGAGTTTTATTTTAAAGAAAAGGTATATATTTTTGGCTAATTGTGGTTCACATAAGTTAGTTGCAATTGTCTTCATTCTTTGCATGCGTAGTTGCCCCCATATATTATGTGTTTGGTAAGAGTATATTTTGCACTTTACTGAATGTTTTCGTAGCGTTAGACATATCAGCTCATGTTCTTAAATGAAACAAACTGTTTTCAATAACAAATCTTAATGAATCAAATTAATCTTACACTTTACTATAAAATGTACAGTTCTACAATTTATCGCATATTACAATGTTCTTGGGAACTAAAAATGTAGTCCAATAACAGTAACGGAAAGAAAAATTGTAAATAACAATAAATAAATAATCATAAACTTTACATCATTGAATTAACAAACTCATATATAAGATACAACTTTAAACTGATATGCCTTATCAACTGTTGTCGAAATCAAGATAATGTAAATAATTCTCAAACATTATGAGTTTGCTAAGAAATTAAAACATTCAGTGCAGTGTAGGATGTATTTTTTCCTCAAAACAATTTAATTTGTAAATATGAAGTTAAAAAAAAAAATCCCCGTTTTCTCACATATTATGAGTTTTATCAGCAAGTTAAAACATTAAGTAAATATGAATGATTTGCGGAGCTGTTTCTATCAAAGTTCAATCAGTTCGCCCAAAAATCCTCAACAAAAATAATTATAAAGAGTGCGATGACAACATAAATTTGCATGTCCGTTCTTGGGCGATTCTTATAAAACACAAAATTTGTCACAAAATGGTGATTTTTTACAACATGCTTACAAATTAAAATGGTTTATAATTATTTTAAAAAAAACTCGGCCAGAAATAACATTGATTTTACATTTTTAAAGACTTATTCTTTATAATTATTTTGAAACATCTCCGCAAACCATTCATATTTATTTATTGTTTTACTTTCTGATAAAACTCATAATGTGAGAAAACGGAAAATCACAAAATTCATCAATCAATAGTTGAAAAAAATCTCAAAAATCATCAAATGGTCTCGGGGGAAAAAATGCAAATATCGGCAAAGAGCTTTAAAAAAAAATCACAATTTGTCAAATGATTTGGGGGGGGGGGTAATTGTGAAATATACCAAATGGTTTTGAAAATCATCAAACGACAGCAGGGGAAAAAAATCTTTTTTCAATCAATCATCACAATTGGCGAGTGTGACTATTAAGATGGCCAGTGGTGGCAAAACAGTCAATCGACAAATTTTTAGTATTACTTGCAGATTGGTGAGTGCTAATTTTGTCCTATATGTGAGTGATTCTTATGAAACTCATGTCACAAAATGAACATCATAATCATTTCACGGACTGGGAATTTATAATCAGTTCATCAAAACAATTTAATAATTACGGTAAAATCCCGTTAATCCGCCCCCCTAAATGCGACGGAAAATCGTAAAATAACCAGGGGGGCGCTTGCACGGTATTAGAATTGTAGTATATGATATTTATGGGTGGTGGTGGTGGTGGTTGGATGCTATCGGCCGATCGTCGCAAAGTATGCATTCTATAAAGTGACAAAAGAAACAAATTTGGAAAAAAAAATGATATACAAAATAGAAAAACAGTATAACTTTACTATTAATGGCGATTTCAGATTATAAAAAATTCTGAATTTTAGAAGCTTTGAAACTGGAATGCATTTAGATTAATAATAACACTAATATCTGTCATTAATATGGTAACAGAAAAATAAAACAAACTTAATAATTTAAAATAATTAAAAAACTCCGAGAAATTGCAGTTGAAATTTTTAGTCGCCCAAGAATCGACTGCTTTTCTTGAACTTTACTTTCTATAAAATGAAAACATTCTGCAAATAATTTCCGTTCTCAGGTGATTAAGATTTAATAATTATTTACTGAATGTTTTCATTTTATTCAAAGTAAAGTTCAAGAAAAACATTAGATTCTTGGGCGACTAAAAAAGTTCTTAAATCATAAACATCACTCAAAAACGCCCCAACAAAAAATAATGAATATATAGAAACAGCTCAGAAAATCGGTTTCATTAAGAATATTTTTAGTCTCCCAAGAATCGACTGCTTTTCTTGAACTTTACTTTCTATAAAATGAAAACATTCAGCAAATAATTTCCATTCTCAGGTCAATTGATTAAGATTTAATAATTATTTACTGAATAAAACATTAGATTCTTGGGCGACTAAAAAAGTTCTTAAATAAAACTTCTTACATGGAGTTAAAAATGGTTCTTAAATGGAGTTCAATAACAAATCTTAATGAGAACATACATCTTAACAATTTATCGCATGTTATGAATTCACCATTCTCGGGAACTAAAAATGTAGTCCAAAACAATTACAGGAAAAAAAATGTAAACAATAAATAAATACTCAAAAATTTAATGTAAATTGTTTGTATCCATCAAAAATATTTAATTTGTAAGTATGAGGTAAAAAATAAATCACAATGGATTCCTAACCGCCCAAGAACTAAAATTATTTACTGAATATTTTCATACTAAAAATGTTAAAAAATGAAACAAACTAACTAAAAATACAGTCAAAAACAGTTTTTTTTTTAAATATTATAAGCGTTGCACAAATTATTTACTGAATATTTTCATACTAAAAATGTTAAAAAATGAAACAAACTAACTAAAAATACAGTCAAGAATAGTTTTTTAAATATTATAAGCGTTGCAGATACATGAAGATATACTTTCTGTTCAGTGAAGTGTAAGATGAAATAGGCCTAAACCCCAGTGACAAAACTAACTATCGGGAACTTAATATGATATATATTGCATATTTCAAACTATTTTTGAAATATTATTAGCGTTGCAGACACACGAAAATAGTTCTGTCACTGGGTTTAGGCCTATTTCATCTTACACTTCACTGAACAGAAAGTAAATAAACTAACTTACGGAAACTTAAAATAAATATATAAAAAGGAACAGAAACTAAAGAAACTAACTTACGGTGATTTAAATTAGTAAAAAATATATTTTACAATACTAAAATGTTTAAAAATAGAAAACTATAGCTCAACAGTAATAACTGCTGTTTGATTTATATATATGAGTTTGTTAATTTACAATCTTTCTGTTACAGCTTTTGACTACATTTTTAGTTCCCGAACTGTACGTTTTATAGTAAAGTGTAAGATTAATTTGATTCCTTAAGATTTGTTATTGAAAACAGTTTGTTTCATTTCAGAACATGAGCAAATATGTGAACGTTTTGAAACCATTCAGTAAAATGCAAGTTATATTCTTACCTAAAACATAATATATGGGGGCAACTAAACATACAAAGAATGAATACAATCAAAACTAACCTACTTTAATCTCAATCAGGCAAAAATTAATCTCAATTCCTTTTCTTTAAAATAAATCTAAAAAATAAACACTGTGCTACGACTAATAAACTGTCGTCGCTGGTCGCTAGATCCTGGATCCTACACCTGCTCTCATTGGCTGGCTGCTTCGTTGCCGAGGCTATTTCATGGGAGGAGCTTGAAATAGCCTCGAACCCAAAATTCCATGTACACGTTTTAATTTTTTTTTAAAATCTATATTAAAATTTAAAAATCCGGCCGCGAGGTATACTATCCGGTGACAACATCTACACCTGACAAAAATTTCTGAGTCCTAGGTGTTATAATTACGGAGAAATCCGCGGGCAGGCAGGCAGGCAGACATACACTTAAGTTTATATATATATATATATATATATATATATATATATATATATATATATATATATATATACACAGGCTGATTATAAAAAAACTATCCCGATATATGAGCCCCTAACTATCATACCATTCACAGAAACTGAATGAAACTTTGGTTTAAAGTATTTTGAGGTATGCGCTCAAGAATCATATGAAAGACAACAGTTAAATTCTAACAGTTACGGTTACACTGACAAAATTTCGAAAATTTCTAATGCCAACACCTACTTTTTTTTATTGGAATGTGATCTTCGTAGTGAAAAACCATAAAAAGCGTTGGAACGGTACCTGTAGCACGAAAATCGCCGGCGCTAGACAGACTAAAACGAATAGTGAAAACAACCAACAAGGACAGAGAAGCAACAGAAAACAAAACAATATATTGTGTTTCATACATTTTCCATTTTACACACGACGACACTTTACATGCGGCAGATGGTGGATAGCACTGAACAATAAAATGTTTTACTTTCTGTTGCTTCTCTGTCCTTTATTGGTTGTTTTCACTTTTCTTCTTAGTCTGTCTAGCGCCTGCGATTTTCGTGCTACAGGTACCCTTCCAACGCTTTTTATGGTTTTTCACTACGAAGATCACATTCCAATAAAAAAAGTAGGTGTTGGCATTTGAAATTTTCGAAATTTTGTCACTGTAACCGTAATTGTTAGAATTTAACTATTGTTTTTCACGTGATTCTTGAGCGCATACCTCAAAATACTTTAGGCCAGAATTTCATTCTGTTTCTGTGAACGGTATGACAGTTATGGGGTCATATATCGGGAAAGTTTTTTTATAATAACCCTGTATATGATGATCATACGCATGATAATAACAATGCACCTTATAATAAACGTTAACTAAATTGGGATATATTGCAGTAATTCTAGCGTAAGCGGAATCTTATAGATCTGGGGAAAAATCCGTTCTGTCAGTTCTTTCGCATACAAAAATATTTATAAAAGTGATATAACAAAAATTAAAAATTTATTTGATTTTCAAAATTGATATACTGCATATATTATAAAAGCCTGCAGGTCGCCAAGCAGTTTTCACATACTGTACCTCACTCCGTGTCCTTTGGAAACATTATGAGTGGTGATAGAATTTTACACGGGACTCGGAGTAGGCACTTCTATATCTCTTCTTTTTATGTGATATCACTTCTTTTTATGACTGACGTTTTAGGTTTGTGGCTTGGCGGGATCATTTACAACGAGTTATTTTTGATGAGATATCACTCCTTTTTATAAGGTATTTAATTTCAATTATACAGATTCCATTTATATTCAGAAAAGAAAAGATAAAAGACAGATGAAAGGGGCACAAAAAAATATAAAAATAAATAAATAGTGATGCAATAAATATAATTGTACATCAGAATTATACAATTTATTGAGTGACTTATTCCAATGTACATGTCGCTACCATAGCAACGGGGAAACTTTTATATTAATTTCCTTACATTGTGTTCATCAGATTATTTATGACATGTATATTTTCCTTTTTCTTTTGTTTATACCACTCTTCCGTTTATATATATTCAAAAAACAAAAAATAGAAAATTTTACAGTAGTTTACAAACTAATTAAAATACTGCAGTTTCAGAAAAATGTGGAAAAATAAGAAGCACTTTTTTTCGGTCAATTATAACAATAAGTTTATGGAGCATACTTTACCGAGAATAATCATTTTTTTTCTACGAACCATTGTAATTTACAGAGATTTTTATACTAATATATTAAATATTATTTTTGAAAATTACTGAGCACCTTAAAAATTTTTTATTTGTTAAGTTTTTTAACTCAACGTTTCGAGAATCGGAAAATATAAGATTCGCAACGTTTCCAAAAGTATAACAAGAACGAAAAATCATGCGTCAAGCATAGATTATGTAGCACTTTCCAACGCTTCTAAAATAATTTTACAAATCATTACCGTTTAATAAGCTGAAAGATGACATCTAAGTAAACAATTTGGAAAACGCATAACATATTTAAAAACGTAATTTCGGGAATTTTCAATATATACAATATTCGGAAAAATATCCGAATACTTTTATGTAGCCCTGTATAGGATCTATAGATTTGTATATATACATAGGATGCTAAATTTTAGTTTAGTTAGGAAACGCGTAGCACAGTTTAAATTCTCCTTCTGGAGTTTGTCAATAAACGGAAATGTGTTCGCGAACTTTTGTGCTGCCCTGTATAGGATCTACAGAATTTATACACACCACGTAATAGACAAAAAGCTAGTTAAGATTAAAATCGCGTTCAGTAACTTAAAACGCACTTCCAGGAATTATTGTTAACAGACAGGAGAGAATTCTTTTGTGTGTCCCTGTAAATGAACGATGACTGCTATACACACACTATTCTGTAGTAAGCCTCTTGTAATGCACCTTAGTAATATATATAAACTTCAATGCGTTTAAAATAGTGGAACATTATTTAAATAAGCCGCAGACGATTTTTCTCCATAGACGTAATGTAACGGAATTATTTTGACTGTCCCTGTAAAGTAACTCTAAGTGCTATACACCTACTATTCCATATTAAGCTTCTTCTAATGCATCTTAGTGATCTATATAAATTTCAATGCGTTTACAATAGTGAAACATTTTTAAAATAAACCGCAAATGATTTTTCCCCATAGACCGCAATGTAACGGAATTCTTTTGAGTGTCCCTGTAAGAAAACTATAAGTGCTACACACTTCAGTTGAAATAGGGAACGTGCCATAGATAACGACAATAACATATAAAAATTGCAGAGCAATCCGAGCATATTTACGGGAGTTAGAGCACGGACAGACGGCCAGACGGCCAGACGGCCATACGGCCAGACGGCCATCCGGCCAGACAAACCGAAGTCATAAGCACTTTTCAACTAGGTTGGAAAGTGCTAAAAACTATAAAAGTGATTTCAAAATAGAAACTGTTCGTAGGATAACATGTATTCCAAAATTTTGTGTGATTTTGTAAATATACCGCAAAGACTAAAGCGTTTACATAATGAACCGTTTAAAAAGATGTAAAATTTTATTAAAATTTTTGATCTGATAATTCATAAAGCTTTAAATTAGATTTTAACAAGAACGAAAATTCATCCGTCAAGCATAGATTATGTAGCACTTTCCAACGCTTCCAAAATAATTTTACAAAACATACCGTTTAATAAGCTAAAAGATAACATCTAAGTAAACAATTTGGAAAACGCATAACATATTTAAAAACATAATTTCAGGAATTTCCAAAAGATACAATATTCGGAAAAATATCCGAATACTTTTATTCAGCCCTGTATATGATCTATAGATTTGTATATGCTAGGATGCTAAATTTTAGTTTAGTTAGGAAACGCGTAGCACAGTTTAAAATTATCTTTCTGGAGTTTCTGTCAATAAACGGAAATGTGTTCGCGAACTTTTGTGCTGCCCTGTATAGGATCTACAGAATTTATACACACCACGTAATAGACAAAAAGCGAGTTAAAATTAAAATCGCGTTTAGTAACTTAAAACGCACTTCCAGGAATTAGTGTTAACAGACAGTAGATAATTCTTTTGTGTGTCCCTGTAAATGAACGATGACTGCTATACACACACTATTCTGTAGTAAGCCTCTTGTAATGCACCTTAGATATATATATATAAATTTCAATGCGTTTAAAGTAGTGAAACATTATTTAAATAAACCGCAGACGATTTTTCTCCATAGACGTCATGTAACGGAATTTTTTGACTGTCCCTGTAAAGTAACTATAAGTGCTATGCACACCCTATTCCATATTAAGCTTCTTCTAATGCACCTTAGTGATATATATAAATTTCAATGCGTTTAAAATACTGAAACATTATTTAAATAAACCGCAAATGATTTTTCCCCATAGACCGCAATGTAACGGAATTCTTTTGAGTGTCCCTGTAATAAAACTATAAGTGCTACACACTTCCGTTGAAATAGGGAACATGCTATAGATAACGACAATAACATATAAAAATTGCAGAGCAATCCGAGCATATTTACGGGAGTTAGAGCAGGGACAAACGGCAGACGGCGAGACGGCAGACGGCCAGACTGCCAGACGGCAGACGGCCAGACAAACCGAAGTCATAAGCACTTTTCAACTAGGTTGGAAAGTGCTAAAAAGGAGCGTGATTAAGCCAAAAATGACTTCATTTACTAAATGCACAAAATACATAAAGACACAAAATACATAATTAATGATTCTAGTCTGTCCATTCCAATTCGGGGATCCTAAAATATAGGTCCCCACTACCCGGCAGTCCATGAATTAATTAGGACATATGTATGCAGCTGTTAAGAGGCTACTTCGCTCAGACGAAAACAGCCGCTCGCTAATGTTAATCCTATGGAGGAAATAATTTAAGATATCTTGTTGGCATTTCAATAGTTTTAAATGATTTTGTTTTGCATTTCGATTTTTGTTGCATTTTTTTTTTATTGAGGATACTTTCACTTTCAAAACCGGTTCCGAAAGTGAAAGTATCTTAATAAAAAAAAACTTGTAATCAAAATTGAAAAAGTACAAAGGAGCGTGAATAGAGATTGACCTCAGCTATCCAATGTAAAAAAATCTTTTAAAAATATTGAAGTGCGAACGAGGTACCTTAAAATATTTCCTGCATAGGATTAACATTAGTAAGCGGGTGTTTTCGTCTAAGTGAAGTAGCCTCTTAAAATGTTCTCTAAATCGACACTAGAGGCAATAAGTACAGCTCGGCAAATATGAAACACGGCATTGCTTCATCATGGCTTTGTTTTGTGAGGTGTTCGTTCTCCGAACATTCTTAAAAGGTGATGTTTGTGGTTCTAGCAGTGCCCTGGCACCAGGCACCCAAGTTTTTCAGGAGCTCCAACGGCGCATTCAATTATTGCTTCCGATCGGCTAATAAACATTTAATTTTAGCTAGTCGCTAAATAATAAACTCCAAACTTGTTTTTAGTTTAAACTGTCTACTATGGATATATTGTTATTTTATTAGATGCTATTTTAATGAACACTAATATTTGAAACCTTTGAAGGCTACTATATAAATTTTCATTCAACACAGAATCGAGTAAAGTCTTTTTTAAATAATGGTAACTGAATTCTGTATACTACCTGGACATAAAACTGTGAAATATTACAAAAAGTAGATTTTTTTTGTAGCTTTTAGAAGCCCCCCCCCCTCAGCCCTTTTGTATAAGAATTTTTCCATTATCAGATTTACAAGTTCTAAGGTACTTGACTACGTTTGAATATTTTTTAATAAATTAGCCTAAGTAATTACAAAATATTTTTACATGCATAGATACCTATTTTTAGATCCAGTGCATCATTGAAAAAGATGTATCTATATAGAAAATTATAATTCATTTTCTATATTCTTTCTAGTTTTTAAATTATTTTTTTCACTCATTTAGATGTCACTTCATAGATTCAATTACAATTTTATTTATGAGAGAGAGAGAGAAAAAAAAGAGATTTTTAAATATTTTTTATGAATGAATGGCGATAGATTTCTAGACTAGATAGGGAGAATAATGACAGTTGGTAATCGGATAAAACAATCTGAATTTATTAACGATAATTTCAGATAATTTTACAGTACCGAATTTTAAGGAATATAATTTTTTTGAATGTGACTTAGTGGAGAAGAATAAGTGCCCCATTCCCCCCCTACCCATGCATATCTCCGTCTATCTATCTTTCTTTCTTTCTTTTTTTTTTTTTGTCAGTGTCATAAGTTAATTAAAGTAAATTAAAACATGTCTCAAGATTCTGTGTAAGATATAGAAATAAAAAGAAAGTTTAAAGTATTAACAATAGAATGTATGTAATCTCATATATATATATTATCTGCAAACTTTTTAACTGGTTTGTTTATATTTATACATACAACTCATGTATTATATGTTTAATTATTTGCTTACATAAATATTCAAGATCATGAAGAGTAGAGTTTATTTGACTCAAACAATTGTCAACATTACCTAAAGGGCTGATAAAGCATTACTAAAATAACATATTTTGCATTTAAGGATATTTATTTTTTTCAAATTTTCATTAAAAAAATTTTTGGAATATCGAATGTATTTTAACAGTAGTGAAATGACTCCTGTTTACATAAATGAAATTTCAGATATCAAACTTAATTAGTATTTTTGATTTACCAGCTAAAGTAAAAAATCCCAGGGTTTTTTTTTTTTAGGGGGGAGGGGAGCATTTTTGTGAAAAGTAAAAGAAGTTATTTTTGTGAAATGTATTATATTTTTGCGAAAAAAAACATTTTGTAACAAAAGAGGAAATACAGTTATTCAAATTCAACCAAGCATTTATTAAAAATAACTTCTGCATGTCCTTCTGTTAATGTTTTACTTTTTGGTGAATTTGTTTTGTTAGTAGATTACACATTTTAAAAGCTAACACAGTAAAAATAATTAATGAAAAATATGTTTTTGTGGAATTGAATTTTGTGAAGGGTCCTGTTTTATTAAAAGGAGTTTTATGAAGGACTCTGCTTTATTAAATGGATTTTTGTGAAGGGGTCCCCAAATTTTTTCTGGATTGACCCCTAGTATGTGTATATGTGAAAACACGATGGGAAAAGGGAGAGGGGATAAGTTTGATTCTGAAAGTTTATTATGTACAGCTATTATAACTTTTTATATACCGTACAATCAATGGTTTAGGACATATCAATTCTGTCATGATAGATAAAATTGGAAGTGACAAAACGTTTATTTGAAGAGAAGCATTATTTTAAAACAAAAGTGTTTCTGGATTTTTTGCCTGGTGTTATTTTAAAAATTAACAATTTTTTTAACAATGTATTTCAGCCCTTTACTTCTATTGTAATATTTTAAATTATATATAATTTTGAAATTAAAACACAGTTGAAACTTAAATGTAATTAAATAAATATTTCAAATTTCTCAAAAATTGCGAACTATAACGTAAAGCTCAAAAACAGAAATAACAATAGTATAGTGTTAATCAATGATAGAGTTGTTTAATTAATATAAAGATATTCGTGATTTCAAAAAAGAATAAACCTACTAGAAATTTTCAATCAAGCAGGGCGGTCGCTCTGCCAAGCCAAGCTTAAAAAAAAAAACGCCACACAAACAACGCCAAGAACTGGAATAAAGACCGCTAATGCTTATATACAGAAAGCAACTTCGCAATGTTAAATCGACAAAACATGCCAGATTAAAATATCAGATATCAAACAAACCAAGCGTCGTAGAAAAAAAAAAAACGAAAACTAGAAGAATCTAAGGAAGAATTTCTTCAATTTAAGACCAAACTCATCTTCATAAGTGATTTATAAACAGAGATATAGCTTTTTTTTTAAAAACGTCGAGTTACTTAAAATGATCACTATTTTCTTCGTCAACCTTTTTTTTTTTTTCAAACAAGCTACAGGCCTTAATATTGGGCAGAATAAAAAAAGGATTGCATTTTTGGACAAGTAATTACGTAATCTATGTGCTTTTATAAAATTCAGTGTAAAAAAAAATATTTTCTATCCTTAATTAGCAAAAAACTGTTAATTAACTTAGCGATTAAAAAATTATGCCAAAACAGAGATAAAACCCGCCAACGACCATGTACCATCTGTATTAAAATAGCACAAATCAGTTACAGGTTATAATATAACCACATCAAATTTCATCTGCAAGTCAGCCATTTTCTTCTGAAGATATTTTTTTTTTAAATAAAACTTCACAATTATAAGAACACATATTTTTTCAAATAATTAAATATGACTGCAAACTGTGGCAGATGATTGTTTCTAACATGAATAAGTATGAGAAATTGCGTGTTACGGATATGGATCTGGGTAGCTCAGTCGCAGAGCGTCGGCATGGTACGCATAAGGTCCCAGGTTCGAGTCCAGGCCCAGGTCAATTTTTCACTCATGTTTGTTTAGTGTATTTAATTGTCTGATAAAATGCGTGTTCTTATAAATAAGGTAATCAGACGTAGTGTTTATGCTTTAAAAATATTTTAAATATATAATTTACGTTTTTAGAAAGATCTTTAAAAATAAATTAGTTTTTGAGGGAAGATGTACCTTCTAAAATGTATACATTAAGAGTTATCGCCATTTAAAATTTCTTTCCAAACGTAAACAAAAATTTTGAAATGAATTAAATGTGATTCATTTATTTCTAAAAATAAAAAAACACGGTAAAGGACAGGCATTTCGTTCGCAGGAATACCTTTCACGTCATCTACTATATATACGAGGCTAGCGAAAAAGAAAGGCTACCGCTGTGCTTTACGCGTATCTTTTTTTACAGACCGCGGGAATCACGTGAGGCTCGAATCCACCAATGCAGGTGTACGAAAAGAGCATCACGTCACTCTAGCGGTCTGTAAAAAAAGATAAGTGGAACGCACCGCGGTAGCCTGTCTTTTTCGTTAGCCTCACTATATATATAAAACACAAACGGAAATTTCGTTCCGTTCCTTTATAACTCGAGATCTGCTGAATGGAATTTGCTGGAACTTGCACTGTTCGAGAGATAATTTTTCAGGGAAGGTTTTAGTATGTAACACAACGTTCTACGTATAATAACTATCGAATTATGATAGAAAGTTCTGTTATTTTGGCCGAAAAGGTTACCATTGCTAATTTTTTGGCGATCATTACTGTTGCAGAAAGAAATGAAAAGGCTATACATCTCGAAAAATAAAAGAAAAACTGTTATAATTTTATTTAAAAAAAAAAAAAGAAAGAAAGAAAGAAAAAAAAAAAAGAGTTTTGATGAGAGAATATTATAAAACGAAAATATTTAATTTAAACATGATTAGAAATGTTCATAATGCTTAAAACATTATTCAAGGGGCAAGATTTCTATTGAAACAAATTTGGCGATTTATCTTTTGTTTTTGGCGATTTTGATTTTACTTTTGACCCCAAACAATTTGATTTTAAGCCAAAAAGTGTCTTTTTTTGTTGCAGAAAGGATTGAAATGGCTATACATCTGGAAAAATAAAAGAAAAAACTGTTACTAATTTTATTTTTTTTAAAAAGAAAGAAAAGAAAAAAAAGAAAAACAGTTTTGATGAGAGATTTTAGGCCAAAAGGTGTTTTTTTTCCAAGTGTACGACTGCATTTTCGCAGTAATTTTTTTTTTTGGTACTTTTTGGTTAGCCGGGCGCCAGTGATACACATATATACACATATATCTACACAAATACATGTATATACATACATATATATGTGTGTATGTGTGTGTGTGTGTGTGTGTGTGTGTGTGTGTGTGTGTGTGTGTTCATATATCACTGGTGCCCGGCTAACCGAAAAGTACCTTTGTTTATTCAAATGCAAACTATATTAATGGCAATATACTTCTATTTACTTCTACATATATGAAATTTCTTTCCGGCTGCTTATAACTCGAGTTCTGCTGAATGCATTTTCGTAGAACTTAAACTAAGATAATTTTTAAGGGAAGGTTTTAATGTATAACATATCGTTCTATGTAGCTTAGTTATATAATTATTCTGGGAAGTTCTATAATCAGATCAATCCGATTATGAAAGATTAGCCTTTTTAAAAGATTTTGCCGAATGTATTTCGATGGAACCTATACTGTTAAATAATTTTCTAGGGAACGTTTTATTATATAACGTTGCTTAGTTCTAGAATTATAGGGGGAAATTCGAAAATCGGGTGACCATTTTTTTTATCAAATATTAGCCTTTTCAATATTTGATTCCGATTATGAAAGATTAGCCTTCTAAAAAAGTTCTACTGAACGGATTTTGATGAGAATTGTATTGTTAGTTAGATGCTATTTCAGAAATGGTGTTAATGTACTATATATTGTCCTACGTTGCTTAGTCCAACAGTTATGTGTGAAGGTTATATAGTCAAGTGAACCCGATTCCGAAATATTAGCCTTTTTGATAGTTTTTACTGGGTGTATTTTTTGCGACTTGCATTGTTAAGTAGATAATTTGTAAGGATTGTTTTAGTATATTTTATATCGTTTTGTTGTTTTAGAATTATGTGGAAAAGTTCAATAATCAGATTATCAAAGATTAGCCTTTATAAAAACTTCTTCTGAATGGATTTTGTTAGTTAATTTGTTTGCATTGTTATTTCGATAATTTTTAGTGATGGTTTTAGTATATTGCATATAGTTTTATCATTCTTTAGCAAACCCTAACTGTAAATGACCAAATAAAAGAGTTGGTCCTTAACAGCTAAAATTTTGACTGCACATTAGAAAATATAATAGCGCAATCGCGTCATTTTTCAGTAATGTTGAAGGATATTCCACGTAAATATACAGATTGCTTTCAAATACAAGGTCAAATTAAACGATATATTTCGTTTGATTCAGGGTTCATTTGTAGAAACCGACCAGCGCAGCGGGCGTAGCTTGCTAGTTTTCCTATAAATTAATGAAATCCAGTTGTTAAATTATTTTTGTTTTAGAAGTGAAGTTTCCATTTAAATTTATTGTAACAGTACAATGTTTAATTGAATAAAATAAAGTAAATCTAAGAAATTGCTAAGAAATTCCAAACATGCACAGGGCAACGCAAAAAAAAATAAAATAATAATAAACAAAAAATAAAAAATAGATAAATAAATAAATAAATAAATAAAAATCAGCTTTCAGAAATTCTAAAAATTGTTCCGCTATTCATATTATGTATCTTCGGGGTCCATCCTCCCACTTTTAGCCCTCCCACCCAAAGGGGGCACTTTTCTAAATTTTGCCGACACCTCTCATGTGATATATCGTTGGAAAAGTCTGTGAACGCTTAATCATAATATGCAGGAAGGGGGGGGGGGGGTATTTTCTAAATTTTGCACATACCCCTCATGTGATACATCGTTGGAAAGGTCTGTGACCGCTTAATCCTATTATGCATCTCCGGTGTTCATCCCCCCTTTTGCCCTCCAAGCGCGATTAGCTTTCACCACCAGGGGACGCTTTCCTATATCTGTTCCTACGAGTCGGATCACGACGGGGTATGGCTCATTTGACTCGACATCAATAGAGCTTTCAGATTTTAGTTCGTTTTTTCACCACCAGGGGACACTTTTCTATCTCTGGTTCTATGGGCTAGATCACGACGGGGTACAGTTCATTCGACTCGACATCTATAGCCTTAACGATTTCAGTGCCCGAGGTTCATACAGAACAGATTGCGCTACCTGGTGGTGGAAGATGGAACTTGAGCGTGCGCAGCACGACTGCTATACGGTGCCGAAGGCAGCGGGGACCCGTGTCGGAAGTTAGTTTGGTTAGAGGTTTATACTATTTGATGTGCAAATTAAGGGATTATCCGGTGCCGAAGGCAGCGGAGAACCAGGTCGGAGGTTCGTTCGGTTCGAGGTTTATCTTATTCGAGGTTTTACAAGATTCGAGGCCCCGATATAAATTAGGGGTCCGCTAGCGGGCGAAGCCAGCTAGTGCTAATAATAAAAGAGCGTGATATCACGTTTGATTTCAAATGCAGCGCTGGCACGCTGTGTATGTATTGCATTTTTATTCATTTCATCGATAAGTCAGTGATATATTTTTTAACGGGTGATAGCAAGTATTATAACAAGCCACATTTAGTATGTTGTTATTAGTTTAATTTAAAAATCTACTGGTATTTCTAGTTAACCTTTTAAACAATGACTGAAAGTAAAATGTAATTTTAAATTATTTCTCATGTTTAGATTATTTAAATTATGTTTATTCTGTTTTTAAAAAAAGAAATGATATCTACAAAAACAACTTTTCAAAAGTAAAAAAAAAGCCAAGCGTAAAAAAAAAAAGAAAAAAAAGTTGTGGCTAAAAAATGGTGTGATATCAAATTTCCAAGCTATTATATTACTTTTTTAACTTTTTTCCATTAAATAAGTTATCATATATATAAGTCGAGTTCCTACGTATATGTTAATAGAAATCGTTTTCTCCGGTACTAAATACATCCTAACGAGTTTCTGAAAATTCAATTTTTTTCAAATTATGCATGATGGGCTTGGCGGCCATCTTTTCATATTTCTAAGCACCCAAATTTCTAAAGTAAAAGCGTAATATGTTTGTAATGTAATATGTTTATAACAATTTCGAACTTCAGATTTTAACTACGGACAGATAAATTAGATAAGACTGATATTTTGAGAAATTGATTTTTACTAGTTTGAAATTATTAATTACTGTAAAAAATAAATCATAAGATGAATCTTTAAGATAAGTCATCATTATCTTAAGACACAATTTTCAGATCATACAAATCTATAAATGAAACGCTTAAAATATTTGCTTAAATAACAATTTTGAACTTCGGATTTTAACTACGGATTTGGATGCTTAGAATTTTGTGAATAATATGCAAAGATGGCCGCCAAGCCCATCATGCATAATTTGAAAAAAATTGAATTTTCAGAAACTCGTTAGGATGTATTTAGTACCGGAGAAAACGATTTCTATTAACATATACGTAGGCACTCGACTTATATATATAACTTATTTAATGGAAAAAAGTTAAAAAAGTAATATAATAGCTTGGAAATTTGATATCACACCATTTTTTAGCCACAACTTTTTTTTTTTTTTTTTTTTTTACGCTTGGCTTTTTTTTTTACTTTTGAAAAGTTGTTTTTGTAGATAGATAAATACAACTCAGATGATATATTGTTTAGTTTTAAACCACAATATCTAATTTATAGTGCTAATCTTATATTTATATAACAGATCGTACATAAATAATAATAGTGTATCTTTCACACAAGACCCAAAATTTAACTTTTACCCATATTCTACGAGTACCAAAATCGAAAACCTACATTGAGTCGATGGATACTTGAACATAATCTAAGTATTTTTTACTTAAAGAAAAATACAAATTAGTCTGATGTCTCAAATTTTAATTAGAACTTACGTAAGTACGACATTTGTTTCGCTACTATTAAAATACATTCATAAATTCTTTTTAAGATCAAAATTGCAAAAACAAATAACCTTAAATGCAACAGTTTTTATTTTAATAGCAATTTATCTGCCATTAATGTAATGTTGACTATTTTTTATGGCAAATAAAATTCTTCGCGACCATGCGTATTTATATAAACAAACAATTGAACATAAAATATAGAGGATTTATATATAAATAAAAACAAACCAGATAAAAAAATTTGAAGCTAATACATATATATGAGATCACATACCTTTGCATATTGCTCTTCTGTTTTATAATACAGTCGAACCTCCTTAACATGAACCTCAAGGGGAATCAAAATTTTGTTCATGTTAACAGCAATTCATGTTATCAGTATCAAATGTTTGTACTAGTTTTTATAGGGGACTATGAAAACAATTCATGTTAAAAGTAATTCACGTTAAGCGTGTTCATGTTAACGAGGTTTGACTGTAGTATTAAACTTCTATTATATCTTATACACAGACACTTGATTCAGTACGTAAGCCGCCATTATTGTAAAATGTGACCAGACTTGCTCTCTCGTCTTCTTTTTTGTTAACTACTTATGCTCGGTTGAAAAACTTGAACTTCAACCCTCTGTAAAGCCAGGTCCAGTAACTGAACCCAGCGTTAGATTTCGGCTTCAAACCGGTCCAGTCAGGTAGACGATGAATACCATTTTAGCTTTCGACCCGGGTTTTCGGCTTAACTCGGGTTCGAAGTTATTCGTGAATACGAGCGTTAGACCATTTAATATTTATTTGCTTCATCTTAAGTATAGGAATAAATCACTTTAAAGTGGTATACATAAAAAACTAATTAATATTTTTACTCGAAATATTAAACATTTGAACTACTCATAAAAAACTTTCAAATGCGGCAATCCGCGTAAAAATCGGATAATTACACAACTCTTTATCCCTATATCAAAAGATCTTTTGTGAGACCCTGTTAACGAACCTTAAATGTTACGATTTTTTTTATAATAGGAAGCTTACGTGGGTCGACTGTAATAGCATATCTTAATATCATGTGTATACGATCATTCCTAAAAGAGTTGGGACATTTATTATTTTTTTGCTCTATGTTAAGTATAGGAATCAATAACTTTAAACTGATATAAATCAAAAACTAATTAATATTTTTACATGAAACTTACAAAGATTTGAACTACTCATAAAAACAATTCCAATGACAGCGTAAAAATCCGATAATTACACATTGCTCCTGTCAACAGTTTTTGGTCTGAACAAGATTTAAAAAGTGCAAAAAACAGCACTTTTAAAATCGCATTTACTGAAAACCTATTCGTCGGATTTGGCTTTACTTTTGATTTCTTCGTCACTTGGCACGCCCCATTCCATAGAATCAAGAATATTGTCTCTATCATAAATAGAACGCGAGATATAGATGTGTCAAGAACACGTTTTGTCCTGTCCGCAAAATATAAACTAGACAGAGTGCTAACAAAATTTTGTAAAATCGTTTGGCATTCATTGGCGGAAATTCCTTTCATTTACTGTTCAATGCATCGCTGTTTCTTATGCTTAGCGAGAAACTCTGTCGAGTTTCTATGATAACTGTTTAAATAAATCTTTTGCCCTTTGCTAGAATGTTTTACACTATATTTAGCATTATAAACATATTTTAATAATCATTTAAACCCAAATTGAGTAATGAAAGAAATAGATTTTTTTAAAATGTATCCAAAGGATCATTTTACCCTCACCAAAAGGTCAAAATGAACCTTCATTTAAAAATAGTTGTAAATTGTTTTTTAACTGCAAAATAAAGGATATAAAAGTAATTATGACAATACACACATAAGTGTAATTCACATATGAAAACATGCTCCATTAATATATTTCTTTTAAACGCTAAAAAGTGTAAATTAACAACATAAAATAACTTTTTTTAGGTTGTTTGACATGTTTCGGCGCACTCCGACCCATTTTCAAAAAACAAATGAGAGAGTGATGAACAAGTGAGCCGAAACATGTGAAACAACCTAGAATATTATATTCTTGTCATAATATATTTAAAAGAAATATATTATTACAATATGTTATAATTTATTATATTGTTATACTCCATTAAGTAAACCATGTCATATATCTGTACATGAAAGATTGTATATCGAAATAAATACAGTATAAATATCTAAATAATATAAAGTTAGTGCTTACCTTATAACAGAAGTTATAAAACCCAATTTTTCAAAGAATTCTATTCAGACGCGTAATACTGCGATCGCTTGAATACCGCCATCGCTTCTTCTTTACTTATTACAACTAGTTTATGTGTTACCCTGTAGATAGCGCGACCTGTCTGGAAGAAAACATATCTGGATCGTTTTGCCCGCTAGGATTATTTTAGGCCACATTCCCCTACTATGTAAAAGTAGAACATAGATTTTATATTTTAAATAATTGAGTAAAATAATTTTTTTCTGTATCCTTAAGAACTTCCATATATTGAATTACTATCAGACATATTTAATTACTGAATAATAGGAAGGACAACAAATTTTATTAATCACTAGCAGGTTCGCCCGCCGTTGCCCAGTCCCGTCAAAAAATAATACGAAACGCGAAATCACTCTAAAAATCGCTGCACGAAACCCTTCTTCTGGTAATTGTTTGTCTTTCGGAAATTAAATAGAGAGATGTAGTCGAAGCGGAAGTAAATTTAATACCACCCCATCAAATGTCTGGATCATTTGATTGAAAACGGGTCAGTTTTTTGGTCAAATTTTAAAAATATTACCGTCGGATTTTCACAAAATTTGCATTTTCGGAATCAGAAACATAAACTTTGTGTTTCGATACAAATAATCCAATACTTTTCTTAATACTCGAGGATGAGTGAAAATGACACTTTTTCGTTTTCTGGGATTATCAAATTGGTAACTTTCTTTTGCGGTTTCAATAAAAATAGCAATTTTTGGCGCAAGCGCAGGAAAATCATTTAGTCCCACCGCCAGGGGATGCATTTTGTTCTAAACAAATTATCCGACGCGTGTCCCCGCTGCCTGCGATAACGTGTATAGCAGATGTGCTAGACATGCGCTGCAAAATATTTTACTTCCAGTTTCTACCACCAGGTGAAGCATTCTGTTCTAAATAAACCTATTTCCGAATTAAACTCCGGCACTCGTTCCTGCTGTTTACAGCACGCGCTGAAAAATCTTTTACTTACAGTTTCTACCACCAGATGGATCATTCTGTTCTAAATAAACTTATTTCCGAATGAAACTCCTGTACTCCTTCCTGCTGCTTACGGCGCGCGCGAAAAGTTACTTCCACTTTCCACCACCAGGGAGTACCAAATCTATGTCTTAAATAATTAGCTATATCTTAATTAGTTCATGTTAAGTTGAATGAACCAATTTCCGTTGAAATCGGACCCACAGAAGCCGAGAAAATAAATCACCCCCCTGGATATTAATATTCATAAATGGGGTTAACCAAGGGCTGAAAAAAATGAAACCGAAGTTTATTTAGTACCTGGGAGACCTCGCAAGAATGTCAGAAAATATTTAGTTTGAATCGGACGAAGATTAAATGCAAAATCTTTTAGTTATATTTTCCACCGCCAGGGGGTGCACTCTGATCTAAACAAACTTCTTTCCGAACGAAACTCCGGCACGTGTCCCCGCTGCTTATCACAACATATAGAAGGCGTACTGTGCACGCACAGAAATTTTTTTAGTTCCGCTTTCCACGGCCAGAGAGCGCCAAATCTATATCTTAATTAGTTATCTATATCTTAATTAGTTCATGTAAAGTTGAATGAATCAACTGTCGTTGAAATCGGGCCCTTTGTTTGAATTGAACAAATTTTAAATGCAAAATTGTTTAGTTTCATTTTCCACCGCTAGGGGGTGCACTCAGTCCTAAATAAAACTCTTTCCGATCGAAACTCCGGCACGTGTCAGCTGCCTAAGACACCGTATAGCTGCGTGCTGCGTTCGCGCTCCAAAATCTTTTAATAAATTAATTAAAGCTCCATTTTCTTCCGCCAGGTGGCGCTAAATCTGTATCTTAATAAGTTATCTATACCTTAATTAGTTCGTGTTAAGTTGAATGAAGTAATTCTCATTGAAATTGGGCCCATACAACCCGAGAAAATACCCCTCCCTTGTCATTAATGTTCAGAAATAGTTGTAACCAAGGGCTGAAAAAATGATACTGAAGTTTGGCTGGGATTGCGGTGCCTCGGATCTTACGACTGATCTTAAATTTACGTTCGATCGCAGAATGGGCGTGTCTACGATCTGTCGTAAGTTGGTATTGCAGTGCCTCAAGTTGCGTTAAGCGTAAGTCTCTAAACATATCTCAGTGCTGAATTCTTGTCTCTTTGACGCTGCAGAGAGACGAGCCAATCAGATTGCGTAGATTTTAGAATGTCAAAATAAAACAACGTGGTTGAAAAGAGCGTGCTTTTCATAATAAACGTGCAGACGTTGTAATTGAAAGTTGTGATTTGTTAAACATTCCACGTTAAAAATGAGCACCCGTGCACCTAATTTTTCGTATGAAGAATTAAACATAATGATATCTGCACTGGAAAGAGATAGAGATTTAATTACCAAAGAACTTGGTAAAACAATAAAAAATAATAAAGAACAAGGAGAGAGATGGGAGGCTGTAGCCGACTTGGTGAATGCTGTAGGTTTAGGGCAAGTAAGAACAGGGCATCAAATAAGAAGAAAGTGGAACGAAATGAAATCGAAAATAAAGAAGAAAGCCGCGGATTTGAAAAATGATGTTTTAAGAACTGGTGGTGGTGAGCCAAACTACGAGTTGCATCTATCACATCTAGATCAACGCATTTTACAATTGATTGGAAGAAGTTGTTATGAAGGGTCAGCTGGACTTGAATATGACTTAGCTGCTGCAAACAATTCAGTAAGTATTGAAACATAATAATGTGATAATTACTTTATTTCTTTCACTTTTGAGATATTTTTAAGTGATATACACAATGTAAACAACTGATTATATATTTTTTCATGCTTATGGTTATATTGCACGTATTTAATTATATCCCAGCTGGTGCTGTGTAAGGAGGGCCACTGTATTATCAAATCTGTGTCATCAGTTTTGAGTGCAAGTTAAATCCTTAGGCAAAATCTGAAAGTAGTGATTGTTAGTAGTTTATACTCTATACTTTTTAAAGTACGTAGTTGTTAACTACATTATCTACAATGTACTTTAACTTCTTTACAGCAAAAAAGTAGTTTTTCCAACACCTGAATGTGGTTAATGTTAGCAAAAATGCCCTTTGGAAATTTACTAAACAGTACATGTACACACCAATAGACAGTTTCTTGGAAATCTGTATAAAATAATTTTTTAATTGTTGTGTGGTTATTTTTCATAAAATGAAATTGTGTCACACTACTTTCTAAGATATTCTCAGAACTTTGCTTTTCTAAATTAAAGTTATTGCATAATTTTTGTTTAATATTCCTGCTTATGAAATAAATCCATGTTAAAATATACATTCAGTGAACGGAGAAGAGAATGTGAATAAATGAAATATAATTTTCTGTATTCCAGCTAAAGTCTTAAGTGTTTTATTTATTTTATGCATTCTTAATATAGTGATGCATTTTTTGTATCTTTTTATTGATTTATTTAAAAATATATTTCTTTACAGGTACCAATAACACCTTCCAGAGCACCAGCATCACAGCAGACATCTTTTACAACACCTCGCATATCAAAATCACAGCCATCAACATCTACACCAACTCCCATACCACAACCACAGCCATCCACATCAACTGCCCCTTGCTACATACCACAACCACAGCCATCCACATCAACTGCCTCTTGCTACATACCACAGCCACTTTCATCACTCTCATTTTTGAATGGATCAGCTTCTTCAGAATATAGTGAGTAATAGTCTTAAGACTGTTTTATTTTGCATAGAATTAAAAAAATAAATACATGTTTTTAATGTTGTAAAAATTTCTTTTGTTATTGACATTAGACATAAGCAGTATTTTTATACTTACATAAAATCCCAATTGTAATCCCCCATCTACTTTTAAGTAGTTTTTTCTCGTCCATTCTCAAATATAAGCCCCCCCCCCTCCCCCTTTCGCAAACTTTTTTATGTAAGATTATTAAACGGTGTAATTTGTAAAATTATTTTGGAAGCGTTGGAAAGTGTTACATAATCATGCTTGACACATGATTTTTCGTTCTTGTTTTTTAAAGTGAAAATTTTATGGATATTATTGAGCAACCATGTAATATAGGGGAGACCGGTACACACTGGACCTATGGGCACAGTGGACCACCCCCTAATATTTTATTTATTTAAATTTTTTTTAAGCTTCTCTTCTATACTAATAGACAACAGCACCGCAATGATTATTTATAGCCTTCAGAAAATATGTTTAGCTCAGATTGAACTATTTTATCCTGATTGGTTGTTTTGAGCTTCTGAAAGTAAAAATTTTCATCATATTTTTATTTTTTTAGTAATTAAAGGTTGTAGATAAATCAGGGGCCGATGCAGGTTTTTTTTCTTGGGGCCCATTTTGTGAAACGTAAAGGTTATTTTTGTGAAATTTATTATATTTTTGTGAAAAATAACATTTTGTAACGAAAGTTGAAATCCATTTATACTCAAATTCGAACCAGGCATTTATAAACAAAAATTTTTTCAAGTCCTTTTGCTGAAGTTTTTTTCTCTGGTGAACTTGTTTATTTACAAATTACACATTTTAAAACATCACAAAATAATAAATGGTAAGTTTTTATGGAACAGAATTTTGTGAAAGGACCTATTTTAGTAAAAGGAATTTTGTGAAGGGGACCATTTTATCAAATTGATTTTTGTGAAAGGGCCTTAAATGGGCCCCAAATTTTGCCTGGATTGACCCCTGTAAATAAGATTGAACAGCTTTTTTGCAAAGCTAAGATACTTGTTTTTATTTAACTTTAAAGTTAATATGTTTAAAAGAAAGCTATAAACAATATTAATATGATTATTTATTGAACTTCAACATGGGGCACGGTGGACCACAATCCATTCTGCTCCTGTAATGCAGAATGTTCAAAATATTTAATAATTGCTTATTTTCTATAAAGAAATATTGTTTTAAATTAGTTATTTAACTTTAAAATAAAGTAAACAATAACAATTTATTTAACATAGTAAGAAATATTTTGTTTTGTATTTACTGTCTTTGATAAATATAACTGTAGTCTAATTGGTGATGATTCTATTCAAGTAAGATTCATCAGCCACAAATTGAATGGAAATCAGTTTATTTTTCCCAAAACTGTAGATAAATCTGTTGTTGATGTCGATGATTTCATAATGTTGCTCCCAGACCCAAATGTATTTCTGGAAAATTCCAAGCTCAATCTTACTTATAAGTATTTTGGAATTTCATTTGCAAATTTTAATGTGCGCTGATTTTTTTGTACTTAAGTAATAACTTCAACTAAATTGCAATTGTTCCTGTATTAATCTGAACAGATTAATACAGCAAAATAATAACATTATTATTTTCAAAATATTAATTTTCTGTTTTTGTTTCAAAAATGTTACTTGTAAATTTATATTACTTTTATGTTATTTTGCGGGTAAAGGGGAAATAAAAAAGAATTAGATTAATGACAAATAGATTTATAATGTAATTCAAAAAATGTATAAAGGTTTAAGGAATATTCAAAAATATTTTCATGCAGATCGGTTTCTTCGTTAAAGAGAAAAAAAAATTAACTGAAAAAGTGGTCCACTGTGTACCAGTCTCCCCTAATGTATAATGAAAGAGAACGAGACCATAAATTCAAATTTTCAAAATAGCATCACATTTGAAAATTAATATTAAATAATTATTTTCTTTTTCATTTTTCTAAGAATTTAATTTAACATGGAGATAGAAATGGTGACTAATCCTAATGACGTAGGTATAATTTAAATAAAAGTGTAATTATTTCATTAACTACAAAATGTAAAGGATGTTGACAAACATTTGAAATAATTAATATTTTGTAATTATTATTATTATTGTGCATGAAGCATTTGAAGTAAATTTTTGTTTTAATTTTTCATGCATTTCATATATCTTTTTAAAAAATTTTTATTTATTTATTTAGATGATCTCTATACTGAAGCTAATTCAATGCCAGTAAGTTATATTATTTATTGTTCATTTTAAGCATTTTCAATCAATTTTTTGTGAACTTTTCAATTATTAAAAGCCGCAATATTCATGAACATTATTGTGTATAATTCATTCATGCTGTCTATTCATTAATATTGTTGTCATTGATATTTTTTAAAACAGCATGCTTATAATGGATGAGCTGAGCTTGGATTCATTATAATTTAACATAAAAAAAATAATAAAGCAAACAGTCAACAACATTTCTTTAATGACAGCTTGGCTTTAGAAATAAGAAGAGAAAAGTCTATTTTTATTTTAGCATAATTTATATTTGAAGCTGAAGCAGTTATACCCAATGCAATTTTTCAAACTCGGGGATGGGGGGAGAATAGAGATATCCTGAAATGTGCTTCTTTCTCCTACACTTTCTATTAAACGTAGAACAAATTAGATTTTCAAGAAATTTATTAAGAATTACAATTTTTAAAGAAAGTAAAAAAAAAAAAAAAGAATTGTGAAAGATGTAGCCATTCTATAATTGCAAATTAAATTTGTGATTTTACAGTTAACTATCTTTGAACGTCAATTTACAATCTTATGTTCTATCTGGAATTATTTTGCATAAGTTTTTGACATTTTCTCCTCAACTGATGATTGTACAGGATATTAATATGATTTATTGTGCATAAAAGATGTTTGTATATAATCTTAATGACAAGAATTATTTTAGGCTGATATTTATTATCATTGTTTACAGGAATATGATGATGAAGGCAGTGTATCAATAATAAATAGAAACAACAAAGAAAATGAGCCGTCCTGGGTTTTTGCACATAAGAATCGATCTGGTAATATTTGTACTCTTTAGTATAATAAATATAATTTGCTTTTATTTCAAGAATGAATGATACCATACGCCCTATAAATTATATTCCAAATTCTCATTAGTGATCAGGAATTTACTTTAATACACTTATTTATTTATATTTTAAAAATAATATCAGAGATAAAATTTTTCACAGATTCATGATTAAGCATCTTTTATAAGTGTGAAATAGATGACAAATATAAATTTTCTCTCTTTCCACTTAACTCCTGCCTACATGATTTACAATATATTTCTCCAAACTCTTTCTTATTGAACAATTTTAATTTTTTTAAATTTCGCAACATAATTGAAAAGTATTTATGAATTTGGTTTGCCTGTTCTCTAACTCAAAAAGATATAGCCAAATTGCTAGTGTATGTACCATTTGATGTTTTTCAAAGAGCATTGCGCCCTGCCTTTTTAGTTTAAATTGTTGATGCACCCTGTCCCGTTTCCCAGTAGCTTCTTTGTGTCCTTTATTTATTTTTCCTTCAAAGTACTTGGCTTCACCCCCCACCCTCCCTGACTTTTGAAAACAGAAGTTCTGCTGCTCTGATTGACTCATGTGTTGTAAGTTCTAAATCAATGTAAAAAAACCAAACATGCAGCAGCTGCATATTGTATCGTGTTTTCAAATCATAATGCATTTTCCATTTCAAAATCATCCCAGAACGGTGCATCTTCCCATACGTGGAATATTCAAAAAATGGAGTTGTTTTAATCAGATTATTTTATGATATTCTTAAAAATACAGCACAATTTCAGTTTACCTTGATAATATTTGCCAGTGAATCCAGAGTGTGCCTACCCCTCTTTGAAATGCCCTCGGGAAATTTAGGACTTGATACTAATTAAAGGTTTTGAGTTGAAATTCCCACTCCTCAGGACTGACAAATGATAATCCAATGAAAGTGTCCTTTCACTCAACAAAATGTGCCCCTTTACTCGATATAAGCGTCCTTTTACCAGACAAAAATGCCCTTTTCAGAAAATCCACCCTGCTCTTTTTTTAAAAAATGTGAACACTACAAATTGCCATGAAATTTATATGTTATTATGGTTTACTATGACATGTTCGGTATTGAAAATGCACTTTTTGAAGTATTGATAATTAGAGAAATTTTGTTTTCACATTCTTTATTCATTTTCTAAATTGTTTATTTAGAGATCTTGCAATAAACTGCAAAGTTTCGATACAGTTTTCTGAATATGTTGGAAAGTGAATCATAATCTATATTGGATGCAAGATTTTTTATTAGTGTTTCTTTTAATATTCGCTATTTTCATCCCTGTAATATGTTTTTTATGAATGCGTATTTTGATATAAAATGCATTTTATGAATAATTTATTTTATAGAATCATCTGGAACAAGGCGGAAAAGAACTTCCAGGGCTACAAAAAGAAAAATGTTTGATGAGAGCGATACCGAAACAAAAGTTTTAGAGACACAAGATGAGATGCGAAATTGTCTTGTGGCTCTCAAAAATATTGGAGAGAGATAGTTGGAGAATGAAGAAAAAATGTTAAATGCTTTAAATATTATATCCAATAATCAAGAACTGATCTTAAATAAATTAGATGAACTTGTAACCGCACAAAAAAATAACAATGTTATGCTGCAAGCTATTGGTGGTGTCCAGATTATTCATGAATAAATGTTCTGTGTAATGTTTAGTTATTTGTAGTTATTTCTACAATTCATTTTTGTAAACATTTCTTAATAACATTCTTTAAATGTTGACTTTTTTTAAATCTGCAATTCCATTTTAAGATATAACCTGTGAAATTTTCTCTTAATTTTGCTTTTGGCACTTTTTATTAGCAGCATTTTTATATACATAAGATAAAATTCTAAATCACATACTGAGTAAATTTCATAGAGTTGACTCAAATTTCGAATTTTTATTTAGATAAAATTATTAGATATTTAAAAAAATATATTGGCAATAATTTTACTAGTTCACTTCATTGACAATTTCATTTTTATATATAATTGTGTATCAATCTTGAGGAAGAAGTAGGTAAATGAACTTCACATTTGCAATATTGGCACAGCTAAGAATTTTTTTTAATGCAAGTTTTTAAATGCAAAATTTTTGCTTTGTATTGCAATAGTTGGAAATGCAAAATTAGTTTTGGTTCAATTCATTAATTGTATATGCATGGTTTAAGAAATTTTTAAATTCTTTTGTCTGCAATTATCATGTTTCTAATAGTGCCACTATTGCATTCCACGATAAATTATACACTGTGGATAAAATATTGTGATATGAACAATGAAAAACTAAAGGTATCTTATTCTTTCATTAATATGAAATTAGTTTTTTCTGATCATCACAAATATTTTATCTTTTCCATAAAAATTTATATTATTTGATTTATGACAGTTTTATAAAAAAATTAATTCATTAATAATTATTTGTTTTAATTTGTACAAATGTTTTGAGGAATAATTTGACCAAAAATAACAAGTTTATTTTTAAATTATTACTTTAATAGCTTAGACTAGTGCATAATTTATACAGTTGATGTAAGCAGTTTTCTAATGAATCTTATCTCTGTCGGAAGAAAGAAAATACTGTAAAGACTAGGTTAACCAGTTTAAAAAATGTTAATTGCTGAATATTTCAAATGTCTGGATAGTTGGGCACTATATGTGGTTGATGATGGTTATATACTTGATGAGGGACGAATTTTGTTTGAACAGAATAAAAAAAAAAAAATGCTATTTGCATTCATTTCTTAGCTCAATTTTTCTAGAAAAAAGTACGATAATAATAAAAATGCTAGATTAAATAACTTAGTGACCAGATAGAAAAACTTGGTCGCCAGTGGCGACTGCATTTGTCAAGCCCTGCCCATGAGGAATATAAATTTTTTTCATATACTAATCGTTGCATCTCACAAGCTAATGACAGAATTTTTTGCAACCTTATCATTAGATGGTTTTTATTTGCTTGATAACTCAGGCTGATTCTAGACTTTTTTTTTTTTTTTTTAATGGGGATAGTTTTATTTTTAGAATTGGTTTCAAAGTAGAAAATGCTAATATTGGTTTACTATTAGCTTATGAGTGCCTTCTTATGATCAATGTAGGCTCTTAAAACCCTTCACTGCACCACGTGCCATATCTGGCACATACCTAAAAACATTATAATTTTCATTGTGCCATGAATTTGGCTAATATGATCAATGTAGCTGATCAAAAACAATCCAAAGAATGAAATAACACTTAAATTGTCCATGTCAGATGGCTGCATTAGACATAAAATTAGAATTTGTTCTACGGAAACAAACAACAACAAAATCGATCAAGCTATTAAGGTAAGATTTACTTTCATTATTTTTAATGAATACTTAAAAATATTAAAATAAAAAAAGTTGCAGAATGTTAAGCAGGTAAAATTAATTTAAGCTCATTTAGTTTCAAAATATAGCAATACAATATTTTTAAATCCTAAATGTTTACATATAGCACACACCATAAAATATAAAATTTTAGATGAAAATTTGAAATTTAATTTTTTAAACTATTTTTCCCACTATTAGACCGATATACAGATTTCAAAGATAATTTTTCATAGAAATAGAAAAATTCGTGCAGTGAAGGTTTAAGACTTAGTTTCACTTTCATACTGTTCCATGGTCATACCAAAAACAATTTTTCGTCACTATGATGTTTGAAATTTTTAAATTATTGCAAAAGAAATACGGACCACTCTGAAAGAGTAACTAGTATCGTAAAATCCTAATTGTAAGCCTCCCCCCCCCCACTTTTTCTGAATCAATGTATTTTTCAAAATTCATTATTTTATTGCAACAATATTTAATCAATCATCTAACCCTCCCTCCCCCCCCCAAAAAAAAAAAAAAACTTTTGCCTTTTGTCTTTCCCTTTTCTGGTATTAAATATGCATAATTTAACATATAAAACTATTTTTAGATTTCTTTTTGACCTACATAACCTAGATGATCCCCCCTCCCAAAATATCTGGTTCTCTCTTCCTGTTCACCCCACCCCCCTCCCTGCATCTCATGCAGTTTAAAATCTGGGACATACATTCGGGAATAGAAAAGAAAATCAAAACTACTTAACAGTGGGTGGGAGGCTTACAATCGGTATTTTACAGTAAGTATACATAAAATATACAAATGTTCATATATTAAGCAAAAATGTTTTTTTTATGTAGGTAATGTTAATTAATTGAAGAACTCACATTTCAAAAGTAATAATTTCTTAAGGATTCAGCAAGGGCATTTGGCTCTTAAAATCATAAGTTTCTGGTTACACTTTGCAATTGGTTAGCATAAGAATAAACATAAAAAAAGTATATACTAAGTAAAGACCAAAGAATGAATAAATTGTTTCTTATAGACCAGGAGGTGACTGCGCAATGACCTCATCAAGTTCAGGGCTGAAATTTTAGGAATAGTTAAAACTCTATTCGCATATTAAAATGCAACTGGTCTGCGAAATCATATCTTGGTAGAAAAGACCTGCAAACCCAATTTTATTGGTTGACTAGTAGATTTACTATTGTGTTTTCATGCTCCCAGTCCTCCATGTTTTCATACCTTTGGATGCAGGAAAACACAGTGATAAACTTACCGATCAATTACTAAAATCGGATCTGCAGGTGGTTTTCATCAAGATATGACTTGGTAGACCAGTTGCATTTTAATATGCTAACCGAGTTCTGTCTAATCCTGGAATTTCAGCCGTCAACTCAATGAGGTGGTTTTCTGTGCAGCCACCTTCCGGTCTATTATAAAATTTATTAGATAAAAAAAGATTACACTTGTGTTTGAAAATATGTGGCAAGTTTATCGCGCAAATACAAACCAGCAGCACTGGTCGTGTTACTGTTGGTATTGTTATTGCTGCTGTCATCTTCATTCAAATCTTCTTCAATCCTTAAATTGTACAAACGGCATATGTTATGCAGTACAGCTGCAGCAATAGTTATTTTGCACACTTTTTCTGGTGCATATTGGAGTGTTCCACCAGATTCATGTAAAATCCTGAAGCGTCCTTTCAAAACGCCAAAACATCTTTCTACCACATTACGAGATGTGCGATGCTTTGCATTGTATGTATGTTCTCTTGGACAAGAGGGATCCAGGTATGGCGTCATAAGCCAAGGCTCTAGCGGATATCCACTATCACCGAGAAGAAAGAATTTTTCTCTTGGAAAGGAACTGATTATAGTGCGCAGGGTGCTAAGTTGCCAGATGAAGGTGTCATGAGCACTCCCAGGCCATCGAGCAACGACATCTAAAATTTTTAAATCTGAATCACAGACCTGAAATTAAATTCAATATTTAAGTAACTCAGTAAGATTAAAACAATAAAATTATTTTATTAGATACTTCCTTTCCTCCCCTATGAAAGTTGCAATCACAATTTTGTCAAACTTATATGTATATGATCATATGCCATATAATGCAATATTTACCTTTTATATGCCACATATGTCATATATAATGCTATATGCTTGCCGTATTTAAATTTCACATTAGAGATGAGTTCGGGCCCTCTTTTTGGAGCCCGAGCCTGACGATTTTAAATACGAGCCCGAAATATTTTTTGTGTCCCTAGAGCCCAATACTGAAAATATGCAATAGAAAAAAAAAATGCATAATATTTAAAATTTGTTTTAAAGTAATAGTATCTCATTTTTAAACATCTTCTTATATGAAAATAACTGTTAATCCCAAGAACATAATTACTTTTTTGGAAATTTACATCCAATCTTATCAAAAGAGAAGTTTGGTACAAAATGACATTTTACTTTCGTAAAAAGATTCTTATATTTCCCCCCCCCTAACAAACAAAATTGAAGGACACATTAACGAAGTACGTTTTATGAATAAATGAATGATATTTGTAGAAATTACCATTTATATTCCGAAGAACTGAACAGTGTTTTTCTATTTCCTATAAAATGTGTAGATCTTAAATTATAATAGATTCCTTCCTCAAAACAATCTTTTGTGATTCTAGTGCCCCCAAAAATCAGGTTAAATATTAACACTGTAATTGACACTTTATCTGAATGATCCAATGCTTTTATAGGAAAAGAGGAAACACTGTTCAATTGCTTTTTATCGGAATAACAATACATGTTAATAATTATATCTACTTACGAATGAAAGTGACTTCAACAATGTGCATAGCAGAGCCGCAGCATGAACAGAGTTCATGATGAAAAATCGATATAAGAATCACTAAAGTTATTTTCACTAAATTATTTACTAGTTATTTCACTAAAGTTAGAAGGTGAAATTAATCAATGACCTTTAGTTACTCTTTATGTCTTGTTCAATAGAAAAAAAATGATAAATGGAAAGATGAATCACTCGAAGTTAAAGATTAGACATACCAGAGCATTTCACAAAGAAATAAAGAGGGAAAGAGGAGTACTCCCTGGCGTACCATACAAACATTCTAAAAATAAAAGACAGGTAAAGAATTTTTGAAAGTACAATGCAAACAAGGCAGGATTCAACCCAGGAATAAAAGGAGGATAGAAATCTACCTAGAAAAAGGGCAATGAGGGTAGAATTCAACCTGGAAAAAGGGCAATGAGGGTGGGATTTTATCTAAAAAGGGCATGAGGGTAGGCCGCCCCTTTGAAACTCTCTAGAATGATCCCTGTCATCTCTATTAGTCATATATGAATATATCACACAATTTGGAGATTCATGTTTGGGAGCCACTATAACAAGGATAAAACAACTGTTACAATAGTGAACTCTTTCTACACTTTACCAGTAGCATATCTAACAATTTATTTAAATATTGTATCCTTTTATGTTAAAATTTTCTCAGAACATCTAGATGCTGTAAAAAAAAATAGCAAACAGTGATTGATTAAGCCAAAGAAAGGTTCTCGGGTCTGGTAATCCTTCAGGATCCCCACACCCTCCCCTATTTCTATACTGTAATAAGAAATAAAAACATTTTCAATACCTTAGAATAAATATGAGAATGCAAGTTCGAAAACTCTCCTTATTCAGAAAATCAAATGTTGGGGGATTGTGAAAAACCTCTGACTATGTCCATTGGTTTACATTGTAAATCAAGATTTTACAATGCCAAAAATATATGATAAAACTAGTTTTTTTGCATATAGTAGTCTGTAGTGTTTTTTCGATGCATGTTCACCAATAGAATAGGTTGATAGAGAAAACTCGACTTTCTAAATTTTGGATAAGGCAAGTTTTGAAACTTACGTCACCATACATAAACATATTTGCATAAATTTATCTTTGATCTTTCCCTATTGTAAAAGTAAAAAAATATTAATTATAATCAATAAAAAGCAGTACAATACAAATAGAAAAAGTTCCGGTAACAAGCAAACATTTCTAGTTGGCTGTGTAGAAAAAAAAAAACTTACTCAACTTGCCCCCGAAAATTAGGTTAAATATTAACACTGTAATTGACACGTTATCTGAATGATCCAATGCTTTTATAGGAAAAGAGGAAACACTGCTCAATTGCTTTTTATCGGAATAATAATACATGTTAATAATTATATCTACTTTTACTTACGAATGAAAGTGACTTCGACAATGATGCTTCATATAATTAAGCAATATACACATTATTTAATCAAGAATTTTCAAAAAGCACATTGATAAATTGTTTTTGAGAAGTAATAAAAAGGTAAATAATGATTCATCACTAGTGGTGACTTGCCATGGCCCAGATGATAAGAGAATTACATTCATGAAAATAAAAAGAAATGGAACATGAACATGTCACTATGCTACAAATCTATTTCTTTTAATGTAGTTTTCCTTTTCATGCACGTTTGTTTTACTTTGTACTTTACATAATCTTGAGATGACTAGCCTGAATAAATTACTGTCAAATTAGTAAATTTAATAAAATATTTTCACTTTATAATTTATGAACTATACTGTCATAATATATTTTAAGGTACTTTTCGGTTAGCCGGGCGCCAGTGATATATATATACATGTATATATCACATACACACTTATATGTATGAATATATATTTATATATGTACATATATCACTGCCGCCCGGCTAACCGAAAAGAACCTATTTTAAATACTAGTGAATTCTAAAGGAGCTATTCCATTTCTAAAATCAGAAAATATGTTCTATGGATAAAAAAGTTATGAATGCATCATAAGATAAAACTTTCAAAAACAAATTAAAAGACCTATCATAAATTGGCGTATGTCATGGCCTGAAATTCAGGGTAAGATTAGCATACAAAATAAAAAATCTAATCCAAAAGAATTTCGTAGCTCATTTTCTAATAAATCCCGCCCCCTTTTTTTTATTATTACCACAAAAACTGAAATCAAATTATTATGGGCACATTTGGTTAAATTTGTTTAATTGTTAATGTAAATTCTTTCAACATCACTTTAACATGTTATATCTCATTATACTGTCATGGAACAATATTTTAAATACCAGTATTCTTATGATTGATATGTCTAAATATTCGGGAGAATATAACTTATGTCAATTTTTCAAAATGAGCGACTTACACCACTCTACCTCAATCTTTTCTCCCATAAGATTTTTTCTTCCCAGCATTTATAAATACGTATATAAAAAAAGAAATATTTAAAAATTGCTCAGAAATCAAAAACAATAAATAAGTACTATGTGAATATTTTAAAATACATAAGAGTCTTCAAAATTAGATAAGAAAAACTCCAATTTTAATTTTCTTAAAATTATCTAAAATTATTTATTATAAAATTAAAAACTGAATAATTACCATTTGGATATTCATAGAAAAGTGAGATGTTCTATCCATGAATACAAAAAAATCATCTTGAATTGGCCTCTTTAATCGGATATGGGTGCAATCAATAGCACCTACCACATTGGGGAATCTAAATTTGGAATAAAATCCTCGGCATATTCCAACAAGTTAATCATCTGTTCTTGGGAACCGAATAAAAGTTTTTGCAACGTTCATCATTGCACTAAGGAATTTTTCTAATGTAACAGAAATGAATGTTTGCGACACCTGAAAGTATTCACTTTCTGATATGAGTTTTTGAAAGCTCCCAGTTGCAAACAATCTTAACATTGATAGTACCTAAAAATGAAAATAGAACTAAACATAATTTTCTTTTAATTACTTAATTTTATGGCACAAACATAAACTGATATAATGAACAACATGAAGTTTTTCAGAAAAAAAGCAGATATATTATTTTTAATGTATAAAAAATGCCAAATAAAAAATCAGCTTTTATTTTTTTCACTACTCTCTCTTACATGATTTATAATCAGGGTTAATGTTAACAATCTTAATCAAACTAGTCAGGAAGATGTATTCATGGGGGAGCCATGACCCTATTCGAAAAAAAAAAGTTTTAATTATAACTATGCATTAAAGATGTTTTCATTTTTTTTTTAATCGAAACTGATAATCTGTCAGATATATTCATGGAATTATTTTTATACAGAAATGCATGAAAATTGCAGACATTTTTTTTAAGCACCAAAAACAAACATTTTTAATTTTCCTTTAAATATGGTAGATCTTAAATTGTATTCAATTGCTCCTTCAAGGCAATATTTTCATGTCTATCGAAATTCACGTTAAAATGCAAACTTTGCAAAATTTTTCGTTAAGATTCTTTACTTTTATGAATGGGTAACAGAACAGAATATGAAAATTTCATACATTTACAAATACTATACCTGAAAATTTTATGCATTTATGAATGGAAATGAATTTGATATATTACAAAATAGCTAATTTTGATTTAAGATATGAAATTTGTTACTGAAAAAATGAGATTCCTCCCAACCATCCAAAAAATAGAGACATGACCCTCACATCCACCCCCTCTGATTTCATTTTTTTACTAACCTTTTTAAACCACACATTGTCACAATAATTTGATTACTGTAATACTCAAAAATTCGGCATTTAAAATATTTGATCTAAAATAATTGAAATTTTGATATTGCGATAATGACAAAATACAATAAACAATTAATTATTCTCATAAACATTTCATTAGTTAAAGATATCCTAATTGCTAAACTTACCTGAAGATTAATATTGTAAATCTGATGTGTGTGATGTGAAATGTTAATTTTGTTTCATTAGTACGCTTTCATTAAGTTACAACCACAATTCATGTTAAATACAACCATAAAAACAATTATTTATTACTTTCCATTAGCTGAAGTTAAAATCCTTTATTTATTAAAAATTGATACAAATATTAAATTAAGGCTGTTGAAAATAAGTCAAACTACAGTTTTTTTTCTATTATTTTCTGTGGAAATATCATAATTTGTTATCTTCATTTGTAAGAAATGTACATAAAAATTTATTAATTATAAATAGTGGAGAAAATAAATCATAACAGCAAAACAATAAATTTGGATAATGAAAGTGAAATAAAATTGAGTTTTTAAAATGTATGGTAAGAATGCTGAAGAAATTAAAGAGAGAAATGGAATTTGAAAACATTATAGGCCTAATAATAACATATTTTTCTTATGAACTGCATTCGAAACACAAATTATTAACTTGTTCTTAAGTGAAAACTTACATCGATCATTTGAATAAGTAATGCAACTACATATAAATATGCATTTATAATCTGTGTCATACAAGTTAGAAATAAAAAAGATTTACGCATAAGTTATATCTGAAAATAAACAAACCTGAATTTCAATAGAAAATCCATTAACGGCTTCTCTCATGTGTGGTTCAAGAGTTTCGCATAGAAACATTGTCGCCTTTTTGGAAAGTCTGTATCTACTTACAAATTCATGATTTTCCAATGAAAATGGATTAGTTCTGTCTTTTAGCAACCACGATCTGTGTTGTTCTATAATTTTTCTACGCCGTCTCATTCTCAATACCAAAATTTCCGCCATGTTTACGTCCACTGATCGATCGTAAGACAGCTCTGAAGCAGTCGTAAGATTTTCGTAAGTTACGTTAGCGCAGAAGAGCAAATGAGGCACCGCAATACCGTTTAAGTTTGTTTACATCGTAAGTTAGGACTTACGCTCGAAGTTGATCTTAAGTGAGGCACCGCAATCCCAGCCTTTATGTAGTACCTGGGGGCCTGAGAAAAGACTTCGTTTGAATCGGACTAATAATTAAATAGTTCTGATTTTGGAGGCAGGGAGGAGGGAAGAAGGGAGTTTCGATCAGAGCATTAACGCGATATTTAAACTATAACCAAACACTCACCCCCCCCCCTCCCCCCACACACAGAATTTAACCAACGACGTTAAAAATTAGGTATTATCATTCACTTTTTAAACAGAAATAAAATGACTTTTTTTTTACATACAAAAACAGTAAGTTAGCGTTATTAATTTGTGAAATCAAATACGTAAATGACGTACGCATGAGAATACTCTAAAAATCGCATAAAACAAATCGGAAAATTCACAACTCGCCGTTCGAATTGCAATCAGCATTCTCATCTGCCAATCACAATTGCCCGGTTGACATCCAGCTGTGCCTACATTCTATCAGCTACCGATCACAACTGCCCTCCAATGGTGTTTGACTAGTAGTGGGCGATTTGTGACGTCATTTGAAACAAAAAACGCTGCAAAACAGGAAATAAATGATAACCCCCCCCCCCCTAAAAATGAAATTAAAAGAAAAAATATAATAAAAAATAGGTGTAATAAATAATCCGGCCTTCCCTTTTAAAATTATGATTTTTTATCTGTAATTCTATCTGATTTTTTATCTGTTGATAAAGAATTATCAACTTTCTCGAATATAAAAGCGAAAAGAAGAAGAACGAAAAATCATGCGTCAAGCATAGATTATGGAACACTTTCCAACATAGCCAGAAAACTGTAACGAAACTTCCGTTAAATAAAGTGAGAGAAGATATATAAGTAAACAGTTTAGAAAACATATAACTTGTTAAAAAATACAGTTTTCGAAATTATCTTCCAGTGTCAAAAAAATTGTTGAATTATTCTGTGCAGCCCTGTATAGGATCAATAGATGTGAATATATAGTATGATAAAATTTAGTTCAGTTAGAATATTGACATTTAACAGTTATCGCCAATCGATGGAAACGCAGTCGAAATCCTTTGTACAGCCCTGTATATTATCTGAAGATTTTTGTACACACCATCTAATAAGCTAAAAGGCAACTTAAAACTCACTTGCAGCAATTACCAAACATAAACGACAATGTATCATTTTTGCGTAGCCCTGTATATAATTTTTTTTATATTCCACAAACTTCTATTGGTCTACTAAATACAGTTCAGCAGGAAAATGCGTAAACACAATTAAAAACTACCTTTAAGCAATTCACTCCCATACTCTTTAATACTTACGAATTCTCTTGTGTAACCCCGTATATGACCAACCGAGTTTATAAATACACACGTACTATAAAAAAAATAGTTTAACTTAAAAACGCAAACCAAAGTCGAAAACGCACTTATCACACATAGACTGCAAATGTCGCACACGTACTGTAACCAATGTATTTTCTGTGTCCCTGTAAATAAACGTTAGCAATTTATAGTACACCTCAGTAATGCAGATAATTTTGATTATGTTTGAAATAGTGAAATATCACTCAATGACACTGCAAACGATTTTCCCCCATAGAACAATGTGTAACAGGATTCTTTTGTTTGACGCTGTAAATGAATAATCTACAAAAACAACTTTTCAAAAGTAAAACAAGGCCAAGCGTAAAAAAAAAAAAAAGTTGTGGCTAAAAAATGGTGTGATATCAAATTTCCAAGCTATTATATTGCTTATTTAACTTTTTTCCATTAAATAAGTTACCATATATATAAGTCGAGTGCCTACGTATATGTTAATAGAAATCGTTTTCTCCTGTACTAAATACATCCTAATGAGTTTCTGAAAATTCAATTTTTTTCAAATTATGCATGATGGGCTTGGCGGTCATCTTTCCATATTTCTAAGCACCCAAATTTCTAAAGTAAAAGCGTAATATGTTTGCAATGTAATATGTTTATAAAAATTTCGAACATCAGATTCTAACTACGGACAGATAAATTAGATAAGACTGATATTTTCATAAATTGATTTTTACTAGTTTGAAATTAATAATTACTCTAAAAAATAAATCATAAGATGAATCTTTAAGATAAGTCATCATTATCTTAAGATACAATTTTCAGAGCATACAAGTCTATAAATGAAACTCTTAAATATTTGCTTAAATAACAATTTTGAACTTCGGATTTTAACTACGGATTTGGGTGCTTAGAATTTTGTGAATAATATGCAAAGATGGCCGCCAAGCCCATCATGCATAATTTGAAAAAAATTGAATTTTCAGAAACTCATTAGGATGTATTTAGTACAGGAGAAAACGATTTCTATTAACATATACGTAGGCACTCGACTTATATATATGATAACTTATTTAATGGAAAAAAGTTAAATAAGCAATCTACCCAGACAACACAAACACATCCTAAAAACATCCAAAAGATGTTATATTTAGGACAAGCTGATATCCTGTGGACCGATGAAATGGTCCTCTCGACAGTTACAGGACATCCCCTAAGTTTCGAAATGTCACACCTTTCAACGTCCTATGGATGTCATCTCATGACACATTTTGGACGGTTATAGGACACTTGCATTACATCCTCTGGATGGTCCTATTGATATCCTAAAAGCATCCACATAATGTCATATGTAGGATAAGCTGATATCCTGCGGACGGATGAAATCATCCTGTAGACAGTTATAGGATATCCCCTGGGTGTCGAAATGTCACACCTGTCAATATCCTATTGATGTCATTACACAACACCTTATGGATGGTTATAGGGCATCCTCTGGATGTCAAAATGTCACACCTGTCAGCATCCTGTGGATGGTTTTCATGATATTACTGCCTTAAATTTGTATTTTTGAAATTCATATGTACATAAACATATGACAATGCATAGATCTATTGTTACTGAAAACTTTATTTAATAAATTTTATAGTTTAAAAATATCTTCATTTATTAGATTTATTAGAGGGAATAAAAGTTATTATTTTTTAAGAAAGGTTATTGAATAATCTTTCTTTTAAAAAAAATATCCAATCTAACAAAGACCTCATACACTATATAATTTATTTAATAAAAAATGTTTTCAGTAACAATATATTGAGGTATATATGAATTTTAAAAATGCAAATTGATGGCAGAAGATATCTTATATTCTCGATAAAATTCAAGAAATTTTGTAAAATTCCTTACTTATATATATTGATATATATCATATATAATTATATAGCCCTTTCATCTTATATTCTCGATAAAATTCAAGAAAATTTAAGATATTTTGTAAAATTCCTTACTTGTATATAATTATTTTTTACATATTTTATTCTTAATTTGAGCAAATATATAAAATGATGCAATTTAAAAATTTTTCATGACCTTTTTTAAAGTGCTATGTCTGAAGTGGAACTTATCATTCTTCTCGTAAGAAGTCATATAAAAACTTAAGGCAGTATTCAAAAAAAATATTTTTCCATGCTCAACAACTCAAAATTTTATGACACATTTTCAAACTGATTTTTAAAAGTAAAAACATGAAACTTGGCGGCGTGATTTATGAAGAGATTTATAAGGGACCTACGTTTTTATTTTTCGTTCAATTAATTAGAAATTGATTTACAAACAAATATTTTCAAAGTACTTTTTTTTTTCCAGCGCTATCGCTTCGGGAAATTCGGTTCAAAATGTCCACTTTGACAGCATTTTTAAAAATATATTCTGCCTTTATCAAAAAATCGAGACAACACGGCATTATAAAGTTTCTGAATAAGAGAACCTGCCAATTGGATGCATTTTCGAGCAAAAATGAATTTAAAAATGTGTCTCAAAATAAGCAGTTTGGATTTGAATACAGCCTTAAGTTTTTTTTAAATAACAATTTTTTTTTTACTTTGCAATTATTTGTTTTACTTACTAAAAAAAGCATGTAAATACCTGATCCACTTTAGGAACACCCGGTATATACAACAAATGTTATGCATTTGATTGTCCTTTGATAAGGTGCCACATGAAATTTAAAAGTATCGTTTTGTCCCTCTGATGATGGTTTTACATTGTTTTTCTAGAATAAAGCTACTGCATAAGTCATCTGTTAATACTTTTGCATTCAAAACAAATAAAGGACAGAAAAGTATGACCTTTCATATTTAGTGACTGAAGCACACATTTACTGCTGTGATAATTTGGCTATACAGCTTCAGATTCAATTTGTTTTACTTATCTTTGTACTTAAATACATTACCTTACTTTAACAAAATGAGACAGTACCATGATTATGTAAATGCTAATGGCCCAGAAAGTGCATTTGATATATGTCACAAAGTATTAACACAAATTTGAGCAATATTAAGATATTGTTTGCTTTCATTGTTCTAACTTTAATGAATAAACAATTTCTGTATTTTAAATAATTGCACATATTACACTAAGTGCTCAATATAAAATAATAAACTTAAATTATATGACATACAAAAATTAAATCTTTATGCAAAAGTCATCAGAAGTGAATACCTGAAAATTTTAAAATTTTACTCCCAATTTAATTGGAAATCAGTAAAGGAATAAAAATAAAAAAATATATTTCACAATGTCATGAAAGATAGTATGTGGAAAATGATAACGGCTGTTGAATAATCTTATTATTTTTAAAAAATTCTATAATGTTACAAATTGCACAATAAAAAAATTCACATTAAAAACAAAACAAATATTTATTTACAACTTTCACGATAAAATACAAAACAAATATTTATTTATAACTTTCCACAATAAAATACAAAACAAATATTTATTTACAACTTTCCACATCACAAAACATATTTTTTTTTTCTTTGCAACAATCTGGTTTCTTCCACCTTGCTGTTGTCACAGAAATTTCTGCTCGACATACGTCTGTAAAGAAGAAAAGAAAAAATATACATTTCTACCTAACTTTATAAGTGCATCACATTCATTCAAAATGAATAAATCAGCATATATACACAAGATATACAATAATTTCTTACCATTTGTTTCTTCAAAAGATCTTACAGTAAAATTTATTAAGTTATTTTTAGGAACTTTACTATTTAAGCCTTATGGGATATTTGAACAACTATGAAAAAGTAAAAGCACATCTTATTTTATGTCGAAAAACGTCATACAGCATGAAAGCACCCGCCTTGTTTTGTGTCGAATAAAAAAAAAAAAATCTTAATATTTTATAACTGATGGTAATGTCATATTTTTAATAATTAAAAATGATGGTAATTACAAGCAAAATGTACTACAGTAGACTCCCCAAATCCACATGAGTCCATCATAACACTGAAATTGTGCAAATTTTTGAATTATTTGCAGATTTCTGGTTTATTTACATTTTTTAAGCAGTAATACGAATGTAATAATGCATTTGAAATTACAATGAATGTGTCTATAATAAAGTAAATTATTAAGTAAAACAATAACGTACTAAATATTAAGAAAATGTAAAACTTGATTAAAATATAAAAAGTAAAGATCAAGTATTTATTTAGTAATGTGTAAGGCGTAAGTATGCTAAATAAAGATTAGATATCATCATCATCAACAACTGTTTTCAATCCACTGCTGGATTCTCACCCAGATTTTTCCATTGTTTCCTGTCTAGTGTTTTAGTCATCCAATTAACACTGACCACTTATCTGATTTCGTCACTCCATCTTACTTGAGGTCATCTTCTTGGTCGTTTTACATCACTAGGATACTACTGTAGGGTGTTTGTGCTCCATCTACTGTCTTATCTTTTTGCAATGTGCCCCGCCCATTTTCCATTTTAGACGTTTAATTCTTTCAATGACGTCAAAAACTTTCGTCTAACTTCTCATCCAGGTTATTCTCTTTCTGTCTCTTCTAGTTATGCCTAGCGTACATCTTTCTATACTTCGCTGTGTTCGTGTCCGGATATCGGGTTGCGTTAGTGAAGGAAACACTCGATGAAGAAGTTTCTGTAGAAGCACAATTTTAGTCATCAATATTGGTTTGACACTAAACGGTATTTGCCGTTCCGCTGCACCAGATTTAGTACAGCAATCCTATACTTTACAGATTAACAAACTACAACTTGTGTGTTCAGGGGTCGATGCAGGTTTTTTTTTCTTGGGGCCCATTTTGTGAAAAGTAAAGGTTATTTTTGTGAAATTTATTATATTTTTGTGAAAAATAACATTTTGTGGCGAAAGTTGATATCCAGTTAATCAAATTCAGACCAAGCATTTAAAAACAAAAACCATTTAAAATCCTTTTGCTGAAGTTTTCCTCTCTGGTGAACTTGCTTGTTTACAAATTACATAGTTTAAAAATCACAAAATAATAAATAAATAATAAATAGTAAGTTTTTATGGAATAGCATTTTGTGAAGGAGCCCATTTTATCAAATTGATTTTTGTGAAGGAGCCCATTTTATCAAATTGATTTTTGTGAAGGAGCCCATTTTATCAAATTGATTTTTGTGAAGGGGGCCATTTTATCAAATTGATTTTTGTGAAGGGATTCCATTTTATCAAATTGAATTTTGTGAAGGGGCCGATTTCATTAAATAGATTTTTGTGAAGGGATCCTAAATAGGCCCCAAATTTTTCCTGGATCGACCCCTGGTGTTTCATTTTAAAATGCTTGTTGCACTTATGCTGAATTGGTGTTTGTTATGAGAACATAAGATTTATTTTTATAAAAGCTATGACTTATCAAACTTATAAGTTATAATGCTCTAAAATAAGACTTATTTTTGTATTGAGTAAAAAATTCAAAAAGAAAATAACAATGTGTGCAGTATTTAAACACACGGCAAATGTAATATGGTGAGAAAATGCTTTTTTAACCATTAAAATAATGTCAGGGCTTAATATACTTACATATCTACCGTATTATTGGGAATATCAGCCGTACCAATGAATATCTGTTTCAAAAAAAGTATATCCACGTAAGCGGCACACCTGTAAAAATCTCTTTTTTAAAAATCTATAGTGCCGCACCCAAGGAACTCAAATTTACGTATAAATATTTTCACTTAAATGCCACACACAAAAAAATTTAAACTAGTAATTAAATATAAAGAACTATTGTAATATTAGTAACAGAGTTTCGACCAGACAGTTTCAGAAGGGTGCTGCACCCTGCCTGCCCTTTGGTTTACAAAATAGCACCCCTCTTGTCCCTCATAAAAAGAATTAGCACCCTTCTTGCCCCCTCCAGTAAAATAATTAGCACCCTTCTTGCCCTTAAAAAAAAAAGTGCCCTTTCTCCTTTTTGCCTTAAAAATTTGCTTTCATAGTAAAAACTGACTCAATGTTGTCTTAAAAAGAGTGTTTTGACTTTGAAATATCAAAAGTGGTTTTAAAAATCAAAAGAATACATCTAACAATTAAAAAAAGTGTCTTTAAGAATCTGAAAAGTGCCCTCAAAAATCCAAAAAGTGCCCTTTTCTCACCAGCAGCACCCTGCCCCTTTTTAAACCTGGGGGAAACTCTGTTAGTAATATATAAATAATTTAACTTAAGTGCTGAAAAAAATAATGTATGTATATATATATATATATAAGGATATCATATAGAGACTTTGTGCCGAAACTACTGTAGCATAACTAGAGCGGTGTTCCTGTAATTTTTTTTTTTTTTTTTTTTTTTTTTTTTTTTTTTTTTTTAAGGGTGAAGGGAGATTTCTTTTGACAAAAGACATGTTAGATTTAAGGTATGCAAATGACAAAAAAATTTAAACAAGCAAAATATTACTGAAAAATGTTATGTAATAAACCATTATGAAAACATTTTTAAAATATGTAGTTTTATGTTAACTCCCCTGACTACTGCTAAAAGCACCTTTTCGTCACCGAAGCAATAATCAAACAGAGAAAAATACAGTATTTAATCTATACCATCAGAAGCTGATGATCTTATTCTGATAACGTTCGGCAACTTCCGACTGCAAATAGTTTAATAAACAAAACAAAAACCACAGATAGTTCTCTCCTTTTTCTTTGCAGTTGCTTTTTTGTGGGGATGCTCTCATTTTCTAATAATTGATTATTTTTTAATAAAAGTTTGTTACACAGCCTAATTTACTATTATTGAACTTGCTGAAAACTTGAACAAATTTCGTCAATTGACGATGGAGATATCAATTATTTTTTTTAATAGTAAGGTAAAAACAGGTTTTGCTTTTCATTCTTTTTCTTTTAATTATTTTTTCCGTTTGCTTGAAGCTCAATTTTTTTCCCATTTGACACTAACTATTACGCTTGACGACAATAGTGTTGATATAACACAGTTTAGAGATACCTAGAATTTAACTATTCAGGGCCGAAATTAGCTTTTTTTTCACAGGGGCAAACAGGGATTTTGGCACCCCCACTAACCCTACCTTTCTCGCAAAGTAAATTTACAAAGATAATTTTACTAAGTTTTTAATAGCTGACTTATTTTAAACTGAAAAATATGTAATCATAAAATACGTAATAGTGAACTCTGTGCTTTGTCAAATACTTATTCAATAAAACCTGTGAGTACAGAATCAAAAGGAACAAGACAAAATTCAGTTTTATACAAGTTTTCGTCTTAGCAAATAGAATTGATGCTATTGTTACTGTTGGATCCGTGAATTTTTTTCATTTAAGACAGGATTCTATTACAGAAAGATTTTACTGTAGTTATAGTATTACATTACAATTGAACAGATGTTTAAAGTCCTAGTGTTATAAGTCACAATGTCTTAAGAACTGAAAAACCAGAATTTTCTGTAAGAATATAACAATGAATTCTAATACTGTAAAACATCTTTGTATGTTATCTACATACAGTTTCATGGAGCTGTCATTTATACTGCACTTCCTATTTATAGACTAATATGTTTAGATACTTTCCTGAATCTAAATTCCAAATTATAATAGTGACTCGGAACAAAAAAAAAATTAAGTTTTTAATAAGTATTTTATTATGTGAATTTTCTACCTCTTATTTTTTAGTGTCCCATGAATTCTCAGTTTTTCTTTTGAATTTTCCAACTTACAAAACATTTTTGCCCAAATTTCATATACTTTCTTTTGTATCAAGCAACAAACCAAATGGTCATTTGTCGTCCCCCATGCCTTCCATTCTGGCGCCCGGGGCACATGCCCCCTCTGTGCTGCCTTTAGTTTCAGCCCTGAATATTAATAATCAAAAAGTGCTGCAGAATGTTTACATTTAAAATAAATGTCAATATACTTAAAATCTTGGTACTTTTCGGTTAGCCAGGCACCACTAATTAGAGATCTGCACAGGCTGGGCTCGGGCCTATTTTCCTTCACTGCACTCGGGCTAGGCCTGGTCTCCACTCGTTTTGGGCCTAGTGATTACTCTTTATGGCCCGGGTTCGGGCCTTTCTTTTTTCCTGAAGGATCAGGCCGTGTCTTAAATTATTTTTTCCGTACAGAGCCGGGACTGGTTTCATCCTTCCTAGTCTTCACACCCCAAAATTTTCAGTCCTGGTTTTGACCCTATAAAAATCATTGTCTCGGCTTGGCCTGGTCCGTTCGAAGGTCAGTAAAATAAGACCTGGCACAAAAATCTTTGAAAAAAATGCAAATATTTTTAAATTGCCATTATTCTACAATTAAACATTAAAATTTATTATTTTTAAAGATAAGTAGATTTGTACACTTATTAAAATATGGCTAAATTAAAATATAGTGAAACGTGTGAAAAAGAACCTGCTTATGACGGAATCCTGTCTTAAACTGAAAAATGTGTTGATCCATGCAAAATGAATATACTAATACGTAAGAAAAGAATATATAATATATTTACACCTGCTAAGAAGGCAAATTGTCTATAACTGATTTTTTTTTCCCTATGCAATTCCGTCTTAGAAAAAGATTTTAATGTATAGCATTTTTCTGATTTTTAACACTTCAATACATGGAATATGGATTAACAATATTAATGATAACTTAAACACATACATACAACAAATAGAGATTTATTAAAAAAATAAATATCGCAGACTGCGGCACTTCTATGAAAATGAAGATTGTAAACATGTAAAAAAAAGGAGCTTAGATAGGAATTTTTGGTTAGATCTACTCCTACAAGGCAAATTTTTAACCAAATCATCGTAAAAATCAATGTTTTGTGGAAATTAACTTGGGCCGGCCTTTTAGCTTTTATACCGGGACGAACTTACTTTTAAATCGGGCCGGGTCAGGCCAATATTTTTTTTTTTGCTTGGGCCGAACTTTTGATTTTTGTATCAGGCCAGGCCTGGAAATTTCGGCCCGTGCAGACCTCTACCACTGATATATGTACATGTATATATATACCATATATCTGCAAATACATATTATATACATACATATTATATATATGTATATACATATGTATTTATATATGTATATACATATGTATTTATATATGTACATATGTCACTGGCACCTGGCTAACCGAAAAGTACCAAAAACTTTAACATAAAATTATGGTTTATTTCTTCTGAAAAAAAAATAGTTTGAATTAAATGTACTTTAAGATAAAATGAAGATTTTCTATACTTATATGACTGCTAAAAAGATATTTATTGCCATTTGACAGGTATGCTAGTAGAACTTTTAATTTTTGTATCGGACCGGGCTGAATTTTTTTTGTATGGGTACCAATACAAAAATTAATTTGGGTGATCTATCAATGTTAACTGAATATTTTAGAAATTACCGAAAAAAAAATCAGTTTTCAAAAACAAGCCATGGAATATAAACATTTGGGCAATTCCAAGCCAATTTACCATTTCTAGAATTTTATATTTTAGATCAAATAGGTAATATATATTTTTTCTGATAGTATTATACCTATATTTTTTATATTTGCAATGCATTTTATAAAATTTTGAATAGTCAAAATCAATAAAATTCATTATAATCGCTTCTGTTTACGTGTTTATTTGTTTGTCTGTTACATGTTAAATGTTGGTCTGTTACAGGTAAGATTACATATTTTTCATGACTATCTTATGGCAACAGTCAAATTTTGAGAAAGATATATGTTTCAGAACGCCCTCTGAATGAAAATACATTTTTATAATAATAAATTGTAAATTATTTTATAAGTAATATATCGATAAACATCAAGGTATCTGAAAAGCATGGTAATTCATGCTTGTCTGTTACATTAACATTTTTTTAACCATAATTATTTACATTAAATAATTTATTCATAATAACTATATTAATTTATCTTCTAATAAATATCATCATGCTAATTGTAGCCCTTTTTGAATTACATAATTATTATTTTTCAAATGAGATAAAGCCTTTTTTTCCGCTATGTCAATTAGTCTGTTACAATGGAATTGCCCATTTAAATAAATAAATAAGTAAAAATGTTCCAAAGCACAACAATTCATAAATATGCTTAAATGCAAAAATATGACAATTCAATAAAAGCTCAGGGAAAATCCAGGAAAAATTTGGGGCCTATTTAGGGCCCCTTCACAAGAATCTATTTAATAAAATGGGCCCCTTCACAAAAATAAATTTGGCAAAATGGACCCCTTCACAAAAATCAATTTGATAAAATGGGTCCCTTCACAAAAATCAATTTGATAAAATGGGCCCCTTCACAAAAATCTATTCCATAAAAACTTACTATTTATTATTTATTTATTATTTTGTGATGTTTTGAAAAGTGTAATTTGTAAACAAACAAGTTCACCAGAGAGGAAAACTTCAGCAAAAGGTTTTAAAAAGTTTTTGTTTATAAATGCTTGGTTCGAATTTGAGTATAACTGGATTTCAACTTTCGTTACAAAATGTTATTTTTCACAAAAATATAATAAATTTCACAAAAATAACCTTTATTTTTCACAAAATGGGCCCCAAGAAAAAAACCCTGCATCGACCTCTGAAGCTATAAAACTACATGCTCACATATTCTTTTATTTTTAAGAAAAAGAAATAATAATAATAAATCAATTAAACATACCACTGCTTAAGAGTCCATTGCAGACTTCTTTTCCAGCATTCAGCTCAATTTACAGCTGGATTTTTCAAAAATTACTTGCAGTCTCTAAAATAAAGAAATAACTTTGAAATGAAGCATGTGTAAATAAATGTGTCAAATTAACATTTTAACCCGTCAGCACACACACTGGGATAAAATCTACCCCAGCTCAGAACTATTACTTAAAAATGTGCGTAAATCGTTCGGGATCATTCTGAGCTTTACAGTACCTTTCAAGCTGAAAGAGATCAAGATGTGGCCAAAAAGAATTTACCTCCGGTTGTGAGATTTTCCATTCTTTTGTTATAAAAATGTCACGTGGGAGGAAATTTACCCCACGCGTGTTATAACGTAACCCATAATGATAAGAAAATGTTAATGCAAATATTTATGTAAAAAATATAGTGTGCAAATAATAATATAATTTTTCTTTTAAACGTTAACAACTCTTGCACATACAGTTTCTATATATCAGTTTTATATTTTTTTGTATTTTTATGGCTAAATTTGGATTGAAAAAACTTAAGTATGTAATGATATGCAGAAAAAAATCTTAGTGCTAGATTTTATGTTTTTTTTTTCTTTAAATATGAAAAAACCTCTTATTTTAAGTTAAATTATTTTCTTTATTGATTTACAGTTTATTTCAAAATATAAATATTTGCTTATAATCAAACCGGGGGAAACTGACACAAGAAAACCCATTGGGGTAAAATTTATCCTGCACGTGTAGTAATGTAATGGAAAGGGGCGCATGTGCTGACGGGTTAAGAACCAAGTTTTCAATAGAAATGTTTCCAATTTTTATTTAATTATTAATTAGCACTAGGATTTAATTATGATTTGAAATTGAAATATCTGAAATTAAGGAAAGTAACAAAGTTCTCTTCATGAAAGTAATCTCAAATAGATTGAGTTTTATAGAACAGAATTTAGAAAAAAAAAGATAAATTAATACATAATCTTTTTTAATAAAAAGCTACGTGTTGCTGATGACTGTTTTTTTTAGCTTATCGTTGCCAGAGATTAATTTCAGAAAATGAGAGATTTGAAGTTACTGAAAAAATTAATAGCTCGTAAAGTATTTGTCAGAAAATTGTTAATTCTCGACAAATACTAGATGCGCCATTTATTTTTAGTATATATATATATATTAAATATAAAAAATCTGTTAGAATTTTAAATAAAAAAAAACAGTTTTCAGCGATGTTCTGTAACCCGGGAAGCCCGAGTTCGATTCCCTAGTATTATTTAATAATAATGTACTTGTACGAATTCAAAAACCAGCTCAGGCTAAAAGTATCAATTTCAAATTAGTTGTGTATTATATAAAGCAGGATTACAAAAAAGTCAGCTTGAAATGTTTAAAAAGTGGCTTTTACTAATTTTAGTTTTAACTGTCATTAGCTTTTACATTTTAAAGCATTTTACTTATAAACTATAATTCTTTAGATAAAATTTTTTATAGCTTAACTCGGGGGTCGATACAGGGAAAATTTGGGGTTATTTAGGGACCCTTCACAAAAATCTATTTAATAAAATGGGCCTCTTCACAAAAATCAATTTCATAAAATGGTCCCTTCACAAAAATCAATTTGATAAAACATACACTTCACAAAATTCTATAAATAATAATTCTATAAAATTCCATAAAAACTTAATATTTATTATTTATTTTTTATTTTGTGTTGTTTTAAAATGTGTAATTTGAACAAACAAGTTCACCAGAGAGGAAAAATTCAGCAAAAGGATTAAAAAAAAGTTTTTGTTTATAAATGCTTGGTTTAAATTTGACTAACTAGATTTAAACTTTCGTTACAAAATGTTATTTTTCACAAAAATTTAATAATTTACACAAAAATAACCTTTACTTTTCACAAAATGGGCCCCAAGAAAAAAAAACCTGCATCGACCACTTAACTAATATATATATTAGGCATTTTATTGCACTAGAATTTAATAGCATTATTTATCAATATTGAAAACATCAGTATTAAAGTCACACATGCATAAGAGAAACTCATAGTGAATGTAGGAAAAAAATTAGTAAATTTTAATACCAATTTCTTTATTTAGCTTTAAGAGGCTACTTCACTTAGGCCAAAACACCCACTCACTAATGTTAATTCTATGGGGGAAATAATTTATGATATCTCGTTCGCATTTCAATATTTATAAATGATTTTTTTCGCATTGGATAGCTGAGGTCAATCTCTATGCACACTCCTTTATACTTTTTCGATTTTGATTACAAGTTTTTTTTATTAAGATACTTTCACTTTCAGAAATTGTTTTGAAAGCGAAAGAAAGGAGGGGGGGGGGGTGATCTTTTAACTGTTTTTCAAGTGTTTGAAGTCTAAAAAAAAAGAGAGAAGTGGGATATATAATATATCTGCGAGTCACTTTTTGACTCACTGTTGTAAAATCTGAGTGATGGTTCAAAATTTTTCTACGAATTCTGTGTAAAATACAAGTAAACTTTAACCCTGAAAACCTGAAAATTATGAAAATAAAAACAGTTAAAGGATAATAATGTTTTTAGTGTGATCATCAGAGCATCTTCTGTTTTAGCACTATCTCAAAGTAAAAATTGCTTATTTAAAAATATGTTTGTTCATTTTTCACAAACGTTGCATTCCAAAATTATAAACCCATAAACAAGAACATTTCTGACATACAATGGTTATATAGTGCTTTGTTAAACTCTAAAACTGGTATTTGTTTACAGATATATGGCAGTTCCCACTGCCAATTTGTTACCAATTTCCTAAATAATAGTACCATGGGTGACCACACAATTGTTAAAGAAGACTTTCATTTGTTTCTGGAAATTGTGTTCAAAGAAATGTTGATGCTTGCTACAAACAAACAACTAAATTTTGTATTGTGCTATTCGCCCCATTCACTTTTATTCAAAAAGTAACGTGTTACACAAAACTAAGAAAATAATTAGCAGCTACAGTAATTTCACTATTTTTGATCACAAGCTATTTTATATTTAAATTGCAGAGTTTCCTGTAGGCAGTTTCAGGAAGGTGCTGCACCCTGGCTGCCTTTGGTTTAAAAAACATCCCCCTTCTTGCCCCTCATCAAAAAATTAGTGCTCTTCTTGCCCTTCAACCAAGAAAATTATGCCTTTACAGTTTTGTAAAAAAAAATTATTTGCATAGTAAAAATTGACACATTGTTGCAATTCGATAGGAGTGTTGTAACATTTAAATATCAAAAGTGCATTTAAAATTGAAAGAATGAATTTAAAAAATATAAAAAGTGCTCATATGGATCTAAAAAATACCCTTCAGAGTCAAAAATGTGCCCTTTTCCAACTACCAGCACTCTACGCTTTTCTAAAACTGTGAGAAAATCTGACAATGTCATCTAAGTTGAAACATATTAACTGTTACGTTTAGAAGTATGTTTTTCTTTTTAAGTGACAATAATTTTAAAGTGGTTAAAAATGTATTAATTTGTTAAGATTTAATAAATATTATTAAAATGTTTAGCAAATACATACATATATATTATATATATATTTGAATATATACATTTGCTTTAATTAATATATATCAATATGCATTAAAATCTATGTAAAGAAATAAGTATTTCTAAAGTAATGGGAATTAATTGTAAAAGAAAAAAGAGGGGGGGGGCATTTTTTAATTGCTTTTAAAGTGTTTTAAGTTAAAAAGAATGAGGGAAAAACATATTTTTGGTTTTTTAAGTGTTTGAAGTTGTTAAAAAAAAAAAAAAGGAGTTCAAACTGGAGTTGTAAGTAAATCTTCATTTTCACACAGAAAATGTAATCTAAACTTGAAAATTCTCAGAAAGTACTCAAAGTGGTTGTATTTTCTTTAATAATTTATCAAACTGTTAAATACAAATCACTACTGTTGCGTTTTCACTACCATCTCTATTAACATTTACCATTAAGCCTACATGAATAATTAGGTCTGATATACACTTCGCTTTTACACAAGAAAATATAAGTATATAAACGGAAGTTATAAAGAATAGAATTACAAATGAAAAAGATAATTCTTACCTTTATTGACATCAGATTACTATTTATTAATCAGATTCCGAAAAGCCGATCACGTTTCTTCATTCACCAAAAAGCAAAATAAACTTGTCTGGTAGGTAGGTTGGTTGATACGCTAGCGTAGCGTGCAGAGGAAAGAAGCCAAGGAAGAAAGTCAATTTGCGGATGTGCGTTCTATGACATTCGTCGGCTGCTTTGTGGACAATGTATTCAGACGGTCCGTTGTCAACTATCTTCCGGATATTCACTGGATAGTTTTATAGGATATGACAACTACAGGATTTTCAGGATCATTATAGATCGTCCGAAGGACGATTGTGGTTGTCTGGGTAATACCTTGGAAATTTGATATCACACCATTTTTTAGCCACAACTTTTTTTTTTTTACGCTTGGCCTTGTTTTACTTTTGAAAAGTTGTTTTTGTAGATATCATTTCTTTTTTTAAAAATATATTGAACATAATTTAAATAATCTAAACATGAGAAATAATTTAAAAATACATTTTACTTTCAGTCATTGTTTAAAGGGTTAACTAGAAATACCAGTAGATTTTTCAATTAAATTAATTACACTCTTAAAAACAACATACTAAATGTGGCTTGTTATAATACTTGTTATCCTCCGTTAAAAAATATCACTGACTAATCCATTAAATGAATAAAAATGGAATATGTACATAGCGTGTCAGCGCTGCATTTGAAATCAAACGTGATATCACGCTCTTTTATTATTAGCACTAGCTGGCTTCGCCCGCTAGCGGGCCCCTAATTTACACCGGGGCCTCAATCCTTTTAAAACCTCGAATAAGATAAACCACGAACCTCCGACCTGGTTCCTCGCTGCCTTCGGCACCGGATAATCCCTTAATTTGCACATCGAATTGCATAAACCTGTAAACAAACGAACTTCCGACACGGGTCCCCGCTGCCTTCGGCACCGTATAGCAGCCGTGCTGCGCACGCTCAAGTTCTATCTTCCACCACCAGGTAGCGCAATCTGTTCTATACGAACCTCGGGCACTGAAATCGTTAAGGCTATAGATGTCGAGTCGAATGAGCTATACCCCGTCGTGATCTAGCCCATAGAACCAGAGATAAGAAAGTGCCCCCTGGTGGTGAAAAAACGAACTAAAATCGGAAAGCTCTATAGATGTCGAGTCGAATGAGCCATACCCCGTCGTGATCCGACCCATAGAAACAGAGATAGGAAAGTGCCCACTGGTGGTGAAAGCTAATCGCGTTTGGGGGGCAAAGTGGGGGATGAACACCGGAGATGCATAATAAGATTAGGCGGTCACAGACTTTTCCAACGATGTATCACATGAGGGATATGTGCAAAATTCAGAAAATACCCCCCCCCCCACCTGCATCATTTGATTAAGCGTTCACAGACCTTTCCAACGATATATCACATGAGAGGTGTCGGCAAAATTTAGAAAAGTGCCCCCTTTGGGGGGGGGGGGGTGAAAGCGGGAGGATGGACCCCGAAGATACATAATATGAATAAGCGGCCACAGGCCTTTCGAATATATCACAGGCCTTTACAATATATCACATGAGTAGTATCGGGGGGGGGGCGCAAAATGTGGGGGTTTTACCTGTGGTGCATAACATGAATAAGTGGTCACAAACCTTTGTAACGATATGTGACATGACGGATATCGTTAAAATTTAGAAAAGTGTCCCCCCCCTTGTGTAGGCAAAATGCGCTCCGCCCCTCCCTATAATTTTTGACGCAGCTTTATTTTTAAAATTTATGTTATGTGTTATAAAATATCGTAAAGTTTCAAACAGATAGCCTTATTATACTTCCTAATTTTGTTCACGCTCCTCCCCATCCTCTCCCCGAACTGTGACGCGCCATTCTTTTTCATAATTTTTTTATCATGTGTTATAAACCATCTTAAAGTTTAAAACAGATCGCATTGGAATTTAATATATTTGCTGAAATTACTATTATATGTAGAATAATATAGAAATAAACCCTCCTTTAGATTGTAATTGAGATATATGAACAATTTTTAGAATTTATGAAAGCTGACTTTTATTTATTTATTTATTTATCTATTTATTTATTTTTTGTTTATTTATTTTTTTTTTTTTGCATTGCCCTGTGCATGTTTGGAATTTCTTAGCAATTTCTTAGATTTACATTATTTTATTCAATAAACATTGTACTGTTACAATAAATTTAAATGGAAACTTCACTTCTAAAACAAAAATAATTTAACAACTGGATTTCATTAATTTATAGAAAAATGACGTGAAAGGTATTCCTGCGAACGAAATGCCTGTCCTTTATCGTTTTTTTTTTGTTTTTTTTTGTTTTTTTTAGAAATAAATGAATCATCTTTAATTCATTTCAAAAATTTTGTTTACGTTTGGAAAGAAATTTTAAATGCCGATAACTCTTAATGTATACATTTTAGAATATACATCTTCCCTCAAAAACTAATTTATTTTTAAAGATCTTTCAAAAACGTATATTATATATTTAAAATATTTTTTTAAGCATAAACACTACGTCTGATTACTTTATTTTACAATATTTTAAGAACACGCATTTTATCAGACAATTAAATGCACTAAACAAACACGAGTGAAAAATTGACCTGTACCAGGACTCGAACCTGGGACCTTACGCATACCATGCCGACACTCTGCGACTGAGCCACCCAAATCGATACGCTTGACGGGAATTTCTCATACTTATTCATGTTGGAAACAGTCATCTGCCACAGTTTGCAGTCATATTTAATTGTTTGATAAAATGTGTGTTCTTATAATTATGAAGTTTTATTTAAAAAAAAAATATCTTCAGAAGAAAATGGCTGACTTGCAGATGAAATTTGATGTTATAACTTGTAACTGATTTGTGCTATTATAATACAGACTAGCCGCCACTGGCGACCAGTTTGGTCTCCCTTAAATGTATGTTAAGCACTGTAACACGTTACTTTTATGCATAATTTTTTTTTCCGTAATCCTTCGCCAAACCGGAAGATTCTAATAGACAAATCAAAAACTTTTTCGATCAAGGTAGCATTTCGCATATTTTTTGTTGTTATGTATTTCATCTTTCTTGACCAAAACCGCTTAACCAACTTAAGCATTTATGCTTCATATCCGTTTGCTTATCAGTTGCAATATGCTTGCTAATGAGGAGATTCTTAAACATATTAAGTAGTTTTCCGTGATTGGATCCATTGCCAAATGGCGTATTTTAGTTAATACGATTTGGTGCAATGAAGTCTTTTTTGTGAAAGTCTTTAATGATATCCACCATTTACACTGAACCATACTGTTGCCAATATTTTTTTGTTTGTTTGTTTGTTTCTCGCTAACTTTGGCTGTAGACTTGATTACGGGAGAATCAAGAAGAAAATCTATCATTATTCTCATTTAAAACGTCTTGAATAATGTGACATAATCGGAGTGCATATTATAACACGTAATTTTCGAGTATGGTTTGGTGAAACATTGAACTTTTGGAAGCCAGTTTTGATAATCACGTAAATATGTCACACCAACATTACCGCCTATAATTCTAATTACAGCAACCCGTTTTTTTTTCTCTATATTGCAACTCTATAGTTAATATAGTGCCCCGGTGCGTCTACGACAGCTGTTCCATCAGAACATTTGATTTCAAAATAAAAGTATCGTTTCTAATTTGCACACGCGAAAAATAAAAGCTGGTATTGGCGATTTTAAAAATTCTATTGGCGAGATTTGCGCCCAAATAACACAAAAGTACTTAATGATGTTATGTATTTTGTAAATGTATATTAAATTACTGTTTTGAAAGCGATTGGTCATTAATAATGGTAAATATGATTGGTGATTAACAATCATTTTCGGTGGTCTCTCTTCCTTTCACGTATAATACATAAATACCAAATTAACTGACAATTTGTTTCGAAATTTGATTCATTAAATATCATTACATGAGTTGTATTTGTTTACATTAAGCTTACATCAAGAAAAGATAAAGAATGAAGTTGAGTTGTATAGCACATAATTATGGTAAACTTTGATTGTGTCACTGGTACGAATTATTTTTTTGACACCAGGCAGCGCTCCAAAAAATCTTTCATGGAAAACTAACTTTACGAACGATTATCTCCATGGTTTAATGGTTTAATATTTTAAACCTTCACGACGAATGAATCTTTTTTTTTGTTTACTTTCATGGATAGAGAATTTGAACTGCGAAGCTAATTTCAACTGAAGTTATTGGAGAATATAAACATAATTGAACGTAAGTCATCTCTCAAATATTAATTTATTTTGAACGATCTTTCTAAAAATGTCACATTTATGAAGTTTTATTCGAAAAATAATTTTTAATAAAAATGGCCGCCTGGCATATGAAAAAGTGAAACGGACATTCCGGAACTGTTGATGACAGTCACATGACTTACGGTTTTATTATAGAGATGGTACATGGTCGTTGGCATGTTTTATCTCTGTTTTGGCATAATTTTTTAATCGCCAAGTTAATTAACAGTTTTTTGCTAATTAAGGATAGAAAATAATATTTTTTTACACTGAATTTTATAAAAGCACATAGATTACGTAATTACTTGTCCAAAAATGCAATCCTTTTTTTATTCTGCCGAATATTAAGGTCTGTAGGTTGTTTGAAAAAAAAAGTTTGACGAAGAAAAAAGTGATCATTTTAAGTAACTCGACGTTTTTTTAAAAAATCTATATCTCTGTTTATAAATCACTTATGAAGATGAGTTTGGTCTTAAATTGAAGAAATTCTTCATTAGATTCTTCTAGTTTTCGTTTTTTTTTTTCTGCGACGCTTGGTTTATTTGTTATCTGATATTTTAATCTGGCATGTTTTGTCGATTTAACATTGCGAAGTTGATTTCTGTATATAAGCAGTAGCGGTCTAGTTTAGTTCTTGGCGTTGTTTGTGTGGCGTTTTTTTTTAAAGCTTGGCTTGGCAGAGCGACTGCCCTGCTTGATAAATGCTTTGCACTCCATATTCTACAAAAAAGAATGTTTTAATGCGCTTCATAATTATACATCAATTTCATTATAATTTAAATGACGTTGCGTCATCAAAATGCACTTGAAACGATTATTCCCCATTGACTGTAATATAACGGAATAATTTTGACTGTCCCTGTAAAAAAACTATAAGTGCTACATACTTTAGTTGAAATAGGGAACATTCTACAGATAACGACAATAACATATAAAAATTTCAGGGCAATCCGGGCATATTTACGGGAGTTAGAGCACGGACAGAAGGCAGACAAACCGAAGTCATAAACAATTTTCAACTAGGTTGGAAAGTGTTAAAAAAGACTAATTCAAATCTTTATAGTTGCATCCAAAACATACCATCCTTGCTTTTTAAACACTAATTCCAAGTCCCTGTATTTATTTCAATAAACTGATTTATGTTTTGTGCCACGCTATCCAAAATCGTAAGTAAAATTTATGTAAATGATTATTTTGCGTCATATTATCCACTTGCATACATTTCCCTTTGTTTGGATACTATGACGCAAAATAATCATTTACATAAATTTTACTTATGATTTGGGATAGCGTGGCACAAAACATAAATTAGTTTATTGAAATAAAAACATTTCAATACATAATATAGGCTCAGTGAAAGTAATATATTTAACAGTGTATTCAAAACGTAAAAGTATTGTTTGTATGTGTAAATATACTTTAGAAGACAAACAAAAAATAATTTAAATTGAATTTTAAAACAATCCTACTAAATTCACGTCAAGGTGTCACTCAAATTTTGATATCATTTCTTTTAAAACCCATATTTTGAATTCCTGAGAGATCTGCATGAAAAAGCATCAGCGAATAAATTTTATATATTTTTTCATGTTAAGATAATAATCGCACCTGTGAATATAAATAAAACTAAAAAGAAAATGATAATTTTAAAAAATATTATTAACATAGCGTCACTCAAATTTGATATCATTGCTTTTAAAACCCATATTTAAAATTCTTAGAGCCAAAAGAAAGTGCTGCGTCACAAATTTTAACCCGTTAAGGGTTTTTGTACTGATATCCATTACAATGTGTTTGAAATTGTGTAACATCATTAAAATAAACCGCAAATGATTTTTCCCCATAGACCGTAATGTAACGGAATTCTTTTGAGTGTCCCTGTAAAAAAATTATAAGTGCTACACACTTTAGTTAAAATAGGGAACATGGTATAGATAACGACAATAACATATAAAAATTCCAGGGCAATCCGAACATATTTACGGGAGTTAGAGCACGGCCATACGGCAGACAAACCGAAGTCATACAGTGGTGGACATAATTATAAGACACCTACCTAATTTGACATACGGTGAAAGAAAAGATTTAGAGCTTAAAAATGCTGTATCAAATACGACAAAAACATAAATTTATTCTGTTATCATACGTAATTGTTTTACAGAAATGATATTTTTATAGAGTTTAATAAAAAAAAAATACCATGGACAAAATTATAAGACACCCTAACATTTTAATTAAAACACCTGCTTTTTTTCAAAATATGCAAATTTTCTGCACGCTGTTATGACGTCAGCAGTTAACTAAAGCAGACGATAACCGACTTCACGCATTTACAAACATGCCACGAGGTACAGAATTAAAGGAAAGTGAAATTCGCAAAATTTGGAGATTAAATGGAACTGGTGCTTCAGTTAATAATATTTGAAAAGTTATTAAACACTCTAGATGTGCAATTTCAAATGCTTTAAAAAAAGGAAGTAATGGATCTGTGATTAAAAGATCTGGACGTACTTCTTGCTTGTCCTCAAGAGACAGAATAAGATGACCACTACAGTCATTAAAAATGCTTTGAAACTGAATTGTTCAAGGAAAACCATTCGCAGGGTGTTTCATAATGCTTCCTATGTGAAATTTAAAAAATTGAAGAAAAGGCCACCGCTTCTAAGGTGGCACAAAATGGACCGTTTAAACCTCGCTAAACAAATTATAGCCTGGACCTCCAAGTTGAGGACTCTGTGTTACTTTCTGATGAATAAAAGTTTAACATGGATGGTCCTGACGAGTTTCACTATTATTGGCATGATTTACGGAAGTCTCCTGATGTACAAATCAGCCGCCAAATGAGTGGAGGCTCAGTAATGTTTTGGGCTGGTTTTTCGTTCTTGGGAAAACCGATATCGTTTTTGTGCATTCAAGAATGAATTTCGAAAAGTATGCTCTCGAAGCTGGTAGACAGGAGGTGCTGGGTTCGATCCCAATCGCGCCCGTCGGCCTAATCGTTCGGAGTTTTCGTGGTTTTCTTCGAGCCGTGGATTTATCCATGCGTAAATACGGGTTAGGTTCCCTTAGAAAGACCCCCATGAAGAGCGCTCCCCCGGGCCTATATCCCAAGTGTAGATAATTGGCCGTCAATAATCAACCCAAAACCCAACCCGAAAAGTATAAGAATCTTCTTAAAGATCAACTATATACGGTGAACTTCTCTGTGGCGAAAACTACACTTTCTTGCACGATAACGCGTCGATTCATACATCACACGTAATAAATTATGGGGGGTTAGCCCCCCGTTTCCCCCCTTTATGCTTAACCAATGAACCTCCAAAACTAATCAGGGAAGCGCCTTATCACAAGGAACCTATAAACAAAATTTAAAGTAAAACGGTTAGTTCTATCAAGAGTTATCGCGTTACGTACATACATACATACATACATACATACGTACGTACGTACATACAGAACCGGCGGGCACATAAGCTCTCAGGCTTTGATAGCCTGTGAGCTAAAAAGTGGCTTTCAGAACAAAGTATCAATGTTCTTCCGTGGCCTTCTCGCTCCCCAGACTTAAATCCCATCGAAAACTTGTGGGGGATCTTAGCTCGTGAGGTTTACCGAAATGGGAGGCAGTTTACATGTGTCGTAGACCTAAAGAATGCTATAAAATGTGCTGGGGCATTCTGTATCTCGTGGCATGTTTGTAAATGCGTGAAGTCGGTTATCGTCTGCTTTAGTTAACTGCTGACGTTATAACAGCGTTCAGAAAACTTGCATATTTCGAAAAAAAGCAGGTGTTTTAATTAAAATGTTAGGGTGTCTTATAATTTTGTCCAATGTATTTTTAATTTTTTTTATTAAACTCTATAAAAATATCATTTCTGTAAAACAATTACGTGTGATGGCAGAATAAATTTATGTTTTTGTCGTATTAGATAAAGCATTTTTAAGCTCTGAATTTTTTCTTTCACTGTATGTCAAATTAGGTAGGTGTCTTATAATTATGTCCACCACTGTATAGGTTGGAAAGTGTTAAAAAAGACTAATTCAAATCTTTATATTTGCATCCAAAACATACTATCCTTGCTTTTTAAACACTACATTCCAAGTTCAGGACAGAAAAAAATTTACCATTATTTTAGATTTCTTTTCTTTTCTTTTTTTTTATTGCTTAAAAAAAATCCTCCAATGACAACTTAACACTTTTTTAACACTTTCCAATACAGTTTAAATATGTTTATGAATTGAATTGTCTATCCGTCTGTCGGTCAGTCAGTCTGTCTGCCGTCTGTCCGTGCTCTAACTCGCGTAAATAGGCTCCGATTTTAATGCAATTGATATATTGGTTTACCATGGCAAGCCTGGTATTGAATATGAAGTACGGATATGAAGTGGAGAATATGAAGCATTTTTATTTTGTTTACAGGGACACTCAAAAGAATTCCTTTAAATTACGGTTTATGGAGAAAAATCGTTTGCAATGTATTTTATGGTGTTACACTATTTCAAACCTATTGAAATTGATATATATAACTAAGGTGCACTACAAGATGCTTACTGTAGAATAGGGTGTGCATAGCGTTTATAGTTTATTTACAGGGACACATAAAAGTATTCGGAAGTAGTATTGTGAACGACAATAATTGCTGGAAGTGCATTTTCAATTGTGGTATGTGTTTTTAAATTTAACTAAAATTTTGCATATTACTTAGCGTATATAAATTTTATAAATAGTATACAGGGCTGCACAAAAGATCTCGAATATATTTACATTTATTGGCAGAAATTGCTCAGGGGGAATTTTCAAATGTGTGTTTTCTAACTGAACTTAATTTTAGTATACAAATTTATAGATCATTTACAAGTCTGTACAAAAGCGATCTGATATTTTTCCGGCTATTTGTGGAAATGTCTGAAAATGGGTTATGCGTTTTCCAAATTGTTTACTTACACATCTTTTTTCACTTTATTATTCTGTAAAAAAATTTTACAGTATTCTGAATATGTTGGAAAGTGTTTCATAATGTATGTTTGACGCATGATCTTGTTTCAATTGATAATGTTTTTCCTTTAATATTTATTTTACAGGATTACATAATAGAATTCGTAAACACGTCAGCGTCCATGGGTGGTAATTGTTTGAAATGCCATGTAAAGTGTTTCATAATATATGTTTGACGCATCATCTTGTTTCATTTGATAATGTTTTGTCTTTAATATTTATTTTACAGGATTGCATAATAGAATTCAAAAACTCGTCAGCGTCCATGGGTGGTAATTGTTTGAAATGCCATGTGAAGTGTTTCACAATTTATGTTTGACGCATGATCTTGTTTCATTTGATAGTGTTTTTCTTTTGATATTTATTTTACAGGATTGCATAATAGAATTCAAAAACTCGTCAGCGTCCATGGGTGGTAATTGTTTGAAATGCCATGTGAAGTGTTTCATAATATATGTTTGACGCATGATCTTGTTTCATTTGATAATGTTTTCTATTTAATATTTATTTTACAGGATTGCATAATAGAATTCGTATACACGTCAGCGTCCATGGTTGGTAATTGCTCGAAATGCCATGTGAAGTGTTTCATAATATATGTTTGACGCATGATCTTGCTTCATTTGATAATGTTTTGTCTTTAATATTTATTTTACAGGATTGCATAATAGAATTTGTAAACACGTCAGCGTCCATGGGTGGTAATTGTTTGAAATGCCATGTGAAGTGTTTCATAATATATGTTTGACGCATGATCTTGTTTCAATTGATAATGTTTTTCCTTTAATATTTATTTTACAGGATTACATAATAGAATTCGTAAACACGTCAGCGCCCATGGGTGGTAATTGTTTGAAATGCCATGTAAAGTGTTTCATAATATATGTTTGACGCATCATCTTGTTTCATTTGATAGTGTTTTACTTTTGATATTTATTTTACAGGATTGCATAATAGAATTCGTATACACGTCAGCGTCCATGGGTGGTAATTGTTTGAAATGCCATGTGAAGTGTTTCACAATTTATGTTTGGCGCATGATCTTGTTTCATTTGATAATGTTTTTCTTTTGATATTTATTTTACAGGATTGCATAATAGAATTCGTATACACGTCAGCGTCCATGGGTGGTAATTGTTTGAAATGCATTTTAATGACATTATACTGTTTCAAAATGAACGAAGTTTATGTACACTCTTAAAACTGTGAAGTGTTTCATCATATACTTTTGACGCACGATCTTGTTTCATTTGATAGTGTTTTTCTTTTGATATTTATTTTACAGGATTGCATAATAGAATTCGTATACACGTCACCGTCCATGAGTGGTCATTGTTTGAAATGCATTTTAATGACATTATACTGTTTCAAAATGAACGAAGTTTATGTACACTCTTAAAACTGTGCCTCTGATTTAAGAGGTACATTCTGAATTTTTGTGTCTCTGAATATTAAGAGGCATGTGGTGCCTTTGAGATTCAGAAGCTCAGCGTAAGTGCCTTTAAAATTAAGATGCACAGTGTGCCGCTGAATTCATATATTCAAGTGCCTCTTATTTAAAAATACATTCCTTGCCTCTTATAATAGTGGCACATGCATGTGCCACCATTATAAGAGGCACAGAATGTAATTTAATTATATTTTATATTATATTTATATATTTACAGTAAATTCTGTCTACTGCACAAAGATTTTCCAGCATGGCATATCCAAAGACATCGATTAAATTTTGTCTAAGGCAGAATACTATCTATAATAGAAAATTTTCTCCCTCCCAATTTACTGGAATAAATGTCCATGTGGCCTAAGTCAGTTCTGTGGTTCAATAAACAACCTTCTCAACATATCAATTTATTTTATACATAAAAAGGCATAAAAGCTTTATTACAAACAAATAAGACAAATATTAAAAATAATCAGTGTAAAATAGTCATAATATTGATCTTGTGATAATGACAACAATTAATTTCGAAAAGTAACTCTTATCATAAATAATTCATTACTGGTGTCCTAAATGTTAAATTTATTTGAAAATAACTAATTTCTTTCATTAGTATATATTTTAATTATATTGAATTCTGATTCTAAATAAAATACGATTATAAAAACAATATCTATTAAATTTTGTAGGATGTCCATTACTGAAATTTTAGGTGTTTTGATTTATTTTTGTTATTGCAGTTAAATTTCGATTACAACGGGAAATGTAGCTGAGATTGGTTAAATATCGTTGACAGATCAGTGTTGAATTCAGACATTTTTCTCCGGGAGGGATTTTTGCGGCTTCGGGAGGGGGGGAGAGAGTTGCACTTTTGTCCATTAAAAAGAATAAAATTCTTTTCGGGGTGGGACATCATTGTTCTGGAGAGGGAATGCCCCCCCCCCCAGGCCACCCCCCTGACTTCAACACTGATTAATATAATACAAAAGAAACTGGACATTAATAGCTATAATTATTAATTAAAAAATTAAATTTCTCAAGGGAATGATGCATTTACCCGGTATATACATATGTTTGTAACATAAAGCCTTTCTTTTAGAGTGTCAATTGTCATACTACACATTCAAAGAAAATAATCAAGTACTAAACTAAATATACTTCCATAACTTCATCATGATCCGCAATAATGACACCATCCATCGTACATAATGTTATGTTTCCTAACATAAATTCATTGCATTTTCCACGGGAACATTTACCTCTGCGGCGTCGTTTTAAATCGTCGGGGGGGGGGATAGGGGTTTAAAAAGAAAAAAAATCAGAACTTCGTCCATTCTCAAGATATCAAATCCGCTTAAATTTGTTATAAATCCTCTTAATATTATCTACAACGTTTATATTGACAAATTTTTATAAGACCAACCCTTACAGCAAAAAAATAATAAAAACAAAAAACCCTGTTGGCTCTGCCTACAAACACGGGTAGATTTCGAAGTGGGCCGCATATGGCATAACTGCAGCATAATGGCAAAAAGGTAATTTCTTCTGCCGGACTGTCCGGCCATAAACATATCCTAAAAATGCTTTTAAATCTAAAAATTTTAAATTTGTTTTTGCGGTAGATTCTAGTGCTTTTCCATTAATGGATGAATTCGGAAAAAGTTTATAAGGCGCAGGACTCTTGTATATCCGGGGGGTTGGCGTACGATGGACGCAGCAGCGAAGCTCCCTAGTCTTATATATTATTTCTAGTGCCAACATACCTTTTTCTATGCACATTTAAAACGCACAACGATGAATCAGGTATCTTACGAAAGGTTTTGAACAGCCTATACACTCGAATCCCGTTAGGACATGTTATTGGATTCAAAATTGCAATGAATTAAAAATGAATGAACTGAACGCCGCTACTTTAATTCATTTTTGGGAATTGGATTCGCCATGAAAGGATTTTCAAAACAGGTTTCTATTTTTTACCACAGCAATTACAGTCGACTTCATCCGTTGCGAAACCATGTGTAAAACAGCTGACCTGGGTATACCTTTTAGTCAAGAAGTTCCTAAGCGATTCCAATTTTAATGAAGACGTTTTTAATTTGACGATTTTTTTTTGAAGACGTTTTTAATAGTTTTTTCCAGTCACTAAACTTTACATCTACTGTTCGGCAAGTTTTGACACCAAAAATACCAAAACAAATAGAAAGTATTTATCTATTAATACGATATTTAGAAATTCAATTATTTTCAAAAGTAAAATGAAAACAAAAATATTTGTGATTTTCAACTATTTTGAAATATCGGTATTCAATTTAATATATTCACTTTTGCGCCATCAATTATTCAGTATGTGTGTTCTAAATATTTCCATTTTGTTACAAAAAAAACAAACAAAAAAAAAACACGTAATTATTTTGAAATTTTGCACTGCTAAAGAATATGGTCTAGTTATTCTTCGGATATATAAAAACTACACTGTAAAACATTTTCATAAAATTTCAGTACATGTACCGTTTTCACTCTTTATGGTATGAGTACAGTACGTCTAAGGTATATTAAACGTAAAAAAACCGTATATGTGCCATTTCGATTATAAACGGTATTTATACCGTAAGATGATTGTTTTTCAGTACAAAATCGCTATTTATACCGTAAGATGTATGTTTTTCAGTACAAAATCGCTATTTATACCGTAAAATAATTATTTTTCAGTAAGAAAAAATCTGGCAACCCCGCCTCGGTGTACGGCAACCCAGGAAGCTCTTGTTACGTAATGCGTGCAAGCCTGAGAGGGGGAAGTGCAGCCAGTACATATACTTTATATATTTTACGGTACATATACCGTCCAGTTAAATTACGGTATATATACGGGACGCAAAGTTGCCAGTATACGTACCGTAATTTAAAAAAAAAAATACAGTGTACAATTCATACGTTTCAAATAGATTTATTATTTTTTTTTATGAGGAACAGGAGTTGGCAGAAAACACTGTTCATGGATCCATTCACATGAATAATAAAAGAATATGCCCATGAGAGAGAGTTCAAGAAATGTGCTTTGAAGATTTCAAAAGCAATATTCATTTTTGCAGTACAAAAATGAATTTGAAAAGGATTTTCCAAGAAAACGATATCGAACAATATTCTCAAATACATGCAACTGATTAAGGATCATTAAAATCTTTGAAGCTATTTTCAAACGCTTCTATATCAATTTCAGCTTCAGTTCTGTTTTACTTTTCATAAATCATAATTCATGACGAGGAATCATTAAGAAAATTACTGTCACAAAGATTATTATTCGTATTTTTGTTCTTTGCACCCCTATTTTCATTCATTTGTTTAAAATGGGATTAGTTTAATCATCTGAGTTTGCATTCTCAAATACGAAACCGAAACAAAAAAATATTTTCTTAATAATAGCTTGAAATACTAATTGGAAAGGCTACTTCATTGATTTATTATTTAATTTTTTATGAGGAAAACAAAGAGTGCCATTTTTCTCCCAAAATCATTAATAGCTGTATACTATTTTGAAATAATTTTTCTCTTAATATGTATTCATTTTCCAAATACTCCACGCACGCCAATTAATTGGAAAAAAATGGAAGCCTAAATTGAAACAAAGAACGATTAATTTTGCCCTCCTTAGCGAGACGTAGTTAATTTCTCTACAACCTCATTTATCCAAATTCACGACGCTGGAATATAAATAATCTCACCCGATTGAAAAAAATAGACACCGAACAGAAATCTTTTTAATAAATTGTTCTTCTCTCTGACAGCTCAAAGACAAGTGCGGTAAAGATTGCTTCATCATGATGATTTGTAACACAGCTGACATCATTTCTCTCCGACCCTGACGATCTGTCTACATCCCAGTCTGCCTGAATCCACGATTAAATGTTTATAGCTATTGTCACTTGAATTCACGATTTGTTTCATTTCATTCCAAAAATACTATGCAGTAAAATATTTCAAATTCTATATTTATATGATTAAACCTGAAAAATGATTAATAAACAGGTCCTTTCTTCCTTTCAACATTTTCAATTGAAATCATTTTGAATAATCAAACTAACCCAAAATACACTTTCTCTGCTTCTATCATGGATGTAGTAAAATGGATCATTCACTTGTAACTACGAAGTGACATAAAAATGTATCTACAAAAATACCATTTAGTAAATAAACTAAAAGGATTAATAGAATTTCTATTTGGTATACCTGTTACCTGGTTTTCACGGAAGGGTTTTCTTTAGTTCATTTGCATTGTTTGATTTATCTTTTTTAACCCATTAAAGACTGGATTACTTTTTTCTTTGCAAAAACTGCATTGGATGCCACTATTTAACTATTTTTTTGCCATTATTTGGGTAAATAATGATCTTCGTACACCAAAATAATTATTGTAGAATTTGTCATAAAATAAAAAAGAACTATTTCTTTTCAAAAATAGCGGTCATCACACAACGGACTTTTGTTTTGTGGATTGCTTTTGTTTGCGAAATTGCATAACGATTACGCTTTTTTATTTTTAGTTTTATGCCGAATGATCCACTTATAGGATTGGTTACCGCCAAAACTATAAAAAAAAAATCATTGAAATCACTTCAGTATTTCTCCACGAAAATGTACATTCATGTCAGCTGTTTTACACACGAGTTCCCAACCATTTTCTGAGCCGACAGTAATTGTAAAATTAGAAACCTATTTTGAAAAATCTTTCAATTGTTGAATCTTTCCAGTTCTCCAAAACGACTGAAATTATAGCAATCAAAAAACCCTATCGAGATAATAAAGACGCTATTTAATTACCAAAATAAATAAAAATATCAAACTGCTTCTATTATCGAAAATATTTAAAACTTTTACACATTTCCTTCAATTTTAAAGTTGTTTAATTTTGAAAAAAGTATCAGAAACAAGCACAATCAAAAGAAAACAAACTACAAAAAAATCACTGCATATTTTAAGTACATCTTACTTCACCAACGGTTTTCCAATACATACCAAGAGTTAGTTAAATAATTTTATAAATTAACTACCCTATACAATAAAAGAATAAATAAATAAAAACGTAGATATAAAAATGCATCTTAAAAAAGGGAAATCTTTCATACTGTGAAAAAATAAACATTTAATTATAACACCTCAAAATATTCCGAACAAAAAAATTTTCTAAATTACTTTTTTTTGCTCGAAACGTTGCAGCTTCTTTGATTTGAGTCTCCATGTAAGCATGGATATTATCGGAAAAGCATTTGTTAAAACACTAGGAGATGAGTCCAATATTTCAACGCGAAATGATTCGATGAAGCGTCAAATAAATTCTATGCAATCATTCATTGACTTGTTGCTGCTTATTTTTAGTGTGCAATTTATCGATGTGCTAAAATAAACAGAATTTTTTATCAGGCATTATTAGAACATTGTTTGCAAGAATACATTTTAGAAAAAATATTTACAATTTTTACATTTACGTATATAAATATATTACGTAATAAGTATATAAAGAAAATTCCCAAAAATATGCTTTTTAGGTGCGTGTGTATATTTTTTAGTGTATATTTTTAAGCACCTAAAAATATACTTTTTAGGTGCGTTCGTAATTATATAAATACGTAGCACCTATTGTCCTGGTCTGGTCCGTCCTTCTGTCTGTCTGTCTGGTCCGTCCGTCCGTCTGTCTGGCTGTCCGTCCGTCTGCATATAACAACGCAAAAACTACCCAATCGAATGAGTTGAAATTTAAGATATATTATCTTTGCTGAATTTTGTCGACACATTTCAAATTTTATAAAAATCGAATCAAAACTTTAGAAGATATTAATAAAAATATTTGTTAAGAAATTTGATTTTTATTAAAAAGAAATCGGTGCTTTCTTGTAATAGGAGCTTCCGAGGTTTAACCGTCAAGCGACCAAGATACTTATTTTATGACAACAATTAATCTGCAGACGATATAATTCATTTCACAGAATTAAAAATCCTCAAGATCTGAATATTTATATAACTAGCTATAGTACGAACGCACCTCATTTGTCACGTTTGACGTACAATTTCCAACTTGTTTATTTTGGGCATTTTAAAAGACTTCAAATATGTAAATAACTTCTAGTTTTGAAAAATATACCGCTAAAGTTTTAAATTCGTCTTTAAAAAGAGGGCCATATGAGCTGATTTATATAGACAGGGTTTCTTTTGATTGTTGACCAATAGCTAATCGAAAATAAGACCGATGGCTAATGAAAATTTATAAAATTCAAAGAATCCTAACTCGAAAAGTTTTGGTCATACAAAAATGGGTTTTTTACTCTTTTACTTATTAAACCACAGAGAAAGATTTTCTAAATGTAACTTCTAGAACACAAGGAACGTCTAAAAATTTTAATTTCGTAACTTTTTGTAAATATACATATTGACGTAAGTGGTTTTTCATAGGATGAAGAAGAAATTTTGAATTTTTTTTACAATTGAAACTTTACTTCTAAAACTAACGCTTTAAGAATTAGATATGGGTTAACGGTAGAAGGAACATTTTGATACACATAAATGCCACTTATTTTTCTTAATCCAGTTTTTCATCTTTTGCTAAAAACTTTTCAAATGAAGAGGTTCATTTTTATTTCAAAGAAAAAACTAGTCGTTGGGGGCCACCGTAATACTTACCCATCATGGATAGGCATAATGTAAAATATTAAAATAAAAATGTGTAAACTACTTATAAAGTGCATTGCAATTCAAATAAAATCGTGGCTTGATGACGTCACAAACTTTAGAGGCTCGATTACTGAATTGCTTGAAAGAAACATCCTTATAACTCCAAAAATAATAATCCTATTAACTAGCAGTTTATTGCATCTGATTAAGCGTCAAATTTCCAATTAAAATATATCTTTGAAGTGAAATTTGGATGAAATACAGGGTCATGAAAAATCGAAGAGTGTGGAAAATAGGATTCCAAATATCTCGGCAACTAATTATCCGATCAACTTCATGCTTTATGCAAAATGTATGATTTTTTATTGTCTTTTATATTCATTTCTTAAAATAAATAATTTCGAAAAATTTTATATACCTTTCATCAGAACGAATATTTCGAGAGTCCGAAAAAAATTGTTCCGGTTAATCGAGGTTATTGAAATTAAATAGGCTTCTTCCCATTATTACATACTAAGTACATACCAAATTGCAAGTCTCTATCTCAATTTTTTCGGGAAATAGAGCGTTTACAGACACACAGACACACACACAGACACACACACAGACACACAGACGGACGGCAAATTTTTTTTTCTAAAAATATGTTTTTCGGAATCTCCAGTGTCTGAAACGTGTAAATCCGTCAAAAAAACAATTTCGATTTTCAAAACGATTACAAGACTTACCCTATACTACGTATGATGGGTAAGTAATAAAGTCACAGAAAAGTATGATTAATATTCTTATTGAAACAAAGTACATTACTCTTATTTACATCTTTTATGATTTCCAATTCTTTTAATATGGGTTTTAGAAGCATTTGGATAATTACCCTAGCCTAGAGATTTGACAAGAACCCGATTCTCGCTTCTGGTTGAATTGTGTCCATTGTCTCCTACTCCTCTTAGAATACAGAACGTTGGGCTATCCGTTTTCCGCATACGTCTGAGGAGGTCAAAGTTGTCTTACATTTTTAGGAATACGTAGCAACTATTGTCGTCGTCTGGTCCGCCCGTCTGCGTAGAACAATACCCAACCGAATGGTTTGAAATTTAAGATACCTTATCTTTGTCGCGACATTTCAAATTTTAAGAAAATTGAATCAAAATTTTGGAAATATTAATAAAAACATTTATTAAGAAATTTGATTTTTTTTTAATAATCGGTGCTTTCTTGTTTTAGGGGCGTTTGAGGTTGAATCGTCAAGCGACCGAGATACTTATTTTATGACAGAAATGATTTTGCAGACGATAGAATTCATTTCACAGAATTAAAAATCATCAAGATCTGAATATTTATAGAACTAGCTATAGTACGAACGCACCTCATTTGTCACAATTTCCAACTTGTTAAAATTTGAATTAGTTTGGGAGATATTGATTGTTTTGTTATTTTTAATGACAGCTAAAATACTTTATTTTTGTGGATAAAAGGGAGAAAGTAAAAACGATAGGGATTATAAGATTTATTTTTTGACGTCATTTTCAAATTGAAATTATCTTTTATTTAAATGATTTAATGACAGTGAAAACAATGTTGTGATTGAATTATATTTGTTAAGTAATTTTGTAGAAATAAAAACTTATTTTTCCATATTCAAACTTCAGAAATAAGTTTATTTTAGAAAGCAAAAAATCGTCTGTTGTCTTGATCATTGACATAAATTCCACTGACAAGAATAATTCCATTGAAGCTTTTTTCAGTTTTAACTTCAACCAAGGAGGTAAATCAAAAACAAATTTGAGCTTCTTGCATTTAAGTAAAGAATTATTGTCCCCTAATTACAATAAATTAATTTAAAGAAGAAGCACACCTATTATTTTTTACACTAGAAGGCGATTAAAACTTTCCACAGAGGCGTTTAAAGCTGGAATGGTTTAGTGAGAATAATTTTGTAAGTATTTATTTTAATTCATAAACTGGAAATATTTTGAATAAATTCGTCCAAATGACGTCATTTATGTGTGAATAAGAAAAGGGCAAAAGAAATTAACTGGGATTATTATTTATGGATGTCATTTTGTCAATAAAATTTATAAAAATAAATATATTTCATTTGAGCAGATGATGAAAACAATATCGGGGTTAAATTATATTTTCAATAAAAATTAAAGACATAAAAGTTTATTTTCACATATTTAGGAATGAATTTATCTTAAAAAGAAGAAAAAACGTCCGTCGAAAAATTTGCAAAAAAAATTATTGTAACTTTTTCCAAATTTACATTTAACCAATGTGGTAAAACATCTTGCATTTGACTAGAGAATTATTGTTCCCTACACTGTAAAAAATTTTGTTTAACAATTACGGTACATATACTGCCAACTTTTTGACCAGTATATATACCGTAATTTAACTGGACGGTATATGTACCGTAAAATATCTAAAGTATATATACTGGGCACTCCTCAGGCCTGCAAGCATTATGTAACAAGAGCAAGAGCATCACTTCAGGGGTTGCCCGTATACCGAGGCGGGGTTACCAGCTTTTTCCTTTCTGAAAGATAATTATTTTACGGTATAAATAGCGATTTTGTTTACTGAAAAACAATCATTTTACGGTATAAATGATATATGGTTTTTTACGCTTAATATACCTTACAAGTAGGGTATCCATACCGTAAACAGTGAAAACGGTACAAGTATTGTTAATTTACGTTTCATTTACTGAAATTTTACGAAATTTTTTTACAGTATAATTATAAACAAGAAACGAAAAATAATGCGTCAAGCATAGGTTATGTAACACTTTCCAACACTTCCAAAACCATTTACAAATCATTACCGTTTAATAAGGTGAAAGATAACAGCAAAGTAAACAAGAGATGGAACCCAGCTTTCGCATATTTAAAAACATAGTTTCAGGAATTAATCAACACTATTCGAAAAAATACTTATATTAAGCCCTGCATAGGATCTATAGATTTGTATCATGAGTATCTCGAGTGACGCAGCAAAAACCGAAAGCCGAAGATTTCCGTCACTCCATATATACAGCTAGAAGGACATCAAAGGAAAATCTAAACGCCGACATTTAATATCTCAGCAAATATGAGGCATACCGTTTTGATTTTTTCACATTAGTTAAATATCTATGGTCTAATTCAATCCTGAAATTTATACATTTCTACATGCAGTAGATTTTAAGAACTGGAAGTCCATTTTTAACTAAATTAGTGTAAATTTAAGGTATCTGTAAATGCCATACCTGTTACCTCCAAAACGGCTCGGACGATTTTTTTAAAATTAATATATTATATTAATCGGTTTTAGATGAAGTGAATGTGGTTTTGCGTTAACGCAGGAAAACTCTTGTTTTCTATATAATCCAGTTTTAAAAGCGGACTCTTTTCCTACGCGTTTTTCCATAGACTATCATTAGACTTTTTACTCCTTTTTTCTGCGATCAACGTATGCCAAATAATCGCTTCACGAATACAGTTAAAAACTTCTGCATGCAGGAGGTAAATTTATTATTTTTTTTAAATGCGAAAACAGTTAATTATACACTTCTAATGTTTAATATATATGTATTATATTAAATTACCATTTATAAGAAAATATTTCAAAATTATAAATTTGCATTTTATCGAAAAACTATTTATATTCATTTTTTAATATAAGGATATATTTTCTAATTATATATATTCAATTTTACTGTTATTTATAATAAGTTTTCGATTTTCAAAGGATTAAAAGATTTTCCATTTCTTACAAGGAAGGTTTCCTTAAAGTGCATACTCAGAAAATTTTGAAAAAAATGCTAATGAAGCTACAAGTGTATGTAATAAAGGAACAGTGAAATTTAGCTGCGGAATCCCAGTAGAAAATCTGCAAAAAAAATAAAATACTTTCGAGTATTTGGCGCAAAAACACACGATTTGGCTAGCAACATTTTTTCCTTCGCCAAACGCAAACGATTTCAATGCATTTTAAATTGCTTGTAAAATGATTATTCGAATGCGCAATACTTAATGAATTTAAACTTAAACGATGAAATATTTATTATTTTTTGTATAATATATACAAGCTGCTTGTTGTTGCAGTTATTTATTTTTACCACTGAAAAAATATGTTCTATGTTTTGGAAGCTGCAAATATCTATTTTATGTTACAGCGAAGCTGACATTTAAGTTATGTGTGTTATTGAATTATTGAATCTCTATGTTTATTTTCACTTTTAGTTAACAATCGAAATTTTAAAAATATATGAATCTGAAAGGCATATTAAAGTAAGCGAAGAGTTTGAAGAAATTCTTTTTATGAGACCTGTCCATGAGATTTTTGTAAAATTTGAAAGCGTAAAATTATCATAAGCTTAAAATATTATTAAGTACGTTGCCCCTGAAAGGGTTCATTTCCAACCGGTGATAAATCGCCAAATAAACGAAAATTTCATATTTTTTCAAAAATTTCTGAGTATGCGCTTATGGAGACCTTCCCTGTTAGTTTTTATTGCTGAGCGAAGACAAAACTAGTACCGTTAACCAACCAATCCCTCGTTATTGTAGTCTTGTATTCATGAGCTAGTCGCGAATGATGGCGTTGCATTGCAATGTTGGTTGTAGGAATAACACTCATATGAAGTATTTTATTATTTATTTATTGTTTGTTTACTTATTTTGATTAGATTGTCCTTTTAGAAATTGTCTTTTGATTTAGTGACGTAAATGGTGAGATGATTGTCAATATTATTACATGTTTTATCGTTTAAAATGATATAAGGAAATTGCATTATGGCCAGTAGTTCTTTTAAAGAAGTCTTTTAAAACCTGCTGACTATAGAAGATTGGTTTTTTACTTGTTAGCTATATTTTCCAACTCTCCAAATTACCGCAATGTAAATGTAGTATTAAGTTTTATCCTATACTAAACTTTCCTCTGTTGTATAGCTTAATTTTATTTGAAAAAAACCCTGAAAATGTATTGTTGTAGTAATGAATTATTTTTGCAGTTGTGTAAATTCTGTTGTGTAAATTTATATAACGTAAGTTTTCACTTTTATGTATATAAAATTAGAAACGATGTTTTTATTATGAAATAAAATGTTTCTAGTTTATGTCATGGCTTACTTTAACATTTTTATTATTGACTAAGCCTAATTATTAATATACCCGATTACATGAGATTTTGTTATTTGTATTGGTATGTTTGTGTTTACGTATTTTATTAAGATTATATTTTAGCTATTTTTAAGTAAGTTTTTTAAGATAATATATAGCAATGTTAAAATGTTGGCTATATTTTAGTAGCTTATGTTAAAGATTGGTCAGAAAAAAGGGGTTGGCGAGATTAAAAAAAAATTGTCGATCACTGGTGCCCGAATAACATTTAAGTACTCTATTTTTAAATAAAAAGGCATTTAATACAAGGTTTTTCTATAGTGGACTCTAGAACAACAGGGCCGCTGGGATGGAATTTAATTTTTAAAAAGACACATTTTGAGCTGGTTTGTTTACAGTCCCATTTTATTAGTAGAATTTTGTGATAATTTCCCGAATGATTGGCGAATTTTGCATTTTTGTGAAAAAAAATCCTTAGATGTAATTTTAAACAAAATCTCTTCGTTCATTTCTTTAATTTGTAAATATTTTAAGTTTTCTTATTTAAAATTCTGTGATTAAATGTCCAATGTAAGATTTCTCTTAGTTGAAAATTGTTATGACAGAATTTACACAACTGAAAAAATAATTCATTACTACAACAATACATTTTCAGGGTTTTTTTTCAAATAAAATTAAGCTATACAACAGAGAAAAGTTTAGTATAGGATAAAACTTCATTGCGGTTATTTGGAGAGTTGCAAAATATAGCTAACAAGTAAAAAACAAATCTTCTATAACCTGCGGTTTTTAAAAGACTTCCTAAATATTCTCTCGACACGATGCAATTTCCTTACCTTGTATCATTTTTATCGCTAAAACAGCTAATTGACAATCATGTCAGCATTTAAGTAACTAAATCTAAAGTCAATGTCTAAAAGGACAAGAAAATCAAATCAAAATAAGTAAACAAACAATAAATCAATAATAAATTACCTAATATGAGTGTTATTCCTGTAAACAAGAATTCGCATCGCAATTATTGCTCATGAATACATGACACAAGCGATAGGTTAATTTTTTGTTACTTGATAGTAGAGGTGCACAACCTTTTTAAGCGAAGGGCCACTTAAAAAATGGTTGGGTTGTCCAGGACCGCCATCAGTAGCACAGAGGGAATTTTGTTTCGAGGAGATCTTGGGGGTGGGGGGGGGGATATGGAGCTGTGTGATATGGAGCATTATCCATACATACGGCACTGATCGGTTGCAAATTTGGAAGAACGCGGACACTTGATGGATTTGTGAGTTTTATCGGGGCCTCCGAGATCACGCTGTGTATTTTCTCAACCGGGCCTGCTACAAGTATTAGTGCAACACATCCTACAAGAAAGCCTCTACACAGCGCCCGTGACGTCGACGCTAGTTGTCCATCGTTGATTTCGCGAGAGATTTGACGGCTGTTTTTAAGAGTTGGAGAAAAATAAAATAAATAAATCCATAAGCGTATTATGCTGTCTAACATATAAAAATTCCATATTTAAAAATGGTTTTTATATGGTTTTAATTTTTACTTTTTAATTTGCAAGAAAACTGAAAGTTCGTTAATAAAAAATTCTAGATAAGTATTTAAGAATATTCATAATATAAGAAATATTTAACGTAAAATAATATAGAATAAATAACGTAAATAAATATAGAATTGCATAATAAATATTATGTATACATTTTCAGAAAATCCATACAATTGGAAATTATATTTAAGCTCATGACATTCTTTAACAGAATGAAATTAAGGGTAAATATAGAAGTTGTATGTTATTTCAATCAATTATATTAGATTATTTTTATATTCAAATTATGACATCTTCTGCCATAAAATACAAAAACTTTCATGATTTATTGAATATATCACAATTACTTTAAAAAATAAGAAAATTTAAATTTAATTTCACACAATGAAATATGCAGAGTGAATTCTAAGAAATATTTTATGTCAAACAAATGCACACATGCACAGAGAGAGAGAAGTATATATATTGAAGAAAATTATATATGCTTATAGGAATAACAAATGCAACATGAATTATGTAATATTTTGTACTTTAAAAAATTAAAATATAATTTAATTAAAGTCATTTTTTCACAGTTTTAAGTTTTCTCTCTTTTGATGCATTCTTTAAAGATATAGCATTATCATTATTTCTCTTGCAGTAATTATTTAAAAAGATATTTGTGGAAGAAATAATCAAATATTTAGTAATGTCTTTTTTACTGTGACCTTTACTACACTGCTCAGTTTCTAAATAAATCTTATATCAGAAAAGGAAATTATTGTTCTAACAAGGGTCGATTCAGGCAAAATTTGGGTTTTTTTAGGAATCCTTCACAAAATTCCTCTTAATAAAACAGACCCCTTCACAAAATTCTTTTTAATAAAACAGACCCTGCACATAATAACTCTAAATAAAATGGGACCCTTCACAAAATTCCATTACATAAAAACACATTTCATTAATTATTTTTATTTTGTTAAGTTTTAAAATATGTAATTTGCAAACAAAACAAGTTAAAAAGAAAGTAAACTTTTGCAGTAGAACTTAAAGAAATTATCATTTTACAAATTTAATTTTAATAAAACCGGGTCCTTCACAAAATTCCTCTTTTTAAAATAGATCTCTTCACAAAATTCTTTTTAATAAAACAGATCTTTCACATAATAACTCTTAATAAAATTGGACCCTTCACAAAATTCAATTACATAAAAACACATTTCATTAATTATTTTTATTTTGTTAAGTTTTAAAATGTGTAATTTGCAAACAAAACAAGTTAAAAAGTGTTAGAAAAGTAATTTCTGAACTATAAACATTTTATCATTTTCTCATGAGTCAACCTAATTATCCTCCGAAAAATTAATTAAATGACTGCAACGAGGTGATAAAATTGAACACGTGTGCCGGCAAAAGTATTTTTCTACATCTGTGAAATAATCGTTAAAGAACTGGTGACTTTATGTGAACTCTAAAGTTCAAGGCTCAGTGACGTCATACTTGACTATGATGTTTCTCATCTTAGAACTAAATAAAAACAGTTTCTATCTAGCTCTCTTTGATTAAATAACTGCAGAAAAATTCTCTGCAGATTAATTGTTCTAACTAATAATAGTTTAATGTAAATTTAATAATTCTTTTTTCTTTTCTTTATTAAATAGTGTGCTTCAACTCATTTGTGTTTTAATCACAGTTAGTAAAATACTGGTATTTGTGGATATATCAAATCATATAAAATGGATTACGCGACGCTCCTATATACATTGGATTAATGATGTTCGCCGTGGACTTAACAGGTATGAGAACTTTCATTACCTATACTAACTGTTATAAAAATAAAAGATTTATCTAACATTTATGAGAAGCCCCAATTGCCGTAGTTCGCAATTTCTAAAAGATTATGAGACTGAAAAATGAACACGGAAATACCGCTCTCTTATATGAAGAAAGAAATAAAATCAAAATAACTATATTTTAAATAATAAACTATTGATTAAGGATTAATAGAAGCAAATTTAAATTAAATTAAAGTATTAATAAAATTAATAAAAATACAACATCATAGCTTCAACTACAAAAGAAATTTGTAAGATTGATAAATTAAATTCCAATAATTATCCAGTTTGGAAATTTAAAATAGAGATGATTTTAATGAAGGAAGATTTACTTAACCACCTTACTGATGATCCACCATACCTCTTAACTGGCGATTGGCCGAAAAAAGATAATAAAGCCAGAGCAATAATAAATTTGAGCTTAGAGGACTCCCAGCTGATAAGCCACATGGCTAGCATTAAAAACAATACATGAGCGCGCTAATTTATCTAGTAAATTATATTTATTACGAAAACTTTACAGTATAAAACTAGCCGAACATGGAAACATGAATGACCATATAGTTAAAATATTAGAAACGGCTGATAAATTGAAAGCAACAGGAGAAGAGATTAAGGACTCTCATCTATCTGCACTTTTGTTGTGCTCCTTTCCACCAAGCTACGACACTCTGATCACGGCATTAGAGGCCCGATCAGAGAACGAATTAAATTGAGAATTTATTAAATGGAAGTTAACAGACGAGTTTCAAAGGAGACAAGATAGCTCCAATTCATCACTTGAAAATGCATATAAAACGTTTAACAAACAAAAACAAAACACTAAAACATTTCCAAAGCGCGAACAAAACATATTCTGCACGCATTGTAAAAGAAAAAAATCATGTGTTGAAGAGAAATATGCATGGCTCAGTTATAATATTTATTTAAGATTTTATCCTTTAATTTCCCTTCTAATTGCTGCCCATTCCAACATAACCCTTTTGCTGGGACAAGTTGATCAAAATTAAAGCTTAGAATTAAATACATAAAGGTTTCTCTGGGGTTGGCTAATAGAATAAATTAATTTATTCAGAAAATAATAATAAAAGAATCCATAGAGATTAAATTTTGGATATGTTCCCCCCATTGCATTGTGTAATTTCGAAGTAGCCCATTACCCTTTTTGAGAATGATCATTCTTGCCCTTAGCTGACTTTTAAAATGGAAATCTAAATAAACAAACACATACTAGATAATTTAAATGAGAAGACTCCAAATAATTAACACTATTATTTATTTACAATATTTACAGTTATTTCAAGAAAAAAAAAAGATTTATCAGAACACATCTGATTTAATTTCCTAACAAAATTTCTCCTATAATATTGGCATTAACACTTTGATCCTTGCAAAGGATACTTATATTTGTTTGTATTTATATTTAAATTGATCTTTGACAACATTATTTGTTTACAATTAAAATACTGACTTCCATTTGTGACTAAGGTCACACTACCAGCTTCTCTTATAATATTTTGATAAAATCAAATAAACTGGGGAATTACTTAGGACAGAGTCATATTTACCTCTACACATTGATTGAAGAAGGTTTCTCTTTGTATCAGAGCACTCTTTCCGCTAACTAAATAGCACTGCACTTATTGAAAATGTTCATTTCACAAAACTTAGCTTAACTTCCCCACTCTCCATATATGTTGTTCGGGTTCGTTGCTTTCTTACCATCAGAATTGCCACTCACTCTATTTTCCTCTTTCGGACCGCACAAAACTCATCGCGTCATTTTATTTCACCTCTTCCTTTCGCTTCTGAGATCGATGTGTGTTCTGTTTTCATTCTTTTTCACAACTCCTTTTTCATCACCACGGTGGGCCGTACTTCGTTCTGCCCAAAATTTGCATGACAGTGCTTTAAGCCCATCCTTCTTTTTTTTCATTGGGTAGTTGATCTCCCGTTTTAACTGAAATTTGCATAACAGAGGGTCAGTTTCACCTCCTCTTTACCAACCCCAACCAATGGCTATGCATCAGTTGTTTTCTTTCTCGGAACTACGTGTGTGTTCTTTGATATTATCTCCCAGACCAACTTAAATCAAAGTTCTTCTTATTTGACTTTTATGGCTTAAAATTGTCGCCAGCGAGTCTCTGGTCATAAATTTGCCATCCTAAATCTTTCAACTGAGGCGACTTATGGGAAAGTCCCGATAATGTACTTTCCTTACATTATCTTTCCCCCCGTACTAAAAGAAAGAAAACGTCCAGTTTTCTTTAGCATTGCATTTCCAAGAAGTCCATCACCATTGCAGATAATCTATAGATCACATAGATGATATCAGTCCACGTTCATCTATACAGAATCATATTGTAGACTAAAGTTCATGCAGAGGAAAATGTTCATTTGTAAATTACTTGTGTGACTTTAATAAAGAACAGTTCATATATGTACACATTTCCTAAGTATTCCCAAACAATTTAGAGATAAAATATTATCATTAGTACAAAAAATTTAAATTTTGTGGTTAAATATAACCGGTGTGTCTAAGATAGAGCACTCACCAAATTCAAAATATCTAAATAGCCAAACAGACCATACAAAACAAAAAGATATAATACACTGTGATATGTAAGGATCAGTATTCAACTTTACAATGATTCTTGATAATTATTTTTAACACAATAGATGCATCATACAATATATAAAACCCAATTCAGGCAAAATCTTACAATTACACATACATAACTGAATATGTAAGATACCTGAGAGAAAAATTATGATAATGAGTATACATTCAAAATATGTATATATATATACATATTTATATAGAGCAATAAAAGTTTTTGTCTAGCTCTACCTCTCTATACTTTGTTGAGAAAAAAAAATCCTATAGATACACATGATTTGGATAAAATATACATATGAGTATATCAACAATATACCAATAGAGCAAAGAGTTTAATCCAATATAAAACTGTACATCCCCCTTCTCAGATTTTCTTTTTTTTTTTTTTCAAATTATTTAATTATATCTAGTGCTACTAAAATTGAAACCAAAATTATGCCAAAACAAACCAAAAGGAACAAATGTATATCTATACATACATACATATATATATATATATATATATATATATATATATATATATATATATAATAGCAATACTCTTCTGAGTTCGATGAAGTGGCATGTCTTCAACTTTACAATATTTACACATATTAATGAATGAATTCAGCACTATATCTAATTAATAAATGTAAACAGACAAATATTTTAGATGGACACAAAAACAGTCCTAGCAATCTGAAAACATGACACATTCATGATGTTGTAACTTTATGATATTCATCTACTACTTGACCCAATTTTATGGATTAATTCAGTTACCATTTGTATTGTCCATTCATATGATTGTTGTAATTTTATTATATATATACAATTCTTTCGAATTATTAAACAACAAAGAATGAATAAAAAGAAAAAAAAAAATGAAATTTTTCTTTAATAATTTTCCCTTCTTTCCTATTTTATTTTTCTATTTATTTCTCTATTTCCTTTTCTTTTTCTTTTTTTTTTTTTTAAACGCCTAAGCGTAAAAATTCTCATGTTAATTCTAACATGTTGAAAATAATAACTCCCCGTTCTCTCACTGTTCATTTTTTTCTGCCCGACAGAAAGAAGAAAAAAAAAAAACTTCTACTCAATGATAAGAATCCGAAAGCTGCGTGACCTCAGGTCAAACACTCACCCCGTTTCTGTCAATCATGTAGCCCTACTGAACAGGTGATTCATTCCTTCCTCGTAGACCTGAAAATGCTGGCCTAATCCCATACCACGACCGGTTCAACACCTAAATGCTTCCTTACCTGGGATAATGCGTTTCTAACACGCCCCCTGAACGCACCCTTTTTTTTTTCAACCCTGCAGGTGAATAGCGTTTGCGATCCTTCCGTATGCATAACACCTCAACTCACCTCAGATCTACCTTCCTGATTTGCCCCGTCACATGGAGTATGGCTGCGAATTATGATGTAAGTTTACGAGTTATTATTCTCATTATTTATTTATTTAATGATATTTATATCTATATATATAATTTTTTGATATATATTAAAAGCTTAATTATTAAAACTGACTATAAGCCAATTGTTTAAACTAACCCTTCGTCTTGACCCGTAAATTGAGATCACCAAATAACATGCACGTGGTCTTTCATGCAATTCAATATTAAGACAAAAATCCATTTCCCGTTAAATATGTTACCGAATTACCACCTTTATATAAAACAAATATTCCATTAAAGTTTATTATCATCTAATCACGGCCTTATAATTACAAACACTTAGCGAGAAGGAGGAAAAAAAAATGACTTCAAGCCTACAAGATCGTGTGAACTAAGTCATCTCCACGCTAAATGATTATTAAATGGTATATGTCCACTACCGGAATGCCATACATTTATTTCCTAAAATCAGTTATCGAATTAATTTCCTAAATATGCATATGGGAATCTTATCAATTTCGGTTCCCCTTTAGATGAGCAGCCCACGTTGAAATGCATAGTACTTAAAAGCCTCTGAATCACTGACAACTTTTAAGATTATCTCCAAATGCTCATTTAAAAAAAAATTAAATATATTAAAACCGATAAAATTTATTTATTTATTTATTAATCATTATAATAATTATTAATATTATTATTTTTTTTGTATTATTATTTCTTTTATGTATTTATTTATTTATTTATTTATTTTTTACTACCTATCTACTTATTAAGAAATAATATCTTAGAACATTTAACCTAACTTAAATGGAAAAAAAAACTTTTATTTATTTATTTATTTATTATTATTGTTTTTAATTACATATTAATTGCCCGCCACCAATTACTGCAGTTAAGAAAATTTTGCCCGCAAAAAATTTCCAATTAGTGTTGGAACTTAATATGCAATTAGCATCCTAGTAATTAAAAAATTTTACACAGCTGGAATTATATGTATATATACTTTATTATTCATTATTATTAATTTTTATTTTTTTTTAAACTCAGCTTAACGAATTAGTTAATGAGATTAAATGTTAAATCCAAATTGTTTAGTTAAACTAAAAAAAAAATAATGTAACTTAATTAATTAATTAATTAATTAATTAATTAATTAATTTTTTTTTAAACGGCTTGGCTTTACCATGCAAATGTGAATGAAATGATCTTTTGACCGATTCATTTCCCAATTTCATGCAGTCTTTTGAAAAGTGAGCCTTAATTTATAGAAACAAGAAAATAAATTCTGTCATTATTATCATTATCACTTAATTAATTAACTGAATTATTTCCTTTCGTCTTATTATTATTATTATTATTATTATTATTATTATGATTATTTTATCGTTCTCTAAGAGTTTAAAATCGTTATCTAAATTTTCCAAAATAAACACGAAATTAAAACAAAATGATACCATGAAAAACGAATGTTCGATATTTGTTTATCTGTTTACTGATTTCGTTTTCTTTCCTTTTTATGATGTGGCCCCTGCCAACCTGACCAAGCGGACGAGCTAGGAACCAACTGCTACCGTTTCACGCCCCTGGAGGAAACAGAAATTAACGTCCAGAATGTATCAGTGTCAACAGGAAAAGACCGGGGGACGCATACGGAAAACTCCCCCCCGGTGTGTGTGTGTGCAATTTATTTATTTATTTATTTATTTTGGTGTAATATGGAAAAATTTGGTGTGTGTCAGGGACGCCTGGATTTTCCCCCAAGGAATAGACACACACCCAAAGAGTGCACCCTCGCGAAGAAGACATCAACCGAGTAAGTGATACCCTCATTTATCTATTTTTATTTATTTATTTTTATCTTTACTGACCCTTCCTTCCGCGAAGTTGTCAGCAATGCTTGTTGACATGGCAACTGGGGATGTTTGTTAATAAACAAATCCCCACTCCGCGCCTACCTGGTACGTCACCAAAATCTTTCACACCGCCTCAGAGATTTTATTGCCCTGCGTAACCTAGCCTAGGGATTTATTATTACTTACTTGCTTATTTGTCTTTATCCAAATATTTATTCAATTGATTATGTGATTTTCTTTGTTTTTTTTTATTATTGTTTGTGATACCTTGGGTCGCTTTTACTATGAAATTATTTCTTATCAAAATTTGAAAAATGTGCCAGGGATATCTTATTTTATGTTATTTTATTTTACTTATTTATTTATTTTTTTTTTCAACCCTAGTTGAGTATGCCATCGCTTTTTTTGAGAATATTTAAATTTGACAGTTAGTAGAATTCTGCAAACCGCAACTAAAATTTTTACATAAACTGTTTAAGCTATTAGTCTTTCTGTAACAGTAACATCTTACTACCCCTTTTTAATGGTATTTTATTCCCACTATTCTTCCTCTGATGAGCTTGACTCCTCTGTTTTGCACCTGTCAGCATGCTTTGGTGCCCAGAGTCTGTCAATGTGTCTTTTTATAGTTCCTTTACTTTCTTCCGTTACATCTTGTAAAATGTAATTGTTATTTCGCACTTTTCGAACCACCTTAAATGGGCCTTCAAATTTTTTTTGTAAAACAGTAGGGTTAATGGACTTAAGGTAAACTTGTTGTCCTAGTTCAAGTGTTGTAATTTTATCAAGGTCTTCCTCTTTCACATATTCGGCCATCATTTTCTCCTGCTGTGCCAACGCTTGCAGTCTAACCTCCTGCATGTGGTCCATTAGGTTTTTGACATATGTCTGAGTGTGAATTTGTTCTGTTGGCATGTGTGCAGTAAAAGGAGTGCGTAAATTTCTTCCAAAAAAAAGGAAGGCGGGTGAAAATCCCGTCGCTCTGTGCTTCGCCATATTGTATTGGAGTTTGAAAAACTCTAGGCGAATGTCCCATTGTAAGGAACTTTGTGCCATGGCTGTCAGTGATCCTTTCAGTATTCGATTCACGACTTCTATCAGGCCGTTTCCTTGGGCTCTGTAAACTGAACTGAAGCGAATTTCAATGTTTAGAGCACGCATGTACTCTTTGAATACCGCTCCCCTAAAATATGGCCCATTATCTAATTTTAACTGTTTTGGCAATCCAAAATAACTGAAGTATTTATTAAAGACATTGAGAATAGTCTGGGACTCGACATTGCGAATAGGTATGGCTTCTAGGAATCTTGAAGTAGAATCCATAATCGTGAGAATAAATTTATTCTTGCGAAGTGTAAGTGGAAGCTTTCCGACGATATCCGCATGTAATACACTCCCTATCTCATGGTCCTTAACCATTTTTTGAATAGGAACTTTCATTTTTTTATGTGGCTTTGCGGTGTTACATGGTACACAATTGGCACAATAAGTTCGAATATCTGTTTACATTCCGTGCCAAAATATTCTACTTTTCATGGCTTCATAGGTTTTGTCAAAACCAAAATGCGGTTTGTGCACTTCTTCCATCAAAGCAATCTTTAAAGCATCCGGCGCTATAATTAGTTCTGTTTTCTGTTTGCCCGGTTTTAAAATTAGCATCTTCTCTTCATTCAAAGTATACCTTTTGGTATTTCTGTTTTCTTTACCTTGTTCTATTTTCTGAATTATTTTGCTTAATTTCTCGTCTGAATATTGATGTTGTTTAATATTCTCATTAGATAATGCGGGATTAACGGAAAATAAATTATTGTGTAAATTTGTATCCGTAATAATATTATTTATATTTCGCGAAATATAGTCCGCTGGGTTGGTGTCCCCTTTAATGTGATCGAATTCATAAGAGAAATCGCTGAGATTTATCACCCATCTTTTAACCAAATCGGACTGATTCTCTAGATGTAAATTTTCCGTGAGAGCCTTGGAATCGGTGAGAATCTTGAAGTGTCTGCCTTCCAACATAGTTCTGAAGTGTAACACCGCTTCATGAACCGCTAATAATTCGAATTTCAAGCTCGGGTAATTCTTTTCCGGTTCCCGTAATTTTCTCCCAAAAAATTCAATAGGTTGTAATTTTCCTTCAATTTCCTGCGCCAGTACCGCTGAAATTGCAATTTTTGAGCCGTCTGTGATTAAAGTAAATTGTTTGGTGTAATCAGGAGGATGTAATGTTGGGTTGTTTATAATTTCATCTTGGATTTTCTTAAAGGCCATTTCAGTATTTTCATCCCATTTAAATTTAATTTTATCTTTAGTAAGATTAACTAATGGGTTTACTATTTCCGCATATTTTGGAATAAGTGTTCTAAAGTAGTTAGCCAAACCTAAGAGTGACCTTACTCCTTTTTTTGTTTTAGGTCTTACTAAACTTTTAATTTTATCTATATTCCTTGTGGATGGTGAATAGCCGTGCTTGTGAATTTGAAAACCAAGAAATTCTATTTTATCTTTACATATTTGCATCTTGGATGGCTCAATTGTTAGATTATGTTGGATTAGCGCCTGTAACACTTCTTCCAAAACTCTTAATAATTCTGATATAGTGTCAGCCCCTATTAAAACATCATCAATAAAGTAGGCTACCTGATGCTTGTTAAAATGACCCAATACCTTATTTATCAGTTCAGCGAAATAGGCGCTCGAATTGCGAGTTCCGAACGCAAGTCTCAGAGGTCGAAATTTACCATTTTCTGTAATAAACGATAGTTTTTGGCTATCTTCAGGTCGTAAATTAATTTGGAAGAAAGCACTGTGTAAGTCAAGTACTATATAGTACTTCTTCCCACTAATATTCTGTAAAATTTCTTTAATATCTGGAATCGGATAGGAATATGGCTCTAAAATCTGATTTAGCAGCCGGTAATCTACCGCCATTCGAAATTTTGGATTGTTTTTGTTATCCGCTTTTTTTCTTACAAAAATGACAGGAAATGCGTAATTAGAGTCCGATTCCTCGATGATTTTCGCTTCTAATAATTTTCTTATCTCTGTCTTTGCATATTGCTTCACTGCTTGTGGCACTTTATATGGTTTTGTTTGAATGGGATAGTCGTGGTTAAGTGTAAACTTTGGTGTCACCAGTGAGCATTGACCTAAAGTTTGATAGGATTTCGAAAAAGCATGTACATGCTTTAAAAGAATTTGTTTGAACGAATCCTGTACATCCGATGGTAAATGATTAAGATCAAAATCTTCCTCATTTATCTCTGCCTCTCTTAATTTATGTACATCTTCCAAATTTAATGCATTGACCTCAAAAATTCTCCCTTGCTCAATATTGTCTATAGATTTATCTTGTTTGTATTCCAAATTAGTGAAAATTTGCCCGATGTTCATACCTGTTTCTAAATGTATCTTGTTATTAGTAATATTTTTAATTAAAATATTTATTTTTCTGTTCCTTGGGGTGTCATGGATAGATCTTTCATAGAAAATTTTATTTTTGTGCTGTATTGGTTCTAGGATAAATGTTTGATTTTCCTCTAATTTTATGGGGCATTCTAATTTTACAAATTTTTCCTCGCCTGGGTTTATAATATTATGGCCTACCGTTTTTGCAAACATTTTCCCCTTTGTAGGTTTTCTGTATTTTTTAGTCCTTGTGTTTTGTTCTGTAATTAATGTATTTACTTCCCCAGTGTCCTCCGAATCTTTGATGTTTAATGCCATTTTTCTTCCTTTTAATTTAAGATACTTCTCTTCAAAATCTAGAACCATTTGATTTTCTTTTAAGAAATCGTACCCTAGTAATAATTGATATTTGCGGCCAAAATCTTTATTTGTAACATAAAAAGTTCCTTTTACAAAAGTGTCCTGTAATTTAAATGACATTCTAATGCACTGTTTGAATGTAATCAGTGAATTTGTAAGTGTTTGAATCTTAATTTGATTTCCCAAATATTTAAATTTTATATTTGCTTGTTTTAAATTTTCAAACAAAAGCGGTGAGATCAAGCTCACCTGTGCGCCTGAGTCACAAAGGCTGTTAATTACAATATCTTTAATTTTAAATTTAATTAGAGGAAGTTCATTTGTATCGTTCTGTACACTTGCAATAGTTTTATCCCTTAAAGTATGCCCGCTATCGTGAGACTTGCTCGGGTCTTCTTTATCTGTATTTACAAGTCTCGTATTTAGTTTTCCGCATCCTTATCTTTGTTCTGCTTGTATCTTTTATAATTGCGCCTCTGAAATTTACCCCTTTGATTACTATCCTTGTTACTGTTCGTATGATTTTCTCTGTTTTCCCTAGAGTCCGTATATTTATTGCGATAGTTATTCCTCTGTGCACCTCTATAATTTCCTCTCTGTTGAGTGTAATACCCCTGTGCATCATAATTATTAAAGTCAGGTTGATAATAAGTATACGGCGTGTTGTAATGTTGTTGTGGTGGGGGTGGAAAAGGTTGAGCATTTGGTACATGATTATAGTAAATATTACCCTCCGGAAATGCATTGTGAGAATCGTGTCTTTCATACTGGTTATAATTCTTGTAATTTGCTCTGTAATTACCCCTATTGTTTACAAATCTATGCCTATAATTCTGGTTGTTTTTTTTATTAGCTTTATTATACCAACAACTATCCTCATTGTGTGACCCCTTCTTGCATATATTACAAAATTTTTCGACTTCCTCTCTTTTTTCGATTGTTCCCAATTTTATGTTATTTATTTCTTTTGATAAATTATTAATCTGCTCCGCCGTTTCTACATTTAATTTCAATAACTTCTCAAAAAGTTGCGATTCATTGTTAGCTGTTATAGTATTTACCTGTTCTGCCCCTATATTATTGTACGCCTCTTCTAATTTAATTGCTGTTTTGCAAGCATCCTCAAAATTATCGGGAAAGGTTTTCCTTAAATCCATACTTAAATCCGGTCTAATCGCATCCAAAAATCGTGTCAATCTTATTAAGTCCAAAAATTTCCCGTTTCCGTTCGGATCAACTTCTGTATGGCTTTTCTATATATAAAGAGACGCTGCGTTTTTGAATTCGCTAATAAAACTTGTTAAGTCTTGTCCCGGTTTCTGTTTCAGATTGAAAAACTCAGTCTGTACCTGCGTAAATGATTTCTTGATTTTGAATAAATCTAACAATTTCTTTTTGAATTCGTTGTAGTTTTTCTCTTCTATAAGCGATTTATTTTGTGAGAGTTTCTCTCTCGCAGTACCCGACAATTTTGCTTTCAAAATTGTAAGCTTCGCATCGTCTTTTAATATTTGTTTAGTTAAGTCCTCAAATTGTCTGAGAAAATACTCGCAATCACTTAACTTTTTCCCATCGAAATTCGGGATTAGAGAAATTATTGTGTCCACTGATGGATCTGCCATCGTGTTACTCGAATCAATTTGCTTTTGTTTATTTAACTTTTTTATATGCCCTCGCGTTAATACGCCAGAAAAACTCGAGTTCAAGCTATTTCTATGATTTCTACGATTCTTTTTTGGCATTCAGCTTTTTGATAATTAAAATTTATTTAGATACTGAATTCTAAATCTAACTTTAAAAATGCATGGAAATTCTTACCCCTAAAAATATTATTAAGCCAAGTGTAAACATTTGTAAAATTTTCAAAGATATCAAAATATAAATGCATTATACAATAAAGTATACAGTATCAAAATATATATGCATTAACAATCTACTAATACACTATTTTATCTGCTACATAAATCCTTATCTTTTTATTCTTTTATTATTCATATCATTTTACGATATCATTTGATTTTTTTTTTTTATGATTTACTTTCTTAGCACAATGTTTCAGTATACTGTTAAAGATCAAATGCAAAGTTCATATAAGAGTAACATAAAATATACATACAATTACGAATATACTGATTTTTCTAAGTTGAATACTGATATTTACGAAATCACCGACTTGCTGGTAGTGGAGCCTTTTAGAGGAAGTCAAACAAACCATCAAAATAAAAAAATCTCCATTTAATCTTCCAATAACTTATCATTAAAATAAAAGAGTTGAAATTATTCTAATTAACAGTTTCATAATTATTATTTTGCCATATACTATATAGATTGTAAATTTCCACAATTTGAATATAAAATTTTAAATTGATTACTTTTAACATGCGCCTGTATTTTAGAATACATTAAAGGTATTTAACTTAATGTTTGACAATAACCCAGTTGCAATTTTTTAATCATTAAAATTGAAAACTCAATTAACAATAATTAAGAACTGGACGGCACCAGTGAATTATATAGGAATTGCAGATGTTGAAGAGAAATATGCATGGCTCAGTTATAATATTTATTTAAGATTTTATCCTTTAATTTCCCTTCTAATTGCTGCCCATTCCAACATAACCCTTTTGCTGGGACAAGTTGATCAAAATTAAAGCTTAGAATTAAATACATAAAGGTTTCTCTGGGGTTGGCTAATAGAATAAATTAATTTATTCAGAAAATAATAATAAAAGGAATCCATAGAGATTAAATTTTGGATATGTTCCCCCCATTGCATTGTGTAATTTCGAAGTAGCCCATTACCCTTTTTGAGAATGATCATTCTTGCCCTTAGCTGACTTTTAAAATGGAAATCTAAATAAACAAACACATACTAGATAATTTAAATGAGAAGACTCCAAATAATTAACACTATTATTTATTTACAATATTTACAGTTATTTCAAGAAAAAAAAAAGATTTATCAGAACACATCTGATTTAATTTCCTAACAAAATTTCTCCTATAATATTGGCATTAACACTTTGATCCTTGCAAAGGATACTTATATTTGTTTGTATTTATATTTAAATTGATCTTTGACAACATTATTTGTTTACAATTAAAATACTGACTTCCATTTGTGACTAAGGTCACACTACCAGCTTCTCTTATAATATTTTGATAAAATCAAATAAACTGGGGAATTACTTAGGACAGAGTCATATTTACCTCTACACATTGATTGAAGAAGGTTTCTCTTTGTATCAGAGCACTCTTTCCGCTAACTAAATAGCACTGCACTTATTGAAAATGTTCATTTCACAAAACTTAGCTTAACTTCCCCACTCTCCATATATGTTGTTCGGGTTCGTTGCTTTCTTACCATCAGAATTGCCACTCACTCTATTTTCCTCTTTCGGACCGCACAAAACTCATCGCGTCATTTTATTTCACCTCTTCCTTTCGCTTCTGAGATCGATGTGTGTTCTGTTTTCATTCTTTTTCACAACTCCTTTTTCATCACCACGGTGGGCCGTACTTCGTTCTGCCCAAAATTTGCATGACAGTGCTTTAAGCCCATCCTTCTTTTTTTGCATTGGGTAGTTGATCTCCCGTTTTAACTGAAATTTGCATAACAGAGGGTCAGTTTCACCTCCTCTTTACCAACCCCAACCAATGGCTATGCATCAGTTGTTTCTGTAGCGTGTTGTTTTCTTTCTCGGAACTACGTGTGTGTTCTTTGATATTATCTCCCAGACCAACTTAAATCAAAGTTCTTCTTATTTGACTTTTATGGCTTAAAATTGTCGCCAGCGAGTCTCTGGTCATAAATTTGCCATCCTAAATCTTTCAACTGAGGCGACTTATGGGAAAGTCCCGATAATGTACTTTCCTTACATTATCATGTGAGATCAAATTGTTGGTTTCTTAAGAATAAAAATTCTAAGAACCAAACAAATGAAAAATACAGACAAAATTCGTCTTTATGCTTTGAAGCAAATGATTTTACTCCGGAAACAAAAGCAGAAACAAACACACAAATTCAGGAGAGTAATAGCGAATAAAATCAAAACACTTTCGATAATACAGTGTCTCAAAATCAATTATCTTTTCTCGCACAAAATGAATCTAAATCTACTTGGGTCGTAGATTCTGGAAGCAGCTCACACATATGTAACGACACAAATATATTTGTTGAAATTGATAATAATAATAATAATAATACTGTCACGATAGCCAACGGAAAAACTCTAGAATCGCACGGGACAGGTACAATAAAACTGAGGACACAATCAAATGACATAACTTTAAAGGATGTTTTATATGTCCATGATATGCAATCAAATTTAATGTCGGTTACTAAAGCCACAAAGCACGGTTATGAATTCATATTTGCAAATAACACCTGTAACTTATCCTATAATGGAAAAACTCTCTTAGAAGGAAAAAAGAGAGGAAATTTATATGGAATTGACCTATACAAACCTAAGCAAGAAATCTATGTCAATTTTGCTGAACAATGCAAGAATAAAAAGTGCATTAAGCTTTGGCATAAGAGATTAGGTCATAGAAATATTAATTCAATGAAACAACTCTTATCCAACAATTTAGTCACAGGTTTAGAAATTCAAAATTGCAAACATGATATAATTTGTGAGAGTTTCATAAAAGGTAAACTAACAAATACACCGTATACAAAACAGAGTACGAACAGAGCTAAGAAGGCGATCGATCTGGTACATACGGATGTATGTGGCCCGATGCAGACAGAAAGCATAGGAGGAAAGAAATATTTTCTCACATTCACAGATGACTATAGCAGATTTACATTGGTATTTCTTTTAGCGAAAAAAAGTGAGGTAATTACCAAACTCAAAGAATATTTAGCCATAACGAAAAATAAATTTGGTCGCACAGTTAAAGAAATTCGATCAGACAATGGGAGTGAATACACAAGTGACGAATTAGAAAAATTCTTAAACAATGAAGATATTCATCACCAGTTCACTATTCCGCATTGTGCACCTCAGTTCGGAGTTTCGGAAAGCAAGAACAGGACTTTAGTCGAAATGACAAGGTGCTATTATCGGAAGCCCAGCTACCAAATAAATAAATTTTGGGCCGAAGCTTTAAATACAGCTGTGTATCTTATAAACAGACTTCCAACAAAGTCGCACAATTCAACTCCATACCAGCTATGGACGAATAAAAAACCGGATTTAGCAAACATAAAAGTATTTGGCTGCAAAGCTTATGCTTATCTCGACAAATCCCAAAGAGGAAAACTCGATGATAAAGCAATAAAGGGCACATTCATTGGTTATGATAATATATCCAAAGGATATAGGATCTATATTGGTAATAATTAATAAGGGCTAGAACCGTTAAATTTATAGAAAACTCTAATTCAAACGAAACAACACCAAACATTGGTATGAGAGAAGGATTAGAAGTTCAGAAACAACCTGAAAAAGCATGGGGAGATTCCTCAAAATTCTTTATAGACATGCAGGAAGATAAACAAACATACAATGAGGAAAATTTAACAAATAACGAACCTAGAAGATCTCAACGATCAAACAGGGGTGTTCCGACCGATAGATTCGCTTATATTACTAAACAAAATGAAAATATTGAACCAATTTAGTAGAAAGATATAGCGAAAATCGAAAACCCATATGATAGAAATAAATGGTACGAAGCAACTAATGAAGAAATTAATTCATTAAAAAAAACATGGGAGCTAATTGATCCACCACCTGGAATAAAAGTTATTGGTAATAAATGGGTATTCACGTTAAAATATAATGCAAATAATGAAATAGAAATAATGAAATAGAAAAATATAAGGCACGACTAGTAGCTAAAGGTTTTTCTCAAAAATTCGGAACCGATTATTTCGAAACCTTCGCTCCAGTAGTAACGTATACAACTATAAGAGCTTTTCTAGCACAAGCAGCGTATAAAAATTTAGATGTAAATCATATTGATATCAAAACTGTATTCCTCCACGGAAATTTAGACGAAGAAGTTTATATGTCACAACCAGAAGGGCATGTAATACCGGGAGAGGAAAATAAAATTTGCAAACTAAAAAAATCAATTTATGGATTGAAGCAATCCGCACGAGCATGGAATATTAAATTAGAAGGAAGTTTAACTAAACTTGGTTTTGTGCAACGCACCTCCGATCCATGTCTCTTCACACGAAAATTATAGGATAGTACAACATACATCATTATTTATGTTGAGGACTTGTTAATTTCAGGGGAAACTAAAGAAATAAATGAAATAATCGAACAACTAAAAAAGGAATATGAAGTCAAAATTTAGGACTTGTAAATTATTATCTGGGAATAAACATAAAACGAAGTAAAGAAGGTAATTTCGCACTTGATCAAAGAAACAAAATAAAAGAATTGATCGAAAAATTTGATTTAAAGGACGCGAAACCCTGTGATACTCCGATGGAACACGGATACTTAAATATAATTGATGAGGAAATTTTACTTCCTAATAACAGTAAATACCGGCAAGCTATTGGTACGTTGTTATATATAGCTACACTAACCAGACCAGACATTGCCGCCGCTGTGAACATTCTAAGTCGTAGAAACGAAAAACACAGAGAAAAGGATTGGAACGCAGTAAAGCGGGTTATTAAATATTTAAAAACAACACAAGAACTAAAATTAATTATTAGTAAAGAAAATGAGCCAATTCTAACACCATATGCTGACTCTGACTGGGCAGGGGATAAAAATGACCGTAAATCAACAACGGGCAATTTATAAAAATTAGGAAATACAGCAATTTCCTGGTCAACTAAGAAACAAAATTCAGTTGAATTATCATCCGTTGAGGCTGAATATATCTCAGCAGCAACTTCAGATCAAGAGACAGTTTGGATAATCAATCTTCTGAAGGATCTTGATCTACAACAAAATTTGCCAATAATTCTATTCGAAAATAATCAAGCCTGTATCAATATGGTTAAAAATTATAAACATCATTCAAAAACCAAACATATTGACATCAAATACAACAGTATAAAAGATCTTAAGGAAAAGGGAATAATTGATCTACAATATTTCCCAACCAAAATTATGACAGCCGACATCCTCACGAAGCCCCTTCCCAAACCTGACTTTACAAAACACAGGATTAGTTTAAACCTCAAGAATATTTATACTTCAGTAATCAAGCAGGGGTGTTAGAAAAGTAATTTCTGAACTATAAACAATTCATCATTTTATCATGAGTCAACCTAATTATCCTCCGATAAATAAATAAAATGGCTGCAACGAGGTGATGAAATTGAACACGTGTGCCGGCAAAAGTATTTTTCTACGTTGTGAAATACTCGTACCGCCGAGCAAAAGGGCAAATTTGTAATGTTGTTTTCTCTGTTATTTTTTTAAAATGCCTAAAAATCAATTTTCAAACTTGAGATAAAAAACTTAATTACGTATATAAGTATAATCCTTGAGAGTATCAATCATTCCTTGATGTTTTAAAAATGCATTATATTTGTAGAATTATATGAATTTAAACAAACTTTGTATTGCTGTGAAACCTACAGCATAGTGAACGGATATATCAGGTCGGGGCGGTGAGAAAAAAAACTGGTGACTTTAGGTGAACTCTAAAGTTCAAGGCTCAGTGACGTCATACTTGACTATGATGTTTCTCATCTTAGAACTAAATAAAAACAGTCTCTATCTAGCTCTCTTTGATTAAATAACTGCAGAAAAATTGTCTGCAGATTAATTGTTCTAACTAATAATAGTTTAATGTAAATTTAATAATTATTTTTTCTTTTCTTTATTAAATAGTGTGCTTCAACTCATTTATGTTTTAATCAGTTAGTGAAATACTGATATTTGTGTACATATATATGTGGGATATATCAAATCATATAAAATGGATTACGCGACGCTCCTATATACATTGGATTAATGATGTTCGCCGTGGACTTAACAGGTATGAGAACTTTTATTACCTATACTAGGTGTTATAAAAATAAAAGATTTATCTAACATTTATGAGAAGCCCCAATTGCCGTAGTTCACAATTTCTGAAAAAAAGAAAGTAAACTTTTGCAGTAGGATTTAAAGAAATTATCATTTCACAAATTTTATTTTAATAAAACAGGACCCTTCACAAAATTACTCTTAATAAAACAGGACCCTTCACAAAGTTTCATTCCATAAAATCACACTTCTTTAATTATTTTTTATTTTGCCAAAATAAAAAAACTTCTGCAGTACGACTGAAAGAAATAGTCCCTTCACAAAATTCCTTTTAATAAAACATGCCCTTCATAGGATTCCTCTTAATAAAATAGACCTCTTCACAAAATTCCATTCCATAAAATCCCACTTCACTAATTACTTGCTATTTTGTTAAGTTATAAAATGAGTAATTTGCAAACTAGACAAGTTTAAAAGATAGGAAAACTTTTGCAGTACGACTTAAATAAATAGGCACTTCACAAAATTCTTTTTAATAAAACATGCTCTTCATAAGATGCCTCTTAATAAAATAAAACCCTTCACAAAATTCCATTCCATAAAATCACACTTCATTAATTATTTTTTATTTTGTTAAGTTTTAAAATGTGTAATTTACATACAAACAAGTTCAGAGAAGGGAAAACTTTTAGAATAGGTCTTAAATAATTTATTATTGATAAATCCTTGGTTCGAATTTGAGTAATCGGTTTTGAGTAACTAAATTTATATACTTTTAAAGGAGTGTGAGAGCCCTGTAAATAATTGAGACAAAAAGTAGACTTACCTTTGAATTGTTATGGTGCTATCACACGTACTCTCATATCATAGTCAATATCCGATATTTCATCCGAAACACGTTTTTCAAGAGGAAAACTCTCGGAATCGCCCCGTTTGATAGATTGCCTCTCGTAATTTCTTCAAGATCTAACTTTCAGTCGTTTGTATCCTCTACGATAGATATCAGCTCGAAATCCACCAATCAGAGCTCTCTAAAAATTTCAAGATGGCTACCGTCAGTAAGTCAACATGTCATGTTTAGCGTGGTCGCAAATATTGAAACCAAAAATACAGAAGAATTAAGAAAAAAGCAATATCTTTAGTAACACAGGGACCAACTATACACGAAAAGAACTTTAAAAATGTGCAGTTATTTTGAAATTGAAGAATTACGTATGCGCCGATTCTCTCTTCGGAGTTCGTTATTTACCACTGTCGATAAGAACTTTATTTAGTAATTTAAAGTTATTTATTGCGATTATTTTATTTCAATTCCTTATATTATTTGCTATATGTTATAATTGTACTGTCGTAGTCACTTATTTACTACTTAAACTGTATTCGTTTAAATACTTTCTGCAACTGTATTTGGCGTTATTTCGTACTTGTTGCCAAGCTATGTCGCCAAAGATAGAAATGCAAGCAAACATGCATCAAGGTATTTTATTGCAATACAAATTATTCTAGCCTGCTTTTAGCATGTAGCGTTCAGAGTCTAAATTTTGTAGTGGAGGGGGGGGGGGGACAGAAAATTTTCTTATACTTTTAGAAAAATAAAATTTAATAAATGAAAATTTAATCTAGCAGCTATTTATAGTTAATTATATTTTACCTTTAAATAATTTTCTTTTAAAATAATCTTGATAATATTTTTTTACAGATATACAATTATTATACATACGTACATATTTATTCGTAGATCGGTGGAATAGTAAAAGTCCTTCTGGCCTGTACTGGGAGGAAAAGGTAGCTTTCCTATATCTTCGTTTTAAATTTTTAGCTAATGTTACTCGAAAACAGCAAGCTAAAATGCAAAGAAACCGTTTACAAAAGATTCGTTAATACTGAATTTGAATAAGAAATTCGCAAAATTATTGAGCCAAATTGGCTTAATTTATGAAAACGTATTTTGGTCGCCAAATTTGGCGATATTTCGCAAAATGTCGCCAAGTTTGGCAATAATTTGGCGCTAACGGATATGAATATATAGTTTTATGCGTATGATTGGGAAAATGATTACAACAATGAAAGAAAATAGTTTGCGAGAAATCGCGTTCACTAAAACTCAGAAATTAATCGTTAGTTTTTTGTAATGTGCTGTCTTGTTTCAAAATATCAGCCACCCTAGAATTTCAAACTGCTCTATCTCAGCCATTTTTTAAGATAGAGGTAAAACGAAAAATGCTCTGGAATCCTTATATCAAGGCCGAATGTTTTGTATATTTATTTTAGTTTTAAAATTTTCATTAGCCGCCATCTTGAATTGTGTATTAAACTCACCAATGACTCGACCGAGTTCGTTGGCCAGCTTGATCCTCAATTTTTTTCAAGATGGCGGCCACTCGAAATTTTAAAACTAAAATAAATATACAAAAAAGTTAAAAATTCAAATTTATTTTTTGCTTAAGTGTTTAGCCTTGATACAAGGATTCCAGAGCATTTTTTGTTTTACATCTATCTTAAAAAATGGCTGAGTTAGAGCAGTTTGAAATTCTAGGGTGGCTGACATTTTGAAACAAGACAGCACATTACAAAAAACCAACGATTAATTTCTGAGTTTTAGTGAACATGAATTCTCGCAAATTATTTTCTTTCATTGCTGTAATCATTTTCCAAATCATACGCATAAAACTATGTATTCATATCCGTTATCGGCAAATTCTCGCCAAAATTGGTGACAATTGGCGAAATATCGCCAAATTTTGCGACCAAAATAAGTCTTTATAAATGAAGCCCACTTGGCTATAGCTCAATAATTTGGCGAATTTCTTATTCAAATTCAGTATTAACAAATCTTTTGTAAACGGTCTTTGCATTTTAGCTTGCTGTTTTCGAGTAACATTAGCTAAAATTTAAAAAAAAGATATACGAAAGCTACCTTTTCCTCGCGGTACAGGCCGGAAGGACTTTTTCACTTCATGTTGGATTATTGTATTTAATGTATGTGAGTGAGAATGTCCTTTTCAGTGTATTTTTCCTTTTTAATTATTGAATTTCAACCACCCTAAAATTTTGTCTTCCCTCTCCTAGTTGTGTATAAATTTTAAACCTTTATATGTTTTTCAATTTGTTAAACAAATTGTGCACTTTTTTACTTATTAATAATAAATAACGCATATACCCCCCTCCAGTTAAAATATTTTGCTTTCTTCAAAATAAATGCGAACTCAAAATTAAAGCTCATTCCACCAAATAGTTTTTAAGTTATGCTTAAAAAAGCACTTGTCTTGTAATCTGTTTTGCGACGATGGAACATTTATTTAACATTAAGAGGTACAAACATAAAACCTGCGTAATTTCTAAACTTCTTTAACGAGTGACTTTCAGTTTGATACACGAAGGTAAAATTTTCCGAAAAATATGATGTCGAAATTAGGGTTTAATACTACAAGTTTTAGAATATGTTACAATTGCTATATTTAACTTCCTCCTTCCCCCCAGCAAAATTTATGTACAGCATTATTATTAGATGTTATTATTAATCTATTGTTACTTGTGACACTTTTATACAGTGATTTGCGGCAGAGTTAGTAGAGGGTATACCCACCCCCCCCCCCAAGACTGTACACAATATGTATAAAAACAAGGATTGTGTTTTTGAAACGAAAAATATCAAAAACTCATTTAAACTTTCGAAAAATGATTAAAATCATCAAAATCAAGGAAGAAAACACTGCAAACTATATCTAAATTCTATTACGTATTTCAGTTTTACATTACATTTAATATCTAACATGAATTACATTTAAAATATGTAAAATATATTAACTAAAAATGTCATAATAGTGATTTTGGCAAAATAACTAAAACTTACTTTAAAATCTTTCTTTGCGTTATAGATTTCGGCCTAGCGATAAAGTGCGGTTCCAATACATGTGACAAAAAACTAGTTTTAATATACTATTTTTTTTCTAAATCACTTAATACTAATAGTTGAGAATTCTTAATATTTACAGGTAATGGAAAACGTAAAGTGAAGATGTGGACTCTATAATTTAGAATTTTTATGTTATATTAGGGAGAGTATTGTTTTTATAATCTTGGAATTTCAAGTAAAATGATCACAATAATATATATATATAGAACAGACACGAAAAGAAACTGCAATGTATAAAATGTTAGTACGCGATAATGCTTCCTAATTATCAGTCGATCTCTACACTAAATATTAAAACACCTGCTGCAATTTCTCGCCAAATGTTACGCCCTCTCCTTGCATTAGTAGATAACTTTCAGTAGGGAAAATAACCCTAGTTGCAGCGTGAAAGTGTAGCTCCAAGCAAGCGAGAGGCAATAGCATATACTTCATATCGTATGGTATTCCGTGTGATAACAGCTTTACTTGGCTGGAAATCCTGTCTTTTTATGAAGTGTATCCATTTACGCTTTAGATTGTCATTCATTGAGAATTTAAACATAGATACGGATGGACCATTCTTGTAGTTAACCTCTACAAGTGGGCACTACACATTTATCAGGTATGTTTGCCTTTATCCAGTAATATATTTTAATACATATATATTAGTAATAAATCTATTTTAACTTAAAACTGCTAAATAAAACTAACACGTGGTGAATATCTAATCACCTACAAGACGTCCGCACTCACTCAGGAATAATGCTGTTCTACTACACTCTAAGGTTCTAGGGTGGGCAGTTTGAAGATCCTAGTAGGACTACTGACCGTGACGTCACAATCCAGTTTCTGGGGTGTGAGCGGGCTTTCTTGTAGGATGTGTTGATTAGTGACGTCACAAGAGTGATCCCGTTTGGTCAATATTTTCCAGCTGAAAGATTTAATAAGGAGAGATTATTTGAAGTTCATGGAAAAATCGTGAAATTCGTTAATCGATAGTCCATAAATCGCAAAATTTTTCAATCGATAGCAGAAAAATCGCAAAATTCATTAATCGATAGTGGAAAAATCGCAAAATTCATCAACTGGTTTTGGGGGAAATTTTTTTCGAATATCGTCAAATGGCTTCGAGAAAAAAAAATCACAATCCGTCAAATAATTTCGGGGAAAAAATCGTGAAATTCGCCAAATGGTTTTGAAATTTGTCGAGCGACAGCGGGGAAAAAATCTTTTTCTATTCAATCATCGCAATTGGCGAGTGTGACTATTAAGTTTGACCAGTGGTGGCAATAATGTCAATCGCCAAATTTTCAATATTACTCGCCGATTGGCGAGTTTCAATTTTGTCCTATATTTTTATGCACCTGATCGATGAAATTCATGATTTTTACGCACCCGATCGATGAAATTCAAGATTTTTACACGCTCGATTGACGAATTTCTTGATTTTTATGCATCCGTTTGTCGAAATTAATGTTTTTTACATGCCCGATAAACAAAATTTATGATTTTTATGCGTGCGTTCGACAAAATTTATGATTTCCCCTCTCCCGATCCACAAAATTCATGTTTTTCCGTGCCTGATTGACGAAATTCATGATTGTCAACTGATATGGTTTCCGTCGGCCGATTAATGAAATTCACAATTTTTCTTCTCTTGACAATGGCGAAATTCGTGATTTTTTTCTGCGACTGTTCGTTGAAATTTACAATTTTTTCAGAAACATTCGATGGAATGCTTGATTTTTCCATGCCCAATTGACGAAATTTGCGATTTTCCATGCCTATCGACAAAATTCATAATTTTACAGACCCGATAGACAAAATTCATAATGTTTTCCTACGATCTATGGACAATTTGCAAATTTTTTCCGTGACTGTTCGTTGAAATTTGCGAAATTTTCACGCTCATTCGTTGAAATTCGCTGCTCGATCCATGAAATTCACGATTTTACGTGCCTTATCGACGAAATTCGCAGATTTTTTCAAGTGGTTTACAAAATTCAAGATTTTTTTTTTTCTTTTGAGCGATTGACGAAATTCACAACTCCGGAATTTCCGATTTTGGCATCTCTGGTTTCTGTTGACCGATTATTGAAATTTGCGGTTTTTTTCTAGCGACAAAATGGCAAAATTTGTGATTTTTTCATGCCTTTTCGACAAAATTCGCATCCAATCGATGCAATTCATGATTTTATGCGCCCGATCGAAGAAATTCATGTTTTCCTACGATCTATGGACAAAATTTGCAAATTTTTCTAATGAATTATTAAGGAAATTCAAAATTTCTGGATATGGTGGCATGTATGGTCTCTGCGGGCCACCAGTTACCCATCACGGGCCACAGGTTGTGCATTTCTAATCGTAACGCAGTTTGGCTCATTCGAGTCGACATCGATAGAACTTACTGATTTTAGTTAGGAGTTTCACCACCATATGCGCTTTCTTATCTATGGTTATATGGGCCCGATCACGACGATGTATGGCTCATTCGACTCAAAATCGACAGCTTCAAAGATTTCAGTTATGTTCGTATAGAACAGATTATGCCCTCTGGCAGTGGAAGATGGAACTAACGGATTTTGCATGTAACTCGGGTTCTATGGGTCCCATCACGATGCGGTTTGATTCATTCGAGTCGACATCAAGAGGACTTATCGATTGTAGTTCCAAGTTTCACCACCAGGGGGCACTTTTCTATCTCGAGTTCTATGGGCCCGATTACGACAAGGTTTGGCTCATTCGACTGGATTTCGATAGGTTTACAGATTTCGGTTATGTTCGTATAGAACAGAGGGCGCCCCTGGCGGTGTAAGGGGGAATTAATGGATTTTGCAGCTAACTCGAGTTCTATGGGTCCCATCAGAACATGGTTTGATTCATTCAACTTGACATTAACAGGATATATCGATGTTAGTTCGAAATTACACCACCAGGGAGCGCATTCTTATCTCGGGTTCTATGGGCCCGATCACGACGAGGTATGGCTCATTCGACTCGAAATCGACAGCCTTAAAGATTTCAGTTTTGTTTGTATAAAACAGAGTGCGCCCCCTGGCGGTGAAAGATAGAACTAACGGATTTTGCAGCTAACTCAAGTTCTGTCCCATCACAGTAAAGTTTCATTCATTCGACTCGACATCGACAGGATATATCGATTTTAGTTCCAAGTTTCACCACCAGGGGACACTTTTCTATTTCGTGTTCTATGGGACCGATCACGACGAGGTATGGCTCATTCGACGCGAAATCGACAGCCTGAAAGATTTCAGCTGTGTTTGTATAAAACAAAGTGCGCCCCCTGGTGGTGGAAGATGGAACTAACGGATTTTGCAGCTAACTTGAGTTCTATGGGTCCCATCACAATGCAGTTTTATTCATTCGACTCGACATCGTCAGGATATGTCTATTTTAGTTCCGAGTTTCACCACCAGGGGCACTTTCCTCTCTCGGGTTCTATGGGCTCGATCGCGATGAGGTATGGCTCATTCAATTTGAAATCGACAGCCTCAAAGATTTCAGCTATGTTCGTATAGAAGAGAGTTTGCCCCCTGTCGGCGGAAGGTAGAACTAACGGACTTTGCAGCTAAGTTCTCCAGATAAATAGTTTATTCAGGAACAGGAGATAGGACGGCACAATTTTCACAGGACACAGATGTGTTCTAAAGCACTCGGCTTAACTATAAATCATAACATCGTTAAGTTGATCTTAAGGGGCTGTTTAGAAATTCTAAGTTACAGAACACCAGATAACAATTTGGTCAGCACTTCAAGACACGACAAAAATCTGCTCTCCGAACGCTTGCAGTCGGTTTTTGTTCATTACGCGTAAAGTTACAGAAGCGACGTAACGCGTGCAAGAGTCAATCAGTGAGAGGCGAAATTAAGCTAACCGAATGACGTGCGATGGAAAAGTTTTAACAAGAAATAATCCCGAACCCATCGGCACATTAATTTTGAAGTAAAAAACGCAGGGCGCGAAGTGAGCCTTGGAATAAAAAAATGGCTTTTAAAAAACATTCGAAATGACAAACTAGCGACTCTCAGAATATTATAGATTGGATAGTTGATAAAAGTTACGAATGGACTTAAAGTTTTAGATTAAGATTTGGAATAAGATAATTATTAATATACGTGTTATTAATTTTAAAAGGACATTAAATGGGAATAAATATTATTAAAACCCTCTGAGCGTTTTGAAAAAGGGTAAAATTGTAATGTTGTTTTCTCAGCATTTTGTTTTAAATGCTAAAAATATAGGATTCTTTCAGCATTATAAATCAAACTTAATTACAAATATGAATGTAGCCCTTGAGAGTATTAATCATTCTTCAATGTTTTGAAAATTCATTAAATCTATAGAATTATATTATCTTAAACATTGCATATATTGCAGTGAAACCTGGAGCTTAGTGAAAGGAATATTACGTTCCACACGCTTAGAGGGTTAAGAAATTAGGAAATAAGGAATAGGTCAGAATTTAGAATAATTTAAAGGAATATTTCGAAATAAAACTGTTATATAACATGTATATATATATATATATATATATATATATATATATATATTAATACAAGGTGATATATTATGAAATTTAATGAAATGCAGGTGAAATAATAGGAAGGTGCCACAGGAAGGTTATTCTTCGGAAGGTGGCACCTTCCAAAGAGCTAGGAGATTTTTTGAATTGTGGTTTAAGGTTCATGTTTCCTGTATTCAATTTTTTTTTCTTGTTATTCTCATTTCATTAAATTTTGTAATATATCATCTTGTATTAAAATATACATATAGTTTGTGCGCTTATAAGAACTGTCTTGCACCTAGTGCACATAATTTGCATATATTTACACCATTTAAAATGATAATATACAAACACATGACACATGCTTTATAAAAAGACTCTCTCATAAAAGCCCCGAGTAATATGTTTGAAATAAAACAGTCTATGTTGCACGTTTCTGTTAGGTTTAATCTGAAATTTCAACGTTATCAGGAAATGTCTAGTACCCATTTTCTGACAAAGAGAGGGTCTTTCAACTTTTTTACAATTTTAAGCATTCAAACTAGAGCAAATGCTTAGAAACACATAGGATTAGTACAATTAAAATGGTTTCCCGTTTTATATCCATTCTTTTAAATAAGTCTGCTTAGTTTTGATGGACATTTTCAATATGAATAGCACAATTTTGTAAACGTTTTCCAGTATTTGTACTTTTAAATGTTTAAAAATAGTTTTTTGTCACAAGACATTAAATGAATTATTGAAAAATATTTAAAAGATCTTTTTCTGAAAAAATAAAACAGCCCCTGAAATGCCAAAATGAAACACTATTTGAAGCTGTTTTGTTTCATTTCTTAGCTTCTTTAATTGCAAAAGATGTAAAGATTGCATATTATTGGAAAAGCGTTTATTTGAGTAGAAGAAAATGAGTCCAATATTTCAACGAGAATAGTTTCGATCGTGTGTCAAGTGAAATACAGGCAATAATTCCCACCTTCAATTAATTTTCATATGAAAACATATGCCTTTGAGAGAGTTTATTTATTTCAATATTCTGGCGTGTTGGGTGATTCTTAATATTTTTCACTCTTTAAAGAAAGTTGGTTTGATAAGAGTAATTTGAGATAATGTTTTACCAAATAACGCAAATTTCCAAATATAAGTGAGTATGCTTTAGGAAATATTCTAGTTATTATTTTCTAGAAGCCACAAAAGAAGTAAATATTCAACAGAAATGTACGCAAAGGTAGAAGATTTGTTTTTGAATAACGAAAATTTGATAGCAGAATGTGCACAGAAATACAAACATATACAGTAGGGCTCAAAAGTATTTTGACAAGGACAATAATTGGGCTAATTTAATACAAATAAAAGACACAAATATACAACTTTTTTTTATTGGAAGAAACTTGATTTGTCTACATATTTTTGTAAAAGAAATTGTGGTTTGACAGCAAAATTACAAAATCAAACTAAAAATAAAGAACATGATTGATCAAAAGTATTTTGACACTGTAATTAAATGAAAATTTTTAACACTTAAACATCATTTTTATTTTTAAATGAATCAATATTTAGTAGCATATCCATTAGCCTTTATAACAGCCTCACAACGAGTCGGCATCGAGTCGACTAACTTCTGTATTCGATCCAAAGGAATTTTTTCCCACTCCTTCTTAAGAGCTTGAAATAAAGCCTCTTTATTCGAATAATTTTTACATCTTATTCTGAGATCTAACTCCTCCCACAGATGCTCTATGGGATTTAGATCAGCACTTTGACTTGGCCATTCGAGAACTTTAACTTTTTTACTTTTCAAAAATTCAGTTATGTGCTTGGACTTGTGTTTTAGATCATTATCGTGTTGAAAGTACAACCCAGGTGGCATGTTCTCTTTACCATAGGGCAGCATTTGCGTCTTTAATATGTTCTCATACATAAATCGATCCATATTCCCTTCAATGCGAACTAGCGGTCTTACTCCATGGCGTGAAAAACAGCCCCAAACCATAACACTGCCACCTCCATGTTTGATGGTGGGCACTTGGTATCGGATATCATATTTTTTGTTAACAGGACGTCGAATGTACTTGATCCCATCAGATGACACTAAATTAAATTTGATTTTGTCGCTCCACAAAATACGAGACCATTCAGAACTCGTCCACAGTTTGTGCCGTTTTGCAAACACAATTCGTACCTTCTTGTTTTTTGTAGATATAAGAGGCTTCTTTGTGGATCGACGGCCGTGTAATCCACAAGATATTAGACGACGTTTGACGGTTAAAACATGAATATCCGTGTCGTAATTTTCTTTCAGCTCGTTTTTTATTGCTACTGCCGACTTACGAACATCACTAGCGGATAGTCTTTTTATTATGCGATCAACAGTAGGAGTTGAGAACGTTCTATGCGCGCTGATTGGTTGAATCATGTCTCTCGGCTCCTATTGGGAATTTCTAGAAAATTCCTACAGATTCTAAAAGACAATTTATTCGTCAAATTCGCCAAAATTTGGTGAAAATGCGTAAAATTGGCATTTCTTTCATTTGGCGCCAAGCATGCGTTTTGGCATTGCTAATCTTGAAATTCAATTTTCCCGCCAATCTAGCCAATATCACCAACATTTCGCCAAATTTAGCGATATTTTATGAAATGTTGTCAACTTTCCGACTTCGTTTGCTGCCAGCTGTTCAACACCTTAATAACTGTTTCAACGTTCAGGCATTCACATTGAAATGCATTGACCCGTAGTGACCCCCAAAATGGCCCACTAATCGCATTTTTTCGAATATGTGACAAAGCCCAATGGTCTTCTCGTATCCCAAAATGGTAGTATATAAATTTTCGTCAAAATTGTTAGAACTGCTTTTTAGATAAAATTAGCTTGACTGGTAGTGTCCCCAAAATGACCCTCTAATTTAAATTTTCAGACCACGTGACCTAACCCAAATGTCTTCTCATAATCCAGAATGGTAGGATACAAAATTTAGTCAAAATCATTTCAGCTGTTTTTTACATAAAATCAGCTTGACCCTGACTCGTAGTGACCAAAATGATCCACCAACAGAATTTTCTCGACTATGTGAACTAGTCCAATGTTTCTCTCGTGGACGATAAAAATAGGATACAAAATTTAGTCAACATCCTTTGAGCCATTTTGTACATAAAATTAGCTTGACCCGTAGTTACCCAAACGTGACCCACTAATCGAATTTTTTCGAGCATGTGCCCCAGTCTGATGGTCTTCTCGTAATCCAGAACGGTAGGATATAAAATTTAGTCAAAATCGTGAGAGCCGTTTTTTAGATAAAATTAGCTTGACCCACAGTGACCCAAAAATGACCCACTAATAGAATTTTTTCGAGCATGTGACCTAGCGCAATGGACTTCCCGTGTCAGAAATTGATAGGATACAAATTTTATTCAAAATCGTTTGAGCCGTTTTTAAGATTATAATTAGCTTGACCCTTACCCATAGTGACCCAAAATGACCCACAACTCGAATTTTCTTGAACATGTGAGCCTTCTTAAGATAAAATTTAATAATAATAAATAGTTATAAATAATTAATAATGAATATTTAATTCAAAAGTTTATTTGGCATGTGTACTAGATTAATAAATGAAGTTTTAGATACGCTAACCAGCAGTGCGCTTTTGTGTCCCTAGGACCAATTATCGATTCCTTTATTTACATCAAGCTCTGTATTTACCTCCTGTGTTACCGAGTTCAGAAATGTCTGTTTTATCACTGCTATTGCCATGCGTAGATTCATCGGGAAAAAAACACCACAATTAAGAGAAAGATTTAAAGTAGATTTATTCATTTATTTATTGAGAGACAGAAACAGGGACAAAAAGTTATTGATTGAGCCTAGTAAAGGTGGTTCTCAAATTACAATCCCCAGGGTCATTTGCAAATAAAACATGTACAAAATCAGACTTTTGAATACATGTTCAAATTTAAAATTTACTATTAATAAGTATTTAGTTATAAATAATTTTCGAACTGTCGTGATTAAAGATAGTCAGAATATTTGTAAAAATTGCTAGTAAAATGTATTACACATTTTTGTGCATATTGTTAATTTCCCCTTAAAGTGTGTTGGGAGAAATAATTCATTTGAAAAGCTGAATAAATTCCAGTGAATTTTTAACAACATATCAGCAACAGAAAGGCATCTACTTGCCCCAGAAAGGGTTCATGTTAAATATTCTAAGAATATTAAAATTCAGTAGATTGTATTAACTACTAAAGTATTAAATGTTAAGTGCAAGAAAATCCATGTAAACAATCGTATATTTAGGCGCTCAGCCTCGCTGCAATATATATATATTTATATATATATATATATATGATTTGGTATTTGAATTTTGGAAATTTTTTTTGTCAAGAAATTCATCTTTTCATGCCTTCAAAATTTGGAAACATAAAGTTAGGTATTTTTCCATTCATTAGGTTTATCTACACATGCTTTTAACCAGCGAAAGTTATTTTATAATCCTTCTATATTTTAATAATTAACAGGTTTTTTGTTCTAATGCTTTTAGAAATATTATAAATAAGATAGTTTACTACGTAATCCTCTTAATAAAATTATTCTATGTTTAATTATTTTTCATTTAATTTGATGCTTCTATAATGGTTCTTTCATTAAAACTTTTGATCGTCATTATCTTTGTATTCCGCTATTTATTCCCACATTATTTACACTTGATCTAAAATGTGTTTCAGAAGGCGCTGTTATTCCAAAGTACTAAACTTTCTAAAAGTAGACCCATATACTGAAACTTTCAAGTCTACCCCCTAATTTTCTCCTTTCGCGTAATCTGAACAGTTTAAGATGCGCTTTCCCTCATCTTCAAATATTTCGCAGCAACTTTTATTTTAACACCGCTCGATTTAACAACCTAAATATACGATTGTTTACATGGATTTTCTTGCACTTAACATTTAATACTTTAGTAGTTAATACAATCTACTGAATTTTAATCCTTTTAGAATATTTAACATGAACCCTTTCTAGGGCAAGTAGTTGCCTTTTTGTTGCTGATATGTTGAAAATTCACTAGAATTTACGAAACATTTTATTTGAAATAAATAAATGCTATATTTAAACTTTTTGTCAATTAAATTACAAAACTAAAATTTTATTAATAAATTCTAGGGGAAATTTTGATTAAAATTAAGTTGTTTAACTAATCCTCGCCCTTAAAACGTTTAATTATTAGTTCAATTTTAATTTTCTTATTTATGTAGAAATTTTATACACAAATGAAATTTATTTACTTTAAAAGCTGAAATGAGAAAAGCAAATCGTGTTTAATATCCGAGCTTTAAAATTATTATAAACTTAATCATTCAGCTATAAATGCAAATTCAACAACATTACTACATTAAAATACAGCTAGTCCGAAGTTATAAGACTTTTCGGACTAGCGAATTTTAGCGCATCTCACATACTTTCACATACGGCAAGACGGTCGCAATGGTAAAGTCAATCTAAAACAAGAACGAAAAATCATGCTTCAAGCATAGATTATGTAACACTTTCCAACCCTTCCAAAATAATTTTACAAATCATACCGTTTAATAAGCTAAAAGATAACATCTAAGTAATCCGAATACTTTTATTCAGCCCTGTATAGGATCTATAGATTTGTATATATACTACATAGGATAATAAATTTTAGTTCAGTTAGGAAACGCGTAGCACAGTTTAAAATTCTCCGTCTGGAGTTAAATAATACGGAAATGTGTTCGCGAACTTTTGTGCTTCCCTGTATAGGATCTACATAATTTATACACACCACGTAATAGACAAAAAGCGAGTTAAAATTAAAATCCCTTTCAGTAACTTAAAACGCACTTCGAGGAATTATTGTTAACAGACAGTAGATAATTCTTTTGTGTGTCCCTGTAAATGAACGATAACTGCTATACACACGATATTCTGTAGTAAGCCTCTTGTAATGCACCTCATATAAATTTCAATGCGTTTTAAATAGGGAAACATTATTTAAATAAACCGCAGACGATTTTTCTCCATAGACGTAATGTAACGGAATTCTTTTGACTGTCCCTGTACAGTAAGTATAAGTGCTATGCACACCCTATTCCATGTTAAGCTTCTTCTAATACACCTTAGTGATATATATAAATTTCAATGCGTTTAAAATAGTGAAACATTATTCAAATAAACCGCAAATGATTTTCCCCCATAGACCGCAATGTAATGGAATTCTTTTGAGTGCCCCTGTAAAAAAACTATAAGTGCTACACACTTCCGTTGAAATAGGGAACATGCTATAGATAACGACTATAACATATAAAAATTGCAGAGCAATCCGAGCATATTTACGAGAGTTAGAGCACGGACAGACGGCCAGACGGCAGACGGCAGACGGCCAGACAAACCGAAGTCATAAACACTTTTCAACTAGGTTGGAAAGTGTTAAAAACGTAATTTCAGGAATTTTCAATAAATACAATATTCGGAAAAATATCCGAATACTTTTATGTAGCCCTGTATATGACCTATAGATTTGTATATATACATAGGATGCTAAATTTTAGTTTAGTTAGGAAATGCGTAGCACAGTTTAAATTCTCCTTCTGGAGTTTCTGTCAATAAACGGAAATGTGTTCGCGAACTTTTGTGCTGCCCTTTATTGGATCTACAGAATTTATACACACCACGTAATAGACAAAAAGCTAGTTAAGATTAAAATCGCGTTCAGTAACTTAAAACGCACTTCCAGGAATTATTGTTAACAGACAGTAGAGAATTCTTTTGTGTGTCCCTGTAAATGAACGATGACTGCTATACACACACTATTCTGTAGTAAGCCTCTTGTAATGCACCTTAGTAATATATATAAACTTCAATGCGTTAAAATTAGTGGAACATTATTTAAATATGCCGCAGACGATTTTTCTCCATAGACGTAATGTAACGGAATTATTTTGACTGTCCCTGTAAAGTAACTCTAAGTGCTATGCACACCCTATTTTATATTAAGCTTCTTCTAATGCATCTTAGTGATCTATATAAATTTCAATGCGTTTACAATAGTGAAACATTTTTAAAATAAACCGCAAATGATTTTTCCCCATAGACCGCAATGTAACGGAATTCTTTTGAGTCTCCCTGTAAGAAAACTATAAGTGCTACACACTTCAGTTGAAATAGGGAACGTGCCATAGATAACGACAGTAACATATTAAAATTGCAGAGCAATCCGAGCATATTTACGGGAGTTAGAGCACGGACAGACGGCCAGACGGCCATACGGCCATACGGCCAGACAAACCGAAGTCATAAGCACTTTTCAACTAGGTTGGAAAGTGCTAAAAATACTAAGCACGTGAAAGGAACAAACGCCAAGTAGCACACATCAGAATGTTTGCCTCCGAAAAACTTCTTCATGTTAATTCGACCAAACATGCTGACGTAAAATATCAAATATCAAAGTAACCACTCAGAAAATTGAAAAGAAAAGTAGAAGAATCTTATCAGAGAACGCTTGAATTTGAGACGAAACAAATCTTTGTAAGCAGAGATACAGAATTATTATCTTAGTACATAAATATATTTTCTTGATAATGGTCATACAAATTATAGATAAAAGTTAAGATCAATTTACTTAATCGATAATATTAACTGAAAGAAAAACCTTTTACTTTAAATATTTTTACTATAAAATTGGTAATTAAAAAATTATTGTTGGGTGTTAAGTTTTGCTTACCACAGTCTCAATATTTTGAAAAAATAACAATATTTAGTATTTTCTGATTTTTTTTTTAATTAAGTGACATTTAATCTTTTTCATTAATTTATTTTCATCACTCTGACTCTAAAACTCTGAATATAAAATTAGCTGTTTGTAACTAACGATTTATAATACATATTTTTTAATTACTTGATTTTTTTCTTTTACATTGTCATATATTATTTAATTATTAAATCATGGCTATCAAGGTAATTTCCTTTTACAATTCCTGTATAAATATTGTTCCTACTTTCTGTTTATTTCCATTTATTTTTTTTTAATGAAAAATATACAATATTATATATATTATATTTATATGATAGTGTATCTATGATATCATACGTATATGATAAATATATATATGATATATATATATTATATATATATATATATATATATGATATGATGTATATATGATAGTGTATACGATAGAGTACACTATCATCTTGATAATGGTCATACCAAATATATAAAAAATTGTAGATCAGCTTAATTTATTTAATAGATAAAATTACATGCACAATCTAAATATTTTTAATATAAAATTAGTAATTTCAAAAATAAATTTTATTTAATTATAAAGCATTTGAATAAAAAAATACAAATTTCATAACTTCTCCCCGTGAAGTGACATTACTGGAATGAATTAATTTATCGCAATAAATAGCAGAAATCATTTAGTCCGGAGTGGTTATCGAACCGACGATCTCAGCAGAGATACCCGGCGTCTTCGACCATTCAGCCACCCTGACCTTGCTTTAGTGTACTCTAAAACTGGATATATTCTAGATTTAAATTTACCCATGCGCAGTTATCTCTTTTTCATTCTGATTTTGAAATCTCAGACTTGTTTATTAATAATACTAGGCATCCGACCCGGGTTTCCCGGGTTAGAGAATGTATGTGAAAACTATTTATTTTTTTATTGAAAGCTAATAGATTGCTTACATTTAATAATTTTTTCAGATTCCCCCTAACACCACTAAAGGATAGTTTTATATGAAATATGTCAATTATATATACAAATAAATTTGTTTTTAATTTATTGAAAGTGGTAATTTCGAATTTACTTTTTTACGAATTTACTTCTTTATACTTTTATGTAGCTTTCAATACAAAAAAGTATAAAGCTACCTATTGCAGCCGTTCAGAGGAAAGCAGTTCCGGAAAATTTCGATATATTTTCACCGATCATGACCCCCAGACCCCGAAACCACCTTCCGTTCAAATGTTGATATATATATATATATATATATATATATATCTGACCTATGTCATACGATAGCGCTCGTATTTATAAATCGATTTTGATGAAACTAATTGTGTGTATTAAGGTCAACAATGTCTCGACCGAATTCGTTGGCCAGCTTGGTCCGCCATTTTGTTTCAAGATGGCGGCCATTTAAAAATTTAAAACTAAAATAAATATACAAAAAAATTACAAATTCAAATTTATTTTTTAATTACGTGTTAGGCCTTGATAGAAGGATTCCAGAGCATTTTTTGGTTTACCTCTATCTTAAAAAATGGCTGAGATAGAACAGTTTGAAATTCTAGGGTGGTTGACATTTTGAAACGAAACAGCACATTAACGCGATTACTCACAAATTATTTTCTTTCATTGTTGTAATAATTTTCCCAATCATACGCATAAAACTATATATTCATATCCGTTAGCGCCAAAATTGGCGACATTGGCGACAAAATTGGAAAAATTGGCGACAAAATTGGCAAATATTGTGACATTTGGCGAAATATCGCCAAATTTGGCGACCAAAATAAGTCTTTATAAATGAAGCCATTTTGGCTATTGCTCAATAATTTGGCGAAATTCTTATTCAAATTCAGTATTAACGAATCTTTTGTAAACGTTTCTTTGCATTTTAACTTGCTGTTTTCGTGTAACATTAGCTAAAATTTTAAAACGAAGGTATAGGAAAGCTACCTTTTCCTCCCGGTACAGGTCGGAAGGACTTTTTTGTATTGAAAGCTACCTAAAATTCACTTTATGTTATTTAAATTATTTATAATAAAATGAATTAAATGTATGAAGAGTGAATGCGGATAAGGAGAGTAAAATGGATGAAAGTGTTAATCTAAGAATTAATGAAATTAATAAATTCAATTGGTTCTTAGCAAGCATAAGATCAAGTCTTAGTAAGCATATTATAATTCTGTATAGACTTAAATAAAGTGCAAGGGGCAATTTTAAAAATCTACAGGTGCTTCTGGTTAAGTCTTAAACAATATTTCGTAAAACTGTTTCTTCTAAAAGAAACTGGAAATATTTTTCACCCAATAACGATTAGAAATGAGCTTTGTTATTTAAATTGTTTAAAATCAAACGAAATATTCTCAAGTATTGAAACGATCAGTTGTAAATGTATGAAGTATTAAATTACAAACTAATGTAATATGAAATTTAACAGATTCATAGTTAGCATAAATCGAGTCACGTGCATGGTAAGCATATTGTAACTGGTAATGTGACAATAATAATTCTATTTGGAAGCATAAGTTCAAGTTTTTAGAAAGTAAGCATGACTGTATGGGGATAGAGAATGCACCCAATTTAGCACGCATTATTTAAATTGTTTTTTAATCTCACTTTTCATCTTACAATTCGCAATTTTTTTTATGTATTACATACATATTTATAGGCATGTAAAATACTTTCAGAAATTAGAAGCGTTCAATTAAACACCAATGGTATTCTCAAATTCTTATGAACTTCATATTCTTGTCATTTTTTAGATTAAAAAAATGCATTCCTTATTTTGGCATTTCCTTATTATGGGTTGCTAAGCAACTCATAAAATAACAAGGAAAGAAAAAGAAATGCATTTTAAAATTTGTAAGAAATAGGAAAGTAAAATGTTTTATATTTTCAGAACAGTAGCAAAATTTTTTATAATAATTTAAACAATTAATTTCTAAATTCTAATAGATGTATCGGCAAATTTTCAAAACGATTGCATATATCGGGTGATTATAATTAAAGTTACGATTTCAAAAATCGATAATTTGAAAACGAGAGAGAATGAGAATGAGTTTGAGAATGATTTGATATTTTAGCAGAACAATCGTGAGGGAATGGAATTTTGTTTGGCGAAGGAAAAAAATAGTTCCAAAATGTGCCGATAGATGGCGCTGCCAGGGTTCAGATTGTCTGGATATATGCAAATTACTAACACGTGGCAACTATGGGTACCTGAAGAATGTTGTTTACAGCGGGCGAATTGAGAATCTAGCCGAAGGCAAGAACCACACACCACACTCATTGCATCAGTACAGATACCCTACGATCTGTTGTGGAGCATGCCGTTTTGCGCTTCCAATTAGTAGCGGAACAAGGCGGAGGGCATACCGAACAACTTATACTTTAATCATCAGTAAAGTGTTTGTTCCATAAAGTTTTTTTTTTTTCATTTTTTATCATTATTGCTGTTCTCGCTGTAAACACGTATTCTTGTCTTTTCGCTAATACATTTTTAATAAATCCCTGAACTCTACTTTTTTCTTTTTGGCTAACAACATTCCTGTGTTTAAAGAATAAATTTTTGGTCTTTCAACTGACATTACCCTGACAGCGCCATCTATCGGCACATTTTAGAACAATTTTTTTTCCTTCGCAAAATAAAATTCCATTGCCTCACGATTGTTTTGTTAAATATCAAATCATTCTGACCAGTAGTTTTCAAATTATCGATTTTTGAAATCGTAACTTTAATTATAATCACCCGGTATTTAAGACCTGCCTATCGAAAATTTAGTATCCGTAATTCTACGTTTAAATCAATTATTCAAATAGGCGATTTTCATTTCAATTAAAAATGAAATTTGAAAATCGTCTGCATTCCCATAGGAAAGCATTATGACCTAAAAAGAAATGTTTTATATTTTTTGAACGAATAAACCCAATGTAACTAAAAACTATACAGCTCATTCCGGTTACCTCACCAACATACCCACCAAAAAATCAACTTAATAGGACTATTTTTACGGTTGTAAGTAAACAGTTTAGAAAACACATAACACTTTAAAAAATACAGTTTTCGAAATTACCTTCCAGTGTCAAATAAAGTAGTCGAATTATTTTGTGCAGCCCTGTATAAAATCAATAGATGTGGATATATAGTATGATAAAATTTAGTTCAGTTAGAAGATTCACATTTAGAAATTTTCGCCAATCGATGGAAATGCACTCGAAATCTTTTACACAGCCCTGTATATTATCTGAAGACTTTTGTACACACCACCTATTAAGCTTAAATGCAATTTAAAACTCACTTGCAGGAATTACCAAACGTAAACGACAATGTATATATTTTTTCGTAGCCCTGTATATGAATTTATTTATATTCCACAAACTTCTATTAGTCTACTAAATGTAGTTCAGCAGAAAAATGCGTAAACACAATTAAAAACCACCCTTCAGAAATTAACTTCCATAGTCTGTAGTAATTACGAATTTCCAAGTGTAGCCCTGTATATGGTCAACTGAGTTTATAATTACACACGTACTATGAAAAAAGAAGTTAAAAATGCAAACAAAAGATGAAAACGCACTTATCACAGATAGACTGTAAATTTTGCACATGTACTGTAACCAATATCTTTCGTGTGTCCCTGTAAATAAACGCAATGCACACAAGACAGCAATTTATAGTGCACTTCAGTAATGCATATAATTTTCATTATGTTTGAAATAAAGAAATATCACTAAATTACACTGCAGACGATTTTTCCGCATATAACGATGTGTAAAAGAATTCTTTTGTTTGACCCTGTAAATGAATAATAAATGCTTTGCACCCCATATTCTACAAAAAGCATGTTTTAATGCGCTTCATAATTATATATCAATTTCATTATGTTTTAAATGACGTAGCGTCATTAAAATGCGCTTGAACCAATTATTCCCCATTGACTGTAATGTAACGTAATACTTTTGACTGACCCTGTAAAAAACTATGAGTGCTAAACACTTCTGTTGAAATAGGGAACATAAACGACAATAACATACAAAAATTTCAGGACAATCGAAGCATATTTATGGGAGTTAGAGCACGGACAGACGGGCAGACGGCAGACGAAAGACAAACCGAAGTCATAAACACTTTTCAACTAGGTTGGAAAATGTTAAAAAAGGAAAAAGTTTCTCAATCACTGCTTTAAAATTGTATTTTTTAAATGCTTATTTTTCAACGAGAATTTAAAATGAAGCTTGTTATTTTGAAATAGTATTGTAGATCAATACAATGATTGATTACTAATTGAGGAAAAATGTACTAAAATTTACTACAATTTTGATTCGAAGCTTTCTTTTCAGAATTGCAATGAAAACATGGCAAACTGCTATGATTTTAGAGAAAATTAAAATTCTAGTTTCTAATTAATAACTTTTTTCGAAACAGAAATATTATTTTTCATTTAAAGGAAAGTTAATATTTTTCACAATTGACATTTTAGATTTTTACTCTTTGTTTTAAAAAAGATAATGGGCAATTTTACTCGTTTACAAAAAACAATATTTACTAAAAAAGAAAACAAATCGCATGTTTCAACTCCTAAATTTTTTTTATCACATTAGAAAAGTATCAATTTCTTCAGTGAAAAGGCAGAAATGGCTTACTTATGTATAAAAATAAACATATGAAACTAATTAAAGAAAAAAACTTCATTTAATTAAAAAAAAAGCGTCGTTTTTGTTTCTACAAGAGCTCGCAAAAAATGAAGTAATTAGGTTTTACTTTTACTCTCGAGAATGCCAATTTCTTTCAACTGTAAAAAAGTTATTAAGTTTTGAAACGTCTAATTTTTCATACGATTTATATATATCTTTTGTAATGTTTATTGGGAACAGTTTTAAGTAAATAGGTTTTCTGCTAATTTGCTTTTTATCCTTTAAATGCCATATTTTCCTATTTATATTAGAAAAACACTCTGTATTGATCCAAAAGTTAATTTTTGTGAATGAAATTTTTATTCTTCTTTAGAAAATATTCCCAATATAGATTCATTTTTAATCAAAAATTTAAAAACAAATAATGACATATTAAGTTGAACGCGACCAACTTAATTTGTTTTATAAGAGAAATACAAAATTAACTGAATAATAATTTTACAAAAAAGAAAGTCAAGTGTATCGGATCCTTTAATTAAAATTGAAGTTTTAATTTCAAAAGAAGCTTCAGAAATAAGTTGAATCTAAAAAATTATTTTTCAAAAATGAAAAATATTCTTTGCAGCAATTTTTTCAGTTTTGTTTAATTAATTCTGTTATATAAAACGCACAAACGCCAACTTAGAAATTTACTCTAAAAGCAAAAATTCAAACTATAAAAACCCATAACAATAATTAAAGACAAAAATAAAAATAAAAATAATTAAGAAGTATTTTTATCTATAATTCTTAACTATTCATTTATAACATATAACAATGTTTAAATATTAAAATATATATTCGAATTTTGATACGTCCCGTTTAAGTGTTCACCAATAGACCAGTGCGAGGCTTCCACTGCAGTCTAGGATATTATTTGCTGATCCTTCATTGAATGCATTGAATGCATTCATTCATGATCCTTCATATTCTTTTCATTGCATTTTTAATGAACTGGAATTTTGAACCAAAGAACGTGTTTTAACGAAATGAGAGTGTAATATGTTAAAAACCTTTCGAATGAGATTTCCTAACCATAGAAAAACGGATGTTGGTATCAGAAATAATAATGTATATGATAAATGTTCAATAGAAGTGCATAGCTAATACAGAATGTTAAATTGCACAAATAATATGTTTAGATTTAAATGATTAAAAAAAGAGGGAAAATTGTGTCAAATAATCCTAAAGGATTATTTGACACAAAAATACTGTTACTGCTTTTTAATAAATAGCCAAACAGAACATCACAAAGTTGAAGATGTTTGGAATGAGAGACACATTCCATTTTATTTCATAAGGATTTAAAAAGATATATGCCATATTTTGGTACTTTTAGCAGTAGTTTTAGGATTGCTATCAAGTTGCTAAAGTTCTTTGCCACCTTTCAATTTTGGAGCTAGTAAAGCTTAATAAAAGTAAGAAAACATCATAAAAAGTTGATTAGTTACCTAGAAATCAATGCATAACAATAGTTTTAAGTGTATAAAGCTATGTGTATAAAGGAATTGGAAGTAAATTAACAAAGGGATGTCTAACTTACGCAAAACAAGATTGGTAAAGGCAGGAAAAGGTGAAGGAAAGCAATTGGTGGTAGAAGAATAAGGTCCTTGTGTATAGGTCACAGAAAATAATCATCTCGGTGTATGTAACATTAAATGGTGCACTGCAATGGGGGCCTGAATCAAAGTACAGTTCTGTTGAGAGTGCAGTATTTTGCTCTCAATGCTAGAATTTCATGAAAATAAAAATTATATATCAAATAAAGGCTGAAAATATTAACTGAACTAAAGTCATGTTAACAGACAGAGAAATAGTAGGCTCATGTTATTTGGAGTGTTAAAATGTTTTTTTAATGGAATTCAAGGATTTAGACCAAAATACTCCACTCTGCACAGAACTGTACTTTGATTCAGCTCTCCATTGCAGTGCACCATTTCATGTTGCAAACACCGAGATGATTGTTTTCAGTGACCTATACACAGGGACCTTACTCTTCTACCTACTCGAAATTATATCTTTCTTCAGATTATCAATGCGATTTTTAAAATACATATTAAAATACGTATCAATTTCGTTTTTTCGAAAGTAACACTCACTTTAGAAATCATATTTGAGTTCCTTGGATCAAAGCAGCATGAAAAAAGAAATAGTTTACATACATTTTCTTAAATATTCATAGAGGGAACCTCTAATTAATTTTATTAGAGATAATACGGTAAAGAGTATTAAGTAGTACGGTAAATACCTCTTATTAATGGTAATCTCTAATAAGAGGTTTATCCCCAAATTTTGAGAAAATGAAATATCACAGGAAAAACTTCCATGTAATTATTAAAATAAAATTGTAGAGAAAGTACCAAATAAAATAATTTTATTAAAAAAAAAGTCATAAATTTTTCAGTTACTTTTACGATTTTCTTACATGTGGATCAACTATAACATTATGTGGTCCCTTTAGACCGTCAAAAAGTAAAAAACTTTCCATATTTCCAAAAATAATGATTGCAACGAACTGCGTAAACTTACACAACAATGTTTTTGACGACGCTAATTCTGTTTATTTAAAAATAATCTAGATTATAATTCATAATTTTTAATATGAATTTTTGGATTTATGAACTTACTTTTGAATTTAAAAAATGCGTAGAATTTTTTTGGGGGGTTGATTCATTGTATCTCATTAAAAAAGAACAAAAAATGCAATCGGATGAATTTTGAGAAGGTATAAATTAAGGTTTGTCACATGCAATTAATATTAGCATCTTCAAATTTCCTCTTTTCCTATTAAGATTTAAGAAAAAATATATACTTAACAAAAACTATACGTTTTTCGTGCTGCTTTGAACCAAGGATATCAAAAATGGTTCAAAAAATGTGTGCTACCATTTCAAAACAAAACAAAGTTATGTAGATGACTCTTGATTCTCAAATTGCATTTATATTTTAAAAGAAAACATTATTCCGAGTCTGTGTTACTGTGAATAAAGGGGGGCGTTTTTGTTAATCTGAGCCTTCTAGATCAATATTCATTGAATGTGGATAGTAGAAATGTCCATCAACTTTTATAATGTCATCCCATTAATCCCAAAGCAAATGAAAATTTTCATAGGGTGAAAATACTCTTAGAAATCTTCATTTGTGTTCTATTTGGGTTCAGCTTGGAATGAGTCTAATCTGAGCCTTCTAGTTCAACATTCATTGGATGTGAATAGTAGAAATGCCCATCAACTTTTATAATGTCATCCCATTAATCCCAAAGCAAATGAAAATTTTCATAGGGTGAAAATACTCTTAGAAATCTTCATTTGTGTTCTATTTGGGTTCAGCTTGGAATGAGTCTAATCTGAGCCTTCTAGTTCAATATTCATTGGATGTGGATAGTAGAAATGTCCATCAACTTTTATAATGTCAATAATTGTTTAAAAACAACACAAAATGTCACAAAAACATATATGCATCATTTATTAAAAACTTTTACTTTAGGTGTTTTAAAAATATACAAAACTGCATTTCACATTAAAAACCTAGCGCTTTCGAGCCGTCCTGGCTCATCATCAGGGTTAAAACATCACCACGCAGATACACACAAAAAACACAACTAGCCTGAAACACTGTAAAAACATCAATGTCTGCTGAAGACAAGGTCAAACCATTATAAACAGGGTGGGAAGTATAGGGAGGGATGTGCCAATCTTATTCATTCTTGAACTATCTGTAAAAGCTTATACCATACTTTAGGGATATTGTACGAAACTGAATCATTGCATGTTTAATTTTTCCTGGTTAAAATTTCTATTGATTCACTTATTATTGCTTCATAAAAAGAGGATGTGGGTTTAATAATTTTAGCGTTATCAAAATCTATTATAATCGACTGCTCTTGTTTTAATCTGGAAAGTGCCGTTTTACTTCTATTATACTTGACATCTGCAATATGTTCTTTTAACCGAATTTTAAATTTCCTTAAAGTCATACCAATGTAGTCTTTAACTTTATACGATTTTATCCTATTTTCAACTATTTCCATAATAACTGGGATTCTATAAATTCCTGCTAAATCTTCAATCGGTATGGGATCAATCTTCTTAACGCATTTAATTTAACTGGAGGGGATGCTACCAAATTTATTTCATATTTCTTTAAATTATATTTTAATTTTTCAAAAAGTTTCGGAATATATTGGAACTTGTAAAATTTAGTTGGTTTTCCTGTTAATTCTTTTTGTTTTTTACCCTGATATTGATATTGACAAATTAACTTATTAATTAACCTCTCTGAAAAACCATTTTCATTTGCTATAATTTTAACTCTGTCAAGCTCCTCATTGATATAACTATCAGTACACACTGAAAATGCTCTACGGATGTAAAACCTATATGCAGCCAGTTTATAACTTAAAGGTGATGAAGCATCTTTGGATATAGTATTATTTGACCTCATATTTTTCCTATAAACTGTCCGATCTATTGTTAAATTACTGTTTTTTATCAGCTCTACATCAAGAAAAGGTAAACGATTCTGTTTTTCCAACTCCAGGGTAAATTGTATTTTTGTATCAATTTTATTAAGTTTAACCACAAAGTCCTTCAATAAATCAATACCATGCTCCCATATAATAAAAATATCATCTGCATATCTACACCAATATGCAGGTCTTTCACTAAAATCATTCATAACCATATTTTCAATGGGTCTTAATTTAATCTCCGCGCATAAACCCGAAATGGGGGAGCTCTGGAGTTGGAAAAACAGAATCGTTTACCTTTTCTTGATCTAGAGCTGATAAAAAACAGTAATTTAACAATAGATCGGACAGTTTATAGGAAAAATATGAGGTCAAATAATACTATATCCAAAGATGCTTCATCACCTTTAAGTTATAAACTGGCTGCATATAGGTTTTACATCCTTAGAGCATTTTCAGTGTGTACTGATAGTTATATCAATGAGGAGCTTGACAGAGTTAAAATTATAGCAAATGAAAATGGTTTTTCAGAGAGGTTAATTAATAAGTTAATTTGTCAATATCAATATCAGGGTAAAAAACAAAAAGAATTAACAGGAAAACCAACTAAATTTTACAAGTTCCAATATATTCCGAAACTTTTTGAAAAATTAAAATATAATTTAAAGAAATACGAAATAAATTTGGTAGCATCCCCTCCAGTTAAATTAAATGCGTTACTACATAAGAAGATTGATCCCATACCGATTGAAGATTTAGCAGGAATTTATAGAATCCCAGTTATTATGGAAATAGTTGAAAATAGGATAAAATCGTATAAAGTTAAAGACTACATTGGTATGACTTTAAGGAAATTTAAAATTCGGTTAAAAGAACATATTGCAGATGTCAAGTATAATAGAAGTAAAACGGCACTTTCCAGATTAAAACAAGAGCAGTCGATTATAATAGATTTTGATAACGCTAAAATTATTAAACCCACATCCTCTTTTTATGAAGCAATAATAAGTGAATCAATAGAAATTTTAACCAGGAAAAATAAAACATGCAATGATTCAGTTTCGTACAATATCCCTAAAGTATGGTATAAGCTTTTACAGATAGTTCAAGAATGAATAAGATTGGCACATCCCTCCCTATACTTCCCACCCTGTTTATAATGGTTTGACCTTGTCTTCAGCAGACATTGATGTTTTTACAGTGTTTCAGACTAGTTGTGTTTTTTTTGTGTGTATCTGCGCGGTGATGTTTTAACCCTGATGATGAGCCAGGACGGCTCGAAAGCGCTAGGTTTTTAATGTGAAATGCAGTTTTGTATATTTTTAAAACACCTAAAGTAAAAGTTTTTAATAAATGATGCATATATGTTTTGGTGACATTTTGTGTTGTTTTTAAACAATTATTATAGTACAGAGGTGAATTTGATTCAATTGAATGTTGTGTTTTTCATGACTCAAGTTTATTTTGCTTTTATAATGTCATTCCATTAATCCCAAAGCAAATGAAAATTTTCATAGGGTGAAAATACTCTTAGAAATGTTCATTTGTGTTCTGTTTGGGTTCAGCTTGGAATGAGTCTAATCTGAGCCTTCTAGTTGAATATTCATTGGATGTGGATAGTAGAAATGTCCATCAACTTTTATAATGTCATCCCATTAATCCCAAAGCAAATGAAAATTTTCATAGGGTGAAAATACTCTTAGAAATCTTCATTTGTGTTCAGCTTGGAATGAGTCTAATCTGAGCGTTCTAGTTCAGTATTCTTTGGATGTGGATGGCAGAAATTTTCACCCACTTTTATAATGTCATCCCATTAATTCCAAAGCTAGGTAAATATGTTGATATATCTGTAAGAGATCTTCATCTGGGTTCTAACTGATTTTAGTTTGAATTGAGCCATAATCTGAATTCGGCTTTAGGTTCCATTGAAAAGATTCTTTATCTTTATGTGTACTATCATACTATTTCTCAAAATGTTGGTCAAAGCCCGGAAACAACAGTTAAACACATACCTTTACATGAATGTCCTTAAAATATGTCCATCTCACTTTTATCCAGTAAAGTAAATGCATTACAGTATAACTCGTGCTATCGTGATGTTGCATATTTCGAAAATTGATGATTCTTACAACATTTTCGATCGTTGAGTGCAGTAAGTTTGGCCGAATATCTCAAACAGAACGATAAATGCTTTCTTTAAGCTACAGCATGTTATTAACAACGAAGGTTAATTTATTGTACCATATTAAAAAAACACATTTGATATTACAATGTATAAGCTTACGGAGCTTTTATTTGAGTGCTACAATGCCACCGTTTGAAAATGTTTTGTGCTAAAATATTTATTTAATAAATGTCAAGAACAACCTGTGTATAATTTGTAGCTTTAATTTCATCGAAGTCGGAGCAATAGAGCCTCTTGAAGTAGGTAACTTATTTTTTGCTAACCCTGTATATCCTATTTAAAGCATATATATAGATAAACCCTCAAATACAACTTATGTGAGCCGTCTTTACTTCCTGTTTTTTTTAAATAACGTGTCGATTTCAGAGGTTACTACGATGTCTATCCATCAGAAAATAAGTCATCTATTCCTTACAAAATCTTTCATTTCCCTTAATATACACTACATTTTTCTGAAGCATTCTATTACATTCCTCTTACGTCTATTTCCTAAAAGTATCTTTCATGTATCAGAAAGATAAAAACAAGAAACTCTTTTCAACATTTCCTACAAAATGTATCAGTGGAGAGGAAAAAACCTTTAGATCATCATTTTTATGAGGGACAAAGACATGGGAAAGCAAAGAAAAGAAACTATCATCTAGGTCTTTGTTGTTTGCATTCATATCTTAGGGAAATAATACTTACTTGATGGAAATAGATGGCAAACAGACTTGCCAAAAATATTTTACTAGTTTCTGCGAATTCTTGTATTCATTACATGTGTAATTTACTTACCAGAATAAAATTTAAAATATAATTTTTTCTTCCAAATTAGATTTGGGTTTAATTAAATTCAAAATTCAGTTTCGTCAAGAAAGACCCTATACAACCACGCCAGAATGAAAAATAGAAAACTTTGATTTAAAGAAAATTTATTAAAGAAACACTATTACAAAAAACATTTTTGGGATTTATGATATATGTGGCACACACGTTACATTTCTGTTTATGTATCATTAAATCCTGAAAACACAGGACAATACGTCTTTGTAAAATATATTTAGCCTTTCTAACAGCTATTTTGTTGGAAATTTATAAGCGCGTAAGAAATATAAAATTTCATCCAAATTTTTAAATGCTAGATTGTTACAGAAATATGCTACCATTTTTATTAAAAATGAAACCCAATGCTACATGGGGTGATAGTAAGAAGTTTCATTTTTATCATTACTGGGGTCTTTCGAAGGCAGGGCTATATTATATATTCCGCTTCATTTTAATTCTCAACTGACAATTGACACTCAGAATTGTTTTTTAAAAGTTGTCATTTTATAAGATACATGAAGAAAATTATTTCTTTATTTTCAAATTCGTGAATTTCCTTCGTGAATTCTGATGACATTCAATGATTTGAACAATTTAGCAACCGAATTGCTTTTCCCATGAAAGGGTTAAAACCCAAACGCAAAAAGCTACATTGGTGTAAGTAGGGTATATGGTTAATACATTGGCCATTGATTGCCTACGAAAGCGATTGCAGGTGAGATTTAAGAATGCTCCAACCACAAAAATTTTTAAAGACAATGAATTGTTAGCCAATAGAAAACGGGTAAAATATCCTCGATTTAATATGGCAGAACTATTTACTAACCCGCAAATCTTGAACGGAAACTTTGAATGACATTGCCTCTTTTCAGAGGGGGCGCTATATATTTTTTCACGAGCGGAAAAGCATAGTACTTTTAAGACAAGTGCTCAGTTTTCTTAATTTGTTGCATATGCAAGATATTTCATATTACTAATAAAATAGGTAAGTTAGATAAGCAATGATGCATATCAATAGAAAAAATTATACTTTTAATAATATTTAAATGCAGAAAAAACGATATCCAGAAAGAAAGTAAGTATCAATTATTAATGATAAAAAATAAGATTATTTCAGAAAAAATATATAACGCATTATTTAATGCAAGAAAACAAATATATAAAAATCTATTTTAATTAAAAAAAAGATCTATTATTTTTACAAAATAATCCAGTTTCATCTTCTATACTTTTCGAATTTTTTTATGCCAGAAATAACATTTACGGGTACAACTTTTTTGTTTTGACCTCTTGGCATATTTTATTTTACGCCATGTTCTAATTTTATCTTTTCAAATAGAATTTTTTTTATCTTCAACGAATTCTTCAGACCACCACCAGTTTCAGGAAAAACTGCGGAATAAGTACGAGGTGGTAGCATATTATAATCCTTTTCGACTAGGTAATGTCGTTTTTATGTCATATGTATGGGTAATAAAATAAAGCAGAATTTTGCAATTTTTTCCCGAAAAAGTAAATTTCCGTTCTGTCATTCGTAACATCTTCTACTATAATAAATAAAGTTAATGAAGATATTTTTTCTTTAAAATGTGCTTTACTTGATGATTTTAATGATCAGATAGTTAATTACTTCTTTATAACTTGACATAGCTATTTCCATGTGTTTACTGTATACTTATTTTAAATGAGATTTAAAGTGTGCTTTACTTAATGATTTCTATGATCAGATAGTCAATCATTCATAACATGACATAGCTATTTTCCTTCTTACGAGATTGTTGACCCACTTCATTTGTGGGAAGTTTGGCATCGATCAATATCCTATTTTACATCTAGTGTAATTAAACACATTTTAATAATTGGACTGAAATTGATAAAAAATTCAGCAATTAATAGCATAATTTATATCAATATATTTTGAAGTATGAACTATATTGCAAAATTTTAATTAAAACTGAAAGCAAAAAATAACTATTAATAAATGATGTGAAGTATAAATTGAATGAAAAGCGTTTTACAATTCGAGAGCTGCATAAATATTAAATATGTATATTTTATGCATAATATATCTATACCGTAGCTCTTGTAAAAGATATTTCGTTAATTTCTTCTGAAGGACTTCTAATGCTAACATATCAATATTTGAATGCAATTATGAAAACGTACACTATAAACATTGTTCTAATATCTACCGGGTGCATCATAAATTCGTGCAAACTTTAAAAATTCATAGTAAAAGAAGTAATGCTCGGAAAAAATTTCGGTTTACGCGAGTATGATCAGAAGGATTTTGGATTTATTTTCCATTTATAATAAAAAATGATTCTAAAAGTAACCGATAGAGGGCGCTCACACGTCATACTGAGGCGTTTTATGCTAATCAGACTCGCAATAAAACACCTGGCTGGAAATGGATTCGTCATTCGATCTCGGCAGCATGCTATCGTTACCAGATCGAACACTGGTGGTTAAATTTTTCTACAAGAATGCAGAATCCACAACTATTGCATTGCGAAAGTTTCGCACGGAAAAAGGACTTAAGGCGCAAAAAAGCCTATTTCATTGAATGGGATACTCAATTTAGTATGACGTTTTGAGGAAACGGGGAGTTTGGAGGATCGTCCACGTAGTGGCAGATCATCCTCGAGCGCGGATCGCGTCCATGTTGTAAAAAGGTTCATGGAAGAATTGAATGCCGAGACATCAACGGGGAGTAGCAGTGCTCGTAAAGCTGTGAGAATAACGGAAATTCCGGAATCGTCGATTCGACGTATTCTGCACGGAATCCTAAATCTGTATCCGTACAAGCTACAGGCACTTCACCAGTTATTACCGGCAGATACAGATAAAAGACTAAAGTTTGCTACATGGGCGCTGGCACAAATGGAGCGTGACCCACAATGGTTGCTGAACGTCATGTGGACGGATGAAGCACACTTTTCACTGCATGGTGGTGACGTCTATACGCAAAACAGTCGTAACTGGGCGACGTCAAACCCTCGTGAGTACCTGACCAAGCCACTGCATGCTCCTCATGTGACTGTTTGGTGTAGTTTCACCGCGTCCTTCATTCTGTGTCCTTTTTTTAAGAGACTTGTCCTGAATCCGGTTGGAAAACCTGTACAGTCACTTCAGAACGGTATCTTACGCTTTTGCGTGACCACGTTGTGCCTGCATTGCAGGAAAGACATGCGTTACCTGTCGTCACCTTCATGCAGGATGGTGCCCCACCCCACTTTGCACGTGAAGTCAAGACGTTTCTGTTGGACACTTTCACTGAAGACCAAGTGATAAGTTGAGGTTGTAAGTTTGAGTGGCCCGCACGATCTCCAGACTTGACTCCGGCGGATTTTTGGTAGTGGGGATACTTAAAGTTTCGTGTATACTGGGGCTCCCACAGCCACTTTCAGCCCACTTTCAGGTGGAACTGAAAGATGCCATTCGACGGGCCGTCGGTGGCATCGATGCCGACATGCTACACTCAGCTGTAACAGGCGTATTGACGCGCCTCACTGGAATAATACCTGGTGATGGTGGTCATGTTGAGCATGTTTTACCTTAAAATAAATGCACAGTGTCATGTTATTGTGATTTGTTTCATTGTCTGTTTGTGTTTGCCTGATTTGCATAAAACGCCTCAGTATGACGTGTGAGCGCCCTCTATCGGTTACTTTTGGAATCATTTTTTATTATACATGGGAAAAAATCCAAAATCCTTCTGATCATACTCGAACAAACCAAAAAAATTTCCGAGCATTACTTCTTTTATTATGATTTTTTAAAATTTGCACGAATTTATGACGCACCCGGTATTTTATTTTTTATGTAGAAATATGAACACATATATTTCATTATATTGAATATATACATCCTTATACAACACATATACATCATTATATGATTATATACATATCATTTATAGTGAATTATATTGTCTTTCATCTGAAAAACATTGTGAAACTTCTTTTGGAAAGACGGGTTACCAAATCTGACCCAACCTGAAATAATTAGAGCCAATTCACCCCGAACCTGACATATGTAATGTACTAGTGAATCTGCAGATCAGGAGCCTCAACGTCAGCTCTGAAAGTAATTGTTTTTTAATCTCACTTTTCATATTATTTAGCATCTTACAATCCGCAATTTAATTTTTTTCATACATAACATACATAGTTATAGGCCTATAAAATACCTCGGAAGTTTCAGAAATTAGAATCGTTAAATTAAACACGATTTATGCAATGATTATTCTGAAATTCTCATGAATGTCTTATTCTTATAATTTTTTAGATAAAAAATGCTTTTCTTATTTTAATATTCTTTGAAATAAGGTTGCTAAGCAACTCATAAAATAAAAAGGAAAGAAAAAGAAATGCATTTTAAATTTGTAAAAAATAGGAAAATAAAATGTTTTATTTTTTCCGAACAGATACAAAAATGTTTCCAATAATTTAAACAATTAATTTCTAAATTCTAATAGATGTATCGGCAAATTTTCAAAGCTATTGCATATATTTAAGACCTCCCTATCGAAAATTTAACATCCGTAATTTTACGTTTAAATCCATTATTGAAGTAGGCGATTTTCATTTCAGTTAAAAATGAAATTTGAAAATCGCCTGCATTCGCATAGGAAAGCATTATGACCTAAAAGAAATGTTCTCTATTTTTCGAACGAATGTACCAAATGTAACTAAAAACTACACAGCTCATTCCGGGTATCTCACCAAAAATCAACCTAATCGGATCATTTTTGCGGCAGTTATCGCGGAACAGACAGACAAACAGTCAAACAAACGGAAACCAAAAACTTTTCGGGTCTCCACTGTGAACCTGAACTGACGTTTCGGCAGTTATTGCTAAACCGTCCGACACGACAAACAGATCAGGTCGGACCCGGGTAAAATCGGGTTACCGGACTTGATGCAGAACTTTAATACACAATCATTTTATATGTCATCGTTCCCACATCACTTATTTTGACAGGTAATGGACGATGATATATTAAAAGTTTGACACGCATTTGTAAAAAATGATGCACGATAATGCAACTAATTTAAACTATGTATTGTAATACTGTGTTCCGCAAAACTACAGTGAAAATTTGCGACGATTAATCAATTTATCAATTAAAACCTAGAAAGACAAGAAAAGAGAGACAGACAAACACATTATTTTTAGATCGTAATTATATTGAAACGAGAACATAGACATTTCCAATAGCAACAACAAAAAATCTGTATAAAAATCTGAGAATACGTTTCAAAATTATAATATAACAACGATTTCTTTAATCTCCTTTATTGGAGTCAGGATAAAATGGTATGCAGCAAACGATGGCAGAAGAACCTAGCGGTAAATTTTGAAGTTAATGATCTTATTTCTAGAAGTATAAGAGATACGATCAAACGTACAATGTTAAAGTTTTAGAGATTTTGTAAAAGAAAAAAGACATTGTTCACGTGGATACGATAGTTACAGATGAAGAACAAAATATCTCAAACAGATGCGATATATTTTGTTTTTGATAATGAATTTTCTCCGAAAGCTCTTTTTTATCATCTTTATTAAGCAATACTAACGAATCGTTTTATCTTTCTGTTATTAAACTAATTATTTCCAGCTGTTTTTTTTTCAATAACTATATGAAACATTCTCTCATGGGCTAAAACACATTTTTTGTAATGTATAAAAAATGCATACATCACTTCCAGACTCCCCTTTTGCAATTTTTGAGTTGTTTAAAATAACTTACTGTTGGTCATCTTCCTTTGCCTCTGCGGGAGTTAAAGTGAAGTTTTGAAGACCCAATAAACACTTGTTTCAAATTCAATTTCATCAATTTTTTTTCAAGAAATGGGAGAAGCACAAAATGATTAAAGTATCGAATTGACCTTTGAATGCTTGTGATGATTGAGATTGGAATAAATATCAAATTTTAGGTTTCCGGACTTAAAAAATAAAAACGGAATCATTATAAACGCGCCATTATAAATGGAAGCATTGTAAATGGAAGCATTGTAAACGGAACCATTATAAACAGAACCATTATATCCGCCATTATAAACGGAATCCTATAACTCTTTAACTCGTGTGTCTATCTGACCGTTTGTCGCAGTCGTTTTTCTCGAAAACTCTGGAACGTGGAAACTCGTGTGTCTACCTGTTCGTTTACCACCAAAGCCATTAAATAATAAGCCCTGTCAGATCGCGACGTACGTTATACACGGTCGGTGCATGACGTTTAAAACGTCACATGGAGTGGATCATTTTTACACGGTGATTGGTGCACAGCAGCGAGCCCACCGTTTTGCACCAATCACCGTGTAAAAATGATCCACTTCATATGACGTTCTAAACGTCATGCACCGGCCGTATATAACGTAGGTCGCGGTCAGATAGTATTAAATTTGTTAGCGACATACCTCTGCTGCGGCAGGAGGACAAAACAGAAGTGCGTCGCAGAGAAACGATACGATTTATTTATATCGATATTTTATACGATTTTTATCGTTTGTATCGATTTTTTGTTTTTACACTTCCTTTAAAAGCATGCTAATTATTGGGATATTTTACATTAAAGCTAAAATTATAATGAAAATAAAAATAAAATTGGAATTTTAAATATTTTTTTGTACACATTTTAACAAAAAACTGATAGTTTAACAAGAATATTTTATAACAATATTTCATGATGTTAAATGTTTTTGAGATTTTTTAGCAATTTAGTAATAATTTAAAATCTAGTAATTGAAATATTTACTCAATAAGAATGAAGATTATTTAAAGATTTTATGCATACAGGATAACTAGAATAGAAAAAAAAAACTGAACGTTTTTATATTTTATTGGATTTTTAAGAACAATGCAATTAAAAATTTTACAATTTATCAGAAATTTTTTCATAAAATAAATAAAATATAAAACGAAAAGAATAAATAAAATTTAACATCATGAAATATTTTTGATGAATTATTAGCTTTTTGTTAAAAATATATACAAAGAAATATTTAAAATTCCAATTTTATTTTAATTTTCATAATAGTTTTAGCTTTAATGTAAAAGGCCCCAGTAATTAGCAAGCATTTAAAGGAAGTGCAAGTTAAATTGCCCATAACATCTCACAATTTTGTATTCAGCATATCATTTTTAACACTGTCCAACCTAGTTGAAAAGGGTTTATGACTTCGGTTTGTCTGTCCATGCTCTAACTCTAATAAATATACTCGAATTGCCCTGAAATTTTTGTCGTTTACTGCATGTTCCCTATTTCAACTTATAGTTTTTTTACAGGGACAGTCAAAAATATTACGTTACATTACAGTCAATGGGAAATAATCATTTCAAGTGCATTTTGATGATGCTACGTCATTTAAAACATGATGAAATTGATATATAATTATGAAGAACATCAAAACATGCTTTTTGTAGAATATGGTATGCAAAACATTAATTATTCATTTACAGGGTCAAACAAAAGAATTCTGTTACACATTGTTCTATGGGGGAAAATCGTTTGTAGTGTAATATAGTGATATTTTACTATTTCAAACATAATGAAAATTATATGCATTACTGAGGTGCACTTATTAATTTCTCTCATCAAAGTGGTGTGAATTGCGTTTATTTACAGGGAGACACAAAGATATCAGTTACAGTACATGTGTGTTATTTAGAGTCAATGTGTGATATGTGGGTTTCAACTTTGGTTTGCGTTTTAAGTTTAACTAAATTTTTTCATAGTACGTGTGTTTATAAACTCGGTTGTTCATATATACGGCTACAGAAGGGAATCCGTAAGTATTACAGATTATGGGAGTGAATTACTTAAGGGTAGTTTTTAATTGTGTTAACCATTTTCCTGCTGAACTATGTTTAGTAGACTAATAAAAGTTTGTAGTATATAAATAAATTCATATACAGAGCTACACAAAGAAAAATATCCATTATCCTTTAAGGTTGGTAATTGCTGCGAGTGAATTTTAAGTTGCCTTTTAGCTTAATAATTGGTGTGTACAAAAGCTTCAGATGATATGCAGGGCTGTGCAAAAGATTTTGAGTGCATTTTCATTGGTTAGTGAAAATTGCTAAATGTGAATATTCTAACTGAACTAACTTTTATCATGCTATATATCCCCATCTATTGATCCTATACAGGGCTGCACAAAATAATTCGACTACTTTTATGACACTGGAATGTAATTTTGACAACTGTATTTTTCAATATGTTATATGTTTTCTATAATGTTTACTTACACATCTTCCTTCACCTTATTTAACGGTGAAGTTTCATTACAATTTTCTGGCTGTGTGGGAAAGTGTTTCATAATCACACATAATTTTTTGTTCTTGTTTTTAATACATTGATCTAGTTCTAGTTGCTAAAAATTATATTTACAAAGGAACCACTTTTGGTGCAGCTCGCACCTAGCATCCATACATGGTACATTTCGTAGCCCTATACATAAAAGTTAGAGAACTGACAAAATTTCTCTGTTAAAGTCATATTTTTAAATTTTTTATACTATATTATTTTTTTATTATTGGATTTTAAATTGATAATTTCATGCCAAAAGCGAGTCAAGTCGCCAAATAGGGTGCTATGAATCCAAACCACTACTGACACAGCAGAAAAGTATGACATTCGTCCAGGGTTGTCTGAAAAAAGTCTACAGTCAATGTCACGCCACCAAAAATGCAATTATAATGTTGAAATTTTTCAAAATGAAATTCGTAGGTTTTTAAAGAGTTTTTTAAACTTCTTTCAATATTTTATTCTTACTATTAACTAATTTGTATTTTAAAGTATTTAAAAAACTTCTCTGTTAATAGTCCAATAAATGGTCTCGAAAATTGCATTTTCTGAAAGTTATGCTGCTGTAAAATAAAAAAAATGATTTTAACACAAAATTTTCAACAATTCTCAAACTTCGTAATATAGTTCTTTAAAATGCCACCCTGTCTCAATGCTAGGTGCGAGCTGCACCAAAAGAGGTTCCCTTGTTATTAAAAAGCTTATTTAAAGAAATCAATATAATTGACCCTTCTGTCTTAAACACTACGAATTTTCATTAAATAAATATTTTATGTAAAAACAGATCATCATGAAATTTTGTAAAAAAAAAATTTCTTGCACTTTTTGGTTCAAATATCCGCAGATACTTTAGAAAAGATAAAGAAAACTTATGAATTTAATAATTTTGTAAACTGCAGCTAAAATGCTACTTTAAAAAATAATAAGACTTCAAACTTTTAATGTAACTATTGGGTTGCTCGGAAAGTTGGTTCGTACCGGAAAATTCTATTATTAGACATTAAATCAGATAGCTAATGTCTAATAATTGACGGGCAGAATTTTCTGGTACAAATTCTTAAACAGAAGGAACTTTCTGAATAACCCAATATATGTATTTAATGACTAATTAGCAGATAGTTAACTATCAACATTTGTATAGATTTCTCTGTGGCATATGTTAAATTTAATCGAATCATTGCCTCTAGTATGTGAATTATATACTATATCAGAGATGAATTCAGCGGTTGGGGCAGGGTACACATACACCAGATGATTTGCAATTTTATGCTTTTATTTTTATATTATGTTAAAATTGTTATTATAAGACATTATAAGTAAGCTGTATTTCAAAACACAGGTACAATGACAAAGATTGTGCACTTAAAAAAAATGAAACAGTTTCCTGTTGGAAATGGAATTATAGTTACCCTTATCGATAAGAAAACTTTTCCGAACCGACAAGGAATAAAATCTGGAAAAATAGAAAGTTGTTTCTCTCTGTCAAGAAACTTTTCCTTTTTGATTCAGAAACTTATCTTTAAATACAGAATAAATTCCTGTAGATTAATGGAATTTCTCCTTATGTATAAACAAAAGCTTCCCAAATCAATAAGTAAACTCATCTTTAATAATAGAATCAATTCCTATAAATCTGTATAACTTTCAATTCACACAAAAAAGTTTTGAAAGAATAGACAGAAAACATTCCTTTTTAAAAAAGAAACATTTCTGAATTATTCATTCGGGAATCTTGAAAAAGGTAAAAATACCTCTGTAAAGTAGTAACTTTCTTTTCTTTATGGATATATATATTTTTTTTAATCAGAAGAAAATCCCGTATCATAAAGACTTTTTCCTTATAAGGAGTAAGAACAATGACAGATGAAAATACTCACCTCTTGGACACTATTTTTGTTTCCTTTTATCTAACTTAAATATCATTAAGAATATTTTTTGCATGCCTATTCACACAATCAGAATAACAGATAAATGGGTAAAAAGAATAATTCAAGTATGTTAAGATCATAAAATAGATTACTTTGGTATGTTTTGTAGTACAATGGTCCAATTTAACGTATTGTCACCTTTAAATTTTATTTATTTGTTACAAGTACACTTTTTTATGTTCATAATATACATAGCATACTTCTTGTTTATTTGTAATCTGCGTGTATACGTATCCTTAATATATTCAGTCAAGATAAAAACAAAAGCAAAATTGTCCAAAACAAACCATTTCGCCTGCTAAAATGTTCCCGCACCCTTAAAAGCACATTTTTTTGTGAAAAATGTAAATTTTCATATAAATGTAAAACAAATCTGGTGAAAACAAATTAGCTTTATCTTTAAATGGTTTTCTTAATTGAAATTTATTGGAATTATCAACATGGAACTGAATAGACATAATTCAAAAACATTGTTTAATACTAACTATTCTCTCGTTTTAGCAGTGATGAATTCAGCAGAAGGCTTGGGATACACACAGTGGAGGATTTGTGGTTTTATGCTTATAAATATAATTTTTTATGTTTAAAGTTATATCATAAGTAAGTTGTCTCTAAAAACACAGATAAAATGACAAAGTTCATGGTTCATACACTTGAGAACGATTTTATGTTTATATTTGTTGTAGAAGTGCAATGTTCACCCCCCCTCCCCTTTTGGAGGAGAATTTTTGTTTTAACACCGACCTTCACAGTACCCATAACCAAAAATAATAATAATATTAAATTTAATGCATTTCATTTTGTATGAAGTGTTTTTAAAAAGGTTCTACATATTTTTTATGTTATATAAGTTAGTTGTTTCTCAAAATACAAATATATCAAATAAAATTCAAGCACTTTTCAAGGATGTTCAAGGGTTGTTTTAGATCAAAGTGTGAAAAAAAGGGAGAAAAAAAACACTTTTCAAAAATTAAAATCAGATTTTTTAATTAAGGATTTTTTTTCTTCCTAAGTTAAGATATTGATATGCAACTTAGATTTGTAGGAGGTTTTAAAAATAATCTGTCTTCATACTTCAGGTATTCTTGTAAAAATCTTGCTAAAATAATGTGTACTAATATATGTATATAAATATATTATTATAATAAATCAAGCTGTCTTAATGAAGATAAATTCTGGAACAATGTTATTTTTTGAGTTGGCAGAAGTAATTTAGTAACATACAGATCATTTAAAAGTAAACTAAGACAATATTTAGAAAAAAAAAATACTGTATACAATTGTTTAGAAATCAGATAATCTTTAACTTCAAAAACAATTTCCCCAATTTTACTTTACAAACATACATTAAAAAGTACTTTTTATTTCAGATTGTTTTGTATCTTTTCTATTGTTATAACTCAAATAATACAATTAAAATTAATTTTTTTTGTCAGCTCATATCTAGATGTAAAGTATTTTGTACACTTGAAAAAATTTTCAATCATTTTGTACTTTTTAGTATTATTATTCATTTGGAGGAAAGAATCTTTCTGAATATATTTGGTATTTTTTATGTTAGGCGAATGTCAATTATATAGAGATGTAATCATTGGCACCCAGCGAACATAAAAATAGCAGTTATTTGTATTCTTTAATTTTTATTTAGTACTTTACTTAATTATTACTATTAAGTAGAAGCATTAATATGTGTCTTTGTGTAGAATATTATAGTGAACATGGTATTTTCAGGTACTTTAATAAGATGTTTTAATAAATTTACAGTCAGCAGAAAAAGAAAAAAAATCGTATCTATTTATATTATTAAAAGAATTTTCAAGTTTCTGTTCAAGAGAAAACATATAATTTTTTTTTTGATTTATCATTTATAAACATATGTAGACTTCCAGCCTTTATTATCTGTATTTTGTGCTTTCAAACGCTGTGAAACAAACATAGATAAAAGTTGAAAGATATTATAGAATAAACAACAGTAGTATTAATTTATCAAGCATAGTAGAGCAAAATTTTTGGCTTATTTAATCTAAATAACGTGAAGGTCATTTAAATTTTTCAAGAATAAAATTTCAACATTGATTTACATCAATGATAGATCTTATTTTTAATCAGCTTACCATAGTTTAGATATACACAACATTACATAAATTAAAATGGTTCTAGAATAAATATAATACACTAGCAGACTACGCCCGCTGCGCTGGTCGGTTTCTCCAAAAGAACCTTGAATCAAACGAAATACATCGGTCAATTTAACCTTGTATTTTAAAGTAATCCCTTTACCTGGAATATCCTAAAATAACATAAAAACGGATACTTATTTCACTAAGTTGTGTTTTTATAATACGGTTTATTATTACGTTTACAATTTATTACTTACTGTTTTCCATTGATTTATATGTTTTATAGCTACATTTTTTAATAACATGAATTCACCTATATTATTCAAAACTAAAAAGAAATTGTGCATCTAGTATATTTGTCGAAAAATTAAATACAAATCATGCACTCATGACATCATAATTCACTTTTATATTTTAACAGAATAATACGGCTTCTGCAATTTGTGACTCGTGCTGACACATTGCTGTTGTTATTATTTTTTTACGCGTGAAGTTTTCGCTATATGGTACTCCATTGTGAAATTTGGTAATTTTTGAAATTCAATATTTGAAAAAGTGCATAATCAGTGGATTTGAAATTTATATCAAGAAAAATACAATTTTTGACCTTTCTAACGCAGTTTGTCTAACAATTTTCTGACAAATACTTTTCGAGCAATTAATTTTTTCAGTAACTTCAAACGTTTCATTTTCCGAGATTAATCTGTGGCAACGATTAGCGAAATTCCCAGTCGTCAGCAACACGTACCTTTTTATTAAAGAGGATAAGAAAAAAATCACCACATTGCTTGACTATTTCAAAGAATTCTTATCAGATCTTTAGATATTACGATATATATTTTTTTCAAGACAATATATTAAAAAAAAACTTTTAAATAATAAAGTATAGTTATTTAGTAAGGTACATTTATACCATCGGTAAAAATATCATACATTAAAAAGTAAAGTAATATCACTACAAGAGCAGAAGTGAATTCTCAAATGAAGTTGCTTTTCATCATATTGAATTTTTTACTTAAAGATTTGCGATTAAAGAACATTACTTCAAAATTAGAAGTAAGCTAGGGATTTCCCCTTATTTCTTATTACTGACTTCTCCTATTACTTAACATTTAATCAAAGTAATTAACTTAACTGCAAAAGGATAACAATGTTATGTGGTGGATAGACAATAAAGATGATCATTTAAAAGAACAAACACATTTATTAAACATTTAAAAACAAACAATAAATAAAAATGAATGTTTCAAAATTATATTATTTTGTGATACTTTATATTTAATTGAAATAATAAAATACAGCTCACAGATGCAAATTATTTACATCTTGAGATATTAGATTAAGATAGCTGTTTGCAGAGTGTGTGGTTCTGGTGTCATTAAAGTTCATTACCATGATGATATAGAGCGATCACCACAAAGTCTGTAATTATTATATAAACCGATTTCCGACTTACTCTTTTCCTGAATTCCAATAAGTTTTATCCATCGCTGACATATAAGGAAGACATAAGAATTCAAATTTGAATTAATATAAATTATGAGCATACAATTTGTGGATATTTACAGGTTGAATAGGGGAGATTTACTTGATGAAATTTTATCATCTTCTTAGGAATACTAACGATTTAAAAGAGAGAATTTTTAAAACGTAAACTGTTGGCATCTGATGCCTATACTTTCTGATGGTGAAAATCTTGTTTTAATAATTATATTAGGTAATGAGTAATCACGCTTCTAAATTTCCCCCGTAGACTAACATTAGATTTCATGATCGGGAGTTTCAGTGAAGCAGCCCCTTAATAATGCATGTGTTGTTACTTATATATGCCATATATACATCGTATACACATGTCATATACGACCTGTACTTAACAAATTTAATAAAATCTAGTAACGAAGAAAACATTTCGCAGGTAATATATATATATATATATATATATATATATATATATATATATATATATATATATATATATGTAATTTGACAAAACACAAATTTTTATTTTATGAATTGAGAAAAATTTAGAATAATATATAATTAAATTCAGACAGATAACATAAACTTCCTTTTGTAATATAATCTCTAAAAAAAAATAATGCTGTAAAGGCCGAATTAACTGTGTTGTTACTTATATATGCCATATATACATCGTATACACATGTCATATACGACCTGTACTTAACAAATTTAATAAAATCTAGTAACGAAGAAAACATTTCGCATGTCCGAGCAAACATGTCCGAGAAATGCTGATGCCTCAGCAGTTGAGTGCTATAAAATGGTTATCTGATGAGTGGGGGGGGGGGGGGGAAGAATTCAACATTGACACCATGTCAAAAAAAAATAATTTAACAAATTACAATAACCATTAGGAAAATGTTCCGAAAGCTTAAAAAAAATGCCTGCCAAGGTTGCAGTTATGATTTCGCCAACATCATTGCAAAGCTTATATATGCATCCTAGATACGCATATAATATATATATATATATATTCCAAACACTCCTATATGTGCCATATACGTCATTACACACATATTATTAACGTCTTATGTGTCATATATACATCATATACACATGTCATATATATACATTATATATGCATTATATATGACTATAACTTGGCCATATACGTCAAGAAATGTTATATATATATCATATATTATTATAATGCCATACATGCTTTATAATTTGGCGATAAATCTTGGTCGCTTGGCGATTCATCTTTAGAACCCGTGATAACATGAAAGTACCCAAATTTTAATCACATCAGCATAAAAATAATACAGAAATAGGGATCTGTTTCACACATTAATGTTTAAAAAACGAGAGAAAAGTATGATCATGTCAGGAATTGGCACAGACGCACCATGTTGAATTTTTTTTTCTCGCCAATTTGGCGAAAACTTTGTTTTAGAATATTAGTTACAAATAGTATGCAATAATAGCACGTGATTTTTTATTTCAATATAAAAATAAAATAATGTAATAAAAATAAATAAATGGTAGTTTGATGTAAATAAATATGTCACTTTGATACTTTTCTATTGATAAACATAGTAAAAATAATTTATAGAATAAAAATAAAAATAAATAAACAAAAATAAACAAAATAATCGGTTTACCATGCGAGGCATAAAATTGCCTTTTTGTTGCAATTGCGCCAACATGGTTTGTATCCATCTGTGCCCAGGAATTTTAACATAGTTGAGCAGAGAAAAGTCTTTTGTATGTAAATCGCCTTAATGATAAACTGTTAATATTGATAAAATAAATCTATATATTTAAAACGCTAAGCGATTACTTTCGACAATCCGTGAGAACAAACTACTGCATCAAATTACACCATTCTTTTTTTAAATGAAATATATTTGGACACAGATTTGTTATCGTGCATTCGATTGTTCGAAAATTTAATTAATTAGCCGTAATTTTCAATTCAACTTTTACTGCTGCTTATGACGTCATAAAGACGGCAACTCCCACTTTTGAGGACATAGAGTTTATTCTCTGAACTCTGTGGTTCGCCAATCTTTTGACATTAGCTAATATCAGTTAGGTAATATTTTAACATTGTAGTATAAATTCTTAAAAAAAAAAAACTTAATTAGCTAGAATATAATCATAATAAAATATCTAAACCTAAACATATCAATATGAATAACAAATCTCACGTAAAATGTTGCAATTTAAATGATTCCAATTGAAACAAGATTTGGAGAGTTATCCTTTACGCCCAGCTAACATAAAAGTACCTATTTTATTTTTATTTATTTACACACATATTCAAATTTATTATAAAACACCAGGTTGCCATAGAAAGCAAAATTCGTCATTTAGGCGCAAAAAAATAACCCAGGTGCGTCTGCGATATATGTACCGATTTAATCAAAATTGTTTTGATTGCACCACATATTGCAAAATTAATTAAATCCATGATTATTGTTTCTTTCTCAGATTAAAAATAAGAAAATTGGTACTTCTCTATTATCCCGTCGACCAGTTTTCATAACAAAAAACTATCGCCAAACTTTAACGCCAAATAAACGGGAGAACGTTACCATTGGAATATCAAAATAAATAATTAAATAAAATACATGAATTTAAGGACACAATTGTTATTTTAATTAGTGAAATAACTAATAAATCAGTAAAACATAATGAAAAATAGACGCAAATGTCGAATTAAAAGCTACTTGATGACGTAACAAACACGTATAATTCTTCTGACATCAAGTAAATCGGACTGCATTTTTGGCGTTTAATTTTACAGTTTGGCGATAGTTTTTTGTTATGAAAAGTGGCCGACCGGATAATAGAAAAGTACCAGAAAATTTAATGTTTAACGAAATTCAATTGTTTGATCGATCGCAAATTTTGGTTCTTTTCCGTTATACCGACACCATGTCATACATGTAAATATATGCTTGGTGACAATGGTGTCCGTATAATGGAAAAGTACTCAAATTTTTCTTAGTTCGGGCTATACCAAAAACAAACATTTTACAGGTAAATAAAAAATCGCCGAAAATGGCTGCTTCATCAGCTGTTATGACAGCAAAGTTGGATAAAATCTAATAACCTGAATTTTACAACGTTTATGAGAAACACCACACGCTATTTTTATATAAGTATGGTATATTTAAACGAATAAGAGAACTAACAACCTTCAATAATATAATGCATGAAAAAGTAAACAAATAAGTGATTCAGCAAATCATAAAAATATGTATTTCTCAATATAACTATAAAATACAGAAAAATATTCTGGTACCATCAAAAATATTCATTATCCCGTCGAAATTCCGTGCATTATCCCGTCGTCCCATTAAGAAAAAAAAACTATATGCAAATTAGGTACTTTTCGGTTAGCCGGCGCCAGTAAAATATATATATCTCTATTTCTATAAAAGAGTAAGTGTCTGTCTGCCTGCCCGCGGATTTCTCCGTAATTGTACCACCTAGGACTCAGAAATTTTATCATGTGTAGATGTTATCACCGGACAGTATACCTCACGGTCGGATTTTTAAATTTTAATTTAGATTTTTTTTTTTAAATTAAAACGTGTATATGGAATTTTGGGTTCGAGGCTATTTCAAGCTCCTCCCATGAAATAGCCTCGGCAACACCATCCGTGGCAACGAAGCAGCCAGCCAATGAGAGCAGGTGCAGCATCCAGGATCTAGCCACAGATTAAAGATATTCCATTACTCTATGGATCTAGCTACCAGCGACGATTTATTTACTTTCTGTTCAGTGAAGTGTAAGATGAAATTGGCCTAAACCCAGTGACAGAACTATCTTCGTGTGTCTGCAACGCTAATAATATTTCAAAAATAGTTTGAAATATGCAATATATATCATATTAAGTTCCCGATAGTTAGTTTTGTCACTGGGGTTTAGGCCTATTTCATCTTACACTTCACTGAACAGAAAGTATATCTTCATGTATCTGCAACGCTTATAATATTTAAAAAAACTATTCTTGACTGTATTTTTAGTTAGTTTGTTTCATTTTTTAACATTTTTAGTATGAAAATATTCAGTAAATAATTTGTGCAACGCTTATAATATTTTAAAAAACTGTTTTTGACTGTATTTTTAGTTAGTTTGTTTCATTTTTTTAGCATTTTTAGTATGAAAATATTCAGTAAATAATTTGAGTTCTTGGGCGGTTAGGAATCCATTGTGATTTTTTTTTTACCTCATACTTACAAGATAAATATTTTTGATGGAAACAAACAATTTACATTAAATTTTTGAGTAATTTATTGTTTACAATTTTTTTCCTGTAATTGTTTTGGACTACATTTTTAGTTCCCGAGATTGATGAATTCATAACATGCGATAAATTGTTAAGATATATGTTCTCATTAAGATTTGTTATTGAACTCCATTTAAGAACCATTTTTAACTCCATTTAAGAAGTTTCATTTAAGAACTTTTTTAGTCGCCCAAGAAAAATATTCTTAATGAAACAGATTTTCTTAGCTGTTTCTATATATTCATGATTTTTTTGTTGGGGCGTTTTTGAGTGATGTTTATGATTTAAGAACTTTTTTAGTCGTCCAAGAATCTAATGTTTTTCTTGAACTTTGCTTTGAATAAAATGAAAACATTCAGTAAATAATTATTAAATCTTAATCACCTGAGAACGGATTTTTTTTTCCAAATTTGTTTCTTTTGTCACTTTATAGAATGCATACTTTGCGACGATCGGCCGGTAGCATCCAACCACCACCACCATCCATAAATATCATATAATACAATTCTAATACCGTGCAAGCGCCCCTCCCTGGTTATTTTACGATTTTCCGTCGCATTTAGGGGGGCGGATTAACGAGATTTGACGGTAATTATTAAATTGTTTTGATGAACTGATTATAAATTCCCAGTCCGTGAAATATTTATGATGTGCATTTTGTGACATGAGTTTCATAAGAATCACTCACATATAGGACAAAATTAGCACTCACCAATCTGCAAGTAATACTAAAAATTTGTCGATTGACTGTTTTGCCACCACTGGCCATCTTAATAGTCACACTCGCCAATTGTGATGATTGATTGAAAAAAGATTTTTTACCCCTGCTGTCGTTTGATTATTTTCAAAACCATTTGGTACATTTCACAATTACCACCCCCCCCCCCCGAAATCATTTGACAAATTGTGATTTTTTTTTTTTTAGCTATTTGCCTATATTTGCATCCCCTCCCCCCCCCCCCCCCCCGAGACCATTTGATGATTTTTGAGATTTTTTTCAACTATTGATTGATGAATTTTGTGATTTTCCGTTTTCTCACATTATGAGTTTTATCAGAAAGTAAAACAATAAAGAAATATGAATGATTTGCGGAGCTGTTTCAAAATAATTATAAAGAATAAGTCTTTAAAAATGTAAAATTAATGTTATTTCTGGCCGAGTTTTTTTTTTAAATAATTATAAACCATTTTAATTTGTAAGCATGTTGTAAAAAAATCACCATTTGTGACAAATTTTGTGTTTTATAAGAATCGCCCAAGAACGGACATGCAAATTTATGTTGTCATCGCACTCTTTATAATTATTTTTGTTGAGGGTTTTTGGGCGATGTGATTGAATTTTTGATAGAAACAGCTCCGCAAATCATTCATATTTACTTAATGTTTTAACTTGCTGATAAAACTCATAATATGTGAGAAAACAGGGATTTTTTTTTAAACTTCATATTTACAAATTAAATTGTGGAAGACAGAATAGGTTTGTTTGTGTAGAGGTTTGTGTGTGTGCTGTTTTTAATAAAGACAGTTGCATTTTTCCCGCGACCCTTTCACGAAAGTTTTTTCTGTGAACCTTTCACAAAATCTGCATTTTTTCCACAATCCTTTGACGAATTTCTTATTTTTTCTGCGATCCTTCGATGAAATTCAAGTTTGTGATCCTTTAACGAAATTCGTGTTTTTCCACATACTTATGTCGAGATTCATGTTTTTTCAGTGATCCTACGACGTAATTCGTGTTTTTTGTTTCAGCGATCCTTTGACGAAATTCACATTTTTCCTGTGATCCTTTGGCAAAATTTGCGTTTTCTCCGCAATCCTTTGATGAAATTCGCATTTTCCGTGATCCTTTGATGAAATTTGCTTTTTTAATGATCGTTTGACAATATTCGTGTTTTCTCTGCTGCCTTTTGACGAGATTCATGTTTTTTTAGCGATCCCTTTACGAAATTCATGTTTTTTCAGCGATTATTTGATAAAATTCGTGTTTTTCTTGCGAACCTTTGACGAAATTTGCGTTTGCCAGCGATTCTTTGATAAAATATGTTTTTTTCTATTATGATAGGGAAAAGCGGATTAGGATAGGTAGATAGGGAAACCCCATTATCAGATCGGGACATTAGATGTAATTAAGAAACATTTGTATATTTGTAATAATTAGCGAAAATGGCGAGATAAAGGGGGTGGGGTGGGAACGACTTTTTATTAAATATCACATTTATTCTACATCAACTTCCTCTCACCACCAGGGGGTGCTTTGCTATCTCTGTTTCTATGGGCTGGATCACAACGGGGTATGGCTCTTTCCACCCGACATCAATAGAGCTTACTGATTTTAGTTTGGATTTTCACCACAGGGGGCGCTTTCGTATCTTTGGTTCTATGGGCTGGATCATGACGGGGTATCCCTCATTCGACTCGACATCGATAACGTACGACATCGATAACGTATTAACACGGGCTTGTCAGTCAGAGGACTGACAAGCCCGTGTTAATACGTTCACTAAGCTCCAGGTTTCACTGCAATACAAGCAATTTAAAAATTTATATAATTCGACAAATATAATGCAGTTTTAATATATTGAGTTATGATTGATAGATTCAAGGTTTACATTCATATATATAATTCAGTTTTTTAGGTAATTTTGGAATAAACATCTTTTTTTACCATTTAAAATAAAATGCAGAGAAAACAACATTACAATTTAGCCCTTTTGCTGGACTGTCAGAGGGTTAATGAATTCAGTTATGTTCGTATAGAACATATTGTGCTCCCTGGCGGTGGAAGGTGTAACTAAAGGATTTTGCAGCTCATTCGGGTTCTATGGGTCACATCACGACACGGTTTGGCTCATTCGACACAACATCAATAGAGCTTACCTATTTTAGTTCTGAATTTCACCACCAAGGGGTGCTTTCCTATCTCTGTTTCTATGGGCTGGATCACAATGGGGTATGGCTCTTTCCACTTGACATCGATAGAGCTGACTGATTTTAGTTCGGATTTTCACCACAAGGGGTGCTTTCCTACATCTGGTTGTATAGGCTGGATCACGACGGGGTATGGCTCATTCGACTCTACATAGATAGAGCTTTTCTATTTTCACCACCAGGGGTGCTTTTCTATCTCTGGTTCTATGGGCTGGATCATGAAGGGATATGGCTCTTTCGACTCGACTTACAGTAATATATGGGAGTGTGTATGGCACGCCCAGTGTTTTCTGTCTAAGGTAGTGGTGCCCCCAACATTAAATTTGTTTAATAATAAAAAAAGGTTCAGCACTGATTTCAGGTACATTTAAGGTTGTGTTGGCACGGGCAACGCCGGGCGGGTAAGCTAGTATATATATATATATATATATATATATATATACATAATAATAAACTCCAATTGAAAATTACTTGCAGAACCATTATCACAAAAGCTAACTAAAATCTATGAACCACATAAATTCAATACTAGAAAAACAAAACTATATACATTATATATTTGTATATATGTATGTATATACTATATATATATATATATATATATATACTTCATTGGCGCCCTGCTAACCGAAAAGTACCTCAAGTAATTCGCCAAACTGTAGCGCCCAATAAACAAACGGAAGAATGTTGCCATTAAATCTACATAATAATAGTAATAATAATAATAATAATAAAATAATTAAGAAAAGCCCCATTTACTAAAGTATCATTTATCAGTAACTTTTAACAATAAAATTTACAATATATTAATGAAAACAGAATCAAAAATAATCTTGGATATTTATTTATTTACATTATTTCTCTTAATTATGGAAATTGAATAATCATCCTGATTATGTAAAGGAATGAAGAAACCATACAAATAAATTACACTTGAAAACATTAAAAATCTCCTTTATCTGCAGATTGATTTATTATTGTAAAAAAAATTCTTCATCTTTACATAAAAATTGATTAGCTTAAAACAATGGATGCGTTTCATAAGATATGGATTTGAAACGAACAGTGATTAAAGAAGACATTTTAAAAATTTTGATCAAAACATTTAAAAAAATTTTTTTAACGTCGAATTTCGACGGTGCGTTTGGGGAGATGCAATGCACATGCGCATAGGAGCTCATTCGGTTGCATTATCACAGGGGGGGGGAATGTGTGCCTTATTTAATACGTTCTTTTATTGACTGAATATGAGACGAACGTAGGGATATACTATTTGTATGATACTTCATAGGTTCAGGAAATTTTCTTTCTTGCCGTGAGGAATAGGGCGGTAATGTCAAACTGATTTGCATTTTGTTAACGGATTGTTTGTTTGGAGTTTGCATCGGAAATAATAATGTAATTCACTGGGGGAAATTTTTTTTTAAATAAAATATTTGAAAGATTGTTTCATAAGCACCTCTATACTTATGTAATAAAGAAGCTTATTTTACTAATATTGTTATTGTAATTTTTTTGTCAAGTTTTGACGGGTACCATCTAGTATTTGCATATTAATAATTAGTATATAATAGCTGTTCACAATATATAGACACAGAACTTCAAAAACAAATTGATTTACATAACATGGGTTATTTAACCAATGTGGAACAGATGCTTTACACTCACGCAAACATATAAACATAAGTTTGGCGATTTTTTGGTTGGCGCGATTTTCAAGACCGCGCCAAACGAATAACTTAATTTTAATACAATGGATAGGTTGCCATTAAAGGAAAAAATCCCCTAAATTTGGCGACTTTTTTCCTTTTTTTAACGGAGTATTTTTTTTTTCTGCGTGAGTGTAAAGCATCTTAGCCACCAAAGTTAAATAAATAAACAGTAAAATAAAAAAATTGAATATACAAAATCGTATCTTAATCTCACTTCTCTAGGACCAGATTTTGGATCTTAGCGAGTATCGCCAAAGTTGGAAAGATTTTTTCGCGCGTATATTTTGCAGACCACTGCAGCATCTATACCAAATATATATATATATAGGGTAGATGTGCCAGTAATGGACACCCTTAAGGAATTTCGGTACTTTTGGTTAGCCGGGCGCCAGTGATATATGTACATATATAAATACATATGTAGACACACACACACATATATATACATACATATATGTATATATATGTGTATGTATATATATATATATACATGTATATATATCACTGGCGCCCAGCTAACCGAAAAGTACCGAAATTTCTTTAAAAATTATTTTTAATTAATAGTTATAATTGTTATATTCCACATTTTTTAATATTATATTAATCTACCAAAAATATTTAACCATGCTCATAGTCACATTTCCCAATGTGAATCGAAATTTAATTGTAAATAACAGAAATAAATCAAAACACCCTAAATTCCAGTAATGGACACCCCACAAAATGATATTATGATTGTATTTAAAACTAGAATTTAAAGAAAGCATATTAATGAAATAAAAAAGGCTGAATTTTTATTGGTTATTTTTTTACAAACCAAAAATGTTGAAGGTGGCTCATTACTGGAAGGCGGTCCATTACTGGCACATCTACCATATATATATACTAGCTTATCCGCCCGGCGTTTCCCGTGCCAACAACCTTAAATGTACCTGAAATCAGTGTTGAACATTTTTTTATTTTTAAACAAATCTAATGTTGGGGGCCCCACTACCTTAGATAGCAAACACTGGGCGTGCCATACACACTCCCATATATTACCGTAAGTCGAGTCGAAAGAGCCATACCCTTTCATGATCCAGCCCATAGAACCAGAGATAGAAAAGCACCCCTGGTGGTGAAAATAGAAAAGCTCTATCTATGTAGAGTCGAATGAGCCATACCCCGTCGTGATCCAGCCTATAGAACCAGGTATAGGAAAGCACCCCTTGTGGTGAAAATCCGAACTAAAATCAGTCAGCTCTATCGATGTCAAGTGGAAAGAGCCATACCCCATTGTGATCCAGCCCATAGAAACAGAGATAGGAAAGCACCCCTTGGTGGTGAAATTCAGAACTAAAATAGGTAAGCTCTATTGATGTTGTGTCGAATGAGCCAAACCGTGTCGTGATGTGACCCATAGAACCCGAGTTAGCTTCAAAATCCTTTAGTTACACCTTCCACCGCCAGGGGGCACAATATGTTCTATACGAACATAACTGAATTCATTAAGGTTATCGATGTCGAGTCGAATGAGGCATACCCCGTCATGATCCAGCCCATAGAACCAAAGATACGAAAGCGCCCCCTGTGGTGAAAACCCGAACTAAAATCAGTAAGCTATATTGATGTTGGGTGGAAAGAGCCACACTGTAATGACCCAACGAACTCCAGTGATCCAAGGTGATGATTAACATCCAGCACTTTTTATTAGGCATCGTTGATACACAAGTTAAAATAAGATGAACAATTAAAAAACATTACACTCTGCCATCAAAACCCCAGCGTACACAACCATCATATACTGTTCAAGCTCACACATCATTTTCCGCTCACCATCGTCTGTTTAACTCTGTCTGCATATCTCTTAGCGTACTTCTTTTTGACCTGCCAACTAACATCTCTTGCAGTCTCTTTGCATATCGAAAACTGCCCTTTCGATTCGATTACACGGCTTACACGGCAGTCAACCTCCGAAGCTAGGCGACAAAACCATGGGCAAAAACTGGACAACTCTAGGCCAGCAACTCACGAGTCAGGCTAGGCCATAGATTTCTCGGTCGTTACACTGCTCTCATTGGCTGGCTGCTTCGTTGCCACGGATGGCGTTGCCGAGGCTATTTCATGGGAGGAGCTTGAAATAGCCTTGAACCCAAAATTCCATATACACGTTTTAATTTTTTTTTTTAAATCTATATTAAAATTTAAAAATCCGGCCGCGAGGTATACTGTCCGGTGACAATATCTACACATGACAAAAATTTCTGAGTCCTAGGTGTTATAATTACGGTGAAAACCGCGGGCAGGCAGACAGACACCTACTGTTTTATAGAGATAGAGATTTAAACACAAAAATATCCGATATTTTCAAAATAAACAATGTATTGACGATTATAAATATTTTCAGATATTGCAGTTTAAACTAAAATAAATCAAACCAGAAAAGATTATTTCAAATGAAAATTTAAATAATGTATATCTAAATTAAACAGTTTATCTTTCAGTGGCTATTTCATGTAAATAATATCTCGCATAATTATTGGTTTTACATTTAAATTATCAACTTCAAACTAGGAAAATATATTTCTAGCTCTAAAAAAGGGCACAATTAATAACAGTTGAAAAATTCATTTACACTTATTTGACTGAAAATATCATACACAGTATTTAGAAAATAAATATCAAGTATATGAAAATGGCGAACATCATGATATTTTACACATAAATATTGGCTATACCTTATATATCACCGAACTCTGTTGGTTTAAACTATTTATTGGAAACAGCGTAATTTTTAAGTACCGAATCGTTAGAAAACTATTACTTTATTTTCAGTCTTCAGTGGTCGAGCTCTGATATAACAACTTTGTGAATAATATATTTATAAATATTAATTACATTTATAAATTTGCATATCAGAGACAGATTACATCAGCTCAGCAGTTTTATTTTGAAATCATTTTATGAAATATTTATAACATTTAACCAGTTTAATTTATTTCATATTTGTTTTATTAATTAGTAATTATAAAAGTTGTTTAAAGAAGTTTTGAATTCTAAGGGAAAAACCTATTCCATATCGCCATTTCTTCCGTATACAAACGATTTACAAACCGAAAATAAAAACATTTAATTAATTTAAATTAATCTTACTTGAGAAAAAATTGATTTATATATGATTTATTTAACCAATGTTAAATAAAGAAACAGTAAAATAAAAATAAAAAATTTGAATATGCAAAATCGAAAATCAAAACATACAACTTAACTTACCCCGTCATTGTGTTGCCATTCCTTCACGACAAATCCACCATTCGCGAATCGTTGCAGCACTCCCAACCGCTAGATGGCACTATTTTCAACTTGCGAAAAGTTTCCCATTTATCTGACTGGTCAAATATGATTATTTAATGGCTTTGTTTACCACAGATGTTTTTCTCGGAAACTATGGAACGTGGAAAGTTATAAAAGCTATTGACCAACACATTTATAGATTGTTAGGAAAAATCAAGGGAGGACAAATTCCGTTTTTTTGTAAATCGTGTGTGGTATCGTTCGAAAGATCTCGTAACAACGAACACAGAAACATGTATTTTTAATTTTAGGTATTATATTTTCAGATATAGGATTTAAAATATACTGCAAGATACCCCCCCCCCCCTATTTCCGAATCTATTAAAACTAAAATTATAAAAAAAATTAGGGGTAGTAGGAGTTTAACTAAATCTAGCAGGAAAACGATTACGATTATCCTAGGTCACAATTTTCCGTTCTACACAAACATTACTTTGCTGGCGCTCAGCGAGGGAGTTGAGGGGCGTTCGAGGTAGCTATCGACACAGAACCATCCAAGGATAGTTGATAAAGATTTTTAGAAAACTTTGTCAGTAATTAGCCAAAATAGTAATTAAAAACCTATCTAGAACGACGTGTCACGGACCAAGGCGGCATTCCCATTTTACAAACTCCTTTCAAAGTGCGTTTGGCACAATACCAAGTTTAAACTTTGTACCATGTCTTTGTTTTAGGTAAGGCGAATCATAGTAATAAATAGCCAACGTTTTTAATTCCAATTGAATTCAATTATTAAAAAAGACTTCCTCGAATAATTCCAATTTCTTTACAAAGTCTTATTTTTCTTTACGACGATTTTTTGTAGTATTGCAGTTAGTAATTAATAAATTCAAAACTTGCATTTGACTAATTATTTACACATCTGGATGAATGACGACACATTCTATTCCTGAGCCCTTTTCTAGTTAATTCTATCTTTCACACTGTAAGATTTGAAAGTTATGATTATTGATCTCTTATTTTTATAGCGAAGTTCCACTTTGTAACAACATTACCTAAGAGAATAAGAATTTCTCTCTTTTACGTTAAGTTAATTTACAAAATGGAATCCCACTACGCTTTAATTAGTTCAATAATATTATCTGAAGTTTCGAAGTGTCGAATATACATGTTTCATTTTTAATGTCTTAGGATCGATACTCTATCGTGATGCTGATTAATATTCTTTTATTTTATCGGCACATGAAAAGCAGGTTTAAACCTAATAGTTTGTGAATTACCTGAATATTTATTTAAAATCATTGCTATTATGATATTTTAAAAAGAAATTAATAGAATGGTCCCCCTATTAATTTAGGGTTGCTAGGGCAGTGTTTCCTAATATTTCTAATATAGTATATCTTTGAAGGACATGTAAAAAATATGAATTCATTATTATATATTGTTTCGAAATTTGATGACTTCATGCTTTTTCAAGTAAAATGTTTTTTTACAAAATGAAAGGCAAATTTCTTCAACATTTGCTCATCCGTAAGGCAACAAACAGGCAAAGAAGTCTGTTTCTCTTAGATCAATCAACTCCCCAGTCCAATTTGGAACAACTGAGCTGCTCTGCAAAAACGTTCTCTGTATGGAGGTAATCTGATGAAGCAATATCTAGTAAATATGCCAGCGGTCTTTCATAGACTCTTCAATGATTCTCATTCATAAAATTATTGAGCTTTAGAAATGAAATTTAAAGATGAGTTTTAGATGAGTTTTTTTTAGCACATGAGGTCATTTTCACCAGTGGAAAGATTTTACCTTTGTCAAATTAACATCTAAATTTCTATTTATTACTTACCCATCATACGTAGTATAGGAAAAGTATTGTAATCTTTTTGTAAATCGAAAAATATTTTTTGACGGATTTACACGTTTAAGAAACTGGAGATTCCAAAAAACATATTTTTAGAAAAAGAAATTGCCGTCCGTCTGTGTGTGTGTCTGTAAACGCTCTATCTCCCGAACAAATTGAGATAGAGACTTGAAATTTGCTATGTACTTAGTATGTAATAATGGGAAGAAGCTTATTGAATTTCAGTAACCTCGATTTTCTGGAACTATTTTTTCGGGACTCTCGAATTATTCGTTCTGATAAAAGGTATATACAAATTTTAGAAATTGTTTATTTTAAGGAGTGAATATAAAAGTAGTCGATCGGATAATGAGTTGCCGAGATATTTGTAATCCTATTTCCCACACTCTTCGATTTTTCAAAACCCTGTATTTCATTCAAATGTCAATTCAAAGATCTATTTTAATTGGAAAGGTGATGCTTCATCCGACGCAGTAAACCGTTAGTTAATAGGATTACCAATTTTGTTTCTTTTACGCAACTCAGTAACAGAGCCTTTAAAGTTGATGACGTCATCAAGCTACGATTTCATTCGAATTGCAATGCATTTTATAAATAGTTGACCCATATTTGATATATGCATGATGAGTAAGTGTTTTATCTAATTATTATTTGAATGTTACGTAAAATGTTCGAGTGGACTTTTGTCACATATACCAAGCTTTTCAAATATGCCCACTGCAGGTAGACGTTGCGAAGTTCATGGCAAGATAACAGTTTGTAGCCTTTTTAATGAAGCATCTAATTCATATTGGGATCTTCCTCGAGAACGCAATCATAGTTATACATAGAATCTATTGTTCAATAGACCAGAATATTTGAGATTCTGAAAAGGATCATCGTGCCATCTTTCTAATTTTTCGAATTAAAAATTTAAATTCTTGTGATATTAGATTACATGCATCCGAGTTTGTACTATAGGCTTGCACCGAGTAGGGGGTTCACTCATTTTTTTAAAATTAAGTCTAGAACTTTGTATCAGATGGAACAAATCTTTAGTGACACCACTCAACCTACTGAACACACTATAATATACTATACGTTTAAATATAGAATCAGCTGGATTCTAACCCGAACCTTCCGTTTTGAATTTGGAGAATTTAACTCTAATACTTAGAAGCTTGTTAACATCAAAATTTATCGGTTTAAGCAATATAATATGTTTCAGCAAGTATCCTTGGTCATAGTTTTTGGTGTTTTCCTTACAGAAACGATAAAAAAATTGTTTAGATACCAAATTTGTTAAATGATTTGTCTGGAAATCTATAGTCAATCTCTCAATAGTCACTTATAACACGCCTACTAAATTTGAGCTCAATCGAAAACACCGTTTGGACGCTATCGTGGACTATATTGGACTATATCTACTGTCATACACTTGTAGACCCATCACAAAGGAATGCAAATTGAAAACGTAAGGAAGCACCAATATACGCACATACAGAATAACAAAAGCGGATTAAAGAAACAAAAAATATCTTCCGTTGCCCCAGTTCCAATCACTTCTACCAAAATTTCATAGTCGTTTTCTTTATCAGGGTTATAGCACTTTCCTTATACTACATATTCGGAAAGTAAATGGACACTCCACATATCTTAATTACCAAACTGAGAAAAACAAGCAGTAATTTTATATAAAACCGACTGCAAAGGATTGTTTCTTATCTTCGTGGCAAAACTCTAATGTTACCCGCATTAGAGTCCTTTATACTCAACTCGAACAACAACATTTGATTTCAAAATCCAATCCGAAACTCGACTTCAATCTTATACACTTCAACCCGAAATGAAAGAACATTAATCCATATTATCACATATATCCACGACGAGCCCAACCTCGTCGTAATCGGGCCCGTAGAACCAGAGATACTCTGAAAGGGAAAAAAATCTGAAGCTATTATTCGAAAAGAGTGGTATATACAAATCATAAGTTCACTTTAATGTTACAGACGCTGATTATTAAGTTAATTATAATGTTTCGAATCATTTGCGTTGAAATTGGAAAGTTAGTTTGGAAGCGGGGCATAGCTAGAGAAAAAACTTTGAGAGGGGAGGGGGGAGGGGACATGAGACTGATTTTTGTCAAAGAACTAATTAAGATTACTGGACTGTTTGTTCAAAGACTGGGAATCGTAGAAAAGCTTGGAACTTAAAAAAATTACTAACGTTACTATTCGGAAATTGTGGCAATTATCTAAACCTCACAGGAATTAAACGCTACTAATGAATCTAAAAAAGTTAAATTTGTGAAATGGAATTACTGCTGTTGAAATCGGGGCATGAAAAATGGTGTCAAATAACGATAAACCCACTGCTAGGTGGCACGATTCACTAAAAATGATATTCATTTAAAAGTCGCCTCTCCCTCCCCATCCCCGTTCATAAAAAAATACAAACATGCCTATTCGCATCTGGTAACATTACTTCCATTATCAAAAACCTTTTTCTTTTTTTTTTCAAAAAAAAAAAAATCATTAAAGAAATATTAATTATTAATTTTGGTTCTAATAACGCTATCTTAATGAAAATTAGATATTTAGATTCATCGTTATGAAATCGATAAATGCAATATTAAAACTAGTCGGATGTGCCAATCCCAAAACTTTCTTCTATCTCACACAGTTTCGCATCAACTAAAAAGAATCAGCAACCAATTTATATCAAGGTCTAACTGAATCTAAAGTTTTATTAAATTCTAATAATAGTTACTAAATAATAGTTCTTGAGATAAGACTATTGTTAAAATCGTGTAAATCCTTCAAAATACAGCATAGCAGTGCCACCTGATGGGAGATTTAGACCAAAACCTAATCAACAACAACTTATATCAACGTCTAACTGAATCTGAAGTTGGATGAAAATCCGTGCATTAGTTCTTGAGATATAGTTATCGTGTTAATAATGAAATAAGTAGCATAGCAGCGCCACCTGTTGGGCTATTTACAACAAATCTTAAGCAGCATCTATATATGTCAAGGTCTAACAGAATCTGAAGTTGGATGAAATTCCGTACATTCCTTCTTGAGATATAGCTATCATAAAAATCATGAAAAAAGTGGTATAGCAGCGCCACCTGTTAGGATATCTACACCAAAACATAATCAGCGTCTATTTATGTCCAGGTCTAACCCAATCTAAAGTTTGATGAAAATGAGTGCATTAGTTCTTGAGATAGAGCTATTGAGGTAATCACAAAAAATGCAGCATAGCAGCGCCACCTTTTGGGCGATTTTCACCAAAAACTAATCAGCACCAATTTATATCAGGGACTAACTGAATATAAAGTTTTATTAAATTTCGTGCATTAGTTCTTGAGATAGAGCGTCCACAAAATGTTTGTCAGATACAGACAGACAGACAGACAGAGTAACAGAGTCACAGACAGACATTTTCTAAAAATAGTCAAATCGTGTTCAGGACCTTCTAAAACGTATAAATCCGTCGAAAACCGGAAGTAGAAAATTTTCATGAATCCATACTTTGTTGTAAAGATAGAAGAAAGTAAAAATATCTTTTTTGAATGAAAATTAAAAAAAATAATAATAATTGATATCTTGAAAAGTTCTGGTTAGATCTTTCGAAATTTGATTTTTTGAAATCGGGATTATTTCTATCCCTGTATCCCGAATTTTGTGTGGATAGAGCCAGTTTTTCTATCTTTTTCCGAAAAGACGTAATTAAAAGTCCTTCTGGTAACCCGCGTTTTTCGTGTAAACCTAAAATTTTTCTTTCCTCTCCCCTCACATAGCTCATTTTGCGGTTTTGACATTTCTTTAGTTCCATTTTCAGAAAAAGATGGCATTTTGGAAGTGATGGTTAATGAGTATGCTAGCCATCGCACTCATAAACACAGCGAAACTTTCTTTTATTAATATACTAGCTAACCCGCCCGGGCCCGAGATAATATTAATAATCTGTTCTATAGGAATATGACTGAAATCTGTAAGACTATCGAAATCAAGTCGAATGAGGCAAACCCCGTCGTAATCGGGCTCATAAAATCGTAGATCGGAAAGCGCATCCTGGCGGTCGAAAGTGCGACTAAAATATTTAAGGCTATAGATATCAAGTCGAATGAGTTCAACCCCGTCGTAATCGGGCCCATAGAACAAGAAATCCACCTTCCACCTTCCACCGCCAGAGGTCGCAGTCTGATTTTGAAGAGGCCTTTTCAGAACACTCGACCCAACCAAATTTCCTAGTAAAATTGAAATTTAACCACAGGTAAACATTGCCAAAATACCGGAAATCGCGAAAGCGGGTTACGTAAACGATCGGTTTTGAAAGGGTTAATGTAGATATTTTTTATAACTCAACGGTGCGTTTTGAAGAAAATGAACGTGATCTGGAGTCTACTGTTTGTCCGTACTCGCGTTTCCCGAGTGGATGCCGATTTTTAAACCTGGATCGAAAAACGAAAATCGCGTGAGTGACTTTTGGAAAGGAATTTTTTCGGAGGGTTAAAATTAAAATTTTTCAAAACGGATACCAGATTTTAAAAGACAAAGGGATGTAGAGTAGGTGCGGTATTTTTAGATTTTCGTATCTTGTTTATAAACGCCAATTCGGATTTTTAAAGAGTGGAGAAAAAGTTAAAAAAGCGAAATTGACTTACTGCAAAAACCGTTTTCGAATGGGTTAACGTGATTTTTTTAAAACTAAATTTTCTGCCTAAATCCGATAGAACGTAGAAGTCTTTAGGTGTGTTTGCTTTTTGTTACGTTATTTTAGAGAGACGATGCCAGATTTTATATATCGCAGAAAATCGGAATTTGCAAAAGAGAGTCCTGCGCACGATTTTTTTTTTTGAAGGGTTAATTTTCGTATTTTTCTAAAACAAATACGGATGTCGAAAAAGAATAAATGTAGATATTGTCTGGTATTTTTAGTTTTTCGTACCTTTCTCTGAATCGCCGATGCAAATTTTTAAAAATTGCCAAAATCGCAAAAATTGCAAAACGACATAAGGTAAAGCCAGGAGAGATGACGCGGTCGGAGAGATTGCGCACATAGAGGTTCGGGGGGAAGGAGTACAGTGAGCGCGCAGCGACTCGCGACCTACGTTATACACGGCCGGTGCATGACGTTTAAAACGTCACATGGAGTGGATCATTTTTACATGGTGATTGGTGTAAAGTGGCGCTCCCACCGTTTTGAACCAATCGCAATGCAAAAATGATTCATTTCATGTAGAGTTGCAATAGCTAGAATAAACCCGGTTTAAACCGGGGAATAAACCGGTTTTTTGGGGAATAAACTGGGTCTTTTGGGAATAAATCAGGTCTTTTGGGAATAAACCTAGGAATAAACCGGGTCTATTGGAAATAAACCTGGGAATAAACCCGTTCTTTGCAACTCTAATTTCATGTGACGTTTTAAACGTCATGCACCGGCCGTGTATAACGTAGGTTGCGAGCGACTCCAGGTAGTTGTACAACAACAGTAGTGGAGTGTCTACTTGAAATTGCACGTTGATTGCTTTGGGCGTCTAAGATCAAGTATTGCTATTTTGTTTTGTTTTCCCAAAGTAAGTGCTTGAATTTTCATAGCTATTCATCAGAATTTTTATACAATGTCAATAGTACAAAATATTTTAAACTTAAACGATTTCTTTAAGCTACTAATCTAGACTAACAATGTGAACATCAACGGTTCGTTTTAGAAGAGGTCATGTTTAAATAAAAGGCCGCGCAATTTCTCCTACCGAAATTGGAGATTTTACGCATCTGCTTCTTAGGAGAGATGGCGCAGTGTTCCCATTAGTTTCTATGATAGCAGAGTTTACGCAGCTTATTGGTAAATTTGCATAAAAAATGAAAAATGAAAATGGACTAATTTTAAGTTAAACGTGTTACTAAGTAACATAATTTTATTTTGTAATCTTATCTGGACTTGTTTTTTCTGATTCTTTAATTTTTTTTCTTTAATTACAATTTTTTAATTGTTTTTAAAATTATTTCCTTTTTCTGATTCTTTAATCATTAGTTGGAAATATTCACTCCTAATACAATAATATTTCTTCTCAAAAACCTTACAGCAATGTCATTTAAGTTTAACTATTATTGTTAACAATTTAATTGTAGTTATTATTAGTAACAATCTCTCCTACCCATTTGCGCAAGTACACCAACACTGTAAGGAGAGATTGCGCAAAATAACATTATTGGTTTTATTACAACTGTTCTATTAAAATGCAACATAACAACAAAATAGCAATGGAAATGCATAAAAAACAAATGAAGTAAAAAATTAATATTTAGATTTTTTTATTGGTATTCTTTTGAATTGTGCGCAGACTGTCCTAGCTTTACCTTACAGAAAATATGCTTTTTCGAAGGGTTAATTTTTGTATTTTTTAAAACCAAAGGTGGCTTTGAAAAGAGCAAAGTCAGCTTATTAATTTGGTGAACTTTTTTTTACCGTATCTTTTGTATTGCGGTGGATGCAAGGCTCGAAAAACGGGAGAAAATAAAATAAAAAGAAACTGCCCAGTTAAACTGAGGGCACTGAGCTCACAGGCTATTCACACTAATTGTATATTATACTCTTATTTCAAAGAATTTGAAATATGCCCCTTGAAAAATAAAGAAATCAACAATATATTAAGGGGGGTCATCCCCATGTTACCCCCCTCATAGTTAACTAATGAACCCCTTAAACTAATCAGGGAAGTCTCTAATTACAATGAATATATATACAAAATTTGAAGAAAATCGGATAATTCCGCATGAAAAACCCATTTATCTAAATTAAGGGGGGATTAGCCCCCCTTTCCCCCTTTATACTTAACCAATGAACCCCCAAAACTATTGAGAGAAGCGCATTATCACAATGAACCTACATACAAAATTTCAAGAAAATCGGATAATTCTGCATGAAAAACTCATTTATCTAAATTAGGGGGGTTATCCCCCCTTTCCCCCTTTATACTTAACCAATGAACCCCCAAAACTATTGACAGAAGCGCATTATCAAAATGAACCTATATACAAAATTTGAAGAAAATGGGATAATTCTGCATGAAAAACCCATTTATCTAAATTAAGGGGGATTAGTCCCCCCTTTATACTTAACCAATGAACCCCCAAAACTATTCAGAGAAGCGCATTATCACAATGAACCTATGTACAAAATTTGAAGAAAATCGGATAATTCTGCAGGAAAAACTCATTTATCTAAATTAGGGGGGTATCCACTCTTTCCCTCTTTATACTTAACCAATGACCCCCCAAAATTATTGACAGAAGCGCATTATCAAAAAAATGAACCTATATACAAAATTTGAAGAAAATGGGATAATTCTGCATGAAAAACCCATTTATCTAAGTTAAGGGGGGATTAGCCCCCCCTTTCCCCCTTAATACTTAACCAATGTACCTCCAAAACTAATCAGGGAAGCGCCTTATCACAAGGAATCTACATACAAAATTTGAAGAAAATGGGATAATTCTGCATGAAAAACCCATTTATCTAAATTAAGGGGGATTAGTCCCCCCTTTATACTTAACCAATGAACCCCCAAAACTATTCAGAGAAGCGCATTATCACAATGAACCGATATACAAAATTTGAAGAAAATCGGATAATTCTGCATGAAAAACTCATTTATCTAAATTAGGGGGGGGGGTATCCCCCCTTTCCCCCTTTATACTTAACCAATGACCCCCCAAAACTATTGACAAAAGCGCATTATAAAAAAAAAATGAATATATATACAAAATTTGAAGAAAATGGGATAATTCTGCATTAAAAACCCATTTATCTAAATTAGGGGGGGGGGGTTAGCCCCCAGTTTCCCCCCTTTATGCTTAACCAATGAACCTCCAAAACTAATCAGGGAAGCGCCTTATCACAAGGAATCTATAAACAAAATTTAAAGTAAAACGGTTAGTTCTATCAAGAGTTATCGAGTTACGTACATACATACATATATACATACATACGTACGTACATACATACAGAACTGGCGGGCACATAAGCTCTCAGGCTTTGATACCCTGTGAGCTAAAAACATAAATTCGATGCTTTTTAGCTCACAGGCTATCAAAGTCTGAGAGCTTATGTGCCAGCCGGTTCTGTATGTACGTACGTACGTATGTATGTATGTATGTATGTATGTACGTAACGCGATAACTCTTGATAGAACAAACCGTTTTACTTTAAATTTTGTTTATAGGTTCCTTGTGATAAGGCGCTTCCCTGATTAGTTTTGGAGGTTCATTGGTTCAGCATAAAGGGGGGAAACGGGGGGCTAACCCCCCTAATTTAGATAAATGTGTTTTTCATGCAGAATAGTCCCATTTTCTTCAAATTTTGTATATAGGTTCATTTTAATAATGCGATTCTGTTAATTGTTTTGGGGGTTCATTGGTTAAGTATAAAGGGGGAAAGGGGGGGATAACTCCCCCCCTAATTTAGATAAATGAGTTTTTCATGCAGAATTATCCGATTTTCTTCAAATTTTGTATATAGGTTCATTGTGATAATGCGCTTCTCTGAATAGTTTTGGGGGTTCATTGGTTAAGTATAAAGGGGGAAAGGGGGGGGCTAATCCCTCCTTAATTTAGATAAATGGGTTTTTCATGCAGAATTATCCCATTTCCTTCAAATTTTGTATATAGGTTCATTTTGATAATGCGCTTCTCTGAATAGTTTTGGGGGTTCATTGGTTAAGTATAAAGGGGGAAAGGGGGCATACCCCCCCCCCTAATTTAGATAAATGAGTTTTTCATGCAGAATTAACCGATTTCCTTCAAATTTTGTATATAGGTTCATTGTGATAATGCGCTTCTCTGAATAGTTTTGGGGGTTCATTGGTTAAGTATAAAGGGGGAAAGGGGGGCTAATCCCCCCTTAATTTAGATAAATGGGTTTTTCATGCAGAATTATCCCATTTTCTTCAAATTTTGTATATAGGTTCATTTTGATAATGCGCTTCTGTCAATAGTTTTGGGGGTTCGTTGGTTAAGTATAAAGGGGGAAAGGGGGGATAACCCCCCTAATTTAGATAAATGAGTTTTTCATGCAGAATTATCCGATTTTCTTTAAATTTTGTATATAGGTTCATTGTGATAATGCGTTTCTCTGAATAGTTTTGGAGGTTCATTTGTTAAGTATAAAGGGGGAAAGGGGGGATAACCCCCCTAATTTAGATAAATGAGTTTTTCATGCAGAATTATCCGATTTTCTTTAAATTTTGTATATAGGTTCATTGTGATAATGCGTTTCTCTGAATAGTTTTGGAGGTTCATTTGTTAAGTATAAAGGGGGAAAGGGGGGCTAATACCCCTTAATTTAGATAAATGGGTTTTTCATGCAGAATAATCCGATTTTCTTCAAATTTTTTATATATTCATTGTAATTAGAGACTTCCCTGATTAGTTTAAGGGGTTCATTAGTTAACTATGAGGGGGGTAAAGGGGGATGACACCCCCCCTTTAATATATTTTTGATTTCTTTATTTTTCGAGGGGCATATATCAAATTCTTTGAAATAAGAGTATAATATACAATTAGTGTGAATAGCCTGTGAGATCAATGCCCTCATTTTAACTGGGCAGTTTTCTTTTTGATTATATTTTTTTGAAAGGGTTAAATGTAAAATGTTTTCAAACCAACCAGATCGTTTGAGACGCAAAAGTATGTTCTTTCAGAATATGTAGACTTTTTTCCGTATTTCTAGCCGTTCGCCCATGGCGAATTTAGAAAAACTTTAAAAAAAAGAATCGGGATGACTTGGGCTTTCTTTCTTCTTTTCCGGAAGATACGGATATTGGTATCTGAGCATGCGCGAGCTAGCTTCGGAAGAGTGACTTTTTTATTTGTGATCTTTGATTAGTTTTTAATTAATAACTACTCTAATTTTCAAAATTTTAAAATTTTGAGGCTCAGGTGCACCAGGAGAAAGTTTGGACTACCTAAATCTAAAATTTCAGGCTTCTAGGTGGGCTAGATTTTGCTAGCCATCGCCAACAGACACACAGACATACAGAACGAAACTTTATTTTATTAGTACAGATATTTTGAAGAGGGCCAGCCTACCTGATAACTTTCCGTTTTTTAAAAAAACAAATAAACAAACTTAGAACCAGGAAATTCATTTAATAAAATATGTCTTGCGTCTATGTGGTAGTCACTCGATGTCAATTTGAATTCAATTATTAAATTAAATTTCTTGTACAAATAGGATTATATGACTTGAAAATACCGGATGGTTGTCAGCTATGGGACAGGGATATGTTAAAGAATATTGGCCCATTGTCCCCTGTATGCACATTTACTTCATAAAAATCCAAAAATAGATATTCTCATTTACTGCTATAAATATGTTTTAAATATGTTGGAATACTCCTATTTTCATTATTAATAAAAAAATGTTTTAGTCTTGGATTTTTATTAATGATTTTACGATGAATGGTAAACATTGCACATTGAAACATGAATGAATTACACTAGTCTGAAACTGAAAACTAGTTTTCAGAACAGAAACCGCAATAAGTGAATTTTACGCTTTTGTCGACGCTGAATATGAAAATGAAGTCAGTTTTTCGAATTTGAAAATTCTTCAAATTTGAAAGTTATTAAATTATTTATTGGCCGTCTATGTTTGAATAAATTTATGCAAGAAGGTGTTCCGTTCATTGTTCACACTTAACAGAAATAAAACCGTGTCATTTCAGCAACGTTTAATCTTTGAAGAAAATGTTCTATTTTATAAACAAGGTGTCCGCAAAAAATTGTAACGCCCTTTAATTTGTTACTTGTTAGAGATAAAATAAATAGGCAGCAGTCTTCAAAATAAGGTTGGAAATAACAATGTTAACCCATTTTTTCTATTGGCAGGATTTTCTTCCCTGAAGATGCATTGAGAACAACATACATTTTCAGGATTTGTGCCACTCCTTTAAAAAATGCAATTTGTCTCATTTAATGAGAGAAATATTCTATTCAGTAAAGAGAAGATTGCTATTTTTAAAAAGTGGCATTCAAAAGTTAAATTGTACGAATACCGTTTTTTTTTTTACATGAAATGTAAAAAGAAAAATAATTGATTTTGTTAGTAATTTTGAAATCTCCACTATTACACTTTATGTTTTCTGAATGAAGTGTAATTTATAGATTTGTCGTTGTCCCATGCCGTGACTGTTTTACTACCATAACGAAGAATTCAACAATACATGTGAAAAATGCTATTCGGAATTAATAATGGATGACAAAAGGAAGAAATGTTTGAAGGAATCTCAAAAAAGAATTATCGGAACAATTGGGTTATTCTAACAACTTTCATATTAGGTTCCAAAGAGTGACACATTTAAAATTTTGATGCTACCTCCCGTGCCAGTGTCCCCAGTTTGAGGGAGGTCACTTTGGGGTTCGATACCAGCGCGGTCTATGTATGCAATGTCTTCAGGCTTTTACTTCTACGAGAATGAAAGTTTCATTCAAAACTTCTCCCTGGAGGTATTCCATAGTAATAGAGCCAAAACCGACCCTATATGACCAACCTAGACAAAATGGGTCAATTAGAAAAACAATTCCTTTTCCTATGACAAGATAATTGAAGAACGTAGTGGAAAAATACGCTATGTTACATTTTCTCAAAAATTGTTTTATTTTATGGATGAAGGTGTTAGAAGTATTCTATCATAAGGTAAAGAAAATGAAAACATTACCAGGATCAAATGAATCCCAAATCGGCGCTTCAACTTGGGAGAAACCCAGCCGAAGCGACAAGAAGCCCCACCAGACACAGGAGCCCGCCGCCGAGCAACAAGTCACCACACCCAAGGAAGCGGTGTGAAATCCAGCCAACATCCACCCAAGTCTAGGGGTGGATCACATTAATATTCAATATTTTGATATTATATAATATTAATGTTTAATATTTTAATATTAAATAATATCAATAATTTTAATATTTGAAAATAAAATGTTAATACTTTTTGAGGACAATTTAATACTACCTGTTAGCTATTAAACATAGGCTACCAAACAGAAACTAAATAATAAAATTGACAACAAAAATCTTTTTTCTTCAAATTTCGGGAAATTGAATTTTTGCTCCCTAACATCTTATTCCACTAATCTCTTCAATTTCAAAATCTACATTCCTGTATCTTTAACGAGAGAAAAAAACTGACTTGCACCACTCTTTTGTATAATTTAAAATGCTATTTCATCAGTGTAAATAGAAACTCTTTATAAATTAACGATAGTGGTAAAAACGATGTTAACAAATGTGAAAAACATGCCTAACAAATACATATAAATAAAGAATTACACGCAGATAGATCATGTAAAATGTCTAGTTTTAAATCCTAGAAATAGAATTGAGAAAAGAAGTCGCAATTCACGAAACATTCACAAAGTGTTTTTTTTTTCATTTCCAATACATAACTCAGCGAACAATGCTTGTGTAAATATTTTGGAATTCTTCTCTACTAATATTGATGCACTCATTACCTTTTGTTCAAGGTCAAGTTAAGTTTTTTCAACCGTGTTTCGTCATCCTTGTAATATCTCCCAGATTTACTGAAAAAACTTTAAATAAGTTTCCCTATCAAATTGTTAATTAAAAATAACTCACTTAATTTTAAAGGTATAGGTATATATTTTTCGAAATTATGTTATCGTTCAAAAACGAAAAATGTTGCACGTGACCCATGTTTTTGAGGTGGTCACATAAAAATTTCCAAAAGCGTAACTTTTTTGCTTACTTAATAGGAAAATTATTTCATGAACGAAAATTATTTATTACCTTATTTTTTAATACTTTTGCAATTTACATTGCGCGTTTATCTGAAACAGGTAAAAAATGGAAACGCATTTCAACCTTTTTGAGACACCCTACAATGTGTTTAAATCTTCCTGTATAACGTACAGTTAACTATTACTACCTACAATTTTTATCAAAGCTACATTTCAGCATTCTATAAAAAGCTGACAAAAAATAAAGTGGAAAGTGGGATTTAAAGCAAATAAATATGTATCATGAGTATCTTAGAAAATTATTTACTTATAGTCAAAACTTTCTTCTCAATGTTTTCTGATTTTATTTGAATATTTTTGTTTCTACTGTACGATGGAAGTGAAGAAAGTAAATAGCTAGTAAATATTAGGTATTCGTGTTAACTTTCTACAAAATTTCAACTTCAAATAAATATTTCTTTAAAAAAAAAAAAAAACCTTTAAAACATAAAGCGAATTGGAACTACTGACTTCTACATCGTCCTCACAAACATCAATTTTATTAATTTAAAGGAAACGCAGAACTGTTAGATATTCTGAATCTAATTTAATATTAATGAAAATATTTTTTTTCATTAAAATTTATCATACATTTAATCTTCAATCGACAGCCTAATTTTACTAATTTGTTAATTTAATTAGAATTTAGAAAACGCGATAAAATAATCTAAATGGAAATGCAATTTTTTTCATTATATCGAGTACATCGCACGAAACGCAATGCAAAACACCTTTTAGGTAGCTTTCATTACAAAAATCTACCTATTGAAGCCGTTCGGAGGAAAGCAGTTCCAAAAAATTTTGGTATATTTTCACCGATCATGACCCCCAGACCCCAAGACCACCCTCTGTTCAAATGTTGATATATATATATATATATATATATATATTTATCCATATATATAAAGTTTTAACGACAAGATTTGAATCAGCTCTGGACTCAGCTCAACCTAGAGAACAAGCAGGGTTCCGAAGTAGATTTAGCACAATGGATCATATTCAAATAGTAAGGCAACAAATAGTAAGGGAAAAAACATAAAGAACATAATTTACCTCTCTGCCTTGCCTTTATTGATTATGAAAAAGCATTTGATTCAGTCTACACATCTGCAGTAGATGATTCTCTGGAGGACATTGGTATAGACAAACCTTACATTAATATCGTAAAGAATATTTACAAGAAAGCAACAGCCACCATCCGTTTGGACAAAGGAAAAGCGAAGATCAAGCTTGGAAGAGGAGTAAGACAAGGAGACACCATTTCGCCTAAGCTTTTTAATGCTGTCTTAGAAAATATTTTCAAAAAGCTGGATTGGGAAAACTAAGGGATTAGAATAAATGGGGAATATTTAAGCCATCTCCGGTTTGCTGATGACATTTTAATTTTCAGTAATAACCCTGGAGAATTGGAAAATATGCTAAAAGATTTGGTAGAATATAGCATTAATGTGGGATTAAAATTAAATTTTGAAACGACTAAGGTGATGTTCAATTCATTTGAATTAAAAAAGAAAACCGTTTACAACAACACTAAGATTAAAGAAGTGCAAAGTTATGTGTACCTTGGACAGGAAATATCATCGGACAACACTATCATGAATGAAATCAATAGAAGAATAAGAAATGATGGAGTGCTTTTGGGAAGAACAATATTATTTTTACTAGTAACATGCCTCTTTGTTTGAAAAGGAAGGTGTTTAACCAACGTGTTTTGCCTGCAATAACTTATGGAGCAGAAACATGGACGCTAACATAACGCATAGTACAAAGATTACAAACAACACAGCGAAGTATGGAAAGATCTATTCTAAGCATAACCAGTAGAGACAGAAAGAGAATAACTTGGATAAGAAGTCAGACGAAAGTTTTTGACATCATTGAGAGAATTAAACGCCTAAAATGGAAATGGGTAGGGCACATTGTAAGAAGACAAGAGCACAAACACCGTAAAGTGGTATCCCAGAGATGTAAAACGAAATCGAAACAAAAATGTTCCGGAATCCCTGTACCACGATCTAACACTTAACGGAAACAATTTTTCAATTTATAAATTTTTATACAGCTTTTTGAATTTTTAAATTTAAAAAAAAAATTAACTGGACGCCATTTTGAAACAAGATGGCACATGAAGCTGGCCAACGAACTAGGTCGAGACCTTGGTATGTTCTGTACACATGATCAGTCACATTCATATAGGTTCATAAATACGAGGGTTACATCATAACAAATATCAGATTCTTTCAAAATCTCAACTACCCTAGAATTTCAATACTGTCCTATCTCAGCCAGTTTTTAATATACAACCAAAACAAAAAATGTTCCTGAATCCGTGTATCACGTTCTAACACTTAACGGAAACATTTTTTAAAAGTTATAATCTTTCTGTACATCTTTTGGATTACAAAAAAAAATTAACTGTCTGTCATTTTGAAACAAGATGTCGGATGAATCTGGCCAACGAACTCGGTCGAGACCTTGATATATTCTGTACACATACTCAGTCACGTCCAAATCGGTCTATAAATAAGAGAGTTACAGCATGGCAAATATCGGATATATATATATATATATATATATATATATTCAGGTAAAAAAAAATCAGCAAGAGACCTTTAAAAATATATGAAAACTGCAGGTTTTCTTCAGGAAATATTACTGGTTTTTTAAAGGTTTTATTCAGGATTATTTCAGCTCGCTTATAACCTTCACATTACCTTCACTGAATTAGCAGTTCTTAAAATCATTACAGGTATTTTGAAGAAAAACGGAAACAGCTTTTCATGCAGGAAATATGAAGTTTTTTTAAAGGTTTTATACAGGTTTATTTCAGCAAACTTATGGCTTAAAAATAAACCTGTCAGTGACTTAGTAAATCTTCCCTATAATCACTACAGATATTTTGAAGAAAAGGGAAAACTGCTTTTCATGCAGAAAATTTTAAATTTTATTCTATATGTTATATTATAGCCGATATGGTTAAGAATCTACCTCATATTCCAATAGCTTTAATAGCTTTAAAAGGCTAGGGCCACATAGAGCGAGGGGGAGCGGGAAAAGACAATTTTAAAAAACGTTATGTTTGTTACATCCTCTTTCTCTCAGTGTTTAATTATATTATGTTATTCGAAAAGAATAAATTTAAAAAAGAAACTTGAGTTAGTTAAAATTTTTATTATTGTTCAAAATTCCAGGGGTGACCCCCCCCCCCCCACATGAATTCATCACTGTCCTGAAATACCTCTTATAAGATCATTTTTTAATACACAAAAGTAAACAAGAACGAAAAATCATGCGTCAAGCATAGATTATGTAACACTTTCCAACGCTTCCAAAATAATTTTACAAATCATTACCGTTTAATAAGCTGAAAGATAACATCTAAGTAAACAATTTGGAAAACGCATAACATATTTAAAAACGTAATTTCAGGAATTTCCAACATATAATTTCAACATATACAATATTCGGACAAATATCCGAATACATTTATTCAGCCCTGTATATGATCGATAGATTTGTATATGTATTACATAGGATGCTAAATTTTAGTTTAGTTAGGAAACGCGTAGCACAGTTTAAAATTCTCCTTCTGGAGAACTTTTGTGCTGCCCTGTATATGTAATACAGAATTTATACACACCAAGTAATAGACAAAAGGTGAGTTCAATTTAAAATCGCTTTCAGCAACTTAAAACGCACTTCCAGGAATTATTGTTAACAGACAGTCGAGAATTCTTTTGTGTGTCCCTGTAAATGAACGATGACTGCTATACACACTATTCTGTAGTAAGCCTCTTGTAATACACCTTAGTGATATATATAAATTTCAATGCGTTTAAAATAGTGAAATATTATTTAAATAAACCGCAAACGATTTTTCTCCTTAGACGACATGTAACGGAACTCTTTTGACTGTCCCTGTAAAGTAACTATAAGTGCTATGCACACCCTATTACATATTAAGCTTCTTATAATGCACCTTAGTGATATATATCAATTACAATGTATTTGAAATTGTGTAACACCATTAAAATAAACCGCAAATGATTTTTCCCCATAGACCGTAATGTAACGGAATTCTCTTTCGTGTCCCTGTAAAAAAAACTATAAGTGCTACACACTTCAGTTGCAATAGGGAACATGCTATAGATAACAACAACAACATATAAAAATTGCAGGGCAATCCGAGCATATTTACGGGAGTTAGAGCACGGACAGACGGCCAGACGGCCATACGACAGACAAAACGAAGTCATAAACACTTTTCATCTAGGTTGGAAAGTGTTAAAACAGCAGGGCAAAAAATTAACTGCCATGAGTGGTTAAGAGGGGCACTACCTCTCCCCCCACACACACACTACGAGAATATTCATAATTCCTCTTTCTCTTAATGTTTAATTATTTTAAGTTACTCAAAAAAAAAAAAAAATTACTATCTTTAAAAATTGCAGAAAAAGAAAATTATTTCAATTAAATTTCAAAATCTGTAAGGGGGGGGGGGCGCTCCCTGCCCATCTGGCACTGAATTCAACACTTCCCTGAACCTCCGCTTAAGATAACGTTTAAACAAAAACACATAAACCGAAACAGAGTTAAAAATTAACTTCCATGAGGGATTTTCGGATGGGTGCCCCCCCCCCCACCCCCTCTTAGGGAAAATTTTTAGTTACTCTTTCTCTTAGTGTTTAATTAATTTAAGTTACTCGAAAAGAATACATTTTACAATGTCTTTCAAAATCGGAGAAAAAGAAAATTTTGTTTATTAAATTTCAAAATCATCTCTACATGTGAAAGACTTTACCAGTGGTAAAATAATGCGTAAGAGAAAATGTGTCTTAATGAACTACTACAAATTCAGCAAAAAAAGCGATAACAAAAATAAATGAAGAAAAACCCCAATCTTTTCTAACAGTTTTAATGCACGCCTTATAATGAAACGCACGTTGAATGTATCCATTATATAAAATCAAAAGAAAGCAAAACTGATACAGCTGTTGAAAATGCAAAGATTAAAAAAATATTTGTCGAAGTTAGAGAAAAGAGACAAGGATGTCAAATGAATATCAAAAGATGTCCAATATATATATAAAATCAATTGTTTATAGGGATGGCAGCAAAATATCAATAGGGGAGATTAGAGGGGGATGGGACTATTTTACAGAAATATTTTTTACAAATTATGTTTCGCTAGTACAAAATGGACATTTTCAGAATAACAACTTGAAACATTTTAACATATTTAAAAAATATAAATTGTATGATAATTAAAATTTTAGGTTAATAAATCAATTAAATTAACAGGAAAAATGCCCCACCCTTCCCTCATGTGAGGAAGGGATGGGACATGTTTTTAAAATAAAAACCATATTTAATTTTCAAAAATGGGGTGATAAAAAAACCGAAACAGTGTGACATTCACATTCTAAACCTTTCTTGTAAATCACAACATTTATTTTATCTTATATTCTGCTTTGTAAAATCAAAATCATATGAAAATAAAACATGTGTAAAGTATTTATAAAATGCATTGCAATTTGAATAAAATCCTGGCTTGACAACGTCCTAAACTTTAAATGGCCTATTACTGAATTGCGTAAGAGAAACATCCTTATAACTCTAAAAATGACAATCCTATTAACTAACAGTTTACTGCGTCGGATTAAGCATCTCTTTAATAATGAAAATATATATTTAAATTGAAATTTGAATGAAATAAAGGGTCATGAAAAGTCGAAGAATGTGGAAAATGTGATTACAAATATCTCGGCAACTCATTATTCGATCAACTTCCTTCTATAATCATTGATATCATTGATATTATAGAAAAAATATAAATAATTAATACTAATGGTTGACATTGATAAATAATGCATGAGTAAGACAAGAAAAATTTGCACTGCTTTCATTTTTCAATGTATATTTGTTTTTAAAAAAATTACGAAAGTAGTTCAAATTATTTTTTAACGTGCAAATTAATATGTTTTATTTGTTGCACTATTCAATTCCAAAACAAGATAGTCATTTAAATAGAAAATACCAAAAAATTGTATGGAATCAAACATAATTATTTGGATAGAGATACCATTTGGGAAGTATGGGTATGTCCCATCCCTCCCTTACAGCAACATTAAAAAAATAGGTTTTACAACAAGCATGTGGCTTATAGTAGGAATGAACTTAACTGTTCATTCATAAAAGATATATTGTTGAGTTTACAAAACATTAAAACAATTAAGTGAACAACAACGAATGAGATTGAAAAATTACGTTAAAAATCAGAGTACTTAGTTACTTTTGATATTGTAAAATAGTCTTTCTAATTCATAAACACACACGTGCTGGGAAATAAAAAGATTTATAGCAACAAGGATGCTACAATGATTACTCCATCTGGTGGAAGAATCATTAATTAAAAATAAAGCTTATTTTAAGCATCACTGCAGATGTCCCATCCCTCCCATTGACTCATCTCTCCCTAATCTCCCCTATATAGAAAATATCGATATATCCAACCAAAACATAGTTTAACATCCATCTTAGACTCTTGATATGTATCGATATATCGGTTTCTTACATCCGATATAGAGATAATTCTTAAAAATTAATATATTCATATGAAAATGAACTTTAAGTTTTTTTTCAGATACCTGCCTAACTAAATCTAAGTAAATTTATTTTATTTTATTTAAAAATACCTTGAAAAAAAAAAACTCTTTTTTTCCGCTTGTCGCTTAATATGGCTTAGACTTTTAGGTAATGTGAAAGTAGTCTTCACGCAGTCAGAAAACATCCCATTATAATTTACATGATCTTTGACCATGAGCAAAATGAAAAACTATGGAAAATCACCTACCCTTACTTCATCCCGTTGTCTCAAACGATATTTCTGCTCGCCATGGTGTCAAAGATACTTGACGTGTTTTGTGTTTCTTTGTGAATATTATTCGATAAATGATTTTCACGAATGTACTAATGTGGTATTTTTGTTTATATATAATGAAAGCTTCTATTACTGAACAAATATGGTTATAGACGTAATATGACTCCTGAAACTGATATTAGGAGATATATTATCAAATTTTCAAAAACTAATGTTAAAGAGCATTTTAAAACGAAAGGTACTAATATTAAAATGTGCGATACGTCATCACATGAAACTATTCAACCCTCAACATGAGAAAAGTGAAACAATAACCTCTTTCGTAAGTATGGAATCTACGATACCTATCAATTTATCAATACCTGTAGCTAGAAATCACAAAGGAATCCCCCGGAAATCTAAGACGACCTAAAATATTTTTACCGAAATATTTACAACGCCTAAGTGTTGTTGCGATTTCTGTCTCAGCTGACAGTATGGTTTGAAAGATCGAAAATAGAATTAAAAATAAAAGAAATCCTTTGATGGTAAGTATTACCACAGTCACTATTTCTAAATAGATTGCCTAAAAAATACTGGAAATTATTTCATCGACATTATAAACTTTAATGTTAAAAATATGTAGTGAAAATTAAAAAGCCATTTTTAAATTAAAAAAAAAAGTTTACATGAACACAAATAGATTATTTTGTGTATTAAAAAATTAAGTCACAATAAATATATTTCGATAAATCGAAGAAACGATGTATGGATATTTTTTGTCCAATACCTTTAGGATATGGATGTCGTTAAGACAATAGATCGAAAAATAGATAAATCGATATTTTAAAAATATTTACCATCCCTAACTGTTTAGCTTTCAATCTCAACATTTTAATATTTCAGAAATATAAAACTCAAGTTGTTGAAAATCAATTATTGTTTCACACTTTTTAATCTTTATTAATGAAATGAACAAAGTTAAATGACTCTAAAAACTTCACTCATAATAATTTCTTCTTAGAAAAGGATTATTATCTTATATATTTCAGTCATAATTTGTATTTTTTCAAAAGTTATTACTATCCTTTTAGCTATGATTACTCACTAAACATCAGTTCGTAAGCTATTTGTCTTACCATTCTTGAATTCTTACCATTCTTACACATGTTGGACATCGGTTCTTATTTTCGAAACTCCATAAAAAGGAATTCAATTACAATTTCCCACTTTATAACAGTTATTTACTAAATTATCAAAGCTTGTAATAAACATAAAATTCATTATTTTTGTTTGATAAATTCGAAGATACATTTTCTTAACTGGTATATATGAAAACTATTTAACACTTCTATAACGGATTTCACCATATGACGTTTTCTTTTTTTCATTTTGCTCTAATACACAAGTTTGCATTATATATCCTTTACAGTATGTAACTTTTGTACGGTTGTTTTATGAAAGTTGTTTTACAAAATGGAATGTAACAAAATGCAGCATACCATGAAGACAGAATTTCCAACAGAATTTAATGCATCTTTGCGCACATACTGCGCACTTATACTTGTATAATAAGGTTATTTTAAATATAATATTTGTTTATCATATTTTTATTAATAAATGCATTTTTAGGAAAAGTCAAATCACCCGGTCTTACGACGCTAGTGTGGTGAAACGCGTGGATACGTTAATTTTATAGGAAATGAAAAAGTTTAAGCTTTGTTTGTAAAAGAAAATTTATATTTTGTAAATTTAACTTAAAAAAATCACTAAAAAATCTCCTATTATAAGTCTAATTATTTAATAGTTAAAAACAAAATTATAATTATCTTCATTACGGTTTGAGAAATTGCAGAAAATAAGTTCTCCTCTTTAAAAGCTGCAGCTAATTCATAATCAATCTTGTCCTTGTAGTTTTGGCCACCCCCTTTCTTCAAGAATTTTTAACCGGCTATTCAACTGCTTTTTTTTCAATATACGGTTTTATTCCACATAGGATATTCGGTAAAACCCCAGGGGAACGTAGATCGGAAGCATGCGGTAAAAAAGATTGTATAAATGCTAGCAACACTTTCATTATTGGAAATATTAGGATAAACACACAATACTTATGCACTAGAAAAAGGTTTAGTAATTTTATATTTTTTCATATTAACTTCCATACATTGAAACAAATAATGATTAAATAAACACAGAAACAATACATATGTCAGTATGGGGACCGTAATGAACGCGTATTTTTCTTGCTAACTATTTCAATCATTACCGTCTAAAGGGCGACTCAGAACTGGGATATCCCGCTATACGGTTTTAGATTCCTTTCCTTCTATACGTATATTAGAAATAGGATGATTTACCTTCATATCCCCTGTCTGATTGAATGCTTGTCTTGTCTAATTAACTATTGTCAAAATGATATGCACTATCATTGGTGATTTCATTTTATTTTTTGTGATATAATAATATCAAGTGTGTAATAAAATAACATGACAATAATATTTGGATTCTTACTTTCAGAAATTACCTCAAAATGAATCTAACCAAGAGCGATTTCAATAAATTAATGAACTTCGAACTATAGAGTAACCGTGAAATGAAGAAATGATGAGTCATAGAAAGGGTATGCAGTGACTGTCATAATATTTTCATACCATTATTTTTGACAAGAAATCTTTTGCTTGTTTAATGGTAGAAGAAATAAAAGAAAGCATAGCGGTGAGAAAAGAATAAATTGAGCGTCACGAGCCGACATTGCCTGCATGGAAATGAATAATATTTCCAACACTCAAAAGATCTCCAAAAAAATATTCATTCCTACCTACTATTTCACTAAGAGGAATTTCAATTACATGATCAATACGATACACAAAAATATATACATTAAATATTACGTATTTTAAATAGAGAATTACCGTTGACGTATAAATAATGCAATACATACTATAATTGAACCCTTTATTGTATCGTATAAGAGAAGAGGCATGCCAATAAAATGCTATATGTTTTTTCATGCGTTATGGCTTTGGCATAATGGGAGACTTGTCTGCACAACTGAAGCAAGTCAATGCAAATTAAAAACAAGGTCACCACGAAAACATCTTTTGCGCGTCGTCTGATGCTCACGGCTGCAAAAAACACAAAACAACAAAACTAATCAATCTCGAAGGATTGTCGAGTTCTTTGCAAACCAATTATAACACATGGGCTGATAAGTTCCCGGTCTAATAAAGAAAACACAACTTTCTAACAAAACTTTATAAGTTTATAACTTTAATAAATAACATAACTTTAATAAATAACATAACTTTAATAATAAATAATAATAATTTAATAATAATAATAATAATAATAATAATTTAATAATAACAATTTTATAATAATAATTTAATAAATAAATAAAAAATAATAATTTTATAATAAATAAAAATTTTAAACGAAAAAGCTCCAAACAGTGCTCAGAATCATCGACTCGTTGTTGTTTTTGGTCAAAAGTCAACACGTGCGGCAGCCACTTTGACAACAGCTTTTTCATAAACAAATGTTCATTCAAAATAAAATCTACACGTTCCTTGGATATCTTCAGAGTCTGGGCTATCTCCTGCAACTTCACTTTACGGTTCCCTAAAACGATTTTGTGAACTTTTTTATGTCTTCCGAGTAACCACCTCTTTTGCGTGGTGCATTATTGGTGTCCGTACGACCACGTTTAGATTTAGAAAACCAGTCAATAATGGTTTATTTACCTGGTGCAGTGTCCGAATAACGCTTATCAAGCCAAAATTTTGTTTGAATAGTGTTTTTTTCCCACAAATAACAATTCTTGAAATTCTTGTTTATCCATTTTTTTGTTTATCAACAAAGTTGTTCAACTTAAACCACTCTAACGTTTTATCCACACGGCGAATCGTCATGACATTTTTTCTGCTACCTTTTAAAGGTTAGTATTTACTAAAAAACATCGGTTAGGCGATTGAGATGCCATCTGTGTGCCAGACCGGGAACTTATCAGTCCATGTGTTAGAATTGTCCCTCTTAATTTTGCAACTATGATTTTTTAAAATGTGACCGACCTGTTTCGATGACTTTCTATGCAACACAACCTCTATCTTTTTAATTAGAGGATAACCTATAGTATTGGCTTCGACGAGAGTTCTCACGGCGAGAAGCTACCACGGGGCGGCTTCTCAAAAAGTCCAAAAAGCCCCTAAACAAAGCACCGGCTCCAGAGAGCCCACCTACAAACAAGTATAAAATAAAGGGATGATGACCTGATGGCTACATGCATTGGAGAGGTGAAGATGTTCACAGACCAGGAGAAGAAAATTCGGCGACAGCCAAGACTCCAGCGAGAAGTGAATTTTTATTACCTGTGGGTCTCTTAAACAATATAACTTACGGGGAAAGTTTTCACCCCCTAAAGTGAACCTACTTTGCCTGAAGTAAAAATTACTTAATCAATGTTTGGATTCGTTTAAGAGATACAATAGTAGAATTTAAACATTGGAGATGTGGACTTTTTCTTCTCTCAGAAACGTTGATTGACGAATTCGGTCTTCCTGACCTATTCTCCTTTTATACATAAAGTGCAGAATGAAAAAAATATCTTGATGCTCTCGCTGTGCAACGAACTTTATTTATTTATTACTGAACTATCACCTATTTACTTTGGCAGAAACAACTGTATTGAATTCTGTTATTGAACTGATAATCTGTTATCTGTATATGTAACATCTCATTTTCATCTAAATAAATTGTTATTATTTTCTCCAAATTCAATAGCTGTTTTGTGAATGGCGTTACCATTTCGTTCAAATCGTTACAGCTAACTTATATAATTTAAATTTATTAGTGGTAGCATGAGATGAGAACAGGAGTGCAGCTGCGCAGTCGGACTAGAAAAAGGGGACATCAGTCCCGAAACACATATCCTCCGCTGGGATACCATTCCCGGAACGCAGCTCCCTTGCAGGTAAAAAGGGGACACCGTTAGAGAATACAGATTCACGACAGTCAAGAGAACGAACTCCCAGACTGAAGCCATGAAAAGAGAGAATGAGACAATACGCGAAACCAAGCAGAGCATGCATTTTAAATTTTTAGTTAACTATTCTTTATCTAATATGATCTTTGGGGAAAAGGAGGAATTTATATTTTCCTAAGTTACTTTAAACAATAAAAATATATGATAGAAATGAAAAGTTTTTAAATTATTATTATGACAGGTCTCCTCTATGACAGACCCCTCTTCCCCCCTGTATTCGTCTCGTTTTGGTCAAGTACATATTTGAATAAAGAAACATGTCCATATTACTAAAATATGTAATACGGATACATTTTGGACACGTATATACAGGGTGTTTATAATGTCCCGGACCCATTTTGATGTTTAATAACTCATAAAATAATAAAGATAGATTAAAATTAATAACATAAATGGTTAGATAGACTCAAAAAGTTTCATGACCCTTGTGAATGAACTTCCACACGTGTGCCCCCTTCGTCGCACGGATAATATCAAGTCGATAGTCAATTTCACGCCAGGTAGCGGCAAGCCTGTCGGCATCCACAGAGGCTATTGCGGTTGTAATTCTGGCTTTTAAGTCATCAATGTTCGACACTCTCCTCCTGTAAACATTGTCCTTTACAAATCCCCAAAGGAAAAAGTCCAGCGGCGTTATATCAGGTGATCTGGTTGGCCAAGGAATTGGACCTCCTCGCCCAATCTTCCTGGAAAATGATCATTCAAAGAAGTACGAACGATGGTACCCCAATGAGGTGGTGCACCACCCTGTTAGACATGTTGGAAAACTTCGTATTTCCACAACTAGAAGAGCTTCAGCCACATGTCTTTTTGCAACAAGATGGTGCACCACCTCATTGGGGTACCATCGTTCGTACTTCTTTGAATGACCATTTTCCAGGAAGATGGATTGGGCGAGGAGGTCCAATTCCTTGGCCACCCAGATCACCTGGTATAAAACCGCTGGACTTTTTCCTTTGGGGATTTGTAAAGGACAATGTTTACAGGAGGAGAGTGTCGAACATTGATGACTTAAAAGCCAGAATTACAACCGCAATAGTCTCTGTGGATGCTGACATGCTTGCCGCTACCTGGTGTGAAATTGACTATCGACTTGATATTCTCCGTGCGACGAAGGGGACACACGTGGAAATTCATTGACAAGGGTCATGAAACTTTTTGAGTCTATCTAACCATTTATGGTATTAATTTTAATCTATCTTTATTTTATGAGTTATTAAACATCGAAATGGGTCCGGAACTTTATAAACACCCTGTATTACGTTCATTTTATGTTTTTTGCGTCTTTCCTGAAGTCTAAAAGACGTACTTATTAAGTAAACGGTGGTGACATTTGGGCGAAATATTGACGAACACCAGCCGCAAAATATGTCTTTTAATCCAAATGACATGTTTGAGAACAAAACTGGATGAACCTATGTTTTGTGGAGACAAGCTGATTCTTTCGTCTTCTCTCAGATAACTTTCTATTCATTTGTAGAACGACTTTACCTTATCCTCGTACATTAGGCCTCGAGAAAGTTGCAGCTAAACTTTATCGAGGTGAGGCGGAACGCTCTCACTTTATATAATTATTATTGGCATATCATCCATGTAATCCAGCATGACTGTAGAGAATTCTCTAACTGAAACCATGATCTCTGTGATCTGTATATTTATAGTAGAACTTTATTTAATTTTAATCTAAATAAATTGTTATTGTTTTCCTTAAGTTCAGTAAAGGTTTTGTGAACTACGTTACTATTTCGTTCAAATCGTTACAATAGTCTTATTTACTTGGTCGTCGTTTGGTGACTCCAATGGAAATTCACCGTGACTGTTGCTTTGTAACGAGTCACAAGGGGGCGTTATAATGAAGTCACCTAGGGATTTTCACGTGACCGTCATTTGGAGACTGCATTGTGAAAGTCTTCATGACTGAATCTGCATTGTGGTAAGTCACTAAATGACTTCAGAATGAAGTCACAAGGTGACATTTGGAGACTGTACTGTGAAGTGATCATGAACAAACATTTATAGAAAGCCACCATAGGACTTCATTTTGAAATAACATTCTCACTGGTCACAAAACCACTATCATGGTGACTTAACAATGTAGTCTCCAAATGACGATCGTATGAGCGTCTTTAGGTGACTTTATTGTAAAGTCATAAAGCAACAGTCACGGTGACCTCTCACAGAAGTACGAAATGACGGTTACTTGAAAATATTAGAGACGTATTAAAATATTACATGTACGTTCATAGTAGTGACTGTGACATGTGTGACCATTTCGGATGTCCAGGAGACGTCACACTAACTATATTTACTGTTACGATTGTACGTATTCGCTATACCTGCCGTTTATGTAATTTTTAAAGTAATTAGAATTAACTTATGTGTTCGAAAATTAGCATTTTGTGTTTCTTGCTTAGCTGTTGGACACCCGTGTAGGTAAATTGTACTTGATGTTATAAGTGATAAAAATCAAAATGACCACTAGAAATTTGCAGAATAAATTAAATAATACATTTTTTCGCTTTTTTAAACAATACATATAGTATTATATACATATATATATGAAAAAAATCATGCAGCAATGGCTTAATAGAAATGAATACATAGTATCACAGTTTAAATGCCCATTTAATGCAAGAAACGAAGTATTTTTTTATTTGATATGAATAGGAGTTGTTTTTATTACAATAACATACCAGTATAGAGGAAAAACTGAGATATCTGCAATTTGAAAAAAAAGTAATTCTTGTAGATTTGAAAAATTTCTTACTCAACGTAATTTTATTCATTTTGAAAACTGATCTTTTAAACGGCATTTAGGCCAATACAGTTTATCTCTATTTTGTCTCTAGCAATTCATGCAGTAAAAAGCATCACCCGAATGGTAAAAATTGCGTAAACTAAAGAATACGCTTTTGGATATAATTAAAATGAAACAAATTAAATAGAAAAACATAATTTCAGTTGTATTAATAAAGTATTTTTTTATTTAAACATACGCTAATATGTCTAAATATCCAAACTTGCATTTTTATAAAAATATTTATTTGAAAAAATGTGAAGAATTTGATTTGACTGTTTTGAAATGGCACGTAATTGAATTAAATTCTCATTAAATTAAATTGATAAAGAGCAACTTTTTCAAGCATACCAAAAATAAATATTTATTTTAGAAGGAGTTTAAAAGTATTCAATTTTAGTTAGTTAATTAAATATAAAGGTTATACCTTTATTTTCTTTTGAGAATTGTAATTTAAATATTGCTCAAAAGGAAAATACAAAAAACTCAGAGAAGTTTTGCTTTTGAAAGTCGAAAATGTCTTTAAATTTGCGATAAATATTAATTTAAAATAAAAAATGCGTTTGAATTTCAAATAATAGTTTATTTAACGTTATAAAAATTATTTTATCACAAAAACAGACAGATAATAATTAAATTAATTAACAGTGCTGGGAATTAACAGAATTTTATTTTTTTTTTAAATGAACTTACTGAATGAACTTACTAAACTACTAATGAACTTACTAATGAACTTACTGAACTTACTAAATGAACACCCGTTTATTTTGAAAAAAAATGAACTGACAAAGGAATGTCCCTATTTGTTGCTGATCGATTAAAGCAATTTCTTTTTAAAAGTTTTTGTCTCAATAACATATTTCCCCTTCACAATTCTTGAAATCCCACGTGGATTTATGAGGAAATATAAATATATACACACATTACCTAATATAATTACACTAATCTACAAATTGAAAACTATTTTTCGGAACAGAAGCCGCAATCATTGTACTTTATGCTTTTGTCAAATCTAAAACTGATAATGAAGTCGGTTTTTCTCTATCCTGCATCACATTTTTGTTATGCAACCTTAAAAAATTACTAGAAAGTACAAAATTTGCAAATTGACCAAGTTGATTGGCACGTGAAAGTATAAAAAATTAAATTAACTAACCATTCGTAACTGGATGAAGTATATAACACTTGTTGAATTCGCAGAAATTAACAAGTAATAACACACACAACCACACCCGTCAATGACTTTAGCTACACTAACAGAGTGTGGTATTTCAATCAAGCTCTGCAGCTATGACTCATTGGTTAAAGCGTGGTTTGTGGGTGTCATGTGAATGACTCATTATTTCTTGGTCATGTTTGGATGACTATCTTTATATCGTTCTATGCGCAACATAACATAATAGGAATCTTTAAAGTTATATAACAAAAAAGGTGATTAGATACAGCATTTGTGATAACACACTCATACGTTATGTTGCACTCATTGACTTATCTTCTGAAAATCGTGTTGTCCAGGGTTATGAAAATTCGACATCGACGTACTTCGTTTCAAAAGATTAGTCTTTTAAATTTTATTTATTTATTACAAATATCCAAAGCAATTAATACTTAAATGCATTCTTAGAAATAATTAAACTGTAAAGGTAAATGTTAACAAGTAATTTGTAAACTAAAAAAGAAAGCAACTTCAAGCATCTGTTTCTAAATATACGATTTTCTTGCAAATGTGAGAAAATAAAACTCATATTATTAACATTCATTATCTTTTCTATTTACTTATTGATCGCCACAACAAAGTGTTCTCCATCCAAAGTGTACAACCATAGATTTTTACCCACTAACAATTTTATTTACATTATTTCCAGTAAAGTGCCTTTAGAAATAAAAGAGTGGCAACATGCGCAAAGAGTGCATATTGAAATTTGATTAGAAGAATGAGACAAGTCAACAAACATTTCCTTGGCGATAATGTGATGCTCGCCAAGTTTTTGTTCAAATTCTTCTCGACCCATCAAGTTTTATTGCTGTATGTCCCCCCTCTCATAGTTTTAAAGGTACTCTAATTTACAACAACACTGAAGTTTGACTAACATTACAAAACTCCCGGTTTATTCCCAGGTTTAAACCGTTTTTTTCGCATTTGCAATGTTTGACACGCTACATACGGACAGATATTGAACTATGCACGATTCGATAGCTGTTTCTAGTTTCGAAACAATTTCTAGTGCCCATTACTTTCTTTATCTTCACTAAATTATTCTAGTGTAGTTCCATTGAAAAACGTTCAGTGATTTAATTAGAGTGTTCATTCATTTATTTATCTTCATTACATTATTATTCTATTCAAATCCGTTGTTGAGAAAAGTGGCCGAAAAGACGAATTTCCGCGTAAACAAAGGAATCCTACGTCAACATTCTGATGGTGAAAGCCAAATTATGATCATCCTGTGTTCAAATTCCACCATAGGTTAACGGTTGGTGCAGCCTTTACTTATCGAGAGAATCCGACAAGAATGAGAAAGTTATTTTTCAGGTGGTGAATGGATGATGTCAGTGATGTTTCGCATTTCAATACATGCAATTTTGAGAAATATACAAATTATAGCCTAATCCAAATTAAGAGACAAAGTAAGTAATTAATCAATTCGGAGGTTTTCTATTCCATTTGATTTTATCCAATCTTGTCAGTGGCAGCCAAACATTGGAGATGTGCAAAGCAATGCATAAAAATGAATACGGTTTTTCGAAATAAATGTTTATTTGGTGTAATACTGTATAGATTAAATGTAATTTTTATTTTGCTTATTTAAATTTTAAACATTAAACATTTGCCAACCTCTTTTCAATTAAATATTTATTAATTTTATTTTTTTTAAATCGTCCAATAAGCGAAAAAATGGCGAAACTGGAACTAGCTGACGTAAATGAGCAACTGTTACGTTTATTAATATTATTTCTTAACTCTTTTTGACTGAACAACTCTGATTTGTAAAATATTTACTCAAAAGTTAAAATACATCATTTTCGAATACATCATGTAGAAAATAATTGAAAAAAATTCAGAACATAAAATAAAAATTATTGACTAGAAGGTACTTTTTACACATCTGCAATAAACAGAAAATGACACATTTCTCAAAAATAGTGTCAATTTTTTAATACAAAACTGGAAAGTATCCGAACTTACCTTTATAATAAATCTATCTTTGGAAGTCTTCTTCAGCCTTTTTAATTTGACAAAATTCATGAAGTCCATTTTAGCAATAACGATGCGAAACCGATCCAATACTAAATAAAAGTTTGGCATAAAAAACGAATTCAGTATCGCCGTCTATTGAGAAATCTGTTAAAAAAAACTATAGTGTTGCACGCATCTGTTGAAATAGGGAACATGCTATAGTAATCGACAATAACATACAAAAATTTCAGGACATTCGAAGCATATTTACGGGAGATAGAGCACGGACTGACGGCACACGGCAGACAAACCGAAGTCATAAACAGTTTTCAACTAGGTTGGAAAGTGTTAAGAAGAAGAGAGAAAACTCATGCGTCAAGCATAGATTACGAAACACTTTCCAGCACAGCCAGAAAACTGTAACGAAACTTCACTGTTAAATAAGGTGAAAGAAGATATGCAAGTAAACAGTTTAGAAACCATATAACACATTGAAAAATACAGTTGTCGAAATTTTCTTCCAGTATCAAAAAAGTAGTCGAATTATTTTGTGCAGCCCTGTATAGGATCAATAGATGTGGATATATAGCATGATAAAATTCAATTCAGTTAGAATATTCACATTTAGCAATTTTCGCCAATCGATGAAAATGCACTCGAAATCTTTTGTACAGCCCTGTATATTATCTGAAGACTTTTGTACACACCACCTATTAAGCTAAAACGCAACTTAAAACTCACTCGCAGCAATTACCAACCGTAAACGACAATGTTTATTTTTCTTTGCGTAGCCCAGTATATGAATTTATTTATATTCCACAAACTTCTATTAGTCTACTATATATAAAAAAAGCGTAATACAATTAAACACTGCCCTTAAGCAATTCACAGTCTGTAATAGTTACGAATTTCCTTGTGTAGCCCTGTATATGAACAACTGAATTTAGAAACACACACGCTACTGAAACTATGAAAAAATTTAGTTAAACTTTAAAATGGTGAAAACGCACTTATCACACATAGACTTTAAATATCGCACATGTACTGTAATCGATATATTTTTTGTGTCCCTGTAAATAAACGCAATGCACACAAGTGAGCAATTTATAGTGTACCTCAGTAATGCAGATAATTTTCATTATGTTTGAAATAGCGAAATATCACTAAATGACACTGCAAACGATTTCAACCCATAGAACAATGTGTAAGAGGATTCTTTTGTTTGACGCTGTAAATGAATAATAAATAATTGGCATACCATATTCTACAAAAGCATGTTTTAATGCGCTTCATATCTCTATATCAATTTCATCCTGTTTCAAATGACGTAGCATCATCAAAATGCACTTGAAACAATTATATCCCATTCACTGTAATGTAACGGAATACGTTTGATTGTCCCTGTAAAAAAACTATATGTGCTACACACTGCAGTTGAAAAAGCTATACTAAACGACAATAACATACAAAAATTTTAGAGTATATTTACGCGAGTTAGAGCACGGAGAGACGGCAGACGGCCAGACAAACCGAAGTCATAAACACTTTTCAACTAGGTCGGAAAGTGTTAAAAATACTGATTATTAGCAAAGTAAACTATCTTAATTCATTTTTCTTATTTTTGGAATGTTATATTTTCTGCACTGACACATTCAATTTTTTTAACCCAGTTTTCCGTTACAGAGAGGTTCCGTTTTCATAGGATTTAGTGCAACTTTATGTTCCGATTTAGACGCCTTTTTATGCTCTTTGTCCTGCTTTTTGTGACAGTGGACCTGCAACATTTGTTCAGTTCAGGTGGATCTAGGAGTTGCTATTCCATGGCCGACATGATCAACAGTCCTTTCACCCATAGGTTTCAATGTACGGTGAGCCCCACCAGTGGCTGAGATGTTCTGCTCTCAAAACTGGTAGACAGGATGTGCCTGGTTAAAACCCTTGTCGCGCTCTTCGACCTCACCGTTCAGAGTTTTCCGTGGTTTCTTCGAACCTTGCCGTAAATAAGTGTTAGGATTCCTTAGAAAGAACCCCACGTAGGGTTCCTTAGGGCCTTTATCCCTCGAGTAGATAATCGGACGCCATCAAGTCAACCAACCAATCAACCAATGTATAGCGTTTTAAAGATCTGGTTTACTGAAAATTCATTCTTGAACTGAAAATCAGGAATCTGCACTGCACTTGATTAGATAGACGTAGATATGCTCACAAACAAAAGAAAAGATATTGTTGACAAAAAGTAACAAATGGCAGCCACGTCAAACATGTGGCAAAAAGGTAAATTTTGTTAGTTTTTAGCGAGAGCTAATGTCCCGGCAGATTCTGTATGTACGTATGTATGTACGTATGTACGTACGTAACGCGATAACTCTTGATAGAAATATCCGTTTTGCTTCAAATTTTGGTTATAGGTTTATAGTTATAAGGCGCTTCCCTCATTAGTTTTGGGGGTTCATTGGTTAAGTATAAAGGGGGGAACGGGGGACTTTTTATTCTATCTTCTAATCCTTTATATTCTCATGTTTGGCTATAGAACCGCGCTGAATAAAGAATTCGAATTGACGTCCAACCTGTGTTGACATTTTGTGCAATCATTGTCTTAATTAAAATTATTTTTCTATTTTAGATATTTTTTTAATTTTCACTAGTATATTCCTTCCTATTTTTGTTTATAATAAATTAACTTTAATTTGATAATCATTGACGAATATTTTAAAATTTAAATGAAATGATTACAGTATAGAAATACAGTTTATTAATAGAAAAAGTTCAAATAGAGCTTAGAAATACACTGCTGTCCAAAAATGAAGAAGATTTTACATGGTTTGTCAAATAGCGACTGATTGTCCTTCAACTTCGAGAATGTAAACACTTGTTTGACTTCAAGAGCGGTAGAAACAGTATACTGCATATAAGGGATTAATATCCGCTTTAATAAAAAGGTACGTGTTGCTGACGACTGGGAATTTCGCTAATCGTTGCCACAGATTAATCTCGGAAAATGAAACATTTGAAGTTACTGAAAAAATTAATAGCTCGAAAAGTATTTGTCAGAAAATTGTTTGACAAATTGCGTTAGAAATGTAAAAAATTGTATTTTTCTTGATATAAATTTCAAATCCACTGATTATGCCATTTTTCAAATATTGAATTTCAAAAATTACCAAATTTCACAATGGAATACTACAGCGAAAACTTCACGGGTAAAAAAATAATACTAACAGCAATGTGTCAGCACGAGTCACAAATTATAGTAACCGTATTATTCTGTTTTAACAGAATAATACGGTAATAAAATATAAAAGTGAATTATGATGTCACGAGTGCATGATTTTTATTTAATTCTCGACAAATACTAGATGCGCCATTTCTTTTTAGTTGTGTAAAATATAGGTTAATTCACGTTATTAAAAAATGTAGCTATAAAACATATAAATCAATGGAAAACGGTAGGTAATAAATTGTAAACGTAATAACAAACCGTATTAAAAAAACATAACTTAGTGAAATAAGTATCCGTTTTTATGTTATTTTAGGATGTTCCAGGTAAAGGTACAGATTACTTTAAAATACAAGGTTAAATTCACCGATATTTTTCGTTTGATTCAAGGTTCTTTTGGACAAACCGACCAGCGCACCGGCGTAGTCTGCTAGTATTGAATATTGGATGATATATGGACATTTGTATGAAATAATGTTTGACTGCGCATGCGCGAAGTATACCAAAGATTTTTTTCATGAAGATATCAGCAATAAAGTGAGATATTTGACAAACTGGGGGGGGGGGGGGATCCAATCGGATGATGAGGCATTTCCCCCGCAATTTGTCAATTAGCTCACTCTATTGCCAATATCTTTCTGAGTTTTCACGATATTTAACGGGTCGTTTTATATGAGTTGTTCAATAGCAGTCATGTTAAACTCGTTTGCCGCTTGCCAAATTAAGCATTATAAACAAATCCGCGGGCCACATATAAACGTAGATAATGTATTACCATTGCACAGAATGAAATTTCTACGTACAAAGCACAGCAATTTTAAAGAATTATTCACGCAAAATTCCAAAGTTATAATTATACATAGGTTATTTTATCTTATTTTTCGAAAAAGTACTCAAATTTTCTTTTTATCAACCAAACCTATAAAAGTTAATTGAATTTTCTCAATTGTACTTATTTTAAAAATTGATTGTACACGCTTGTCTATAAATCTTGATCTAGCAAAGGCATAGCTGTCAAGCTTTCGAATTAACCCGTCAGAACACGCGTCCCTTTCCATTACGTTACTACACGCGCGGGATAAATTTTACCCCAATGGGTTTTCTTCTGTCAGTTTCCCTGCGGTTTGATTATAAACAAAAATTTATATTTTGAAATAAACTGTAAATCAATAAAGAATAGAATTTAACTTAAAATAAGAAGTTCTTTTATATTAAAAAAAAAAAATCTAGCACTAAGATTTTTTTCTGCTTATCATTACATACAAAGCTTTTACAGTCCAAATTCAGCCATGAAAATACAAAAAAAATATAAAATTGATATATAGAAACTGTATGTGCAAGAGTTGTTAACATTTAAAAGAACAATTATATTATTATTAAAACTAACATTTTCCTATCATTATGGGTTACGTTATAACACGTGTGAGGTAAATTTTCTCCCACGTGACATTTTTATAAAAAAAGAATGAAAAATCCACAACCGGAGGTAAATTCTTTTTGGCCACATCTTGATGTCTTTCAGCTTGAAAGCTACTATAAAGCTCAGAATGATCACGAACGATTTTCGCACATTTTTAAGTAATAGTTGTGAGCTGGGGTAGATTTTATCCCAGCGCGTGCGCTGACGTGTTAAATATATTTGTCGGTTCAAATTATATTTATTTGACTTGAAAAATAAGAAAACGGTTGTCAGTTACGCAAAGATGTCTTGTAAAATTGCGCACCGAACATAGCTAAAATATGCTTAATTGCATACTGTACTTTAAAAAATAGGTCGTTTGTTGAATGGTTACAGAAGTTTTCAAACCCCATATCAATATATTTTCGCTCTAATATGGAATCGCACTGAATTTTGATTAACTACAGCAATAAATTATGAAGCATAATGTCAACATCAATCATTGGACGTGAAGTAAAGAGTTTAAACACATTTTCATATTTCTTGAAATTCAAAACTGATTTTGACATTTTTCAATCTAGTTGAAAAGTGCTTATGACTTCGCTTTGTCTGCCGTCTGCCCGTGCTCTAACTCGCGTAAATACGCTTGGATTGCCCTGAAATTTTTGTATGTTATTGTCGTCTACTACAGCATGTTCCCTATTTCAAATGAAGGCTGTAGCACTTATAGTTTATTTACAAGGCTGTTAAAAGTATTCCGTTACATTACAGACAATGGGAAATAATTGTTTCAAGTGCATTTTGATGAGACTACGCCATTTGAAACATGATGGAATTGATATATATTTATGAAGCGCTTTATAACATGCTTTTTGTAGAATATGGGGTACAAAACATTTATTATTCATTTAACAGGTCAAATAAAAGAATTCTGTTACATATTGTTCTACGGGGAAAAATCGTCTGCAATTACTGATGTTTCACTATTTCAAAGATAATGAAAATTATACGCATTACTAAGGTGCACTATACATTGCTCCCTTAAAAGTATAGTGTGCATTGCGTTTATCGCTCATTTACAGAGACATACAAAATATATCTCTTACAGTATACGTGCGATAATTACAGTCTATGTGTGATAAGTGCGTTTTCAAGTTTGGTTTGCGTTTTTAAGTTTAACTACATTTTTTCATATTACGTGGTGTGTATAAATTCGGTTGATCCTATACAGGGCTACACAGGGGAATTTATACGTATTACGCACTGTGGGAGTAAATTGTTTAAGGGTAGTTTTTAATTGTATTACGCATTTTCCTGCTGAACTATATTTAGTAGACTAATAGAAGTTTGTGGAATATAAATAATTTCATATGCAGGGCTAGGGAAAGAACAAAATTTATTTTCGCTTATGGTTGGTAATTGCTGAAAGTGAGTTTTAAGTTGCCTTATGAGTTTTGTACCTGAATCAAATTTTAGCTTAATATGTGATGTGAACAAAATTGTTTAAATAATATACAGGGCTGTACAAAAGATTTCGAGTGCATTTCGATCGATTGGCGAAAATTGCTAAATGTGAATTTTCAAACTGAACTAAATTTTATCTTGATATGTATTATATATCCAAATCTACAGATCCTATATAGGGCTGAACAAAATAATTCGAGTACTTTTTTTGACACTGGAAGGTAATTTCGAAAACTGTATTTTTCAATGTGGTATATGTTTTCTAAACTGTTTACATACATATCTTATTTTACCTTATTTAACTGATCCATTACAAGAGGGAACCGTGGTTACCTTTGTAGGTCTCCACATCCCTCGAGTTTTGGTAAAGCAAGTGCCGATCATGAGAACCTGACTTAAGGTCCATGACCGCTCTCTTCTGGGTGTTCAGCTCCAAAGCTGTTGGGGGACTCCGACCCGTCCCCAAGAGTTTTCGCGGTGGTATCCTCTAACAATAGGGTCCACCGCGTATCGCAGCGACCTATGTCGTCAATACATGGGTTCAATCGGTGTGATGCTCAGGTGGCGGTACCCCGACCGGTCGTAGCGCATACGGAGTGAGTTGCCTCCGTTCGGGAGTTAATTACCTTCGGTCATGAGCGTTATGTCCCGCAGGATATGGGTGTGATGGTTAAGACGATGACGGGCGCCCCTCAGGCGTCTGGCGGCGCAGCTCAGTCTTACCTTATTTAACTGTGAATTTTCATTACAGTTTTCGGGATGTGTTGGAAAGTGTTTCATAATCTATGCTGGACGCATGGTGACGTTCTTGTTTAATATATTATTAGTATATTCTAAAAATTTCTACTCCGATGACCATGTGCATTTTCTTTTTCAAAATTGTTTTATCAAATAAATTCTATTGGGTAGTTCAGAAAGTTCCTTCCGTTTGGGAAAACCAATTCCTTCCGGAAAATTCTATCCGACAATTATTAGACATTAGATATCATAATTAATGTCAAATAATCAAATGATAGAATTTTCCGGTATGAACCAAACGGAAAGAACTTTCCAAACAACCCAATGTTTGAAAACGCTAACACTATCAAATAATATGATAGCAGTATGAAATTTGCCTTCAAGTTAAAGTTTACTCAGATGCTTTGTAATTCAAAATGAAAACTCCAAGTCTAATGGTGATCAATAATCCACATTTATAATTTGTCTATTTAAAATGAAAATTTTAATCTTGTTTAATGATAAATTTCTTTATGATGGAAAGCCGTCAAATATCTGTATAAGAAGGTAAGATCTGTTTATCTTCACTACGCAAATTTCCAAGATATTTTCTAGATTGACGATGATAAAGCATGTATTGTACAGAAATACGTTTATAAGCACACATCCAACTTTTATAAATCTATTTTCTATTTATGAATCTTTCCAGAAATGGTACTTATGCTTATAGTATTTTCAAATTTCTTTAACTGCTCTAGACATCATTTCTTCTATTTTGTAGTAAATGATTTCAATCCGCAGGACATTTAATGCAATAAAGACAATAACTAGTTTTTTAAAGCAAATGTATTTTCTTCAATAGGGTTGGCGGAAGCACTTTGATTCTCTATTAAGAAGTATAAGTTTCAATTCTGACAGTTTATCTTTCCAATGTTTAGTCCGATTTTTGTGAGTTTTCTTTATACTTTGTGCTGTAGCATCTCTTAATGTTATAGTCTTTCAAAACTTCAACATGTCAAACATAAAATTTCAGTTTTCCTTTAAATATAAATGTATTGTAAATCAGCTTTAAAAAAATCTGCAGTGTTCATTTTCAGTTTATCATATTTATTCATAGTGATAAAGAACTTTAACATATTTTTATATAAATCCCGGGATGTATGGAAGTATGTCAATAAAATGTGTGTATATCAATAAAAATGAAAGAAAGATCACTCACAAATACTAACTTAAGTAATGAAAATAATTAAATTGCTTAAATCTAAAATCTATATGTTGGAGAAAAACCCAAGTGAAGAAACATGGATGACATATTCGGAAGTTTTGTGTCAAGCACAAAAGTGATAATTTGAGTCACTTTTAAAGCGTGTTATTTACTTTTCTTAATTTTAACTTGACTTTACTTTTCTTTATTTTTAATTACTTTTCTTATTTAGTTTTTATTAATTTTAAATGTTATTAATTAACACCATTTTTTTTTACTTTACAATACATTTCTTAGTATTTAATAAATACATCATATTATTTTGTAAAGTTGTGTAAAATTGAAGATAGTAGTAAACAAAAGTGTTAGTTTCGACATAGAAGAAATAAAAATTATAAGTAAAATAGTTTAAAAATTTTACGAAACTTTAAATTTTCAGACTCAAGATCCCGCGCTCTGCTCCGTTCTGGTTATCTTTGTATCCCCAATTTTTATGTGCTAAAATGTAAAGATGATTTATATCTGTCGATATACATCACTGTTGCCAGATGAGCGAGAATTTTTAATACAGAATGACATACAGAATACATTCTGAAGAGAAATATTTCTCTGATTTAAAGACAGAATAAAAAAGAAATATATTACTATTTTAAAAATGTGGTAGCATTCTGAATTTAAAAAACAAACATCAAACTGATGGCACTGATATGATACATATTTGTCTTATGTTTGCCATCTCTAAGACCCCGGATGGTGCAAGTGTGTTCGTGCAAAGTGTATTTTCATCATGCATGTTCTGACAACTAAATTAAATACAATTAAAATGCCATATGCTTCGCTGGCAATAGATAAGTTGTCGGCGGGCCACGTTTCTGACATACCTGCTCTATAGAATTGATTACCAAATCATGAAAAAAAAATCTTTGGTATACTTCTCTGTTAAAAATTATTTCATACAAATTCTCATTTCTCATCCAATATTCAATATATTTAATCTTTCAAATGCAGTATACTGTTTGTACTGTTCCTGAAGTCAAACATGTCCCGGACGTTCAAGGACAATTCGTCAAGAATTGCAATATATATTCGACAAACCGTGTAAAAAGCGAAAGCGTCCGGTCACTGAACAGCAGTGTAGTTGTAAAATGTGATATTAAAATTAACTTTTTGCGTATTTTAAGGAGGCTCGGCAGCCTACCAATATCGAAATTTCGTAATTTTTTTTCATCTTATTACATACCATATACTTTCGATTACATCCTGAAAAAATATCACTCTGATACTGCCTATAGAACAACAGTTACGGCTGATTTAATAAACATCTGTTGTCATTTTGTCCCTTTAAATGCCACGCCACCTTATTTACACAAGGTTCTGAGTCAATTGACTGATCTATTTCCCCCTTCACTAATACAATTTTTTTACAATTACTCAAAGAAGAAAAGGAAGGATGACTGCCTGTATTTGCAACTGATAATTTTGTTTATTTGCATTTGAAAACAGTGTTTTACTTGTGGCTTTTCTGTATCAAATTTTTACTTTTTGTGATAAAACTGTTTCTTTTTTTAAGAAAATATTACACGTAATTTTGTATTTAAATGTGATAGCTATTCTTTTCATTATTATTATAATTGATAAATACGCCTCGGAATTCTAAAAAACCATCTAAATCTTTCCATATGAACAAAACACTTTGGTGTGATAAGAAACATTTCGAAAGAAATGCGTCTGCGTTAGTCCCAAGTAAAATGAATACCAGACAGTAAAATATTTCTTTTCTGAATAAATAGGAAGCAGATTCCAGTGATGAATCAGTTATTGTCTAGGTTGCTTCTAAGATTTTTATGGAAAGGAAAATAATTTGACAATCTGCATTTGTATATACAATATTATTCTTATTGTTTCATTTTCAATCAAAAGTAAGTACTGTTATTGACATAAATTACATATCCTATAACAATACGTGTCATAAATGTCATTTAGAGCAACACTAACTCACAATAATGTTACTTATCTATTTAAAAAAAGAACAAATTTCTCGAATTACAATTTTTTGTTCGTTCGTAGTTAAAAGCCAGTAAGTAATAGTGAAATAAGAATACATACCTTCCTTAACAATGACTAATGAAGTATGCATAAAAGAGATAAGAAAAAAATGATAATTTAATAAAATTATGGGCAAATGAAATCTTTAAACTCATTTATATCAGTTCGTATTTTTCAGGTTTTTCATGTTTTCCAGATAGGAATGAAAGGGCTTCAATTTTTTTCTACTTGAACATGTAAGAGATTTCTAATATTGTGATAAACAAATCCGTATGTGCAAAAACTAGTCACTTTTTCTGCTTTTACGAACTTGTATTTAGTTATTTTTTTCTCTCGAAAACTATTGCTATTACAAGAAATCCGATCCTTAAATCTATTCAAAATATCATTGATGATCTGCACCAAAAAATCAACTGAAAATTTTAAAAAATTAAAATAATAGTAGCGTTTTGAAATAAGTGGTTAAAATTGATTTTTTTTTTCAATTTTGTCGAAAAATAATTTTAATTTAAAACATTCTTTTGGAATAAACTGTTTCTATTTAAACTTTACATAATAATATACAAAAATATACTTTTTAAGTTTATAATAAATCATTTTTTGTTTTGGGTGCCGTGTCCACTTAAATACATTCTCTGACTCAGGGTGCGTACAGTTCTACCACAGTTTTCGAATAGAAATTTTCGCCTTATCTATTCACATAAAAATATTACAAATACTGCGATTTTTCTCAGAACGATTTTTTATGTGAAGAAAAAAAATAGGCATCTAAAATAGTGTTGTCATACTCCTTGGAAACTTTAAGGAATTTACGTACCTTGATGTTTATTATAAAAACAAACAAGGCATAAAATTTTGTACATTTAAAAAGATACTTTTTTCCGTTTTTAATATTAATTTTTAAGTTTTTCAAAGCCTTTTACGAAACATTAACTTCAAACAATAAACTAATCATCTATTTCATTTAAAATAACGCTGTCAAAACCTAAATGGCAATCACAAACCAAAACTTAAAACAATAAACTAATCATGCAAGTAATTTACAATAACACTGTCAAAACCCAAAATAGCAATAACAAACCAAAACTAAAAACAATAAACTAATCATCTACTTAATTTAAAATAACACTGTCAAAACCCAAAATGGCAATCACAAACCCAAATTATTTCTTAGAATGTCGAAAATCAAAGTCTGGATGCTTAACTCATTCACCGGCAAAACAATTCTGCTAAATGTTGAAATGGTGGATTGCCACCAGATATTACGGACAAATTGATTTCAAAATAAATATATGCATAGCTTCTAACCTACCGGTTTTTAAAATCGGTTCTACATACTTTAAAGCTAAAAATTAAATATTACTTTCGGTTTTTGTAGTAGATATATCTTTTAACTCATTAACTAAAGTTTCTAGTTAAAATATGAAATTGGAAAGTTCGCAGCAATGGAAATGATTTTTGTAAAAAAAAAAAAAATGTGATAAAATTTCGGCAGTGGGCAGTATTGAAAGGGTTAAACTAATTTGATTCCAAAGAAACTTTTCTCTACTCTTTTCTATTCAACTTCAGTCTAGTCGTTTCAAATATAGCAAAATGGTTTTAAAAAATTGAATAACGAACTGCTGGCAATTTCTTTTTCACACTTTCCAACAAAGTTGAAAAGTCTAAAAGGTGGATTAAAACTTTGTGCCGTTATATTAAAAATAAATGTGCAACGTTAAATTAGCACAAATTAAAATCATTTCTAATGGCAAACAGCTGTTTCAGAGCCCTTAAGCTCCATCTTCAGTGCCAACTCAAAAGGTAAAAACGAATTAACAACTCCTAGGCCATGACCGCTTGCCTGCTATCTCTCGCCCCGCGGCCAGATGAAATGGCGTTGAATTTTTCGAAACAACAGCGGAGACGAGGAAACACACGTGACAGAGAGACCAATAGGAACACTCCGCCGACCGGGAAAGTTTAAGTGTGGAGGCGAATAAAGGAGGGGGGATGAAGAGAATGAACTAAGCGAAACGCAGCCAGACGTTTGAAACGCTTTGTACGGCAGAGAAAAAACCAGAAAGGGGGGGGGGCAATGAGGATGATTTAAATGAAAGGTAGCCAGACATTTGAAAAATTTGGTGTACTAGACAAATCATTAACCAAGCTGCTCGAATTTTTCCATATGTAATAAGCTTCCCAGAAACCGACCTAACTTTACTACTTTTACGGAGCTTTACGACCTAAATTTCTGGGAAGCTTATTACATATGGAAAAATTCGAGCAGCTTGGTTAATGATTTGTCTAGTACACCAAATTTTTCAAATGTCTGGCTACCTTTCATTTAAATCATCCTCATTGCCCCCCCCCCCTTTTTGGTTTTTTCTCTGCCGTACAAAGCGTTTCAAACGTCTGGCTGCGTTTCGCTTAGTTCATTCTCTTCGTCCCCCCTCCTTTATTCGCCTCCACACTTAAACTTTCCCGGTCGGCGGAGTGTTCCTATTGGTCTCTCTGTCACGTGTGTTTCCTCGTCTCCGCTGTTGTTTTGAAAAATTCAACGCCATTTCATCTGGCCGCGGGGCGAGAGATGGCAGGCAAGCGGTCATGGCCTAGGAGTTTTTAATTCGTTTTTACCTTTTGAGTTGGCACTGAAGATGGAGCTTAAGGGCTCTGAAACAGCTGTTTGCCATTAGAAATGATTTTAATTTGTGCTAATTTAACGTTGCACATTTATTTTTAAAGTTGAAAAGTATTTATGAATTCGGTTTGTCAGTCTGTCTGCCGTCTGTCCGTACTCTAATTCACGTCAATATATACACTGGTTTCCAAAAATTAAAGAAAAATGACAAAAATAGCGATAACTCTTTCAAAAAAAACAATCCGTATGAAATTTGCATATATTGTTAAATAAAAGATGCTGAATAAAAATACCAAATGCAAATTAGCGGTGCTGCAATCACATTGCGTCATCTGTGAGGAACATAAAAATGCACGTTAGAGAGCAAGGCTGCATCTGTCGCTGTGATAGTGATATTATAATTCTGGAATAGCCAATTCATTACAATGACCTCGAGGCCCCATTTGCCCGCAGAACTGTGATTTAAATCTATTGGAAGATGGGAGACAGGAAAAAGTCAGACAGGGGGGGGAGGGGCTCGATATCTAAACGTGAGTCCTTCTGTGGTTTATAGGCTTCGGCAAAAATTTCAAACCACTGGTTTGGGCTTAAGAAGGTTCAGCGAAGGACGGCGTAGGGTTTAGACAAGCGCCGATGAGCGATATATGCGGTTATGTGTACGAAGGTATACAACGTCAACCCCATCCCATCTTAGATCCTCCCTTTCTGTAGCCACTGGAAGGTTGGTGTCAATGTCTACTGTGCGTAAAAGGCTTCACGAAGATGGACTTTACGCGAAGCGACCAGTCATTTTTGTGCCACTCACCTCACGTCACCAGAGGTAACGTTTGATGTGGGCACATCAAATTGTCCACTGGACGGCTGATCAATGGAGGCGTGTTCTCTTCACGGATGAGTCCCGGTTTAGCCTCCAAAGCGGTAGTAGTTTAAAGCGATAGCTCAAAAGCGACATACCATAGCGATATACCAAGCGATATATCCAAAGCGATAAAGCGATAGCTCCAAAGCGATAGCTGTTTGATTTGGAGAGAGCAGGGAACACGTTATCATCCATGAAACATTTATGAAAGAGATTCATATGGTGGAGGCAGTTTCTGTGTTTGAGGTGGTATCTTTTTGGGTGGACGCACAGACCTCCATATCTTTCCACATGGAATCGTGGATGCTTACGTCTATAGAGATGACATCCTTGATTCTTATGTGCGCCATTATGCCGGTGCAATAGGTAATGATTTCCTGTTACAGGACTACAACGCTAGACTGCACAGGGCTCGCAACGTGGAAGATTATCTTCAGCACCAGACAATTAAGCTCATAGAATGGCCAGCTCGATCACAAGTCTTGAATCCCATCGAGCATGTTTAGGATGATTTAGGAAGACGTGTTGCTACTCGCAATCACCCTTTTCAGACACTTGCCACGCTTACATTCAAGAGCAATGGCTTGCACTTCCCAGCAAACTCATCAACCTCATAATTGACAGTATGACACATCGCTGTATGTGCGATATTGCTACTAGGTGTGATCATACGGCATATTAAAGGTACTTTTCCTATACCAAACTGACACATTGATTTTGCTAATTTTAAAATTATGCAATTTTTTCAACACCATAATTGTCTGGTAATTTCTTTTCATGTTATTTTATACCTTAGTATGCGTTGTATATTGTGGCTGAGTTTCATTGAAATCTACATGTAATATTTAGACTTATCACTATTTTTGTGATTTTTCCTTAATTTGTAGAAACCTGTGTACTTGGATTACCACGCAATGGATATATGTTATTGGGTTTACTATTGGGTTTACTGTTGATGTAGAAAAATCGTTTAGACTATTTTTAACATCTTAAAATGGATACCTATATTGTTGAGGTACACTAGAAGGCACTTACTGTAGAGTGAGGTGTGCATACAATGCATCGTTCATTTACAGAGACACTCTAAAGAATTTGATTACAGTAGAGTCTATGATACCTCGTTTTCCGTTGTAGTTTGCATGGAACTAATTTTGAAAATATTAATAGGTGTAAATATAGATCCTATCAGGGCTGCTCAAAAGATCTCACGCGTAGTTCCGTTTATTGACAGAAATTACTGAAGGGAAATTTTCATTTGTGCTACGTGTTTCCTAATTACATTTTATTATACTGTGTAGTTTACATACAAAGCTATAGATCCTACACAAGGCTGTACAAAATAATTCGAATATTTTGTTTGACTATTGTTAGCGATTGCTGAAATTGAGTTTTCAAATGTTTTATTTGTTTTCTAATTTTTTTAATTAGTATGGGCGGGGCTAGTGGAGTTTAAGCCGAAAGGTAGGCCTCCCCACCTGGTTTGACTTTGACCTTGTTTATTTAGTAAACTGTGAAGTTTTGTTACAGTACTCGGAATGTGTTGGAAAGTGTTTCATAATCTATGCGAGACGCATGATTTTTCGTTCATGTTTTATTACTTATTGATTTTCTGGATTATTTCAGTGAACACTGCTAAATCGATTTTTTTACAGTATACCAAGATAAAATAGATTAAAAGTAAAACATTGTTTCTTTGATTTTTACTTATGGGGTATGCTTTGAACATTGAATTATAATACACTAGTGTGCAAAACTTAAGCAACAAACACAAAATGCTAATTTCTGAACACGTGAGTACTCAAAAGAAAATTCTATAAACAGCAAGTGTAGAAAATAGGTACTACCCTAACAGCACAGAGAGTCAATGTGAAGTCTTCTTGACATCACAAATGGTCACAATTCTCACAGTCACTACAATGAACACAAATGTGATATCTTTCATTCGTCTCATTTTTACTCTCATTTCGTCACTCCACTGAACAGTCACCATGACTGCTGCTTTTTGACGAGTCACCAGGTGACTTTACAATGAAGTCATATTGTGACTCTCACGTGACTGTCATTTGGACACTCCATTGTAAAGTCATCATGATAGCTGTTCTGTGACGAGTTCACAAGTGACAAAAAATTAAATCATCTGGTGACTTTTCTCAAAGGAGTGCAATGATGACTTCACAATAGAGTGTCGATTACCGGAAAGTCACCATGCGATTTCACTGTGACATTATTTGGTTACTCATCACAATGCAATACTCACAATGACTTCAAAGTTCAGTCTTCAACTGACAGTGACTTCAGAATCACAAGGTGACTTCATTGTAATGTTACCTGGTGACCCATCACAAAGAGACAGTCACAATGACTTTTCAGTTTTAACAATGATTTGAGAGTAATAATGAGACAGTGAAATATTCCATATTTTGATTCACCGTAGCGATTGTGACACTTCTCAGCATGTGTGACGTCCAGGGGACTTCACATCGACTGGCCATGCTGTTAGGGTAGTACCTCTTTTCTACACTTGATCTTTATAGAATTTTCTTTTGAGTACTGACGTGTTCAGAAATTAACATTCTGTATTTGTTGCTTAAGTTTTGCACACCAGTGAACTTGCACACAGAATGCAGTGGACTATAAACAAAATATAATCGATGTTGCAATAATATAAGTTCCGAAGAACTCCAAAATAATTCCAGAAGCTTTTTTAGAAGGACTCGGTTATGTATTTGAATCGAGGAAATGTATTTTGAGAACGTTTTGTGAATTTTATTTCTTTGAATCTTGTTCTTCAAATTTTAAACTACATTTTACCCTTTATACGATGCATGACTGAATTTAATTTACCGTGATGTATTTCTAGAGCAATGTTTTCAAAATGGATCTAAACGACACCTTTCTCAATTTGTAGGGGATCCATATTTTCCCTGGTGAATTAACACTTAAATGGCAAGTCCAATATAATTCAGTACATTTTCTGATAATGTTATGTAATATATAATATATATTTGCAATATATAATATTTTGCGACAGCAAAATAAACAAAAAATCTAAGTACAAAGTTTTCTAGGGTGGAAAAAAATTTAAAAGCGTAATGTTTTGAAAATTAAAATCAGGAATATTTTATTAACGTAAACTTATTTTTTGAAAGTTATTTCAAACACTTTTGTAATTTACTTAACTCACGGTTACTTTTACGGTTTACTTACTTCCGCTTTAATTTTGAAAAAGTTAGAAATTTAAGGGGTTACATACGCTCTCGGCGGCAAAAAATTGACGTATTTTCTATTTAATTTTTAGGAAAGCAGTAAAGTTAATTGAAAACTAATAATTTCACGCTGCTTTTTATTGCTTTAAATATTTATTTTATTTTATTTTTTTGTTAAATTTCGTCACATCTGAAAGCCTCAGCCACGTTGACCTGTACCAAAATATCCGGGCTCGATGGACAGCATACCAACTTTTTGTACAAATAATAAGTTACTAACATCTCAGTTTCTTCTTGTAAAATGTAGTTGTATCTGAGGGCCATCTGCTAAAATTTTTGAATTTTTGAAAAATAAAAAAATTGCCCTACTTAAAAAAAAAAAAATCCTTTTTCGCCTAAAATTTTGACTTTTAAACTTATTGAAAAAATAGAAAAAAAAAATAAAATTTTCAAAAAATGGCGAAATTTAAGAAGCGATGGATACACTTAGACAATTTAATGAAGCGCAAATTTTTTCCAAAATGTTAAAAGTTATAACGCTGCCTATGTTGAAAAATGTAGTTTCCAGAAAATCTCGTTTAATGTTTTAGAAGAAAAAAATATACTGATATATTTTTTCTCAACTTACACTTAATTTGCTATTCCTATGTCATATTCTGGATCCTCCAGTGCCATCTTCAGCTTCAATAAGAGAGTACTTTAATAGAATCTTTTGGGCGAGGTCGGTTTTATCGCTTACATTTTGGCTCATATCTTCTTAATAGTTGGATATCACTTTGCATATTTTTGACCGTACTTCTACACACTAAAAGGATTGAAAAGAAAATCGTTTTTTTTTAAGTTGAGGACGTATGTAACCCCCCCCCCCCCCACGAGAAATGACCTAAATAACAGTTTTCCATTTTTTAAGTAAAATATATTTAGACATCCCTAGTATAGTATGACGCATTATGTAAAAATTTCAGGATTATAGATATGTGAAAAAGGTATTGACTGCACAAATTTCCCTTTCAACGTATCAGAGTTGCAATATTTAAATTCATTTTTCTCAGTTTGTATTTCTTAAATATATCAGTATGATCAACATCCTAAAATTTTAACGGATACATTTAGAATTGTATAAGAAAAATATCACTAAAAATATTTAGAGTAAATCTAAAGGCATAAAAACCTTTTAATAAACAAACCAACTGACTTCGTACACACATTAGCAGTGACATTCTAAAGACCTGTCACGATAAATAAACTATTTATGTATAAAATTTGAAATATGTACTTGATAAACAAACATCATGTGATTGCAGGTATTACGGTCACCCTGTATTTTACCTCTTTTCTATGAACAATACAGTACATGCATCTTCTAAGATGAAAATACTTGGTTATAGAAAGAGTCTAAAGTAATCTTAAACAAGTCTGATAATAATGATAGCGATTTAAGAAAATTTTCCTAAAATAGCATTCTCACGATCCAAATTATTTAAATATTATTGTATTTTTTTCTATTTCGAAATTTCATGTTTTTAAATAACATCAAAGTTACTACTAACATTTTATAGGATTTTTCCAAAAAATGGGATAAAATTAGCAGAAATATGTTTTAGTTTTTGTATCCAAAAATCTTTTTTAAATACAAGTAAGATTTGAAACATTTTTCCTCTAGCAAATGTAAAATCGTTTAAGAATTCCATTCAAAATTTCAAACATGGCAATTAAGTTTATTTCTGCTAAAGAAACACTTTTATGTGCGCTGGGTGTTATAGAAATAATTTAAGGTGCCATTTAAATAGTGAATTTCCATCAAATATCACATAATTTTATTATTGTTTTATTTGAAGCTGTCTAGAACAGTTTTTTGTTTCTTCGCACGACCTTTGAAAGAGTAGTTATGACTGTGTTTGTTTCAGCTATTAAATAATATAATTTAAAACCGTATCTGCATCCATAACCGGAAATGTGTATTTAAATCACCTAAATAAAGAAAGTTTATTCTAATAGCGAGAATAAGTAACGTACAACCCATAAATCTGGAGATTTTTTTTTTATTGGAGTAGATATTTCTAACAGTTTTTCAGAAACAAAACTCTTTCAATGCGTTTTCTGGAGTTCCAAAAATGATGGTTCTATGTATAGGAAAGCTATCGCTTGCAATATCTATGATGGTGTGTGTGTAATGAATGATCGTGTGACGTTTTTAAAGAATAGAGATGGTGAACAATTTTTTGACGAAAACTATATTTACATTCACATGGACTCATCACACATAAATAAGCAATGCATAAGTATGGACTAAAGTGTAAAATTTTATACTTGGTCAAAATCCTATGAATTCTTCACAGTTTGAAAATTAATTCCAGCAAAGGAATTTTAGCCGAAAATTAGGGAAAAGGTTATTTTTTGAAGCTTCATTTTGAAATGGTTTCCGATTCTTAAAATTCTATTTTGAAATACTTTCACCATGCTCCAACAAACAAAACAGGACAAATTCTATCCTTCTGCAACTAAAACTTACCGAGTTCTTGAATTTTACGATTTTTCTGCGATTTCAGTTACTAAAAATGGAAAAACGCGTTTATAGGATTAATTCTTAAAATGAAAAGTATCCTAACTTGGAATAAGAATAGAATTTTTCACTGTTTTACTTGTGGAATTTTTATCTAAATATAACTTAAACTCAGGGTTTTTATAAAAATTTCAATTTATTACCTTTAAAAAATAATTATTTTGAGAAGAAAATTAACTTGATATAATGGGGAACAGCATTTGACACTTTTTGGCATTTGGAACAATACCCTAAAATGAACGGTTTACAAATGAGCTGTTTGCCAACACCCTGTATATGTGTGTGTGTGTATAAGCATTGTAGGTTAAATATTATTTATTTTGACGCGATTAATTCCTTCATAAGTGAGTAGAATATATTGGATGAAAAATGAATGAATAGGTTGATCATTAAATCCGTGTCCATAAATATATGTTGATGTTTATCTCGAATCCTGCTAATAATGAGTTAATTAGAGAGGAAATGATTACCAAGCGAGGTGATTAATGAAATGGTAGTCGGAAGATGAGCGTTTGTGGGAACACCGAATATGCGCTGGAGTTAATGAGTTAGATAGTGGCAAGGCATCATTTATTCCTTTACCTAGAGACCATTTTGGAACGAAGCTGTTAAATGAAATGGGAGCTCGCTGAAAAAATAGGTTCTTTTTTAGGAATACTTTGGAGTGTACTAGCTAATTCAGTATATCAAATACCGTATTTTCCGGTGTATAACTTCGTATGAGGCGCACCTCTAAATGGAAAACTTTTTTGGGAACATATCATGTATGAGATATTTTTTTAATAGTTAAAGTGAAATATTTATCTAAATTCAATAATAATATCTACTCAACTTATTTTTTTAGATTACAACTTCAGTAACGCATATCTCTCTAATTAGCTTCCTATCTAAATGACGTCAATCGATATAAATGATTCTATTTCTTTTCTTTTTTAAATAAACTACTACTAAAGAATTGTACAAACATAATAAATACCATCAAGAAAACAAAAAATGAAATGTGCTACTTTTATTGTATAAATACATTTAAAGGGTAAATTCGCTAATTTGTTAGAAAGAACAAAAATTCAGTATTCTAAGTTTATGATATTAATTAATATGTCAAGAAAAATGGCTTCTAAAGTTTCAGCATAAATAACAGAAATGGGTAATGTCGAATGAGCTAGGATCTAAAGAGAATCCTGTTTTTCTCGAAAATGATGAATCTAATAGAAAAATCCATGGCAGAAAACGCATATTTAACAAAGAAAATTCGAATACAGCGTGCAAAAATTTCGCAAACCTGCAAGAACAAATCCAGTTTTTCTCACTTTTTCTATGTTTAATTTTGTATGTTGTATATTTTTAATACCAAAGGGAGAAATGCCTTAAAAATATTATCATCTACACACTAATTTCTCTTAAATGACTTTGATTCTTAACAAATATACAAATTGCAATAGCTACTATTTCCTTTATGGGTCCATGATGCATGATATAAATGTAGTAAAAAAGAAAAAAAAGAAACGTTTTAAAAAAGGACATTTAAGAAATAAATGAGTAAGTGGTAAGTTTAATTTTTGTCTAGTTTTATTCATGTTCCCCTTTATGTTTGTGTTCGCATCAGCAGATGTGTTTTTGTTATTATTTTAATTTCCTATGCTTAATGTCGCGTCATCCTATACTCCTTGTCCTCTCAGTTTTAGTCATATTCATCTTTGTGTCGCTAGGCATTTAAGTATGCATTTATGTATTTAAGTACTTATGTAAGCGCTTATGTATTTAAAGTTTTATATGTGCTTACTTCTATCCAGTGTTCATATAGCCCCGCCAGTGGCTGAGAGGTTCTGCTCTCAAAGCTGGTAGACAGGAGGTGCTGAGTTCAAACCCCTGTCGCGCTCGTCGACCTATCCGTTCGGAGTTTTCCGTGGTTTTCTTCGAACCTTGCCGTAAATACGGGTTAGGATCCCTTAGAAAGTCTCCCACGAAGGGCACCCCCCCCTGGGGCCTATATCCCAAGAGTAGAAAATCAGCCGTCATAAATCAACCAACAAACCAGTGTTCAATTATTTTGACAACTGTTTATAGTGTCATCATCTTCTAGTGCTAGAAACTGTCCATTGCCGTTGTGTTGCTGTCATTATTTTCATCCTCCAGTGATTATCTATTGTTCACCTACTCGCCCCCTGTCGCACTTACCAGCGAGTTTTGTAATATTTTTTCTTTTTTTAAAAATTACCTCAATAAAGTGGACCAGGAGGGATATCTGTGCTCTACAGACTTGGTTCTTTGACTGAGCAGTCCCTCTCGGGCAGTAAAGTAAAGTTACTACACGTTTTTCAAAAAAATTAATTCCTACCTATATATAAAACTAGTCGTTGGGGGCCACCGTAATACTTACCCATCATGGATATGCATAATGTAAAATATTAAAATAAAAATTGTGTAAACTACTTATAAAATACATTGCAATTCAAATAAAATCGAGGCTTGATGACGTCACAAACTTTAAAGGCTAGATTACTGAATTGCTTGAAAGAAACATCCTTATAACTCCAAAAATAATAATCCTATTAACTAGCGGTTTATTGCATCTGATTAAGCGTAAAATTTTCAATTAAAATATATCTTTGAAGTGAAATTTGGATGAAATACAGGGTCATGAAAAATCGAAGAGTGTGGGAAATAGGATTCCAAATATCTCGGCAACTCATTATCCGATCGACTTCATGTTTTATGCAAAATTTATGTTTTTTTATTGTCTTTTATATTCATTTCTTAAAATAACCAATTTCGAAAATTTTTATATACCTTTTATCAGAACGAATATTTTGAGAGTCCGAAAAAAATAGTTCCGGTTAATCAAGGTTATTGAAATGAAATAGGCTTCTTCCCATTATTACATACTAAGTACATACCAAATTGCAAGTCTCTATCTCAATTTTTTCGGGAAATAGAGCGTTTACAGACACACAGACACACACACAGACACACAGACACACAGACGGACGGCAAATTTTTTTTTCTAAAAATATGTTTTTCGGAATCTCCAGTGTCTGAAACGTGTAAATCCGTCAAAAAAATTTTTCGATTTTCAAAACGATTACAAGACTTACCCTATACTACGTATGATGGGTAAGTAAAAATGAAACGTATAAAAATAAATGCCGTGCTACCTTAAGTAATTTCATTTAATAATTGCAAATCGCCCCTCTTAGAATCCCCATTCTGTCATTTTAAAACATTTAACTGAAGTCTTCATGTTTATTTAACTTAATTTGATTCATAGGATTTTCGAAATAATTTTTTACTCACTTCCGGATGTGCTAGTGTTATAAAAATTAAATACAATATTTTCATCTTTTCAGAACTAAATTATCAGTTAAATAAAATTTTAATTATACGTTAAGAAGTCCGAGATAGTTTAAGTTATTTTAAAACAAGAATTTAAAAAAAAACATCTTACCGAATGAATCAACAATTAATATTTGTTTATTATAATGATGTAAAGTAGCATTTGCAGCGATATAAAAATGCTTTTTGTCTTCCCTGCTGCTATCTTAAATATTATTTTAAAAAGAAGCTAGATAATTAAAAAAAATAATACGATAATTTTTAATTTTTAATATAGGGTCTTTAACTCGGAATGCGGTGACCTATTAAGAACATGGGTTTTCATTTAGAAACCATTACTTTTAAATTCGGCGTTTAAAAATACGCTAATAAAAGTCTGTTTTATACTAACAAGGAGAGTGCCAAGCTTGGTAATCACAGATTTGGATTATTATTATATATGTTGTAGGGTAGAAGCCCGTTAGTCTTAGGTTCAACGGATTTTATACAACGCTCCTTAGTTTTCGAGAAATGGGGGTCTAATATTATAACACAACTTAAATACATACTTTGTAACGAAATAACTGGGTTGGTCGTAGCTCAGTTGATATGGCGTCTGCTCCTTGATCCGGGTTCGAGGGCGGAACGTGCTACGTTTGTTTTCTCTTCTCTTTTTATAAATATACTTGTAATTATAATTTAATAATCTCAATAAAAAAATTTGTTAACATAATTAAATTTTAATTTAGCATTTTTGATTTTAAAAACCATTATTAAACATTTATCATCATTTAAAGAGATTTAAAAAAATTGGATCTATTATTGGCTAGTAAAAATTCAAAAATCGTTACAAAATCAGCATATTCACTATCGAATTATAGAATTCTTCTCTTATCGCAATAGAAAACAAAGATATTTCAGAAGCTGGATTATTTGTTAAAAAAACACTGTTTTGAAATAAAATTTTATAGTACTTCAACACATTTGTGACATCTCTTTTCTGATTTTCATCGAATCCCAACACTTCAGATTGATCTTCTTGTGATTGATCTTCTTCAGATTGATCATCTTGCTTCTTCCATTTTTATACGATTATAAGCTGTTAACAATACGCACTTGTACTATAAAGATTGAAAACAAGAGCCACTTAACTGCACCAAACTAAAACAAGAACGAAAAATCATGCGCCAAGCATAGATTATGAAACACTTTTCAACAGAGCCAGAAAACTGTAACGAAATTTCACCGTTAAATAAGGTGAAAGAAGATATGTAAGTAAACAATTTAAAAAATATATAGAACATTGAGAAATACAGTTTTCGAAATTACCTTCCAGTGTCAAAAAAGTAGTCGAATTATTTTGTGGATATGATTGTGGTATGATAAAATTTAGTTCAGTTGGAATATTCAGATTTAACATTTTTCGCCAATCGATGGATATGCACTCGAAATCTTTTGTACAGCCCTGTATATTATATGAAGAATTTTGTACGCACAACATATTCAGCTATAAGGCAACTTAAAACTCACTCGCAGCAATTACCAACCGTAAACGACAATGTATATTTTTCTTTGCTTAGCCCTGTATATTAATTTATTTATATTCCACAAACTTCTATTAGTCTACTAAATATAGTTCAGCAGGAAAATGCGGAAACACAACTAAAAACTACCCTTCAGCAATACACTCCCATAGTTTATAAACATAAACATACTATGGAAAAATTTTGTTAAACTTAAAAACGCAAACCAAAGTTGAAAACACACTTTTCACACATATACTGTAAATATCGCACATGTATTGTAACCAATATATTTTGTGTGTCCCTGTAAATAAACGAAATGCACACAAGAGAGCAATTCATAGTGCACCTCAGTAATGCATATTAATTTCATTATGTTTGAAATAGTGAAATATCACTAAATTACACCGCAGACGATTTTTCTCCATATAACGATGTGTAAAAGAATTCTTTTGTTTGACCCTGTAAAAGAAATGCTTTGCACCCCCATATTCTACAAAAAGCATGTTTTAATGCGCTTCATAATTATATATCAATTTCATTATGTTTTAAATGACGTAGCGTCATCAAAATGCACTTTAAGCAATTCTTTCCCATTGACTCTAATATAACGGAATATTTTGACTGTCCCTGTGAAAAAACTATAAGCGCTACACACTTCAGTTGAAATAGGGAACAGGCTATAGTAAACGACAATAACATATAAAAATTTCAGGGCAATCCGAGCACATTTACGGGAGTCAGAGCACGGACAGACGGCCAAACGGCCAGACAAACCGAAGTCATAAACACTTTTCAACTAGGTTGGAAAGTGTTAAAAGAAATAATATGTTAAAGAATATAATAATAAATTCGGTTGTGGCGCTCTCTATGTGCAATAAAATAAAACATAATTATGTTGTAATTTAATTCTAATGCTAATTTTTAATATAATTATGCTTCTTACTTTAAAAAAAGAGTAGTATTATCATCGCATTGACTTCCCTTGTTAAGACAATTTATAAATGATGTTTCTCTACAACCACGAATTCACACAATTGTTCAATATCGTTGCATCGATAAAGCATATTTGAAATACATTTTAAAAGTGATTTTTTAAAAAATTAATCGCTTAATGATGTTTTATACAACGATTTAGTTACAGATAAAAAAAAAAGGGTTACCATTATAATTAATGCACAAAATAATAATTTTTAATTGAGATTATTAAATTAGAATTACAAATATATTTATAAACAAGAACGAAAAATCATGCGTCAAGCATAGATTATGTAACACTTTCTAACGCTTCCAAAATAATTTTACAAATCATTAAAGTTTAATAAGCTGAAAGATAACATCTAAGTAAACAATTTGGAAAACGCATAACATATTTAAAAACGTAATTTCAGGAATTGCCAACATATACAATATTCGGAAAAATATCCGAACACTTTTATTCAGCACTGTATAGGATCTATAGATTTGTATATGAACTACCTAGGATGCTAAATTTTAGTTTAGTTTGGAAACGCGTAGCACAGTATAAAATTCTCCTTCTGGAGTTTCTGTCAATAAACGGAAATGTGTTCGCGAACTTTTGTGCTGCCCTGTATAGGATCTACAGAATTTATACACACCCAGTAATAGACAAAAAGTGAGTTAAATTTAAAATCGCGTTCAGCAACTTAAAACGCACTTCCAGGAATTATTGTTAACATACAATAGAAAATTCTTTTGTGTGTCCCTGTAAATGAACGATGACTGCTATACACACAATATTCTGTAGTAAGCCTATTGTAATGCACCTTAGTGTTATATATGAATTTCAATGCGTTTAAAATAGTGAAACATTATTAAATTAAACCGCAAACGATTTTTATCCATAGACGTAATGTAACGGAATTCTTTTGACTGTCCCTGTAAAGTAAATATAAGTGCTATGCACACCATATGCCATATTAAGCTTCCTGTAATGTACCTTAGTGACATATATAAATTACAAGGCGTTTGAAATTGTGTAACATCATTAAAATAAACCGCAAATGATTTTTCGGATGTAACGGAATTCTTTTGCGTGTCCCTGTAAAAAAAAAACTATACGTGCTACACACTTCAGTTGAAATAGGGAACATGCTATAGATGACGACAATAACCTATAACAATTGCAGGGCAATCCGAGCATATTTACCGGAGTTAGAGCACGGACTGGCGGCCATACGGCCAGACAAACCGAAGTCACAAACACTTTTCAACTAGGTTGGAAAATGTTAGAAAATGAAAAAGACAAACGTAGCGCGTTCCGGCCTCGAACCCGGACCCTCGGATCAACGAGCAGACGCCATAGCAACTGAGCTACAACCAACGCCGTTATTTCGTTACAAAGTCCGTATTTAAGTTGTGTTATAATATTAGACCCCTATTTATCGAGAACTAAGGAGCGTTGTATAAAATCCGTTGAACCTGAGACTAATGGGTTTCTACCCTACAACAAAAAATATAAAAATAATCAAAATCTGTGATTACCAAGCTTGGCACTCTCCTTGTAACTCAAGGACACTCTAAAACATAGTAACTGTCCTAGTACGCGTACTGGAACTAATTATACCTCGTACCGTTTCGCTATAAGAACGGTAATCCCTTCATATACCGCTAGGTGGCACTGAAAGTGGTCTCATCTAGAGCTCCTATAGTATAAGAGCGTTATAGGAGCCTTAGTCTCATCATGTAGTACGTAAACACTTTAATATACGTAGACACAGCGTTTATGACTATAGTTGTCACTGTTCTTCAGTTAATAGCGGTTGACAGAACAGTAGAGAACCTGGACAAGTAAGAGAAGCATCATGAGTGGCAATAGACTCTGATTCGTCCAAAGCTCTTTTCAACCGCCGCGGGCTATCGACTGCAGCGCTACCATAGACTTTATACAAGGCGAAAGTACAGGGTTTATAAATCCATATCATTCATAATATTTTCATGTTTGTTTAAATTTTTAACGCCGATTTTCAGGTTCAGGGATGTTTATATTATGGATATAAATAAAAGTTTTTCTAGGAATTTCGCAATTTTCTGTAGAAAATATTTTTTTTTCCTCCTGAAGTTTCGTTTTCACCCAGTCAGCACGAGCATTATTAGTTCTTTTTCTCATTATATTTTAATATACATAAGAAAAACGCGGATTAGTTTTATTTCTATAAGTATAGTGTATATATATCTTGCGTTATTTTTGTGGAATCGCATCACAAGTATTTTTTATTAATATTTTTCCGCTGTCAGTGTTCAAAATTGGTGTTGGCGAGGATTGAGATCGCGCTAAATTCTCGTATGACTGGCTTTGAATCTAATACAGTAGTTTCGCTGTTTGTTAGTAAGATTATATAGTGTAGTGGTCAGAAGCATGCAGAGATTGCGGGTTCGATGATCGTTATTACTTTTTTTTTAACATTTTAGAATTTTTTTTTTTCGATTTTTATTCATTTCTTATGATTGCCTACTCTGATTTTTTTCAATAGATTCTTGTTGATGAAACTAAATTATAATATTTTATTTTATTCTTTTTTTAAATTATTATGAATTATTATTATTATATATTATTATTTATTTATTTATTATAAGTTACTTTGAATTTTTTAAATAGATTAATGAAACTAAGTTTTAATATTTAATATATAAGGGCTATATTATAATAATTAAAATGAAACATATATTTTAATGCAATTATAACATCAAATAAAATTACATTAAAAATATTTTTATGTTGTAACGTTAATAGCATAAAATTATCTAATTACCAGAAATAACTTATTAAAGTATTTATTTTTATAAAATAAAGTTTGATACTTCATACACAAAATACGCACACAAATTCAAAAGAATATGAGGAAGATGGGTATATATGTATATTAAGTTAGGATTTTATAATTTTTAATTATAAGTGATGCTGGGGGAGGGGGGTGTCTAAGAGGATTAAAGACGGAAATTTTGGGGAGTGCTAATTTAGAAGAATATATATATTGTTACTGCACAATTCCAAATAGAGCAATTAAAAAAAATGTTACAGCTAAAAAAAAAAAAAAAAGAATTGAATTCGTCCTCCAAGTTTCGTTCAACAAGTAAATCTCTGCATCAGCCGTCATTAAAATTTAAAATGTAGTATATTTACAGGCAAACGAAAAACGCTGTTCGATTGTAAAGAGCTGGAAAATAAAATTTCATGCATGCTTATTTGCAAATATCACGCATTTATGTATAAAAATGACATCGTGTAATATATTTATTTATATATTTTAAAAATTATTTATTAGATATGGAGATGAGCAATATACATACATAGATGTTTTCTCTCTCTCTTTTTTTTTAATTTTATTTTTTTTTCTCCTTATGCATTTCAGGAATGTAGGAAATAAATTAAAATTTTTCAATTGTTTGGGAAAAAATAAATTCAAATTTATTATATATTTAGATAATATTTATAGTATTGTTTTTATTAAGTGCTAAATTCAAAGTAAGCAATCATATTTAGAATAAAGGTTAAACGTTTCCTGAATAAAAATGCGTGTTTCAATCCTTCCATAAACGCAAGGAATATTAGAAAATTGTTAGCATGAGCAAAGTTATATTTGGCTATTTCAAAATTTATTAAAAATTAATTTAATTGCAGAGTTTTCAAAAATGGTAAAAATAAAAATAGTTGTCAAAATTGGTGTAATGTCTATTATGTACTTTTAAGTATTTTATTTTCAGTGAATTACTTACCTCTCACTTTGGTATGCTTAAGCCTAGGCTAAAAAAAGACTAGGCTTTTCTAAAATTCAAACTGGCTACTTTCTGACACATTTTCAAATTCATATTTGTTTGCAAACGTATCAAATTGGCAGGTTGTCTTATTCAGAAACCATGTATTCGAACTAATTTTTCGGTAAAGGCAGAAGATTTTTAGAAAATGCTGTCAAAGTTCATGCATTGAACTGTATTTCCTGATGCGACACCGCAGAAAAGTAAAAAAAAACTATCGTTTATAACTCTGGATGCAATTCATTTATCGGTAAATAAAAACTGTTCTATTACAAATCATTTCAATAACCATGCCTCCAAGTATAATGTTTTTATGTCTAAAAATGAGTCAGAAAATGTGTCAGGAAATTTTCGCGCTGTTCAGAGGTGAGAAATATGTTTTTTGAGAGCCGAAAAAGTAAATTAATGGCGGAGACAACCAAAATAAATAAAATACAACTGCTTCCCCCCCACCCCAATTTTTTAAATATTTCATTCCCCCCCCCCCCTCTACGGAATTTTGAAGTTAGCTCTCAAATCCAAACTGATTACTTCTTAACATATTTTCGAAGTTAAATTCATCCGCAAATGCACAGTAATTTCAGCGGTGCAATGCAATGAGATAAGCGATTTCATTTCATTCGTTATTCTTTTACAAAAAAGTTTAATTAGAAAACTAATAAATAAATATTTATTGTTATATTCTAAATAACCAATTTAATTAAAATATTAAATGCGTTATAAATAGGTAAATTGCACTTAGGGAAACTTTTGACATAATAGCGACAAAAACAGAAAATTATCCACTTTTTACAACAGATTCGTCATAAAAAAGAAGAAATATTGTTTTGTTTACATTGTTTCGTTTCTAAAGAACACGCATTAAAATAATAATAAAAATAACCAAAGCGCGAATACACGCCAAGCGTGGAAAATCGGATTTGCTACAATTTGGACGAGATTTTCGTCCAGCCGCCATTTTTCTTCCACTGAGCATGCGTATTTAAACTCATGACGCTTCTCTTACTATGTCCAGGTTCTCTATAGAACAGAGGTTCCCAAAGTGTGTTCCGCGGAGCCCTTGGGACTCCTCCTATACTTTTCAGGGGCTCCCTGGCGTTCCAGGAAAATAAACAAAACATGAAAGAAATTAGTATATTACAAGGGAAAATTTTTCGAAAATATGTAGGATTTTTTGTGTGTGACTGTGTGTCAAAAATAAATACATCTATCACTGGGTTGAAAAGTACTATAATATATATTTTTAAATTATATAAAAATTTGCATTATACATATAAACATTTTCTATATAATATTTTTGGTTTGAACTTCTTTATTTTATGTTTCTGCATTTAATGTGTTTTAAAAATTCGATTATATAAAATTTATAATTAAATATTTTTAAATATTAAATTAAATATATATTAAATTTTATTAAATATTAAAAATATTATTAAATATTAAATAAAATATTTTTAAAAATTCGATTGGTTTTAATTGGTCTCGGCATTGGCTAAGATTCTTATGTTACGATGCCACATTTTCCTATCAGAAATAAGGCTGTAGCTATTAAAAATATATATATTGGTTCTTTACATTTGTCATCACACTAAAAATCTAAACTTTTGCTCAGTTCCACCCCTTGCTTTGACTTTTCGTCAATGAGTACCCACTCTGTTATAAATTTAACCCCACCCATGTATCTCGTTTTGTTAGTAAAGTTTTTCTACTAGTTGCAGTTCTTTTAACATGTGTAGTTTTTAACCGTGTATCTATTTTGAAGCAAAAACAATGGTGAAAGAAAGTTTCTTTCAAAACTATAATTAATAACTGAGTACTTCAAATAAAAACATCCAAAAAAAGTGAACTATGCTGCCCCTAAAAATACAGGTTATAGATTTTGCCCTGCCCACTTAAATACTAAAACTATTATCTGCTTCTAAATGTATATATTTTTTTAAAATGTTCAAAAGAAGAAGCCCAGAGATGATTCGTTTTCGTTGCATGTTTAGAAGTACTAGAAACATAAAGAAGAACGAAAAAGAATTCGTAATCACATGATTTTATTACGGGTGGGCGGGACTAGCAAAAACGTATTAATATAATTACTCATGGGCGACTGCGCCTACGCATTTTATTTATTTTCGCGAGTAACCTATTGGGATTATACAGAAATCTCTCTTTGTAAACGAAAGCTGTAAAACTTACCCTTTTTTCTATGTGTGGTTTTCGCCATAAATATAGTTTCACATAAGCCCCAATGCAATGCATGACCCAGAGAGGGTTACCATTTTTATCTTTAATTTTGAGTTCATACTGGAAATCCCGAAAGAATATTTTTTATTTAAAAATTGATGTCATTAACCCCTTAACAGTATTGCTCGAACGTCGCTCGGGTAAGAAGAGTTTGTTTTCTTCGTTACTAAAAACTTTCAGAAACCACAAATTTTTAATTATAACTTTTGCTGTATTTGGCGGACATATCTCGATTGTACAAAGCAGCTATTTTAATACAAAAAAGTGGTTTTTAGTCCTTATTTTTAATTTATTGTGTCCAATAATACTAATATTAATTAATGCTGTTAAGGGCTTAAATAATAGAAAATTTGATTTTCAGAATTTCTGTATCCAGAAAAGGGCCAAACTGAGAACCTTGGCCCCATGTTGGAAACTACTGGTTCGGACTCTTATCCAGCAGATCTTTCTCTGCTGCATAGGCATAAAAAAAATTAATCTGTAAACCATAGTGTACCATGGGGTTAAGAGGCTCCGATTAGAAATTCTTCCCACAAAGGCCTCCGCCAGCCCAAAAGTTTGGGAACCACTGGTATAGAACATACCAAGGTCTCGACCGAGTTCGATGGCCAGCTTCATGCGTCATCTTGTTTCAAAATCGCGACCAGTTATTATTTTTTTAATTTAAAAAGAGGTATAAAAATTATAAATGGGAAAAGTTGTTTCCGTTAAGTGTTATATTTTGATACAAGGATTTTGGAACATTTTTTGTTTTGGCTTTATCTTAAAAAATGGCTGAGATAGGGCAGTTTCATAATTCTAGGGTGGCTGACATTTTGAAAAAAACTGATTTTTGTTATGCTGAAATCTCATGCTGAAATTCGCATTCAAATTGAGTACTAACGAAAACCGGGATTGAATTTTCTATATTTGGGTTCCAAGCATTTTAGCTTCAGGTGTTTGAGTAAATTGAGTTGGATTTTTAAAAACATGGACTATGAAAACTACATTTTCCTCTCGGTACAGGCCAGAAGGAATTTTTAAATTGTAATTATTCATTCTGCAGCTAATCACTTATAGTTTACGTGTTTGAAAGTGAAATAGATTTTATGCATCTCGAAAAATGATTTCAACTCGCACTCGACTTGCATGTTTTCCAAAAAAAGTAAAACGTTATTGATATTTTTCGAGTGTACCCCTCTTTCCGAATTTTAAATAAAATGAAAAAAAAAGTAAATTTAAATGATGCACCCGGTAAAATAGGAATCCCTCCCGGCCTTGCAAAACTTAATATTTGTTTTGAAAAATATATCATTAACAATTGAGTCAAATCGTGCCTCTGACAGAAATTCAACGAGAAATACTTTCAAAAACTTAATTTTATCATTTTAAAACTTACTTTTAATTTCTATTCTCCCTTTTTCTTCACCTCGAGATAGATTGAAAAGAAAGAAGAATGTGTTTTTTTTTTGTCTTTTCTTCACTCATTTGCAATGCCCCAGAAGTTCTTGTAATGATAACTGCCTCGAGGGGAGAAGTCTTCTTTTTATCGGAGCAGAAAACATTCCATTTGAGCAGAATTATTGCTTCACCTTTCATCTGTAATCACACATGTCTCATTCAGTTCAGGCTGGTGAAAAATTTGAAACGTTCTTTCATTAACATTCTTTATTTAAGGAAAGAAGAAAAGAAATTAAGATAACTATTAACTCTTCACTAATATTTTCGAAGAAAAAAGTTTTTTTTTTTTTTTTTTTTTTTTTTTTTTTTTTTTTTTTACAATTTAAGTTAATGAATAATAAAGATTTCCCTAAACGTCCAATATACATAGGACGTTTCGGGGAAATTTTTATTATTACTTTATTCTATCTTTGCAAGAAGAAAGTATTGGATTCATGAAAATTTTCGATTTCTGGTTTTCGACGAATTTATACGTTTTAGAAGGTCCTGAATACGATTGGACGGTTTTTAGAAAATGTCTGTCTGTGACTCTGTCTGTCTGTCTGTATGGGACAAAAATTTTGTGGGCACTCTATCTCAAGAACTAATGCGCGAAATTTAATAAAACTTTATATTCAGTTTGTCCTTAATATAAATGGTTGCTGAATACTTTTTGGTGAAAATCGCCCGACAGGTGGCCCTGCTAGGCTGCATTTTTTACGATTTCCGAAATAGCTCTATCTCAAGAACTAATGCTGTTATTTTGATCAAACTTCAGATTCAGTAAGACCTTGACATAAATAGACGCTGATTACATTGTGGTGTGCATATCCCAACAGGTGGCACTGCTATGCCGCTTTTTTCATTATTTTTATGATAGCTACATCGCAAGAACTAATGCACGGATTTGCATCCAACTTCAGATTCAGTTAGACGTTGTCATAAGTTATTGTTGATTAGGTTTTGGTCTAAATCTTCCAACAGGTGGCGCTGCTATTCTGTATTTTGCAGGATTTACACGATTCTAGCAATAGTCCTATGTCAAGAACAAATTGAATAAAACTTTCGATTCAGTTAGAACTTGATATAATTTGGTATATATATTCGAAAATTAATTTCAGAATATATTTTTTTTTCTAAACTACCTAATGACTTTCCGTTTGATATTTGAAAGTACATTTTAATTAAAAAAAAGGCTAAATATTATGTGAAAAGTAGGTGTTAGCATTGAAATGTTCAAAGTTTGTTATAATTTCTACATGTAGACGAACCGTTAAGCAAAATTTAAGCATAACATTAGTTAGTGGACGTTATTACTATTCGATTGGCAACAGTCACATTTGTTTTTACGATGATTTGTGGCAGAATCGGTAAAAGTGTATCTTTTTTTTTTACTTGTTTTTATCTGTACATATATATAGCACCTTTTTACACACAAAGTCTCCATTAAAGAAAATAGTGCGTAAGAAATTCAAGTTTAAAAATATTCTAGGCTTTTTCTAAATGATAGAAAACCTAGGATTATTTTAATATAGGCTCAATTTCTAAAAATATACAAATCTGTGCATTCATTTTCGTATGCAGCTATTTGTATACACATGTTGGACATGCTTTTTCGATTTTTGCCCTTGATATTGCATAATTTGGTTTTTAATCTTTGTTTTATAAACGGATGTCCATTTATTTGATAAATAAAACCATTAACGTGTTTTCGCAATATGAAAAGCATTGTGTGAAAATGGATTAGCCTGGGACGTTTCAACGATTTGTTACATGTGAGAGTTTTAAATTGAGTAATAAAATTAGTTAAAAACTTGATTGGATTGAAATCACACACCAATGAGTTAAGCAGAATCTAGATAATTTAGCAAGGAAAACTTATTTTTGCACGAATTTTATTTAATTGAAATATATTTTTTTATTTTGTTCATTTTTATAGTCTACATTCCTATTAACGCCTTCAAGTCAGCTGCAGATGGCTTACAAAACACCAGCTCAGCGGAATTTCACGTGCACCTGAAGACCTTCGAAAAATAGCGATCAGAAATGCTACTTGTTTCCTGGTAGAGTTTGCTGGAAAAATTCACTGGATCACTGTAAGATTCACATGTTAGGGGAAACAACCACGTATAAAGCCCAATTATCAGAATTTCAACACTCGTGCTAGTCCATCGTTGACCATGAAGACTAGAATGAAGTGTTCCAAAATATTTAGAGTCAAAACGACATATATATGTTAATGAATAAAAAAAGGTATGGCAACATTTGCAGTACTTTCGCTATGAAAACCAAAGACAATAATCTGTATCTTCACTCTATAAAACCCAGTCCATTTTTAAAGTGTATTCTTAAAGTAAACTCAAAAAATTCGTCTGATACACCGGAAAATAAGTAGTAATAAAAATAAACTCCATTTGATAGATGCAAAAAAATAGGTATGCAGCTAATCAGCAACAGCATGCGTGGAAGAATTCTTTATCAAAATATTATTTCTACTTTTGGCATCTTATCGACGAAATATCTCTACTCCTACGCAATATACAAACTTTAAAAGCCTGCTTCAGTCATGTGCCGACATTCGCAAGTTAATGTTAAACCAACAGAAGCGTTCTTTTCAAATTTTTCGTTTGCATTTCATTTTTTTTCATAAGATATCTGAGGTCGAAGTCTAACGTTTTCATTTTTTACTTTTTCGATTTTGGTTGCAGTTTCATTCTGAGGACACCGACCAATCATTTTTTCTAGTATTTAAAATGTTCTCGGAATAAAACTAGAACTGTAAGTGAGAGAAAACATACAAGAGAACTATGATGCCAAATCATATATTAGTTATTTCTTTAATCATTCCCCTCCCATTTAACTTCATTGTTTCAAAATTTTGCGCTTTATGTCATTTTTAATGCTCAAATATTCATAAAAAATTGATTTTGATCAGAAAAATCACCCCACTTCTTTTATTATTTTATTATTAAATCCCCCGTTTATTCTTAATTATATCATCACCTTCCCCTTTCTTTAAAATCAGTTTGTTCAGAATTTTGCCCGCCTTTGTTAAATTTTAATTATAACGTATTTTATTGACTAATAATTAGTTTATTGATAATAAACTAAATTCTCATATAAGTCTTTCATTAAATCAATGCCTGGCGTTAAGAAAGAAAGTAAACCGCGTATGTACTTTTTCATATCCTTTATTTGGATATACATTATTAAAAATATCTCAACGGCCGATCCAAATTCAATGTATCGCGATTTTAATACTCCAGAGCCCCATTGTCAGTTAGGAAATATGCATATGTGTTGGCGAACCCATTTGGAAAGGATTAATATAATTTATACCAAAAGTGGTTATGTTCTAAGTCATTTCGAATTGTTCTCGATGCTCTTTCCAAAGAATGTTACCAACACAGCAACCCTTTGGCGACTCATTCGAGTTTCTCTCATCGAAAGAAAAAGAACTCATTATCTCTGCGATTTTGGTGCTATAAACATGTCAAAATGTATTTCTTTTTGTTCCGGGGTCACCCCGCCTGCATTTAATAAAAGCCACGTAGTCATCATTGGACTCTTTTGAATCTCTATGAACCTGAGTTATTTGGTTTGTATGACAATCGAAATTCAAATCTCTTTTCTAAAACCTCTATACTGATAAACAAGTTACGAACTATTAATATTAGAGGCATCGGCCTCAGATATCCTATCCAAAATGAATCATTCAAAAATATTGAAATGCAAATGATAAGTATGTGAAGGACGCCTCCATTGGTTTACCATTAACTTGAGAATAACTAGTATAGACCTTCAAACGGCGGTAGTCGGTGAAAAATATAATGCAATCCAAACTAGGATTTTTATTTACAACTTTAACAATGCTGAAAATATTTTTTTCATTCAAAAATTTCAACAGACGTAACTTTTTTATGCAATAAAGAAATGGCCCCCATCCACATCCAAATACCACTGAACTAGACTCTCCCTATTTCAAAATGTAAATGACAGTTTTTCATAATGCTGTTGCATTTTACACAAAACGAGGTTTTTATTAAAGTCCATTTTTATTAAAGTTCGGATTGGAATGAAGTACTTGAAGTATAGACTATCAGCTCTTAATGTTTGTAAGTGGAATTTTTCATTCCCCTCATATGAGGCTATTTTACTACATAACAAACTATTTTACGAGATCAGTTAATAAATGAAGCCCTCATTATCAAGAAATTTGATTTCCTAAATAATAATCAATTTTTTTTTTCAGAACATCCAAAAGTAGCGCGCTGAAAATGTAGCAAAGCTTTGTGATGCTCTACTAAATCACTTAAGAAAACGGGAAATGCAATTTCGTTTAAAAGAAAGTAACCTATCATTTTGTTAGAATGCCTCTGCAATGATTATTCTTGTAAAACAAAACATACTAATGTAATTTGTTTTTAGAAATTTGCTCGTTTTTCGAATTATAAATTTGGCATTTTGCCATACTTCTCTCCGAATAAAATATCGCGTCATGCAATTTAATGCTTCTCAAAATATTTCAAACATTTTTGGATATTAATAATAATTAAATCACTGCGATTTATTCTGGGAGCATAAAAGTAAAGCAATTTTTTGAAACATGTATTATGTTTGTGAAGAAACAAATGGGTGCTTATTCAAACTATGTAGAATAATGAGATTATTACCACATTTTCTGATAAAAAAAGGATAATTAAGAATTTAATTGAAGCAATAGAGTTTTGTTTAAGGACTATTTATTTTATAAAACTATCAATACATTGGTGTCCATAAATTAAGGACAAACTAAGGCAACCAAACGTCGTTGAAAATCGAGGACATCCTCAAATTTGCATCACGCAGTTCCCGTCCTTTTTCATTCAATTACATTTCAAGAAGTTCACAAGTTCGTTGGACAAATATATATATGTGTCATTAATTCACTTGTTTTTATTTGAAAATTTTTTGTCGTATATTTTTTCTCCTTTTTAAATGGATATTATTCAAACAGGTATGTGTTAATAAGCTTTGAAAAATCCCCTTTATAAAATTTGGTCACTATAGACAAACAGAAAATGTTGATTTTCGAACACAGCAGTTAATTGTAAGTAGTCAAACGAAGGTTATATATATAAAAAGTCCTTCCGGCCTGTACCGGGAGGAAAAGGTAGCTTTCCTATATCTTCGTTTTAAAATTTTAGCTAATGTTACACGAAAACAGCAAGTTAAAATGCAAGAAACGTTTACAAAAGATTCGTTAATACTGAATTTAAATAAGAAATTCGCCAAATTATTGAGCAATAGCCAAATTGGCTTCATTTATGAAGACTTATTTTGGTCGCCAAATTTAGCGATATTTCGTCAAATGTCGCCAATTTTGGCGAGAATTTGGCGCTAACGGTTATGAATATATAGTTTTATGCGTATGATTGGGAAAATTATTACAACAATGAAAGAAAATAATTTGCGAGTAATCGCGTTAATGTGCTGTTTTGTTTCAAAATGTCAGCCACCCTAGAATTTCAAACTGTTCTATCTCAGCCATTTTTTAAGATAGAGGTAAACCAAAAAATGCTCTGGAATCCTTGTATCAAGGCCTAACACGTAAGCGAAAAATAAATTTGAATTTTTAACTGTTTTGTATATTTATTTTAGTTTTAAATTTTTAAATGGCCGCAATCTTGAAACAAAATGGCGGACCAAGCTGGCCAACGAACTCGGTCGAGACACTGGTGAGCTTAATACACACAATTAGTTTCATCAAAATTGATTTATAAATACGAGCGTTATCGTATGACATACGTCATATATATATATGGATATACAACCTGTGGCCAGAAAGTTCGGTGAATGAATTTTTATTTCAAATACAGTATTGTACAGCATCAAATACAATTTACTGCTCTTCAAAATAATCTCCATGGATGGTAATCCACTGTTGAGAACGAGTATATAAGACCTGGAAACTACTGTAAAACAGTTCTTTCGGAATGGCGTTCAGCTCGGCCGTCACGTTGCGTTGAATGTCGGTGATGTCCGTAAATCTCTTTCCCTTCAGGGCTGACTTCAATCTGGGGAAGAGGAAGAAGTCTGCAGGTGCCAAATCAGGTGAATAAGGGGGTGATCAAGTGTCACAACTCCATTCGCGGCCAGGAACTTCCGTACAACCAATGCGGTGTGTATCCGGACATTATCACGGAGAAGAGTCTAGGAGCCTTGCGTGGCGTACTCAGGGCGAACGCAACAGATCCGTTGCAGTAAACTCTTTAGAAAATCGGCGTAGGCAACATCATTCAATGTGGTACTCTCAAGAAGGAATTCTTTGTGAATGAGACCCTTAGAGTCGAAGAATGTGATGAGCATTGTCTTTAAGCGCGATTTTTCTGACCGTACCTTGGTTTTTTAGGCGACGAGGACTCCGCCACTTCAAACTTTGTCGTGCCAAACTCCAAACTTTGCCCTGAAGGGAAAGAGATTTATGGACATCACCGACATTCAACGCAACTTGACGGCCGAACTGAACGCCATTCCGAAAGAACTGTTTTAAAGGAGTTTCCACGACTTATATACTCGTTCTCAGCAGTGCATTACCATCCATGGAGATTATTTTGAAAGACAGTAAATTGTATTTGATGCTGTACAATACTGTTTTTGAAATAAAAATTCATTCACCGAACTTTCTGGCCACAGGTTGTATATATATATAAATCAACATTTGAACGGAGGGTGGTTTTGGGGTCTGGGGGTCATGATCGGTGAAAATATATCGAAATTTTCCGGAACTGCTTTCCTCCGAACGGCTGCAATAGGTAGCTTTATACTTTTTTGTATTGAAAGCTACCTAAAAAAGCAAGTGTAGCAAATAGGTACTACCTTAAACGGCCCAGCCAATCGATGAGAAGTCAGCTTGAAGTCTCTAATATTACAGTTACTAGGATGAACCAAAATGTGGGGTTTCATTTCTCATTATTACGCTTAAGTTACTCTCATTTGGTGATTCCACCGATAAATGTGATTTCTTCTGTCTGTTTCATTGTGACTATTAACCAGTTGACGATACAATGAAGTCACTTAGTGACTTTTATGTGACTGTGACTGTCATTTGGACAATCAACTGTGAAATCATCATTGTGACGTGTCACCTAATCACGTCACAATGAAGTTACATTGTGATTCAAAGGTACCGATATTTAAAGACTCAACTGCGGAATCACCATGAGAGTTGCTTTGTGACAAAACTCCAAATGTATATGTGCATTTTGATGCCGTTTCGGAACTCGTCACAAGTCAACTATCATGGTGATTTCACATTGAAGTTTCCAAAATGACAGTCACAGTACAGTCATTATGTGACGTCACTGTAACGTCGACTGGTGACTGGTAATAAAGCAACAGTCACAGTAACATAACTAAAGGACGGAACCGATTCCAAAACTTAAAATTTCCTCATAAAAAAATCTGCAACCAAAATCGAAAAAGTACAAACATACAACGTTAGCCATCTTTCTCAGATATTCTATGCAAGTCACGCGAAATTACGCACAAGCGAATGTTAAACCTATGGGAGCGATCATTTCAAATTTCTCTTGCATTTCAAAATTTTATATATTGTTTTTCTTTGCGTAAGGTAGCTGAGGTCGATCTGGGTCCTTTTAATTTGTTTTTATTTCGGTTGCAGTTTTTTAATGGGGAAATTGTCATTTTCGGACAGGTTCTAACCGATGCCGAATGCGAAAGTGTGCTCATAAAAAAAACCAAAATCGAAAAAGTACAAACGTACAATGTAGAATATTGACCTCGAATATCCTATAAAAAAAGCATTTAAAATATTAAATGCAAGCGAGACCCTTATAGGCTCTTAAGAGCTACACTAGTAACGCAAAGAAGCGCGCAACTTGAACCTATGGGTGCGTTATTTTTAAATTTGCGTTCTTTCAAATTTTTAATATTTTTAAATGAGTTTTTAGCAAAAGTGTTTTTTCAAAAGTGAAAGTGTCTTAATATAAAAAAACTGCAACCAAAATCGAAAAGTAGAAACGCAGAAAGCTATATAGACATCGACCTAAGATATTCTATGCAAAAAAGTTGAAGCGAGAAATTTGAAAAGGACGTTTTCATATGTTTGAAATTACCGTGCGAGTTCTTCGTGTGACTCTTGTATAGGTTCTTAAAGTGGCTTCAGCGCACCTAGTGGCAAAATTTTGGAAGTTATCGACTCTATCTCAAAAATTAAGTAAAATAGCAATAAAAAAAGGCAATCAGAAAAGTAGAAAGATTTTGCATGTCTTACATATAAAAAAAAACTTTATTAGAAGCCATAAAATGTAATCCAAATGATTTTAGTAACAAAGCCAACAAACTCTTCTTACGAGTTGTAATTTTCCAACTGGACGAAAAATGTCCGGGCCAGGATTCGAACTTGGGATCTCTTGGCTGAAGCTGACATGCTCTACCAATTGAGCTATCCCGGTCGAATCTTATATCTCTTCTAGTATCTCTTCTTTCCCGAGCGTTGTGCGGGCAAAATTGTTAAGGATTTAAATACGCACTAGTCACGGGCAAAATTCTTGCATCACATTTACTAAGAGAAACGACACATGTAAGCAAGGTACAACTCATTTTAATAAAAAACCTAAACTTATGCGCAATGTACCAGTTGTTCCGCCAACGTTTCCATGCATTGCATATGCATGTGAATTCCGAAATAGAAAGTAACCTCATTAAAAAAAAAATATGCAACAAAATTCGAAAACTTCAAGACCAAACCTGTTAGAGACGAACCTCAGCTATCCTATGCGAAAGAAACATTAAAATGCAAGTGAGAAATTTGAAAAAAACGCTTCTGGAGCTTTTTAAAACTTCAGCTTTGGGGTATTTTCGCATGACTAGTGTAGGCTCTTTACAGACATTCTGACTACTTTCGAATGCTGATTCTGTGATAAATATTAATTTATTTTAAAACAAATAAATGACTTGGTTGAATTGCAGACCGTTATCCCATATCATTGGAATGACGCGTTGAAAACTTCTGTTTACAATAAAGGAAAAATCGAGATTTTTTAAGTTTGAATTTTGTAACACATTAACGCTCAAGCTATTTGAAAAAATTTTCTCAATATCTTTAGAACATCAAAGAAATAGGAACTAAAGCTTTGTCTCATAATACCGCTTCTTAAATACAATAAAAATAATTATTTCTCCATCAGTCGCAAAACGACGCCTTTTCAGAACAAGAAACGTGGGAAGTTTGTCCGCTGTTCTCATAGGGGCAGAACGTAATACAAGTAGGATGTGCAGCACTTTGGAAGAAGAAATAACTATGGTCTCCAAAAATAACAAGAACGGAAAATCATGCATCACGCATAAATTATGAAACGCTTTCCAACACTAACAAGATATTATTAAGAAAATTCCTATTTTCCTAGAATGAAATGAGATTTTTATATAAGCAACTTAAAAAAACACATAACTCAGTAACAACCCATTTTCCGCACATGCTGTCCATAGACAACAATGCGTGCGATGTCTTTAGTAAAGCTCTGTATGCGATCTTATACAATTTATATGCACTTCAAAATTGATGACTTTGAAAATGCATAAAACTTCCAGCAATTATTGATCTTAGTCAGTCCAATAACTTAATTTTTTGTGGCTCTCTGTAAATAAACAATAAATGCACTATAGGAAATCTATAGTACGCATGGACTATATGCAGAGACTATCTATAGAAAACATGCAGTGCTTTCATTATGTTTGAAGTATCATTAAAATGCAACGGAATCGACTTTTTCCCATACATCAAAATGGAATGGAATCCTTTTGAAATAATATAGGCGACTTATTCTATACTCCTTAGAAAGCCTTTTGTAGTTCTTCTGAATGATGGATATCGAAAGATATCATTACAGCACCGAATTCATAACCACTTTTCTAGTAGATTGGAAAGCGTTCAAAAATAGTTCTCTTTATGCTCCAACAGCGGACGAAAAAGAGTATGCTGTACTAGTAACCAGCAGTATGGAGAAATTTCGAAGAATACTGGGATACATGAACCAGCACAGAAGAAACAAAAGGACACGTTAACCCTTTAGAAAGCAATGATAATAAAATGAACCTGTTATCCCAAAGAACTATATAATGGTTAAGTTTGTTCCTCTCTCAGTTCCCCATAGATGTAAACGAAAAATCATACGCCAGGAATAGATTCTGAAACACTTTCCAACCCTTCCAGAATACTTTAACAAAACTTTACCGATGAATAAGGTGAAAGTGGATGTCTAAGTAAATAATTTGGAAAACCCAATTTCAGCAATGACCGTTCAATAGTCGGAAAAATATCCAAATTCTTTTGTGAAGGATCTATAGAGTTCTATATATACCACATAGTATTCTAAAATTAAGGAAAAAGCATAAAAATTCCTATAAAGCCATTTCCGTCAATAAACGGAAATGCATCTTTTGTGCTGCCCTGTATAGGATCTATAGAATTTACGCACACCAAGTAATATGTAAAAAAATAGTAAAACTGAAAACGCACTTCAAGCAATTATTGTTCCTAGAAAGTTACTGTAACCGATTTGCCCCTGTAAGTGAATGATGAATGCTACGCCAACCCTATTCTAATGTAAGCCTCTTGTAATGCTTTCTATATCAATTGCAATAGAGTAACATCAATAAAATACACTTTCCCCCACAGACTGTAATGGAACGGCCTTCGTTTGAATGGGAAACGAACTCTATTTGAGTTTAAATGTTACACATTCCATTTTCAATACTGAACATGCCATGGTAAATCTCAATAACATATATGAATTCCATAGCAATCCGACCCTATACAGTCCGACAAACCTAATTCCTAAACACTTTTCAACTCTATTCGAAAGTGTTAATAAAAAAGGCAATTCTTAATCAATGGTAAATTTTGGTTATAAGACAGTAGGATGGTTGCTTTTCTTCGCCAGCTACTTTTTCTTCTCAGATAAATAGCGTCACATGCAGAGACAGGAAAAATTTATTTATGACAGAAAATGACTTCAATTTAGGAAAATATCAAAATAATACTTTTTTACTTTTACCCGATGATACTTTCAATAAAAATTTGCCCTAAAACTCATCGAAATGTCTGTGATGCAATTTAGGATGAGTTCTAGATATTTTACTTGATCCTGTTCCAAATGCATTATTCGTTGTACAAAGGCAAAATATTCTTAAATTATACTTTTCTCAATAACAGCTTTTCATCTTTCTCGATGTGGGAATGAAAGTTTTAGTTTTTAAAATATTCTATATTTATATGTCACACCATTGTTTTGATGCCTTTTTTAATTCTATAAAATACTGAAAACTATATTTTAAAAAAATGATTTGAGAAAAGTTGTCAATATTCCACAATACCCCCTATAATAATGCAGTTAGATTATAAATTGAATAGACAAAATCTTTCTATTTTTTTTTAAATGTCAGAAAAAAAGGAAAGTTAAGATTTTCCTTCATACATAATTTGGGAAATAAAGAGTTAAACATTTCTAATTCTTGCAAGAATTTTTCATTTTACAGATTTCATTATTGTTTTTTAGAAATATTTGTTACACTTTCTTTATACTACTTTTTGAAGTCAAATATAAATAAAAAAATAAATTTCATTTTTAAAGTTAAGAATTAAAAAATTTAGCCACGCTTTAAATTGAATATATCTTCTGATAAACTTTCCTTCATACTTCTTTAATTTTTATACTTTTTAACACTTTCCTACCTAGTTGAAAAGTGTTGATGACTTCGGTTTGTCTGCCTCCTGTCCGTGCTCTAACTCCCGTAAATAGGCTCAGATTGCACTGAAAAGTTTATATGTTATTGTCGTTATCTATGCATGTTCCCTATTTCAACTGAAGTATGTAGCACTTATAGTTTTTTTAAAGGGATAGTCAAAATTCTTCCGTTATATTACAGTCAATGGGGAATAATCGTTTCAAGTGCATTTTGATGACGCTACGTCATTTAAAACAGAATGAAAATGGATGTATAATTATGAAGCGCATTAACACATGCTTTTTTTGTAGAATTTGGGGTGCAAAGCATTTATTATTCATTTGAAGGGTCAAACAAAAGAATTCTTTTACACATCGTTATATGGGGAAAAATCGTCTTCAGTGTAATTTAGTGATATTTCACTATTTCAAACCTAATGAAAATTATATGCATTACTGAGGTGCAGAATAAATTGCTCTCTTGTGTGCATTGCGTTTATTTACAGAGACGCACAAAAGATATTGGGTACAGTACATGTGCGATATTTACAGTCTATGTGTGATATGTGCGTTTTCAACTTTGGTTTGCATTTTTAACTTTTTTTTTCCATAGTATGTGTGTGTTTATAAACTCGGTTGACCATACATAATATAGGGCTACACAAGGAAATTCGTAAGTACTACAGACTATGGGAGTGAATTGCTTAAGGGTAGATTTAATTGTGTTTACGCATTTTCCTGCTGAACTATATTTAATAGACTAATAGAAGTTTGGGAAATATAAATAAATTAATATACAAGGCTACGAAAAAAAAGATACACTGTCGTTTACGTTTGGTAATTGCTGCAAGTGAGTTTTAAGTTGGCTTTTAGCTTAATAGGTGGTGTGTACAAAAGTCTTCAGATAATATACAGGGCTCTACAAAAGATTTCGAGTGCATTTCCATCGATTGGCGAAAATTGCTAAATATGAATATTCTAACTGAACTAAATTTTATCATACCACCATCACATCCACAAAATAATTCGACTACTTTTTTGACACTGGAAGGTAATTTCGAAAACTGTATTTTTCAATGTGTTATGTGTTTTGTAAACCGTTAACTTACATATCTTCTTTCACCTTATTTAACGGTGAAATTTCGTTACAGTTTTCTGGCTGTGTTGGAAAGTGTTTCTTAATCTACGCTTGACGCATGATTTTTCATTCTTGTTTAATTTTCGAGTCCAAAAGAGAATACATATTAATTTATCTGTGATTTACGAACATATTATTTTAAGAAATTTAAAAAATTTTATGAGAATATTTCTTATGAATATTTTTTACTACGAGAATCATTCGAGGGTTGGGTTGATTTATGACGGCCAATTATCAACACGAGGGATATAGGCCCTAGGGGGGAGTGCCCTCCGTGGGGGTCTTTCTAAGGGATCCTAACCAGTATTTACGGCAAGGTTAGAAGGAAACCACGGAAAACTCCGAACGGTTAGGTCGACGAACGCGACAGGGGTTTGAACCCAGCACCTCCCGTCTACCAGCTTTGAGAGCAAAACAGCCTCTCAGCCACTGGTGCGGCCGAGAATCATTGGAAGATAGTTACAAGAATATAGAACACCACAACATTGTACAAAGTATCGTAATTTCATAGAAATTGAAATATATCTATTTAAATCTGGGCAAACATGGAAGAAGATGCAACATCAGTACAACATAAAAAAGTTCAATCTTTTGATCTATATTTTGCCTAAGATTGCATGTGGTTTACGTGAATTTATTCTAAAAGATGAAGAGTCAATTTAAAATTTTAAGAATTAATAAAGTATTTTTTAAAGAATTTTGTGTTTTGGATCACCTTAATCTCTATTATTTACAATTCTTGCAAGAGTTTTTATTTTTAGTGACACTTAAAAACATTTTTTAACACTTTCCAGCATAGTTGAAAAGTGTTTACGAAATCGGTTAATGTGTGTCTGTATGCCGTCTGTCTCTCTGTCGGACCATGCTCTACCTCACAAAAATATATTCGGAATGTTTTGCAATGGATATATGTTATTGAGGCTTACTATGACATGTTCGGTATTGAAAATGAAGTGTGTAGCACTTATAGTTTTTTACAGGGACACTCAAAAGAATTGCGTTTTATTTTAACAGTGCTTCACTATTTCAAACATATTGAAACTGACATATATCACTGAGGTGCATTACAAGAGGCTTACTATAGAATATAATTTGCATAGCATTCATCGTTCATTTACAGAAGAATTCGGTACTGCCTGATAACAATAATTGCTAGAAGTCTATTTTCAGATGCTTTAAATTGAACTCCTTTTTTGTCTACTACTTAATTCTTTAGATCAAAAAGAGGTCAGCACAAAAGTTCTCGAGTACAGTTCCTTTTACTGACAGAAATTCCAGAAGGGGTATTTTAAACTGTGCTATTGAAATAAAATTTAGCATTCTATGTAGTATATATACAAATCTATAGATCCTAACCAGGGCTGCACAAAATATTTTCTGAAATTGGGTTTTTAAATATGTTATGTGTTTCCCCCGAGATTGCATTTCTACTCAAAAGCAAAAGCTGAGTTCATTCCTTGTTTACTTCGGTATCCTCTTTCACCTTATTAAACGGTAAGGATTTGTAAAATTATTGGAAATTGTCACATCATCTAAGATTTTTCGTTTTTGTTTAATTCTTTTACAAATCTTTGGGATAATAGTTTCCCACCATAGGTTAATAATTGGCTCTTTTATGTATCCCAGCATTCCTACTCAATTCTCCGTACGGCTGAAGACCGGTATGGTTCAAGAAGTTGGTTTGCTTGTCTGTCAGGCTTTAAATCTCGTCAATATACCCGGATTGCCCTATAATATACATGTTATTGAAAATGAAGTGTGAAGGTGAAGCACTTCAAATTATTATTCTTTTATATTACGGTGAATGGAAAAATTGCATTTGAATGATGTTTAACATTTCAAAACAATGAAATGGATATGTAAAGCGCACTAAAAAAAGGCATTCTGTCGAAAATAGGGTGCAAAGTATTGATTATTCACACAAAAAAATTTCGTTACAGAATGATTTAAGAGCAAAAACTGTTTTAATTCGGTTACACTATTTGGTATAAAACGAAATGGATACACTTTACTACAAGATACTTGCTGTAGAATAGGATGTGCATAGAAATTAGGGATCATTTACAAGGACATCAAAAATATTGCGGATACAGTACTGTCTATTAGCGATCATTGCTGCGTTTTCAGTTAGAGCACAAGTTTTTATGTTTAACTCCACTTTTACATATTACGTGATCTACGGCGCTTTAGAAGTTCTTATTTCATCAATATTTTTAGAATACTTTAGGAACTTCGCTTTGATACAAATCATAAAATTGTTTGAGAGTTGAAGTGTTAAATCTTATCAAACGGTTGAAATTGAAAATTTTCTGTGTTTATGTATACTGTAATAACGGCTATAAATGCTGTTTTTTTATTTGAGATATGTATTTTCAAGCACAACTACATTGTTTTTGTCTGATATAAATTTAAGCTTAAAATGTGGCATATATAAAAATCTATAGGTAATATATAGGTAATAGGTTCGGCAAAAGAAATGAAATACGTTTCCGCTTATTGGTAGAAATTGCTGATTGTGAATTTTCAACCCTGTTATGCATTTTCTTTCTAAACCCAGTTTTAGCGTTCTATGCAGAATATATACAAATCTATAGACCCTATACTGAGCTTTACAAAAGTATTGGAATACCTTTACGGCTATGGACGGTAATTGCTGAAATCTGATTTTCAAATGTGTTTACCGTATTAAACAGTAAAGTTTTGTTAAAGTATCGGGTGAACCAAAAGTGCGTTAAAACTTTAAAAATTCATAAAAAAGGAAGAAATTGTGTTAAAGAAGTGCGGTTTGCAAGAAAGGGCTCACAAGGTAGTCTGATTTTTTTTAGCAGCAAACAATGCTTAGTTAAAAAAGTCACTTGTAGAGGGCGCTAACATGCGAGAGAATCAGCCCAATTATGCAAAATAATCCTGCAATAAAAGACCGGGTGATTGATGAGGATTTCTCATTCGCTTTCAGAATGTTATCATTTCCCGATCGACCGTTGTTGGTGAAGTTGTTCTATTTGAACGGAGTATCAGCAACTGTTGCGTTGCGAAAATTTCGCACGGTGAAAGGACTGAAGAATTGCCCCATATCGTGTGCTGGAATAATGAAGCTTTCAAACGGTTTGAAGAAACTGGCTCTTCAGAGGATCGGCCACCATTTGAAATCGCTTGTGTACCGTTCATCACCTTCAACATTGGCCGGACTCAAAGATTCTATCTGTCGTGAGGTTTCTGCAATTCATTCATTCCGACATGTTGCATTCAGCTGTAACAGGCGTTGTGAGTCGCCTTAGTTGTGTCGTACAATGTTCTGGGGGTCAAGTTGAACAATTGTTATTGCAAGAATAAATGGATGAAGCGTACTGTTGTCCTGTTCATTGTGTTTCGGGTCGTCAGGATCCTCTACCAGTGACATTTTTAACTAAACATTTTTTGCTGCTAAAAAAAATCCGAGTACCTTGTGAGCCCTTTCTTGCAAACCGCACTTCTTTATCATAATTTCCTTTTTTAGGATTTTTTAAAGTTTTAACGAACTTTTGGTTCACCCGGTATTCTGGAAATGTTTTCTAACGGAACTAAATTTTAGCATACTATATATAGTATATGTACAAAACTGTAGATGCTATACAGGACTGTGCAAAATAATGCGGATACGTTTCCGACTTTACATGGTAGTTGACAATTTTGTTTTCAAATGCGTTTAGCGTTTACTAAATTGTTCATTTCGATATCATCTTTCAGCTTGTTAATCGGTGTAGTTTTGTTACAGTATTCTTGAATGTGTTGGAAAATATTTCATTATCTGTGTTTTTTCCTATGTTTTTACCTTTCCTTTTCTTTTTCTTTCTTTTAATGATTGTCCAAGTAATGGAATAATTTTAAGCTCGTTTATAACTCAGTAAAATAAATAGTTTTAAGAACGAAAAGTCGGAAAGTAGATTTATATAAAAAGTTTTATTTCCTTTACAAAAGCCTTCAAATTGCTGTCGAAATGTTAGTAAATTGCTATCATGAATCAAAAATACACATAGAAATTAAAAATATATACAAAATAATCTTTAGTTATTTAATTACCAGATATGTTTTAAAGGAGGGCTGAAGCATTATCAGCCATTTTGTCATTAGGAGGGTACATTTAGGGAAAACGTTTCCAGTGGAAAATGTCCACTAAAGAGTGATTTTAATTTACTAATGCCTTCAAGAGTCTCTTAGAATTGGTCTTTATATAAAACGTATTTTATTATTGATTGCTATTTTTTCTGTTGTTTCATTTTTCATTGCATTTTTTCTAACTGTGAAGAGGACAGCTTAGGGGCCGCGCTACATCGATATTATCTTTCAGCTTGTTAATCGGTGCAGTTTTGTTACAGTATTCTTGAATGTGTTGGAAAATGTTTCATTATCTATGTTTTTTCCTATGTTTTTACCTTTCTTATTATTTTATTAGTATATTTTAACTATTATTATTATTATTATTAATTATATTTTGGTCCACGTTTTGACTCTGGACATGGGCAAGGCTCATTGAGCCTTTCATTCTTTCGGGGTCGATAAAATGAGTACCAAATTTGCTTGGGAACTAACCACTGAGAGTTCCGCGTTGGGTTGACCACTTTACACACATGCACTGTATAGCACCTCAGGGCCAATGGTCCAGTAAACAGGGTTGGTCACTTTAGGCAAAGATCCTTGATGTCACAGAGTTTAGTTTTATCGAACGGTGATAGGTTCTAGAAAGTCGAAAATCTTCTGAATGATATTAACAATAATGATTATTTCTTAAAATAAAAAATCCAAATGCCGGGGTGATGTAATGTTAATAGACACACACGAGGTAATTGTCTCTGAGTTTCTATTCATTTCCCAGATACATAAAATAAATTGATATGTTTTCTGTCAAAATATCTCACAATATATTCACCAAATGGTACTTCTCTTAGGCAGGAATTCTTTTGGAACTGTATCCTATAATAAGCCAAATTGTTTATATTTTGAATCTTTTCTTTATCGAAATTTCTTCATATTTAAGAAAATGACACATGGCATTACATCCATTTCTTCAACTTAAAGAAAAATAAAAGAAAAACACAAAGATTATTGTTTTTAATATATAATCAAATTATTTCTATAATTTGCCGTAGGATTTAATTCCCTAGTTTTTCTTCAATTTGTTTATTATTCATTTATTAATATTTTATTATGATTGGCGATGAATAATTGTTAAATTTCCATAACTTCAATATGTATTTTTTAATAGAGCCCCATAGATAAGCATTACATGTCCAGTTATTATACCCAGTTGTGATATCCAAGATGGTTATCCTAGCAAAAATGTGGAAGGTGCTTTTTTGTTCGGAACCAATCTCTTCTACTGGAAAATTACTTTTTGTAGTCACTGCTTTTCCTTTGTTTTATGGGAGAGGGGCGGTCGTTTGGGGGTTCCGTTGCTGAGCCGTACATGGGTGGCTTGAAGCAACTCCAGGTATATGCGGTGCAGGTGTTCTCAATCTGCAAAACTCGTTTCTTTGAGGTACAAACTAGTCCAGTGTGGTTATTCGTAGGCGAAATTTTCTGTGCCGTCGTCAGTTGAAGTAGCAGTTGTCTACTTTTTCCTGGGTCGGGTTTTTTTCTCTTCCTTTGCTATGTGATGAGCACAGAGTCCATGTGTATTCGACAACTCTGAAGTTCCCCTTGCGTTCGGACTAACTTAGGCAGTTAGGAACTCCTTTCTCTGCATATGTTTTCGAGTTGGATGAGCTCGTACCCTGTTCGCAGTGAATCTGGTTTTACTTAGGCTTTCAGAATACTGACTATGTCAGCATTCCTGACTCTTTGTGTCTGGTTTGACGCAGTTGGCGGCGCTTTGGTCAGACTTTAAGTTACGGTAACAACAGCGCTGTGCAGAAAATAACTGGAAATCAAAAAGGCCTAGAACACCCAAATACAAGTAAGGAAACCGAAACAGCGATATAGAAGAAACTACTAGTAATCCCAAACGAGAAAACAAACATAGAAGAAATAAGCGCACAACTACGACTGGACACAAAGAAAAAAGAAGTTCGTCCACTAATCCATAGTATAAAACAGACCAAAAATAACAATCTGGAAATAATTACCACTGAAAAAGAAGCAGAGAAACTTGCACAGCTTCCTAACACGCACAGACCAAGAAGAACAAAAATTCCACATAATATACCCGGACGAAAGAAAGATGAAACTGCTATTACTCAGAATACCAAAAGACATCACATGCGAAGACCTAAAAGAAGAAATAAGTTACAAAAAGTACGTTTCAAACAACGAATTCCAGATAGTCAAAAATATCAATCAACAAAACGGACTGTACAATAACTGGATTATTGAAGCCAAAGCGGGAGACTGCAGAAACTTAGTGAAGAAACAATCATTAACACTGCTTTTCCGTCAATACAGGGTGGTAAACTACATCAGAGTCCAACATTGTACAAACCGCCAGGCCTACAATGACCACACCACCGAACACTGCAAATATTACACAGTCTGTGCTACGTGCTCAGAATGCCACGCAACGGCGGACTGCAAAAGCAATGATATATCTTGTATTCACTGCATACGAGAAAGAAGAGATAGAATAGATCACGAAGCCCTCTCCCCGCACTGTCCAGTCTACCAGAGAGAAAAGCAAGAGAGACTGTCAGATTACTATAACCCCCAAAATCGTTATTATGAACCACCCGCAAAATATATCACACAGGCCAACAAAGATAGTAACACAACACACAACTAGTACTTCACCAACGTGAACAACAGACAACTAAACATTGAAAACGAACACAACCTCCACAGTCATAAAAAACAAGAACCCCGAAGTAACGAAAGAACAATCACAAATTGCAAGACATACGAAAACTCCTCAAGAAGAGGAACATCAAGAAGACATAAAAATGACTCAAGGACAGAAAACAGTTATCAAAATCCACAGGAGGTGCTGCCTCCCAGACACCGATAGAGGCAGCCACGCAGGCGTCACAAAAGGCACACACAATTCTCTTGCTTCTCCCCTGAAGCTAGCCCACGTAAATCTACAAAGAAGCAAATCAGCAACAGCAGACCTAATCAACACCCTCTATACAGAAAATTACTCCCATGCATGTGTACAGGACTGCTACACAACAAACGGACGTCCACATGGACTTCCTTTAGGAACACCATGCTACGCTGCCAACAAGAAAAATAGTTTTATCCTGATAATAGACACAAACCTACAGCACGTTAAAGTAAGCCAATCCAACAACTCCGTGTTTGTCAACATCACCACCACAGACGGCACATTCACCCTGGGCTCTCAATATTCACCACCCTCAGCAAACCTGGAAGAGGACTTGAATGACTGGGCAGATATCCCAGGAAAATCCTCCGATTTCCTGCTGCTGGGAGACCTCAACGCACACAGCGCTCTGTGGGGCTACCCGAAAGACAACGAGAAAGGCCATCAGCTAATTTCAAGAATGTGCCAGCATCACCTCATAGTTCTGAATGACCCGCACAGCCTTCCCACTTTTCAAACAGACAGATCACAAGGATGGCCTGACGTTTCCTTGGCAACATTCACTCTCTTCCCAAAAATAGAATCATGGTCAATTGATACAGACCTCAACAACGGAGATCATCGCCTCATCACACTAACGACAAATATAAACATCACAAAGCAAACAGCCAGACGCTACAGAACTAAAAACATTTCTTTCAAGAAATTCAATAAAGAAATAACTCAACAGTCACAAACACACAACATCCAATTCAAAGACATTGACAATCCAGAGCAATTTGACGAAACATACAACAAATACTTATCCATAATTCAAGATACCTGCAACCAACTCTTCAGAACTACAAATCAAAACTACCAACATCCTCCCCACTGGATAAAGAAAAATATAAGAAAGAAAGGGTCATCTACAAAAGAGCAATCCTTGAAACAAAGAGGATGGCCTGGACTTCATTCTCCAACAATACCAGAGATCCATATGGCAAAATAAAGAAGATTGCTTTTCAAGACTTCCACCACCAAGAGATCACAGCCCTAACGTCGTCTACAACAACACTACACACAAAAACTTCTTTTTACGAAGACCTCACCACCTCGATATTTGGCCATTCATTAAAACAAACCACAGACAACTCCCAGCCAGACCCATCAGCTCCACCATTCATAGCACAAGAGCTTAAAACCGCCATCTATTCTTTTAACAAGAACAAAACCCCAGGGCCAGACAACCTCGACCACCTCATAATACGAAACCTACATAAAACCCAGAGCCACTTACTTCTAGAAATGTTCAAAAGCCTTCTACGATTAAATTACTTCCCCTCACAATGGAAAATAGGCGAACTGGTCTATTTTCTGAAAAACAGACGCCCTCCAGCAGAGTTTCGGTCATACAGGCCATTAACGCTTCTCCCAATATTCGGCAAAGTCTTAGAGAAGATGCTCCTCAAGAGAATCCACCACAATCTATCCCATACACCAGACCAACAATCCTCCCAACATGGCTTTGTGGAAGGACGCTCAACCGAAACAGCGTTGAAGGAACTCTTTTCACGGATCGGCCTCAACATACAAAACAAAATGTACACATCACTCATCTCATTAGATTTCCAAAACGCTTTTGACCATCTTCCATGGGACGACACAATCACAGAACTACAAGACCTCAACATAGATACACCTTACATAAACATGATTAAATCGTTTCTTTCTGAAAAAGGAGCACTTCCTCACTGGCAGTCCAACAGAATCCACTGGTTTAGAAAAGGCTGTCTCCAGGTATCTTGTTTGGGACACTTCCTATGGCGCTCCTTCATACAAGGGTTGCTGCGTCTGCTGTGGGCTCACGTATTTCACTTCATAGCATACGCAGACGACCTACTACTGGTTATCAACGGGAACACACGTCGTAACTTAGAAGAATCAGCCAACCTAGCCTTAAAGCTAGTCAGTGCTTGGGCGATACAACATGCCATGACTCTGTCATATGAAAAATGCTCGGTACTCCATATGCGCAAACCCAGACATCTCAAAAGAGCTCCAATCTTTAAAATAGACAATCACTCCAATCCCACCCTCCAATATATAGGAATAACTCTAGATGGCAATCTCTCTTTTCTCCCTCACCTACAAAATAAACGACAAGAAATAATATCTACCACTCAAAATCTATTAAAATTCTCTTCCACAACAAGCCAGATATCTAAACAGATCCTCAAAATCTGGTACAACACTATCTTACTAAAGAAAATCTCATATGGAGCCGCAGCATGGTTTTTCCGCCTCCAGAAAGCCCATGGGCATCGACTCCTATCATCAATTCAAGCCCAATGCCTACTAATGATAACCAGAGCCTATAAGAAAACATCAACAGCGGCCCTGTGCGTTCTAACAGGCATATTACCTCTCCACTTACAAATAGAGAAAGAAGCAATAGCGGGAAACGTCCTCAGACTGCACTCCCCCCGCATAGAAAACCATGACCCAACATTATATCAGAGCAAGACTACCTCATCCCACATACAACCCTACAAGCCCTACATAAGATGGTTAGCGGATGACGAAGAAGATGACACCAATGACATAAAAATTTTTACAGACGGCTCCAAGTCGGAACATGGAACAGCTTACGCTTTCTGTGTATACCAAGACGACACACTAATCCATAAAGCGCAGGCACAACTACGCACAGAAAATTCAGTATACCAAATTGAACTACTCGCCATTAAGGCAGCGGCTTGCTGGGCAGGGTCCTCAGCTTACAACAATCACCTTATCAACACAGACAGTCTTTCAAGTCTTCAAGCCCTACAAGACCTGTCAACAACAGACCTACTAGTAATAGACATTATCACACTTCTTCAATCAACAACAAAAAGAATTTCCTTCAAATGGGTGAAGGGTCACTCCGGAATAAAGGGGAATGAACAGGCAGATCAGCTAGCCAAAGAAGCAACCACATTACCCGGGGTGCACAAACAGTTCATTCCCTTCCCAGCTTCATATCTAAAGAAACATCTCAACGATCAAGCCATTAAAAATGGCAAAGGGAATGGGACTACGCCGACACTGGCCGCTTCACCCATCGCCTTATTCCAAAAGTCACAATAGAACGCCTTCTACACCATAGAAATCTATATTTATTCGCCACCAACCATGGACCCTTCCCAGATTACCTTGCTAAAATCGGCAAAACTGAATCTCCTCTCTGTACCTGTGGTCACAGAGGCAACTCCCTCCATTACACCTTACAATGCACCCTCACCTCCACTCTTCACATTCGCAAGCCATCAACAGTATCTTTCTCATACTGGTTTGCCTACCTGTTGAAGCGACCAGACCTCCTAAACAAAATAATTAGTTGCATAAACATTCTAGGAAGGAACCAGCATCTATTTCAAATGCCTCCACCACACGTAATTGGTGAAATTGAAAACTGAGAGCTAGTTCGGAACATTTTCAGTAACCACCAGCCATGTTACGAAAAGTACCCACATACCTCAACCAACCATCTGTGCAAAATCTCAGCTTCCAGCCCAAAAGCTTGTGTGAAAAACTCATCATTTGTCTCTTTAAAAACATTTTTACGTCCCAGACCACAAACTGTTAACAGCAAACTCCCATAAACTCTTAGGAGATAACAGAAATACACATATTCGTGCTCGCGAAAAACATTTCTCGCTCCCAATCACGAACTGTAAATAATCCAAAAATTTTCTCCCTCATTGTATATAACATTATAGACTATCTTCATCACTTATAGTATTTTTTTATGTTTTGTAAATAATGAAAATTGCACTGACAAATATGTATTCAAATATGTATATGTAACTTTCCAAATCTGAATGTGAATGTGTCGTGTCCTTCCAAGAGCTGGTGTTTGGGGTTTCCAGCTTGATGGCCACCCGTCTCTTTGAATCTCGGTTTCGTCACGAAATCCTGTCTGTGGTAAATCATCAGCTTAGAGGCTTCGTTTCGGAGTTTCCCATTTTGTGCACCAAGTGTTCTCTTTTTTCAGCTGTTGCTACTGGTGGGCTTACAGTCGCACAGACCGCATGGGACCTTGGGGTTGGGGGATCGCTACGCATCTCCCTGTCGGTCCGTTTCAGATCACTCCATCCTGGTTTGGTAAACTCTTAGTTTACCTTATATCCAGTCATTCCAGGAAACACTATGACACTTGTAGAGCAGAGACATGCATTTTGGTAGCCCATTTATTGAAATCCATCTAGACAGAGTTGCCAAGTCTCCGGCTTTTTGGACACCAGTATTTTAGTACAAAAAATGTTGTTTTATGTAATCGGAACAATCTGCGATTTAAAAGAACAACATTTTCTCTAAGATAATACTGGTGTGCTAAAAGCCGGAGACTTGGCAAGTCTGCATCTAGCCGTTCCCATTTTATCAGCGAATAGTGGAACTTTTATTTTCCACGGCCTTATCGTAACGAAACGGTCATAAAAAGAAAACAGTATCGTCCTAAATCCGAATACGTCTCCAGCTTCACTTGTGACCACCAACTCTTTCGTTCAGCAATTTTTACGTTCTACCGTCTCTTACAGTTCTTCTACACTGTAAAAATTAACCGTCAAGACATTTTTCTCCATTAATAATGATTGATCATTTCCCATTTTTATTGGTTCATTTTCTTTCAATTCCTTTATAAATCTGAAATCGAAACTAAAATTTTGAAATCAAATTCTCAAATGACGCAGCATTGGCGGCAACTGTGTCGGCAGTAATTGCTCCGTTTCTTGACGGAATTTTCAGTTTGTCCGTCTTCCCTCAGTTCAATGAATATTCTTCAATCGAAGCTGAAAACAAAGGGCGATTCTCCTTTTGTGAGCTAAAATTAACCAGATAGCCTTCACTCTAATCACAAAAATTCCGTAAAATCACGCAGGATTTCAGTCAGCTCTGCTACTAAATTTTTTTCCCCGATTTTTTTTTTTTTTTGACGAAATTTTATTTTTAATTTTACTGTATCATTATAAACTATCCTGCTTGTATGAAAACATACGCATGTGCATAGATGTATACTGAAAAAAATTCTTTTACTGGAAATACAGTTTTGCGTGTGTCTTGTATTCAAATATTAAAAACATCATTAACCGCTTGAAGCTGATTTTAATTAAAATGTCAAAATAAAGAAACTCAGAAAAATATAAATTAACCAACATTCTACTTTTTTTAAATGACTCGCTGGGTCGTTTAAACGTTTGTTTAACCACCATTTAAGAATTAAATGGAAAACTGCGTGCTAGAATAAATAGATACAACTCATATGTTAAAAGCACTATAAAGAAGAGTTTGATATGCGCAGGAAATTTAGTTTTAATATCTTCTTGTTGTTTTAAAACAATATTATTTCAAAACGAAACATTGCTAAAATATTAAAACATATTTCTATAAGATTTAAAGCGTTCTATCTAAAAATAAGATGTGTAATATCTGCTTCCTTTTTTATTTCAGATATGTAAAATGAAACAAAAAAAAATTCCCTAAAGATATTTGCATTTAAAATTTTATTGACACAAAATTATTTGCATTTGCCTAGATTGCAAAATAAAAAAAGACCAAACATTTCAATAATTAGATGAAAAAACTGTAAAGAGAGTGAAATATATCCAAAGCGATTAAAAAAGTATTTAAAAAGACTGAAAAAATTGTTTTTACAATCGAAAAAAAATGTTGACTCCAATTTTAAAAATGTTTCAAAATCCAAAAAGATTAAACATAAAAATAAATAATCTTTCTTTTCTATAGAAGGGTAGTACATAAAAGAATTTTTTTCCTTTCGAAATATTTTTTTCAGTGAAAGTCAATCTAATTCATTAGATATTTATAAAATATACATTTTTTTTAACGAAAAAGAGAAAAAAAACGAAATGTAACCGTTCGAAATGCTCAAAGCAGCTGTATTTCTTTTAGGAAATTGAACTGCACTTTTTTGCTGTCACTTTTAGCAGCTAAGTTAGTTTTATAAAAGTGATAGTTTTGAACCTCTGTCGAATTAAAGACCGGAAAAAAAAGACGAAAGTTCTACGGCTAGAGGATGAATTGTGATAAACGCAGAATTCTGTAATTTTTGATATTTTTATTTACAGTAGCATCGAATTTGCATTTTTGTATGAAATTATTTAGCATTTCAATTTAGTTTTCTAACCCTTTTCATTATTGTTTAGGTTTTTATTTAGCTTTTTATTATATTCATTGTGATTTTGGGCTCAACGTTCACTATACAGAAATTGAATTTTCGCTACAAAATGGACTTTTTGAAAACTGAATCGCAGAATAATATTTTCGAAAAAGAAGCAAGAACGAAAAACCATGCATCAGGCATAGATTATGAAACGCTTTCCAACACTTACAGGATATTATTAAGAAATTTAGGTGCGTTCGTAATTGTATAAATACCTAGCACCTATAGTTGCCGTCTGGTCCGTCCGTCTGTCTATCCGTCCGCATATAACAGCGCAAAAACTACCCTACCCAATGGTCTGAAATTTAATATATAGAATCGTTGTAGAATTTTGTCGAGTCATTTCAAATTTTATGAAAATCGAATCAAAACAAAAAGATATTCATAAGAGTTTTCTATTAAATCCTATCATACGTAATGTATATAGTAAAAGTGCAAGCCATGTGACTGAGGAAAACTAATACCACATCTTTCCCATATTCCAAGTGGTCATTTTTATTCAAAATGATTTTTTCGAATAAAGATGCATAAAAGTTACATTTTTACAAAGATCGTTCAAAAAAATGGTTTGCTTGAGAGATGAGTTCCATTCAAAAATGTATAAATTCTGAGATAAGTTCAGTGAAAATTAGGTTAACAGCCAAATATCTCAATCCATTAAAGTAAATACACAAAAGGTTCATTCATCGTGAGTCAATAAAAAATATTCAACCAGAAAGGTAATCATTCGCAAAGCAAGATTTTACAGCGCTGTCTGGTGTAAAAAAATTGCATCTGTAAACATGGCATACGTAATAAGAAAAAAAGGCATCCTCACTTCGCTCATAGCAGACGCTATAATTTATTTCACTGAAATAATAACAATGATTTTTTTTTACATTGTAAAACTACTTCTAGCACGAAACGAACACACCTCACTTGTCACGTTTAATGTTCAATTTCCAACTTGTTTCCGCTAGAATGAAATTAGATATCTAAATAATCTTAGTAAAAATCCATTTTCAGCAATTACAGTCCATATCAGATAACGTGTGCAAAGTCTTTCGTATAACCCTGTATGCTATCTAGAGAATATATACACGCCACCTCATACACTGAAAATGAGATCAGTTTTAAAACACATATCACAACTGAAAACGCACTTCCAGCAATTATCCCTCATAGACTGTAACCCAATTCTTTTGTATAGCCCTGTAAATGAAGGATAAATGCTATGCACACTATACTCTACAGTAAGCACCTCAAAATTTTTTCCCAATAAATCAATATGTTACAGAATTATTTTGAGTGTCCTACACACTTCATTTTCAATACCAAACTTTTTACATTAAACCTCAATAACATGTCAAACTTTCCTTGCAATCCGAGTTTCGGGAGTTAGAGCAGAGACAGACAAACCGAATTCATAAACATTTTTCAACGATGTTGGAAAGTGTTAAAAAAAGAAAAAGAGAGAAAAAAAACACAGAAAATAGAAAATTGCCATAAGATTAAAAAAAATACGCGTGTGTTTATAGATAGATTAGTTTACTAAATAAATTAAGGAAGTAAAGCTTTTGTTACATTTTACTTTAAAGTATTCAACAAAATTTAAAAAAGTAAATCAATTTATACAGGATCAATAAATCAATAAATACAAGATCTATATTAATAAAAGAAAGGTGTTTTTCGGTGTACATTTTTTCTGTTGGTCTATTTCGTACTAGTTTTCGCGCTTTCCGTTTTTTTCTGCAGTTTTAAACTGTCATTCACGTGTCCGGGATGGAAATACCAAAAAAGAAAAAATATCAACAGATATTTCTTTTCTTCTTTCAACGGCACTTTTGATTAAAAAAATAATATTTACTATTTAAAAAAAATTCTGGAAGTCGTTTAACGCATTCGCCGGAGAAATTTTTTCCCATTCTCAGTGACTTCCCAGATACCATTTCGCATTTTAAGAGAATTGCGCTTTCGATTAATTTGGGTGGGGAAGGATGATAATTTTTGCGCAATACGTGAATGGAGGATGATAAGCGGGTTTCTTTTCTCTCTGTGTTAAAAAAAGTCATAATTTAATATATCCTCAGCTTTGGGCCGATTTCGATGATATTTTTATACTGATTTTTTTTGTTCTATAACTTTTCCTAGGGAATTTGTCGTCCGAATTGAAAGTGCAATATATCTAAATGTCAGAAATGAGATCGACAATCACTATAACGCCAGCCCCTTAGTTCATATGGAAATATTTTCTTTTAATAGATATAACATTATACGAATTAAAGGTTTGTTTGAAAAAACAGACCAGAGCGTGCGTAAAACTCCTGGTACACGCTGCCGAGGGTAATGACGCCCCCAACTCTAGGTCCATTTGGTAGATTTCCGCTTAAAATTATAAAATCATACAAATGCGAAGTTGTACGTTGCCGAAGGCAAAGGTTCCCCCGAAATTAGTTTCGCTTGAGAATATTTTAGTTGTTAAATATAAAATCATACAAATTCGAAGTTCGTTTACAAATACAGACCAGAACGTGCGTAGCACACCTGGTTGTGCGGGAACCGAATTCCATGTTCGTTTAGATACACTTTTCTTTAAAAATAAAAAAACATAGAAATTTGAAGGTATACGCTGATAAGGTATACGCAGTGTTTTGCCAACACTAAATCACTCTCGGAGAAAATTTTCTGAATTTGACACAGATTTTAGGTATATTTAAGGATTTTGCCCCGGACCAAGGCAGCACCAGCCATGTTACCTAATATTAAAATAAAGTTATGCTCATTAAAACAACTAAACTAATTTTCAAAAGATTAAATTGTGAAATCTTTAAATTAAATTGATAATACTAATATTAATTTAAACGAGGGAAGCTTATTGTGGATTCCGAAGTAAATGTTTTGTTAAGCAAAATGTATGAAATTATTAGCCAAATCAATGATCTTTACCATATTCAAATGTAGTTTAGAACTCATTCTTTAAAAACCCGGCAGAACATAATCGTATAATTAGAATCATACAAATCAAAAAATACCATTTTGCGCATATTCCCAAGCAACATATTTTTTAACTTAACTTATGTTCAACAAACTTATGTTCACAATGAAAAAACAAAATGACAAAACAAAAAAAAAATCACATCTACAACATCTGATTCTGATGCATCTTTTTCTCGAGAACTAATGAAGCGATTTCTATTCCCCTTTTTACTTTCTTCTATCTTAACAAGAAGAAAGTATTGGATTCATGATAATTTTCTACTACCGGTTTTCGACGGATTTATACGTTTTTGAAGGTCCTGAACACGATTTGACTATTTTTAGAAAATGTCTGTCTGTGACTCTGTCTGTCTGTATGTGACAAAAATTTTGTGGGCACTCAATCTCAAGAACTAATGCTCGGAATTTAATAAAACTTTATATTCAGTTAGTCTCTGATATAAATTGGTGCTGATTAGTTTATGGTAAAAATCGCCAAGCAGGTGGCGCTGCTATGCAGCATTTTTCGCGATTTCCGCAATAGCTCTATATCAAGACCTAATGCTCGGAATTTAATAAAACTTTATATTCAGTAAGTCTCTGATATAAATTGGTGCTGATTAGTTTTTGGTAAAAATCGCCCAGCAGGTGGCGCTGCTATGCAGCATTTTGAAGGATTTCCGCAATAGCTTTATCTCAAGAACTACTGCTCGGAATTTAATAAAACTTTATATTCAGTTAGTTTCTGATATAAATTGGTGCTGATTAATTTTTGGTCGCCCAGCAGATCGTCCTGCTATGCAGCTTTTTGCAGGATTTACACGATAGTCCTATATCAAGAACTAATGCAGGAATTGAATAAAAGTTGAGTTTCAGTGATATAAATTGGTGCAGATTCTTTTTAGTGTATGCGAAACCTGTGTAAGATAGAAGAAAGTTTTGGGGATTGACACATCCGACTAGTTTTTCCTTTCTGTACTTAATTTAGGAATTGTTTGTTCGACAAAAAATAATCATCAAAAATGCAATAAGCTGCAATATTAAAAAACCTACTTTATTTTTTTTTGCGAAATTGTAGGTGTAGCCGTATTTTCTTTATAGTCTACCAATATATATAGACTTTATATAGTCTTTATAGCTGCTACCAAAACTGTTAAGAAAGATGTATTAAACTCCCTCCAGTAGTTCCCGAAAAAGATATATCCCTGTCAGCTGCTCTATATGTGATTTCGAATTTTCTGCAGCTCCCTTTAATTACAATGTGTAAGATTACCAAGCACGACTTACTGGATGTGCGATAAATTCGTTAAAATTTTAAAAAAATAATTAAAAATGAACAAATGATGCAAAAAAAAAAATCGCGGTTTTCAAGAATGGGATTAGAAGGAGATAGGTTTTTTTTAAGAACAAAAAAGTTGTGGTTAAAAACATTACCGATAGATGGCGCTACATGCATAATATGAAGCGGATGTATGTAAATTAGGCTTATAGTAAAAGACCCAAAGACCCATTTCTGCGAAGCCTCTGACAAGCTTCAGTATGAAACAGGCTATTTTCTCGTCTTTAGTCATCTTGCAGTGCGGAATTTTCGCAATCCGCCAGTTGCTGATTCCCTGTTCTTCTAAAAGAGTTTAACCTACAGCGCTTGATCGGGTAACGATAGTATACTGCTGACGTCGAATGAAGAATCTGTTTATATTGAGGGGTTTTATAGACAGCCTGATTTGCATCCATCTGCTTCATATTATGCGTATGCAGCGCCATCTATCGGTAATTTTTGAACCAATTTTTTATCATTAAAAAATCCATTCTCCCTCTAATCCCATTCCTGCAAAACGGCAGTTTTTTGGCACCATTTGTTTTTTTTAAATGATTTTTAAAAATAAAAACAAAACGCATGACATATGCTACTTAATGTTTGCATATTAAATTTTAGAAAAAAATCGGATTTTTTCATTTGGCACAAATCTAAATTCTAATTAAAGCAGCGAGTTGAATTAGGTGACGAATGCTTTGAAAATTCCCAATATTTCAACGGAATGATTACTAGACGATATAGCTAAGGAAATGAAAGCAGGAACTTCAATTTTTGTCAGGCCATCTAACATACGTTGAGCGTTAATGAGCTTAGCTCGATTCAAAGCAACATTTTTTTTTCGACTGCTTGCAGATAATTCTCTAAATCATCAGCGCCTAATTTATTGTTTTAATTAAAGAAGAAGAGCTATTTGCTCGGAGAAAAGCTTTTGGAGTTTTATAGTAAATAAAATGGTTTGTTTCTTATTTCTGGCAGGGCTTAAGAAATGCAGGTAATATTCATGGTGCCGTTTTTGAGATCATTACGGCATGCATGCATTAAAAGGATAGCTTAGGAGAAAACACGAAGAACATCGAGATGTGATCATTTTTTAAAGGAAGATCATTTACCTGTATTTCTCTTTTTAGGAAATAGCATAAATGAAACTTTTTCAGTCATTTGTCAGGTTCATTTTTATTTTTAGTATGGGGATTTTAATTTGTAAGGCGGAAGATACATGATTTTTAAAGTATTTTCTTTCTCAATGAAGAATCCATTAAACTAAACTGTATTTTTTTCCCACTCAACAAGTATATTTATCTCTATTTTGACAATTTTTTGTGTGTAAAATATATAAAAACTGTTGACGGTATTCATATTTTAACATCAAGTTTAAACCAGTGTACGACTTGGCGAGGTTCAGGATTGTACTTCGTCAAGTCATCTGAAATGAAACAAGAACAAAACTAATCGTTGGGAACACCGTAATACTTACCCATCATGGATATGCATAATATAAAATATGAAACTAAAACATACGAAAACTATTTATAAAATGCATTGCAATTCGAATAAAATCGTGGCTGGATAACGTCATAAATTTTAAAGGCTCTATTACTGAATTGCGTAAAAGAAACATCCTTATAACTCCAAAATTGAAAATCCTATTAACTAACGGTTTACTGCGTCGGATGAAGCGTCTCATTTTCCAATTGAAATATATCTTTGAATTGAAATTTGAATAAAATACAGGGTCATGAAAAATCGAAGAGTGTGGCAAATAGGATTACAAATATCTCGGAAACTCATTAGCCGTCGACTTCATTCTTCATGCAAAATTTATGTTTTTTATTGTCTTTTATACTCGTTCCTCAAAATAAACAATTTCGAAAAATTGTATGTATCTTTTATCAGAAAGAATATTTCGAGAGTCCGAAAAAAATAGTTCCGGATAATCGAGGTTACTGAAATTCAATAAGCTTCTTCCCATTATTACATACTAAGCACATAACAAATTTACAGTCTCTATCTCCATTTGTTCGGGATATAGAGTGCAGACACACAGACGTACAGACAGACGGTCGGCAATTTTTTTTTTCTAAAAATATGTTTTTCGGAATCTCCAGTGTCTGAAACGTGTAAATCCATCAATTTTTTTTTTCAATTTTCAAAACGATTACAAGATTTGCCCTGATAGGTAAGTAAAAATCATGCGTTAATATAGAATATGAAACACTTTCCAACACTTCTAGAATACTTTCACAAAACTGCGCCATTTAATAAGGTGAAAGAGGATGGCTAAATAAACAGGGTCAAGGTCAAACCGTTTGGTTTAAGCTCAATTAACCCTGCCCAGAAATATTGGCTAAATAAACAATTTGGAAAACGCATAACGCATTTGAAAACCCAATTTCAAGATTTACCATCAACAGTCGGAAAAATATTCGAATTCTGTTGTTCAGCCCTGTATAGGATCTGTAGATTTGTATCTATACTACAGAGGATGCTAAAATTTAGTTCAATTAGGAAACGTATCGTTCAGTTGTAAATTTCTATTCAGTAATTTCCAGTTTTAAACGGAAACGCACTCAATATCTTTTGTGTATATCTGCTATAGAATTTGTGCACACCAAGTAATAGATTTTTCATTAAAAAAAACTTTCCGTAACTCCAAACGCACTTCTAGTAATTATTGTTAGTGTAACTGAATTCCATGTAAACGTATATGTAGATTTCCATGTATGTCCATGTAAATGTTATTCTATAGAAAAGCACCTCAATGATTTGATTCAAATGCTATAACATCATTAAAATACCCCTCAAGCGATTTTTCCTCATGGACCGTAATGTAACAGAATTCGTTTGAGCGTCCCTGTAAATGAAGTTTCATCGCTACAAACTCCATTTTCAATACCATTTATGGCATAGATATATCGATAATATATCAATAATAAGCTCATATATCAATTTCATAGCAATCCGAGTCTATTTAAGACCACGGACAGATGGCAACCATACGGCAGACAAACAAACAAGCCGAATTCATAAACACTTTCCAACTCATGTTGAAAAGGTTTTAAAACGAAACTGTTTTTTTGCCAATGACATTTGGGAGGCCATGAGCCTACTTTTCTCAACATTCCCACTGAAACGAATAGCGCTTGTTTGAAAATCGAACTACGGATTCTGCGTTTTAGTAACTTTAAAGTCATTGAAAAATATTTAACAATTCATTTTTTTAACATTTAATAGGTCCACGTTCCGGAACAATTACTTTTCAAACCTGACCTTTTTTTAAAAATTTGATAATCTGTTTATAGGTTTGAACTCTACCGCGTAATGCAAACATTGTTTTGAGTAAAACGATTTTGCAGTTTTATGAAGTCGTAGCAGACGTAGAGTGTCGGCAAAGGACCGTAACTTCGTAAATAATTTGAATAATCCAACATCGTTTCAGGTACATATTGTACACACTTGAGGAATACAAATAATGTAAAATCAAATCTATTTCGTTTTCACAGAAATACCAAGCGAATGTACATTCAGATTAATGTACATTCAGCAGTACATTCAGATTAAATTATCTTTTTTTTTAACTTTCGAGAAAGCATTTGAAAGCTTCAAAGTTTTTCACGCGGGCTTGCATATGTAGTATAGCATGTAGTCTGCATAGCAGTCTTTAACTCTTTCAAAAATGCTATTCGCATGGCGAAAATAGCACTTTAATTTTAATTCCGAACTGCCAAATGGCACCCAACATTTTAAAAGAAAATTTTGCTGTCGTAATATACGTGAAGAAAAGCTTTTAATACTTTTCAAATGAATATGTTCTTAAAATAGGGTGTTATTCGACTATTTCGACATTTTTGCAGCAAAAATATTTTACCGCTGAAAGGGTTAATAACGAGGCTAACGAAAAAGACAGGCTACCGCGGTGCATTCCACTTATCTTTTTTTACAGACCGGTAGAGTGACGTGATGCTCTTTTCGTACACCGGCATTGGTGCATTCGGGCATCACGTGACTCTCGCGGTCTGTAAAAAACGATACGCGTAAAGCACCGCGGTAGCCTTTCTTTTACGTTAGCCTCGGTTAATAACACACGCTTTGTTTTAAGTCGATCGGTGATTGAAAAAGTTACATAAATCCACTTTTTCTTTTCGAAATGCGTTTTTTTGTTGCACACGTGTCCTTTAAGGTAAGCTCAGGTATGTAGGCAAAAGTTAGACAGATTTATGGATCTGTTACACCGCAGAATAGCCGTTTATTGCAAATACAGTATTAGACAATGACAATACAAAGATATATCCCAATGACCAACAACACAACAGAAGAATAGTGGGATTGAACACGATGATAAATGGGACTTTTTCCTTCATGAATAGCTGTTCCTTTTTAATACTATTACTTCCGAACTGTAATATATTACGATTTAATAAAGCGAATAATACTCTTCGAAAATAGTGGTATTCAAATTCCGTAATATTTGGTACCTATGCACTCCTTAAGATTTTAACGCAAATGATTTCCAATTATGTCTATTTAGAAAGTACACAATAGAATTATGATTTATATGTTTTTCTTGTATTATATGAAGGAAACTAAATATCATTGACCGAAAAGAAAACATAAATCGAAAGGTTTGTATTTTAAATGTTGTAAAAATAAATAACAGATAACCGACAAACATAAACTATATAGCCAAAAATCACTGGAAACTTTTGATTGTGTTGAATATCTTCTAGAACTTCGGAAATATAAAGAAATGTTTGACCCCATATTTTCAGCGAAGGTTTTGATTATTTCGGATCTCTCTGGTAAAATAAAATACTTCAAATGATCTGACTATCTGAATGTATGTAAGAATAGCAGCTATAATATAAAGGTCTACATTTGACAATGAAATTTCGGCTTTGCGATTTTCGCTACTGCATTTTTTAAAATTTCTAAACATCGCACATTTGCAAGTTTTACACCGTTACATAGGAAACAAAATTTACTTTCAAATGCAATTCGGTGGAAAACTGTACCTTAATTGATTAATTTATTATGCCTTTTAAAAAAGTTTTCAAACATGAATTTTTTTTTTTTTTTTAGTTTCTAATGCAATTATTCTTCCCTGTTGCCACACCCTAAAAATGGCACAATATTTTTAAAAAAATGTTAAAACGTGTACTTTGTTTTTATAAGCCAATAACAACTCACACTCAATCGGTATATTTTTTTGTTCTTTTGAAATTGACCTCATTATAATTAGAAAATGCGCATTTTTCATATATAAATAAAAAACGATAACTATAATAAGTGACTTAAAATGATGTAGTTCCTTAATTTAATTTTATTTGAAGTTAAACATCTACTTTAATACAGATGTTTCAATTTCATGTTAACAATTTAAGAAAAAAGAAAAAAAAACATGCATGCTACGAGGCTAACGAAAAAGACAGGCTACCGCGGTGCATTTCCCTTATCTGTTTTTACAGACCGTTAGATTGACGTGATACTCTTTTCGTACACCTGCATTGGTGGATGTCGAGCATCACGTGACTCCTGCGGTCTGTAAAGAAAGATATGCGTAAAGCACCGCGGTAGCCTTTCTTTTTCGTTAGCCTCGTGAATGCTAGATATGACGTCACATTACATTAAAGGTTTTCAATTTGACGTCCAACTTACTCTAAATAAATGGTAGCTATGTTTTATTTCATTCTTCGATTGTATACTAAAGCCATATCTTATAGCTATACGTTTATTTAGCTAAGTATTCCGTTTGTTTAGATGCAGTGGTATCACTTTCTATGTTATTAATAATTATTTTCCTTTTCAAACAAAACTTCATGACTGATGACACGACTAAAGAAAATGGCATCCCTTTCATCTAATCATTAAAGATTTCAATTTAAAACTGATGTTTTATAATGAGTGGAAACACTCTTTCTCTTCTCAAATTAATGCTTATTACTACCCATAAAGAGAAGGCTTTAGTTTTATGCCTCAGTAACATTTCAGTAAATGCTACACTATTTAGATGCATTTATAGCATTTTCCCAATTTTGTCAGGGAAATCGCATACATAAAATTATACACGCAAAAGAAAACATGCATTCTAATTTTAAAAGTTGAAATATAGCACATTTGCAACAAAATACTAATTGTTTTAAATTTCAATTTGGCGACCAATAAGAAGCGCTTCGCCAGTCTAGATGAGTTTAAGCACGGAAGAGAAAAAAGTAAAAATTTTCAAATGTCTGGCTAGCTTTCCTTTAATTCATTTTATTCACTTTCTCCTCCGTGCTTAAACTCATCCAGAATGTCTAGCTACCTTTCTTTTAATTCATTCTCTTCATTTCTCCCTACCATTTTCTCATCCGTACTAACAGACTGGCGGAGCATTTCTTATGCGTCTCCTCAGTCACATGGGACTCCTGACTCCGTTGTTGTTTTTAAACTCTCGTCGCCATTCCACCTCGCCCGCGAGCATACTGACATGGCCTAAACATTTACATCTGCTTTTAATCTTTTTAACTTTGGCACTGATGATGAAGCTTTAGTTGCTCCGAAACAGCTGTTTGCTACTTTATATGTATTTTATTTGTGCTATTTTTACGTTGATCCTTTATTTTAACATGACGGCACAAAGTTCAATCATCCCATTTAAATAGTTGAAAAGTGTTTATGAATTGCGTTTATATGTCTGTCAATCTGTCTGCCGTCTGTCCGTGCTCTAACTCGCGTCAATAGACTCGGATTGCCATGAAATTGATATATGTTATTGATGTTTACTATGGCTTGTTCGGTATTGAATGAAGCATTTCTAGTTCATTTACAGGGACATTAAAATGAAGTCCGTTACATTACGGTCTATGGGGTAAAATCGTTTGCGGTATATTTTAATGATGTTAGACTATTTCAAATATATTGAAATTGATATGTATCACTGAGGTGCACTACAAGATGTTTAATATAGAATAGGGTATGCATAGCATTCATCGTACATCGACACTCAAAATAATTCCGTTACATTACAGTCTGTGGGGAAAAATTGTTTGTGTTGTAATTTTAATATATTTTATCCTATTTCAAATATGTCGAAATTGATATATATCACTTGTTGCACTACCAGATGCTTACTATAGAAAAAGGTGTGCATAGCATTCATCGTTCCTTTAAAGGAAAACACAAAATAATTCGGTTACAGTACTGTTTATAAATAATAATTGTTGGAAGTGTGTTTTCAATTGTGGTAATAATGATACTGGTTCGAATCCAAGCTTGGACACTTTTTTCAAGCCTGATTTAGCAAAAAATTACAGGCGTTTGTACAAAATTGTATATATGTCTATACATTGATACTGATTTAAAGACAGTTTGCGTCTCATGCTTGTGCCGCGGATTCGTAGCCTTGACAATTTATAATAGGGAGGAGTGCCTGCCAGGCTGGATATCGTCCATGTGTCTTACTGGGAGAGCGCGTGCAGTGCTAATTATCCTGGTTCGAATCCAGGCTTGGAAAATTTTTCACTCTGGTTCAGCAAAAAATCAACGATTATAAATTCATCAATAAATATAAATCCATCAATAAATTCATTTCTATAGGCGTATGCTAATCCTGTTAAAATTATATATAAATTTAAACTATACCTGTACCCATGAAGAAATGAGCAAGACGCGTTAACCCTTTAGAAAGCAATGGTGTGAAAATTAACCAATGGTTTGAAACTACTATCCTAAAGAACTAGAAAGAGTTCAAAATCTATTTATTCCAAATAATCCTATATTTTTAAAAAATATTGGACCTATATTTTGCAAAAAATGATGCAAACTCAAAATTGTTAAGTTGAAATTAAGAAATATTTTCCTGGACAGTGTTTTCTAAAAGATGTTGGAAGTAGCATTTTATGAAACCCCAAAATATAATAAATGAAAAGAATATTCGTCTTCATCTAAATTGAGTTGGAAGAAATATTGGAGTTTCCTTTTATTTACAAACTTTATAAGAACATTAAAAGTTCCCTAGCGAAATCTTTTGTATCATTCCTTGTGGAAATAAATAATTGTATAAGATGTCGTGCACACCCGTCTAAAATCCTCTTCCCATATCTTTCCCCCCAATCATTTGAACTCAGCAATTTATTAAGCTAAATTCTTTGTCTCCCTGCTTAAGCTATTTCCATTTCATTTTCATAGAGCTGCACTTCAATTTTAGATGAAGAACTATCTATTTTGGGTTCTTCCCTAAAAGCCTGCAATCATAATATCATTTAGTCTCCCTTAAATACCTCCACCTACTTTAACTTTGGATTTCTCCCTTTGCAGTTCCCTCGATCATTAGTCATGTCCCCCTCCTTATTTCACTCATTTTCCTTTCTCTTTGTAGAATGGTCATAAATTGCCGCACAGAAAATGTTTTCATTTCAGATATTTCAAACATTTCCATTCTCCATACGATGAAAAACGCAAATATTATCATCGTTAGAAATGGGGTTTGAAATCATTAGAAATATTACAATAGAAAACATTTAAATTTAAAATGCTTTACAAAATTATGTAATAAAATCACTTATTAACCTTAAACTAAAGATGGGATGATAAAAGGCTTAAAATTACATTTTAAAAGAAAGATGACATGTTTCATACGACATCTTTAAGACAGTAATTAATAAGTAAACAATTTTCGCATTTTTTTTTTTGAATGATAAACATAAATCACGAGATCACATGTATAATTAGCAAACAGGTGCTTGAAAGGGACAAACTGTAAACGTGAAAAACATTATATTCTTATTCCTTTTATAATTTGTATAAATTTTAGGTAACTGTACCATCTCGTGGCAAATTTTCGGCAACTCTTTTGAGTTATCTAAAATTTGGAACGAGGTGATTTACAAATTGAAAAAGCAATAAGTAAAATAATAATTTTCACGTTTACTGTTTGACCATTTTAAGCACCTGATGGCATTCTACATGTGATCTCGTGATTTATGTTTATAATTAAAAAAAAAATTAAGTTTGTTTATCTTTTACGATCTTGAAAATGTTGCCGTTTGAGCGCATGAAACATGTCATCTTTCTATTAAAAGGTATGTCCAAGCCTTTTGTGTAATGTTTTATCCCTTTAGGCATTCGTTTCTATAAAAATAGTATAAAAATACTTGAGTATAAAAATACTTTGCTTTCTTTAAAAAACTTTAAATTAAATTGCTAAGAATTATTGATTCAGGAGAATTTGAATTGAGAATATTCATTTGAAGTTTTCGCCAATTTTCTTACGACTTCCAAAGAAGCTTCTAGTATTCCGTTTGTATGCTTTTCTTATGTATGTTCATTTTCGAACGTTGGTCAGATTTTCCTACTTTGTTTGAAAGGTATTTTTTCTGCAGTATTTTTATCCTATAAAATGGATGTGTTTGTCTGACTGTCTTCATCACTTCCTTTGTCTTTCATTTTCGTCCAAATTGATTAATCGTCACGCATTTTGAGTATGGTGTATACAGTACAATGCGTTTTAAAATAGTCTCTCACTCTCTCTGTATATATATATTGACAAGGCTACTAAAAACTTTTAATATATACATCGTCTACTTCGCATCAAAATAAGCAATATTGGTAAAAATGAGATTTAAAATGCACATGGATTTGTTGCATTAGTTTGGGTAACCCGATTTTACCCAAACTTGTCCGGAATCTCGGGTCAAGTTACCAATAATATTTATCGTTACTATTCGGGATGACTAATTGTTTCGGGTTCGGGTCGGTTTTGGGCAGGGTTTTGACTTTTTCCTTTGATAGCCATTTTTACTTTATTCTGTCTTTACAAGAAGAAAGTATTGGATTCATGAAAATTTTCCGACCTTCGGTTTTCGACGGATTTGTACGTTTTAAAAGGTCCTGAACACGATTTGACTGTTTTTAGAAAATGTTTGTCTGTGAGTCTGTGACTCTGTCTGTATGTGACAAAAATTTTGTGGGCACTGTATCTCCAGAACTAATGCACGAAATTTAATAAAAATTTATATTCAGTGAGTCCCTGATATAAATGGGTGCTGACTAGATTTTGGGGAAATTCGTCCACTAGGTGGCGCTGCTATGCTGTATTTTTCGCGATTTCCGCAACGCTCTATCTCAAGAACTAATGTACTTATTTTCATCAAACTTCAGATTCATATAGACCTTGACATAAAAAGACGCTGATTACGTTTAGATGTAGATATCCCAACAGGTGGCGCTGCTATACCACTTTTATCATTATTTTGACGATAGCTATATTTCAAGGAGGAATGCTCGGAATGTCATCAAATTTCAGATTCTGTTAAACCTTGACATAAATAGATGCTGCTTACGTTTGGATGTAAATAGCCCAACACATGGCGCTTCTACGCTACTTTTGTTCCTGATTATCATGATAACTATATCTCAAGAACTGATGCACGGATTTTCATCCAACTTCAGATTCAGTTAGACGTTGTCATAAGTTGTTGCCGATTAGTTTTTAGTCTAAATCTCCTAACAGGTGGCGCTGCTATGCTATATTTTGCAGGATTTACACTATTTTAGCAATAGTCATATCTCCAGAAGTAATTTAATAAAACTTTCGATTCAGTTAGACCTTGATATAAATTGGTGCTGATTCTTTTTTGTGTACGTGAAACCCGTGTGAGATAGAAGAAAGTTTTGGGATTGGCACTTCAAAATAAATTCCACAATAGCGCTTAAGAAGAAATAAAACTATATATCTGAATATAAATGAATATGGGAAGTTTATTTTAGAGACACTATTACAGAGTATATTTTTCAGAATTAAAATAGGGATTATTTTCCATTTACTTCGTGCTTTGAGTCGTAATAACTGCATTCGTTACCGATATTTAAAAGTCTAGTGCTCCCAAAGCTCCTGCCTGTCGCTATTTAAGTCATTACGTCGAAAAACTTTTTCAGTACTCTCCAAAGTAACTAATTTTCTCACTAATAGCATCTGTCCAATTGAATATATGTAATCCTACTTTCATGGTGCCAGTGTACAAGTGTACAAGTTGCTGACAAAACTGAAACGCCACTTGTTTCAGGAAAATACAATTATACCGACAATAAATTTTTTTTATTTAAAAAATCCCATGTCATGTTGCAAGTTTCTGTAAAAATCATATCTTGCTACTGCCTATACTTTCGAATTAGTAAATTTTTATTTATTTATTTTTTGTGATTTTTGGATCACTTGTAACATAGACTCTTCTGAACAATATAACAAAAATATCTTTTTATGTTAGAATTTGGTGTTGGGTAATAGGAATTCACAAATTATCTAAAACGAATTAATTAATAATTGTTGAAATCAAATGCATTTCAAATCTCGATGTGAAGCAAAATTTCGACGGCTTCATTCATTAGAATAGGAAACTTGAAAATTAGCTTACCATCGATATACAAATAATGAATGTTCAACATATACACTGGTGTGCAAAACTTAAGCAACAAACACAAAATGCTAATTTCTGAACACGTGAGTACTCAAAAGGAAATTCTATAAACAGCAAGTGTAGAAAAGAGTTACTACAATAACAGCACGGCCAGTCGATGTCAAGTCCCCTTGACGTCACATATGGTTAGAGCTGTCACAATCGCTACAGTGAATCAAAATAGGGGATATTTCACTGTCTCATTATTACTCTCAAATTATTTTTAACACTGTAAAGTTACTGTGACTGTCGCTTTGTGATGGGTCACTAGGTGACATTACAGTGAAGTCACCTTGTGATTCTCATGTCACTGTCAGTTCAGGACTGAACTTTGAAGTCATTGTGAGCATTGCATAGTGATGAGTCGCCAAATAATGTCACAATGAAGTCGCATGGTGACTTTCCGGTGATCGACACTCTATTGTGAAGTCATCATTGCACTCCTTTGTGAAAAGTCACCAGATGATTTCATTTTTTGTCACTTGGGAACTCGTCACAGAACAGCTACCATGATGACTTTACAATGGAGTGTCAAAATGACAGTCACATGAGAGTCACAAGATGACTTCATTGTACAGTCACCAGGTGGCTCGTCAAAAAGTAGCAGTCATGGTGACTGTTCTGTGGAGTGACCAAATGAGAGTAAAAATGAGACGAATGAAAGATATCACATTTCTGTTCATTGTAGTGACTGCGACAATTGTGACCATTTGTGATGTCACATAGACTGTCTGTGCTGTTACCTATTTTCTACACTTGCTGTTTATAGAATTTCCTTTTGAGTACTCGCGTGTTCAGAAATTAGCATTTTGTGTTTGTTGCTTAAGTTTTGCACACTAGTGTAGTTTCAATATATGGAATACACATTAAAAATTAGATTTCTAAAAATACAGGGTGTCTCTTCTTATTGCTGACTAATAGCTAATTCATTAATCGTTAGTTTTAGAGGTATACATCCAATTGCAAGAATATTTCAAATGTTTATCTTCATCCTATGAAAATTATTTACGCCAAATTAGTTACTTTTTAAAATGTTAGGAATTTAGAATATTTATAGGATCTTTGGGTCTTATTCGTTCTAATTAGACAACTTTCATCGATGCTCTAATCAGTAAAACACTCAAGATTCAATTCTTCTACTTACTGAGTTCGATATTTTCAATTTTATAAATTTCCAGCAATAATGACAGAATAACGCGTTTTGAGTGCCAGAAAAAGTAGAATATTCAGAAGTTTTGAGTATTATAATTTAGTAATTTATCATAAAAGCTAAATATCATAACTCGATTTTACTTGAAGAAAGTTTTTCTAAATGTACCTTTTAGCTCCCAGGGACTTAAACTTTGTAACTTTTAAAAAATAACTATTTTAGTTATTTATCGGATTTTCCTATAAAAAATAACACCATTTCAAATATTTATTGGAATTTTAATACTTTTTAAACTAAGAGTTTAGGAATTAGTTATTGGTCAGCGATTTTAAAGGAATAATCCGCATACTTTACTAGTAAAATCGAATCATTATCTTTCAATTCCTAATTCTTCTGCAAAACAAACACTCCCCATTTAAACACGAGATATTACAAGTATCCTAACTACATTCCCTCTGTTTCAAAAATAAATAACTAGTAAATCTGCCATTGTTTTTTCATATTATTTAGCATCTTACAATCCACAATACATATTCATAGGCATATAAAATACTTCGGAGGTTTCAGATGCAGTAAAATCGAATCATTATCTTTCAATTCCTAATTCTTCTGCAAAACAAACACTCCCCATTTAAACACGAGATATTACAAGTATCCTAACTACATTCCCTCTGTTTCAAAAATAAATAACTAGTAAACCTGCCATTGTTTTTTCATATTATTTAGCATCTTACAATCCACAATACATATTCATAGGCATAGAAAATACTTCGGAGGTTTCAGATGCAGTAAAATCGAATCATTATCTTTCAATTCCTAATTCTTCTGCAAAACAAACACTCCCCATTTAAACACGAGATATTACAAGTATCCTAACTACATTCCCTCTGTTTCAAAAATAAATAACTAGTAAATCTGCCATTGTTTTTTCATATTATTTAGCATCTTACAATCCACAATACATATTCATAGGCATAGAAAATACTTCGGAGGTTTCAGATGCAGTAAAATCGAATCATTATCTTTCAATTCCTAATTCTTCTGCAAAACAAACACTCCCCATTTAAACACGAGATATTACAAGTATCCTAACTACACTGCTCAAAACAATTAAAGGATATTTGAAGTTTTATATAAAATAAAGATATAAACGAAATTTTTTTTGCCGAAAATAGAAGAAGAGAATCACAAATGCAAATTTTTCTGGTTTTCAAACTGTGGAGTATGCAAATTTTGAGTTCGACGTCAAAAACGTCGCTTCAGCGGCAGCGAATGAAATTTGACTTTCAACTGGATAAAAGAGAATGAAGACAAGGATGATCGGCATTCAGTGATTGCTTTGTTTCGATGAGTACGATGTCTCAGCGAAGTCATTTGACAGATTCAGAAGCTTGGAGAATTGTTGGTAGGTTAGAAGGGGGCCAAACTCAAGCCGAAGTAGCGCAAGCCATTGGAGTGTCACAAAGTGTCATTTCCAGGATCTGGAACCGTTTTTTGGAGAGTGGATGTGCATGCCGAAGACCTGGGCAAGGTCGTAGACGGACAACAACGCCCAATGAAGATCGGTATTTAGCGTTAACAACTCGGAGACACCGAAACATGAACGCTACTCTTCTCCAACAACACCTTCGCTCGGCTACAGGCACCACGATTTCAACGCAGACTGTCCGAAACCGGCTCCATGCTGTAGGTCTGTATCCTCGCCGACCGATGGTATGTGTTAGATTAACATCAAGGCATCGTCGCGACTGCAGGGAGTGGGCAACCGAGCATGTCAGCTGGAGGAGAAATGAATGGAGCAATATTCTGTTTTCTGACGAGTCCCGTTTTCCTGTGCATCCGGACAATAGGCGTATTTTCATCTGGAGGGACCGTGGCAGTAGGAATAATCCTGCGTTCGTGCACGAAAGTGTCAGATTTGGCGGTGGAGGAGTGTTGGTGTATGGTGGCATCTCCATTGACGGGCGCACTGACCTCTACATCATTCGAGATGGAGCTCTGACTGGTCGCCGATATAGGGATGAGATCCTCAGACCTATTGTAGTCCCTTACGCTGCAGCAATCGGAGATAACTTCATTTTAATGGACGATAACTGCAGGCCACATCGTGTAAACCTGGTGGAGGATTTCCTTTTCGAGGAAGGAATCGTTCGAATGGAATGGCCAGCGTGTTCTCCAGACATGAATCCAATCGAGCACGTTTGGGACGCTCTAGGAAGACGAGTTTCTGGCCGCCAACAACCCCCACAAAACTCTCCATGAACTGGAAAGAGCTCTTCTGGAAGAGTGGGGCAGAATACCCCAACTCGTCATTAATAGCCTCATTGAGTCCATGCCTCAAAGGTGTTCAACGTTGCTGGCCGCCCGTGGAAACCATACCCCCTACTGAAAATGATTTTCTTTGAAGAAAACACCTTTTCTTATTCTTTTTTTTCTCATATGCACAAATTGTGTTTTTTTCCTTTTGTACACAAATGCGCAATAAAATGCATTTTTTTCTGCCAAACATGTGTAATTTATTCTCATATAACCTACTATGTCTGTCGACCATGTATCAATCAGCTAAAAAGTTTCCCAGATACAAAATCTACCTAAAACTGCAATATCCTTTAATTGTTTTGAGCAGTGTACATTCCCTCTGTTTCAAAAATAAATAACTAGTAAATCTGTCTTTGTTTTTTCATATTATTTAGCATCTTACAATCCACAATACATATTCATAGGCATATAAAATACTTCGGAGGTTTCAGATGCAGTAAAATCGAATCATTATCTTTCAATTCCTAATTCTTCTGCAAAACAAACACTCCCCATTTAAACACGAGATATTACAAGTATCCTAACTACATTCCCTCTGTTTCAAAACTAAGTAACTAGTAAATCTGCCATTGTTTTTTCATATTATTTAGCATCTTACAATCCACAATACATATTCATAGGCATAGAAAATACTTCGGAGGTTTCAGATGCAGTAAAATCGAATCATTATCTTTCAATTCCTAATTCTTCTGCAAAACAAACACTCCCCATTTAAACACGAGATATTACAAGTATCCTAACTACATTCCCTCTGTTTCAAAAATAAATAACTAGTAAATCTGTCTTTGTTTTTTCATATTATTTAGCATCTTACAATCCACAATACATATTCATAGGCATATAAAATACTTCGGAGTTTCAGATGCAGTAAAATCGAATCATTATCTTTCAATTCCTAATTCTTCTGCAAAACAAACACTCCCCATTTAAACACGAGATATTACAAGTATCCTAACTATATTCCCTCTGTTTCAAAAATAAATAACTAGTAAATCTGCCATTGTTTTTTCATATTATTTAGCATCTTACAATCCACAGTACATATTCATCTACCCTATATATATAAAATCCTAATGAAACGAATTTGTGAAACGATTTTATGAAACGAATTTATGAAACGATTTTATGAAACGTCTGATTAAACGACTGATTATGTTTCAGGGCTATTTTTAATAAAATATTAAACGCTTGATGGTGAAATTAATACCAATTGTCTATAAAAATCCGCGGATGTCAAAACTGGTAATAGAATTTTGAAATTGGAATTAGTTTTTGAGATATTATTTTTTTTTCTAATTTTAATGACATTTCTGTAATGATGGCAACTAATTAGAAAAAAATTTTGTGACAAAAAAGGGAAAAAAATTGAACAGGATCCCGATAGGGATTATTGATTTCTTTTTATTCGTCATTTTCAAATTGAAATTGAATTTATCTTTTATTTCAATCGATAATGAAGACAAGATTGTGATTAAATTATGTTTTTCAGGAAAATTTGAAAAAAAAATCACATTTCTATCGTCAGGATTCAATCGTCTGTCAGCATTTAATTTAATTTATAAACTGAAAATATTTTGAATAAATTCGTCCAAATGACGTCATTTGTGTAAACGCAAAAGAAAGGGGGGGGGAGTAATTAATAGTAATTATTATTTATTGATATCATTTTGTTATTTTTTTTGTAAAATTTAATTAAACGAATTTATAAAATCACTAATTCGGATATTTGAAACGAATATATAAAATAATAATTGCCCAACTGAACGGAAGGAGAATAAAATGTCCTGCTTGGTTTTTTCCGCCAAGCTTTTTAAAAAAGTGTCAAAAGTTCATTGGGTTTGTTTTCATAACTTTTGGCAACAAATCTATGTATATTAACGAATCTATCCCTTTTTGAAGCTCGAATTACGCCAAACCTAAAAGCAAAGGATCCTATACTGGAAAAGTACCCGATTTCCTTATGGACAATATTCAAGTGACATAACATGATGTAAAAGTATCGCGGATAGCAAATTTGTTTAAATATCTCATCAATCGATGCCGAATAAATGCAGGCATGCATGCACAAAATATTTAATTAATTTTTTATGATAAATAATTATTATAAAATTCGTATATACATATTAATTAAAATAAATAATTTACATATTTAAAATAACATGAAAATATGCATGATGGTGCACTAAAATAGAGAGACAATAAAACCTGTTACTGAAAATGTCTATAACATAGTACTTTTCAATACCATGGTTCTTAATGTTATTCACAAGCAGATGGAATTTTTCTCATCCTTAAACGCAAAGGAAGAATAGAAAACAGATCGCTGTTATAAAAGTCCGAGAGGTAGCCACAATTTAAACCTAAGCATTTTATACAAGCTGGTTTTCAAGTTGTAATTGATTTTACTTATCAATCCCGAAAACAGTCGTCAGTTGTCGCAACAGCTGTGTATGAGGCCATGATAATCAAAAAATGCCCCATTACAACGTTAAAAGCATGGCAACCCAATTACAGATTTACCAATATTTTTAAAACTAAGCACGCTGTCATGTTTTTAGAGGCCTCGAAGTCTGAGCGGGCGTTGGCGAGCGTTGCTCGCAGGGGGTAGGCCCCCTAGTAGGCATATAAAATACTTCGGAGGTTTCAGATGCAATGATATTCTGATATTCTTAGGAACTTCTTATTCATGTAACGTTTTTAGATAAAAAAATAAAGTATCAAAATAAATTCTCATTTATATCAATAGAATGCTAAAATCTCCCGAAAGTAATTTATTTTGCTAATAAAATATTGCAGCAAAATAGTGAGAGTTACTTGAATTTTATTATAATAAATGTTTAAAAACAACACAAAATGTCACAAAAACATATATGTATCATTTATTAAAAACTTTTACTTTAGGTGTTTTAAAAATATACAAAACTGCATTTCACATTAAAAACCTAGCGCTTTCGAGCCGTCCTGGCTCATCATCAGGGTTAAAACATCACCACGCAGATACACACAAAAAACACAACTAGTCTGAAACACTGTAAAAACATCAATGTCTGCTGAAGACAAGGTCAAACTATTATAAACAGGGTGGGAAGCATAGGGAGGGATGTGCCAATCTTATTCATTCTTGAACTATCTGTAAAAGCTTATACCATACTTTAGGGATATTGTACGAAACTGAATCATTGCATGTTTAATTTTTCCTGGTTAAAATTTCTATTGATTCACTTATTATTGCTTCATAAAAAGAGGATGTGGGTTTAATAATTTTAGCGTTATCAAAATCTATTATAATCGACTGCTGTTGTTTTAATCTGGAAAGTGCCGTTTTACTTCTATTATACTTGACATCTGCAATATGTTCTTTTAACCGAATTTTAAATTTCCTTAAAGTCATACCAATGTAGTCTTTAACTTTATAAGATTTTATCCTATTTTCAACTATTTCCATAATAACTGGGATTCTATAAATTCCTGCTAAATCTTCAATCGGTATGGGATCAATCTTCTTATGTAGTAACGCATTCAATTTAACTGGAGGGGATGCTACCAAATTTATTTCATATTTCCTTAAATTATATTTTAATTTTTCAAAAAGTTTCGGAATATATTGGAATTTGTAAACTTTAGTTGGTTTTCCTGTTAATTTTTTTTGTTTTTTACCCTGATATTGATATTGACAAATTAACTTATTAATTAACCTCTCTGAAAAACCATTTTCATTTGCTATAATTTTAACTCTGTCAAGCTCCTCATTGTATAACTATCAGTACACACTGAAAATGCTCTATGGATGTAAAACCTATATGCAGCCAGTTTATAACTTAAAGGTGATGAAGCATCTCTGGAATTAGTATTATTTGACCTCATATTTTTCCTATAAACTGTCCGATCTATTGTTAAATTACTGTTTTTTATCAGCTCTACATCAAGAAAAGGTAAACGATTCTGTTTTTCTGACTCCAGGGTAAATTGTATTTTTGTATCAATTTTATTAAGTTCAACCACAAAGTCCTTCAATAAATCTATACCATGCTCCCGTATAATAAAAATATCATCCGCATATCTACACCAATATGCACGTCTTTCACTAAAATCATTCATAACCATATTTTCAATGGGTCTTAAAAATAGAATTTTTCTAAAATATATACGATTTTTATATTTGAATGTTCTAAAGTGTTCTATTTAACTTTAGAACACTTATGAACACTTTAGAACAATTGTCAAATTGTACAACTTTTGTCAGATTTGAGATAATTTTAGTGATCAATTGCGAATGGTTAAGTAACTATTTTTTTTTCATACTGAGATAATTTTTATATTCTTAAAAAAGGGTATCTACGTATACAGCATATTGTTTTTATTAGCACTAAAAATTGGGGGGGGGGAGGAGGAGGTTAAGAATGTGTTTTTTGAGGTAGGATGTGTCATAATTATAATATTGATTGTCGATTTCTTCATTTTTTCAAATTCTTTGAAATAAGAGTATAATATACAATTAGTGCGAACAGCCTGTGAGCTGAATGCCATCAGTTTAACGAGGTACTTTTCTTTTGATTTCATTCAATTTTTTACGAGCAACGTGTTTTAACAAAATTTGAGTGTAATATGTCAAAAAAAACTGTTGAAAAACTTGTATGATCATGCAACTTATTCATCGTTGTTTGTCTTGTATGTTCATGAAAACGTTGGAAATTGACATAGGAAATCAAAGATATATGAGTGGATCCATGCGAGAACTTCGCACTTCAGTCAAACATTTTTTAGCAATTTCTAATATTTTTTAGATGCAAGTTTGAACTTTTAAAGAAACATTAAGGATAAAAATATCTCCAAACAACGTTAGTTAAGCCAGAATATCATCTCATTTCTTCCATCAAAGTTACAGTTAAAAAATATCGAAGAAGCCGGTTCCAAAACCATTCGAATTCCTCATTCATCGTTCTGCGTTTTGTAAGTGCATAAAAAAAAGAACAGAAATGATATATATGATTTTTAATTGAAGTTAAATTTGAAACAAACAAAGTATTTTAACGAAAATTCAGTATGCAATGTGAGATGTGAGCAAAAAAGCCTATCCAATAATACCTCATTCATCGTTGTACGCTACATATTAGTTGAGAAAAAGGGATGTTCATAAGAGAAATAATATATATGATTTTGTTCAAGAGAAAGTTTTTTGTAACTAATTGCTCATGAAAACGCTGTTTTTCCGAAAATTCTCTGAAAATTGTTTTTTACCTTAAACAGAAACTTCTGGTTACTTAAATACACACTTCGGATTTGAAAATTGAAACAAATACTGAAGAAATCAAACACTGTTTTAGTATAGTCTCTCAATTAAAATAATTAAACAAATTTGCAATACTTCTCCGAAATTAGCTCTTCAAATGTAACCTTCATTTTTAATAGCCTTAAGAAAGAAATATCATTATAAAAAAGATATTTCAAATAAAAAAAATTATTGCACAAAATGGATTTTATAAAGTGCTCAAAACCAGATGATGAACTTTATGTTTAAATACAAACCCCATGAAGAATTTTTAGTGAGCAGCCGGAAATTTGTTGGAAATTTGAAAAAAAAATCATATAAGAAGATGGAAATTAGATTCTTAAAAGATTACGCGGATATTTCCATTGGTAACACTGGTCTACAAATTGAAAAAAAAAATTAACCTAAACCGCAATAATTGACTTTTATGGCTTTGTCACCTCTGAATGTAAAAATGAAGTGAGTTTTTTTCCCATCACGCATAAACATTTGTATTATGCAACTTTGAAAAATTGTTGGAAAAGTAGAAAGTTCGTGATGAAGTTTATCTTATATGAAATTACACAAAATGTTCTAATTGGAAATATAAGGAAACGGCACTTACCGAACACGCAGGATTTAATACGGAATACCCGTCAATGGCTTTAGCTGCACTGACATGAGAGATGGTGGGATTTGAAGCAGGTTCCACGGATAGGACTAATTAGTTAAAGCGCATGGGTGCCAGGTGAGTGACTCATTATTTAGGGGTCCCTCTTTGTTTTATAAAATAGCAAATCTTTTTTATTATATACCAAATATTACAAAATAAGGATATTTAAAGTTCTATAACTATAAAACGTGACATGATAGAGCATTTTTTATTTTATTTCGTGAATACTTTATAAATCACTCACTGACTTATCTGTTCCTAAATTCGTGTAGATCAGTGTCATTTTCAACAATCATAGATGATAACAGTAAAAAAATCGTCATAATGAAGGATGAATATCACTGAGTATTATTGAACTCGCGATAAAAGTGAATAATAACGCGAGTGACAAAAACAGACACACCCTCTATGCTATATTAGAAATACAACTTTAATGGCTTTTTTTCGAATTGAAATAAAGGGAGCCTATTATTTAAGCGAGATTCCCCGGTGGAAATCGTTTATCAATACAAATAAATTTTATCTGCTGTAATTGCATATCACTGAACAAATGATTCGAATGCTAGTGTCAGTTTTAATTACAAACTCGATCAATATATTTGACGGGGCTGCTATTTTTACGTCGGAAATTTCCTTCATTATAGGGTGTGAATTGCATAAAACATTAATAAATGATGTACACTGCGAATTTTAACGCTGAAACATTCAATCGATTCATTAGAATCTTCCGATTTTAGCTGATACGGATGTATTGGACTCCGGCAATTTGCAATTTTTTGTTACTCTCTTCTGTAATGAAGTCAAAAATGAACTCAAAAACACTTTTTTTATGAGTTTATTTAAAAGTACAAATTCCTTAATGAAACTTTAATTTCTTTTGACGTCGCATCCCTATGTAAAAAGAATCTATTAAAAGTTAAGCAGGATTTTTTTAAACTTAGGCTCAGTGTCTTTTTAACACTTTCCAACCCAGTTGAAAAGTGTTTATGACTTCAGTTTGTCTGCCGTATGGCCGTCTGGCCGTGCTCTAACTCCAGTAAATATGCTCGGAGTGCTCTGCAATTTTTATATGTTATTATCGTTATCTGTAGCATGTTCCCTATTTCAACGGAAGTGTGTAGCACTTATAGTTTTTTTACAGGGACACTCAAAAGAATTCCGTTACATTGCGGTCTACGGAGAAAAATCATTTGCGGTTTATTTTAATGATGTTACACACTTACAAACACATTGTAATTGATATATATCACTAAGGTGCATTGGAAGAAGCTTAATATGGAATAGGGTGTGCATAGCACTTATAGTTAATTTACAGGGACAGTCAAAAGAATTCCGTAACATTACGTCTATGGAGAAAAATCGTCTGCGGTTTATTTAAATAAGGCTTCACTATTTTAAACGCATTGAAATTTATATATATCACTAAGGTGTATTACAAGAGGCTTACTACAGAATATTGTGTGTATAGCAGTCATCGTTCATTTACAGGGACACACAAAAGAATTCTCTACTGTCTGTTAACAATAATTCCTGGAAGTGCGTTTTAAGTTACTAAACGCGATTTTAATTTTAACTCGCTTTTTGTCTATTACATGGTGTGTATAAATTCTGTAGATCCTATACAGGGAAGCACAAAAGTTCGCGAACACATTTCCGCTTATTGACAGAAACTCTAGACGGAGAATTTTAAACTGTGCTACGCGTTTCCTAACTGAACTAAAATTTAGCATCCTATGTAGTATATATACAAATCTATAGATCCTATACAGGGCTGAATAAAAGTATTCGGATATTTTTTCGAATATTGTATATGTTGGAAATTCCTTAACCCTTTAAGCGTTAGGCCCGTGTTTTTCCGTTTCATGTAATCATGTTAAAATGGCTGTAGACAAAAATATTTTTAACATAATACTTTTTTGAACCGTATATAGAATGAGGAGTTATAAAAGATATTATAGCATCAAACAGCGATTAAAAAATATATATATTCTGGGATTTACAAGCATATTTATAGAAATATTGGAAAATCTTCAAACGGTGAAAGGGTTTTAAATTATGTTTTTAAATATGTTATGCGATTTCCAAATTGTTTACTTAGATGTTATCTTTTAGCTTATTAAACGGTATGATTTGTAAAATTATTTTGGAAGCGTTGGGAAGTGTTACATAATCTATGCTTGACGCATGATTTTTCATTCATGTTTATATACTGTAACTAGAAAGAAAAAAAGTATTTTATATTACTGCAAATGTTACTTTACATTTATGTAAAAACAAATATTTATTGTTGAATCACATATTTTTACACAGATTTTAAAAAAATTCATGCCTGAAAATTATTGAAATTGTCTAGGATTTCTACATTGTTTTCTCAACGCATATTCAAAATTTGATTAAAATTATCTATTAGTTAATAATGTACTTCTAAAATTATGAAAATATTGTATTGTTATCGGGAGCATATCTGTACATCATTTACAGATCTCTAGCAGAACAGGAAGCAATAAAGATAATGCAATAATAATAATAATAATAATCCTAACTGAACTAAAATTTCAACTTCATTATGAATCCGTAACAATACAGTAATACACTGTATTTTTATATTGTATTAGTAGTACTTATAAATTACGAGTACTTTAGTTCAGTATTGTATTAATTTAGTTCAGTTAGGCAATTAAGTAAAAAAATGATTCAAATTTTTATCTTAATACATAAATCAAATTACCCTATTTTTGGTATCCCAAAATTGGATAGTAATTGTGTGTAATAGTATTTTCATATAGGTTTCTTTGCCATTTTATTTCTACGATTCTATAAAGTGAATGATAGTATAGGGGAATACTGGTATTCAAGAGCTATTTCTCGAGAATTTTAGGGTCGACGTATGCACCGAAAAATACGGTAAGTTAAGTAAAAGCGTAAAAAATTTATTCGTGTGTCTTTTAACGAATGGGAATTAAGGTAATTGTACCAGTAATGGGCAAAGTACCTATAAAGGGCCACATGCTTAGGGAAACGAAAAAAAAAATTATGTATCAAAATCACAAGTAACTAAAATGACAGGCAACTATTTTCAACCATTTTCTTCATATGCACAAGAGAGCAAAATTTTATAGTCAACAGGGTTCAAGTATTTTTTGTAATTTCTGAGGGATTTCGAGGAAGGTTTAGGTTCACGTATTTTTCTCATAAAAATGCACGTATATATTGTATGAAAGCATACTTTAGAAACCCATTTCAAGTACGTTGAAAAGTCTTAAAAAACAAAAAAATCAGGCTACTCTTCCGAATGAGCCGGGAGGACTGTTTTAGTTATTCCATTCACTTCAAATAATTTCCTTTTCACACAAAATAAAAGTGAATGGGATTTGTCGTTGAACCTATATTTATTGAACATTCAAACAAGAGAAGAATTTTTCTATGGTAATGTAGTGAATGATATTAATATAGAATTCCTCAGATGATTATTTGCGTAACATGCTGGTTTCAAAATGATGATCCATGTTTTTTTCATGTTCAAAATCCCAACATTCTGGAATTAAAATAAGTTACAACAATTCTTCTTCTTCAAAAGAAAAGAAACAAAGAAAGAATAAAAGTAAAAATAGTTTTAAAAACACTTTTAGTCGTCTAGTTAAAAGTAGAAATGTGTCGAAGTGAAAATTCGTGTATTATAAACGAAAATTCATGTTCTTTATACAACGCCGTATTCCCACATAAGTACCTTATATTAAAAGTTCAAAACTAATGGATTGTTTTTCAAATTAAATAAAAAAAATACATTGCCGAGTTCCTTTTTTTCTTTTTTGATGTGGCAACAGGGAATAAAAATGTATTTTCATATGCCTACTAATGTTAATTTACATTATTGTAACAAACAAATGTTCATTGTTGAGTCACACGGAAACAGATTTTTAAAAACCAGTGAACCCGTGGGTCTAATATTTTTTAGTAATATCTAATATTTTTTTTCGATGCAGGATAAAACTTCTAAAGAAAAATTAAAAAAAATATCTGCAAATAGCTTTATTTAGGCCAGAATATAATCTCTTTTATTCCATCAAAGTTACAGTAAAAACTGATCGAATATAGTAAAAGTCACACGTGAGAAGAAAATTAACAATCGTATTTTAACTGCATTGGAGGATGGCGTCATCCTCATCGGGAAAAAATATGGTTCAAAGAAAAATAAAATAACAAATAAACAATATAACAAAGCGTACCTTTTAGGCTACACGAGAAATACCACTGCTTCAATCGATCGATGCTGCCCTTTTCTTCTAAACATTTCAATTTTGCTTTATAATAATAAATATAAAATATACCCGTGCGGAAAATCACGCATTATCTTTATTGTATTATTTATTTTTATAATCAATGCTGAGTATGATATAATGCGATATACCATTTTTGTGGCAACATTGATTTAAAACTTTAAAACCTTTCAATTCATTTATGAAAGCAATGCCGATTTAATTTTTAATGAACTGCAATTTGTAATCAAAAATCTTGTTTTAACAAAATGTGAGTACACTATGTCAGAAGCAGGTTCAAAAACATTTTGAATGATACCTCATTCATTGTTCTGTGCTTTTTTTTTATACCGCTAACCAGGCCCCTACCTGCCCGGCATGAATGCCTAGCTTAACGGGTTAGTACCTGGGTGCGGGGCGGAAATCGCCTGATCACAGCATGGCTGTGATCCACCTGACTATTGATTTGTTCACATCGTTGCTGTGCTTGCTCTCTTGTGATTTGCTACCGTTATCTTTGTTTGCCGGTTCAAGGTTTCTGTTTAACTTTGTTGAATTGACAGATTTAATAGGTCTTGTAATTTAGAACCTTGATCAGGTGACGAGACCCTCACCTGACTAGGCACCCCCAGAGGTATTATTCACAGGTAACTTGGAGGGCTTTGCACCCACGACGGATTTTACATGCACCAGGTGCCATTAGCGTACATAGATTTACGTATTTACCATGTCTGTTGGCTTGTCACGTTCATGGTGGGTTGTCGCTGTCGTGTTTATCGCCTCTTTTATGGGCTGATTTCTCTTCTTGTTGTATTTGTCTCTGTCAAGGCTTTTTGGCATTTTTATAGGCTCGCCCCTGTTGTGGGTTGTTTTTTGTCTATCATTCATTGGTTTTTTGTCTCTTTCTTGATATATTTTTACCTCTAGCTCGTGCTAGAGCTGGTTTTCACATTTTGAATCTTGGTCTTTTTTCGAGAGTTTCACTGGTTATTATGTCACTATCGTGGGTTTTGTCACGTTGTAACTTTTGTTACTGGTGGTTGTCACATTGTAACTTTTGTTACTGCTGGTTGTCACATTGTAACTTTTGTTACTGGTGGTTGTCACATTGTAACTTTTGTTACTGGTGGTTGTGAGATTGTAACTTCTGTTACTGGTGATTGTCACATTTCTGGATGTTGCACACTCATTTTTGTTGTCTTTGTCACTTTATCTCACCCAAGCATTGGGGATTTTGATTTATTTTCCTTCGTGAATACGCTTTTTGCGATCAGTCCATTGAATCCTAATGGCTGTTATCACTGCTTTTGAATTTTGTGCAACTTGTTGATTTGTTGTTTGAGAAACTTGTCGCACTAATGGAGTGGGGCTTGTTCCGTGGCCGTTAGTCCGTCATGTATCTATGAGGCTGTATTCACTTGATTTGACACTGTTTTTTTCCCCATTAACTTTCTTTGTCAGGTGTGCTTTGTGCATTCACCATTTAATTATTTTGTTCACTTTTTGTTGGCTATTTGCCTTCATCAGTTTGTGAAATTCAGTCCGTCACAGATGACTTCCACTTCTTAGTAGTGCTGAAAAAAAATCGATTTTTTTTGGCGTAGCAAAGAGGTTCCATTGCTACTTTTTCTTTTTTTTTTTTTTTTTTAAATTTTTTTAAATATATATTAGAAAATATACTTACCAAATGGATGGCTTTTGAGAGTGGGATATGCTTTTGAGGAATCTCGCTGCTGGGAAGGTGTATTTATTGTGATATGAGATCGATGTTTTCTACTAACCATCTCATCACTGCTCTTCCTTTTGTTTGTACTTGTTTGTTGTTCGCTAACTGGTTGTGCCATATTTTTTCGTTGTTCGGTGTGATGTGGATCAGATGTAGTGTTTGGGTTAGTGGGCAGTCTGTTAGATAGTGTTTGGGGGTTCCCAACTCCCCGCATGAGCAGTTTGGTGCGTCTTTGCGCTTAAACCTGTGTAAGTAGTCCGGGAATGCTCCGTGACCCGTGTAAATTTGACTTAGTAGATTGCAGCTGATGATTCTGCGAGAATCTACTTTTGGGAAGTATTCATATGTCTTCCTGCCCGTTTCCCCATAATCCCACTCGAACTGCCATTGTTTGATAGTGAGTTCTTTTAGTTTTCTTTTTAAGTTTGATATCGGTCTTTCTAGATGGTATGGAATTTCTTTACTTTGGTTTTCTGCAGCCTTTTTTGCTAATTCGTCGGCATCCTCGTTTCCTTGGATACCCACATGTGCTTTGACCCAGCTAATTTTGAATTTATTGTTTGAGTCTTTTACTGTTTTTTGTATTGTATCGATTAATTTTGCTACATTGAAGGGTTTACTGACTGATTGGATGGCTGACATGCAGTCCGAACGAATGCTGTATTCCTTCCCTGTGCTATTTCCCCATTCTGCTGCTTTTAGTATAGCCAGTAGTTCGGCTTGGAAAACACTGTTGTACTTCCTTAATGGAGCTGACCATGTTTTTATTTTTTGTTCATTTTTGAAAGCTACGAATGCCGAACCCGTAGCGCCTGATTCCAATTTTGAACCGTCCGTATATATTACTATGTCCTTGTAATTATGGCCTATTCTTGGTTCTATGGTGTCCGCGGGATGTGTTTTCCATACATTAATCTTTTTTATATAGTCTGTATGGTGGATAGTGGTTCCGTGTATTTCTGTCGTTTCTCTTAAACGAGATATTGTGCCGTATTCTGCCTCGTATTTAACTTGGAGGTGAATTGGAATCAGGCCAGCAAGTACCTGAAGGGCCGCTGTTGGGGCAGTTTTATATGCCCTAACTATAGCCAGCAAAAAATGCTTTTGGCATGTTGTTAGTACTTGTTTACTTCTTTGGTTTAGCTTATGTCCCCATATTGAGGCTGCGTAAGTCAGTGTTTTCTCAGCTACTGTTCTATACCATATTTTTAAGATGCTTGGTTTCAATCCCCAACCCCGTTTGGCCATTTGTCCCATCATCCAAAACGCTTTCCTTACTTTGGCTGTTTGTGCTTGGCAGTGTGTTTCCCAATTTAGGTTTTTATGTATGATTACACCTAGATACTTAATGTTTTCTTTTCCTTCAAATTCCCTTTCTTTGAATTTAATTCCTTCAATTTTATATGTGTCTGCTGTTGGTAGGTTTCTTGTGTGTGTTCTATTAAGGTACAGTAGTTCGGTTTTGTCCCAATTAAGCGTTAGGTTATTTTCCTTTACCCATTCATAAAATTCTTTTATTATTTTGTTTGCTAGTTTTACTAATTGTTCTTTTGTGTTTGCTTTTATTATTAAAATAAAGTCGTCTGCGAAGGCCTGTATTCTTACATTTTTACCCCAGTTTTTCGTTAGGGCTGTATCTGCTATTAGCAGCCGCAGCAGTGGTCCCAGACAGCTGCCTTGTGGCCAGCCGCCAAATGTTTGTTTTGTTACTTTAATGCCGTTTTCATCTAAGGATACGTATCTATCTTCTAAAAAGCTTAGTATCCAATTTATTAAGTAAGTGGGGCATGGTGATTGTTTTAAGTTTTCGACTATAATAGGCCATCTGATATTATAAAATGCACCCTTTATATCCATTGCTATTAGTAATGTTTGGTATTTGTCTTCTTTGTCTTTCTTTATTGTTTTTATTAGGTTATTTAGTGCGTGTTCAGTTGATAACCCTTGTTTGAACCCATATTGTTTGTGGCTCCAGTATTTGTTGATTGTTAGATGATGTGATATCCTGTCGTGTATTATTTTTTCTAGTATTTTACTAAGTGTAGGTAGTAAGCATATGGGTCTGTAATTTTTTGGTTCTTTTGGATCTTTTCCCTTTTTATGAAATAGGACTACTGTGCCTATTTTAAATGATTTTGGGAAGTAGTTGAAGTTAAGGCATGTATTATATAATGTTAGTAGTAGTTGTTGTGCTGCTGTGTGTATTCTTTTCACTAGGTTATGGTCTATGTAGTCCAAGCCCGGAGCTTTGTTTTGTTTTATGTTTTTGATTATCCTGTTAAGTTCTTGTTTTGTTATAAGCTGTGGTTTTGTTTCATTAAATGTCGGTGTCTCTGGTTTAATTCGTGTTCTATTGATGGATCTGTTAGATATAGTTTGTTTAGGAAGTGGTTTAATGTCTTTTTGACTGTTACTTCTTGATTGTTGGGCATGATGTTTTCTAATCGTGATGGGCTTGTTTTTTTGCCTGATGCCAGTTTATATTGAGGGCCATATGTATTAGTGACTTCCTCACAGTATTTTTTCCATGTGTCTCTTTTGGCTTTTTGGACTATTTTCTTTAATTTTGCGCGTTTTTTTTTATATTCTATATGTTGTTTGTGTTTTAGTTCCTCATGTTGTTGTTCCTGGAATTTTCTCCTGAACGCCCTTACTCTATTTCTTGCTATTTTGACTTCTTGTGACCACCATGGTGGTGCCATTAATTCTGGAGATTTTCTATGTTTGTAGCAGGCGAATGCTATTGCTGTTATTTCTCTCTGTAATCTTAGAGTTATGTTGCTTTTTTTATTTATTTTGTATATTTGTTTCTGATTTGTTTAATTTTCTTCTCGAATTTTGCGTGTTTGCCGTGTTTTGTTTCTAATCTATGTCTTTGATAGCACGTTTTTTTATATTTTATATTAAATTTTATGTATTTGTGATCACTGTTTGATTCGTTGTCGCTTACTTCCCAGTCTGTTATATTTTCCCCTAATTTAGCTGTTGCTATTGTTAGACCCGGCCATCCTTCTAGCTTCCTTTTACCTCTTATGGTGCTGAACGATGCTTTTGCGTGTGGTGGGTTTTGTACAAAGAGGGAATTCAGGAGGAGGAAGTCTGTAAGTTTTACACCCCTGTCATCTATGTTCGCATAGCCCCATTGTTGAGAGTGTGCGTTAAAGTCCCCCGTCAGTAGTACTTCGCCCTTGGCTATTTTCAGAGTGTCTTCTACCTCCTGCAGCACATCTTCGACGTCTTCTACTGAGGGGGGTGCGTATACATTGATTATTGTTATTGTTTCTTTTTTATTTTCGATTTTTATTGCTGTTGTGTATTATTTTTCTGCTATTGTTATTGGATTGGTGCCTGTGTGAGTTACTATTGCTGATCGATTTCTTTTTGTTTTTGTTATTTTCCAATTACCATTATTGAAACTTTTATTTTTCCTGTTTTTTTATTTTGGTGAAAGTCTTGTAAGAGTCCAATATTTATTTGTTTGTCTCCCATAAATCCCATAAGTGTTTGTGTTGCATGGAGACTGTTATGTAGGTTTATTTGTATTAGTTTGATGTTGTCTTGATTTTTATTGTTGGAGTTTTCTTTTGGATTTTTATTTTCATTCAGGTTTGGATTGTCTTGGGTGCCGCTTAGGCACGCGTCTGTGTTAGCGGCGTTGATATTGAACATAATTCAATTCGTGTGTCCTTTGTTGCCTGTTGTTAAGTTCCTCCTGTGACCTCCTATGCACCCGTGTCAAATCCCTAGTTGTGTTTAATGTGATTTTGTCGTTTAGAACATCATTACCTGTAGTTAGTTTTTGTCTTCCTTGTTCAATTTCAATTTGTCTAATTTTGAGGAGCTTTCTGTACACCCTGCACTGCCCATCATGAGCCGTGTGGTCTATAGGGATTTGTGCCGGTAAGTGCGCCTTATTCCATTCGTTAAATGTAGTGCAGATGATACACCTCTTCCTTCCTTTTGGGCAATCTTCGTATTTGTGTCTACCTGCACATATCGGGCAGTTACTGACTCTGCTTGCACTGGTGCGCCATGTGGTCAAAACCTTGACATTTGTGACACCTTTGGATCGTCACCTAGTTTTTTATCGGACATTCCTTGAGTCCCAGGCAGATCGTTCTCTCCTTGAGAAGGTGATCCGCCAGGGGCTCAGGGAGCGCTACCGGTATATGCAATCGCCCTGCTGGTGCCCGTAGCGATTTTAGCAACTGTATTTTGTCCTCGTTTTGTTCTATGTCGATGCCTAGTTCTCTGCATATTTTGTGCTTGATTATGGCTGGCTCCACCGATTCCGGTACATGGAAGATGATGATTCTCTTCTTCCTTAAATTGGATGTTTTTACTTTCAGGCCACTGTTACTCTCCTCATTCTCTGCCAGGGCTTCCTTTAACCTCGTAGCTTCCGTTGCGTTTTCGCAAACAATTTTTATGCCGTTGCGAATCCGTTTGACATTCCTGACTCCTTCCTTGTTTTCTATCGTATTTGTTATTTGTTGCTCTACTTCCTCTGCTGTCCGCTCTTCTGTAGCCTGAATAATTGCAGTTGCCCTCGCGGCTTTGACCGCCTGTGCATAACTGTGAGCAACTGCAGTCTTTTTTGTTGCCTTTTGTGCTGGTAGCGATGTTGTCTCTTCTTCCATTGGTTGGGTTCCTCTTTTTGCTGTTACTATTTCCAAGGCTTCTTGCCTTTGCCTCGGCATGTGTTGCCCTCAACTCCATCTCAGTCAGTGAGTTTATCACTACCTGCAGAGCTTGGTCCATGGCTTCACACGTCGAGGCTGGTATCTTTGTTGATTTTGATTGTATCATCTTGATGTAGCTTATTGCCATCATAGCCCTCTCTATCTCTAGGGATCTCCTTTTAGATCCATCTGGTATGTCGCAAAGGGTTATTAATTCCCCTCTTAACCTCGTGACTTCTGTGTCTTGTAGTACCGGTGTTTCTTTATCTGGCTCTGTCATTACACTATCCACATCTGAATCTGTCTCTTCGCACGTATCTTTCTTTGTCAATTCGTAAAATCCCTCAATGTCTGTCATCTTTAGTTTTGTTTTTCCTACTTTTTCGGAGGTTTTTGCTTTGCTTTTTACCTGCTCTTTCTGGGAAGTTCCAGGTGTACTACTTGCTCCTGGCGTTTTTTTTTTGTGTTTTTTACTTCTGTTTTTGAGCCTTTTGAGCCTTGGGTGGTTTTTGTTGACGCATTGCGCTTTTGGTCTATTGGTGTCATTGTTTTTTCGCAGGAACTTGCACGTGTGCTTAGTTTCATTTTTTGTATTTGGTGTTTCTAGTTACCCTTTTATTAGTTTATTTATGTTTTATTCCCAGCAGGGGGAAACATGAAAATAACATTACAGTTATAGACATCTTTTTCTAACGGTGTGTGTGTGGGGGGGGGTTAACTGAAAGATTATACTTTAAGAGTTTGATCTGGGAGATTAATGCCTTGAGGCTTTAGAAAGGGAAGAGGGAATCGCTGGTAGAAGTAGGGATTAGTGGGTGATTGACACCCAACAATGAGCTAGTGGTAGCTGTAATGAAGTTAGGATTATTGAATGATTGACACTCCCTTCTTTTAATCTGCACTGGAATGTTGAATTCACTTATGTGAGCATTCTTTAATGTAACTAAAACTTCCTATGCATAGAGAAATTGTTGCTATTTTGACTTGAGAGTTTTTCTTTTTTTTGAGGGCGCTTACCTGTTAATTTGCTTATTAAAGTAAATTGGATGTCTAGTTAGACATGTATGGTTACAGAAAATATTCTGGGGGTACTTGAGAAACTGTTTAGTTTCTTTATTTTTTTCCCCCGGGGTTTTATTTAGATATTTATGAATTATTTGATTCTTAGCTAATTAAACTATAAAATGAGATTAAAACTGGGGGTGGGGAGGTTAGATTTTACACTTTAACTTAGTTATGTAAATGCTTAGTTGAAGAGATTAGTTTTAAATTGTTCTATTGGGAGGATTAGAGAGGAATTACAATTTAATTATTAAACTGCTGTTTAGGCTGTTTAGTTGAATTTAATATGGATGGGGGAGAAAAAGATAGTTGAATACGCTAAGGACATAAGTTACTATTAAAATAACAAAGGGCAATTATTTATTTATATTTTTGGGGAAAAGGGAGTGGGGGGGGGAATTATTCATTGAATTAAGGATTGTTAATTGATATGATGTTATGACTCGTTGAGTCCTAAACTTTTGAGTTAGAACACTGGGCCTACTTCGCGATGAGCAATTAGGTAAAGGACCTAATTAACCCGAGATGGCTGGGGATGTAGCTTCCAAAACTGCAGCAATCAGTAAATTAATTCACTAATTGAGATCGCTTTGGCGTACCCATCAGCCGCCAGTGTTTAAAAGATGGTCAATTAAGATTTATACTTACATAGGCAATCCCCGCCAGGTACCAGTTACCTTAATTACTGCTGCTGCTGATTTCTTCCTGCAAAGAGCTGCTATGTTGATCAAGGCAGGGGTGGCTGTTCCGTTTCTACCGGGCGAACATCTTTCTCCCGCGGTCCTGTCTGCTAGCGTCTGTCCGCAAAGCCGAGAGTGTCCTTCCGCTAGCTCTTTCAACACGTGGTCCCTTGATTACACTAATTAGTACATAACTAATTAACCGTTGGTCGCACAATTGAAAAATTAATGTCCACGGATAGGAAATGTTTTTCTCTTTCCGGGAATTCAAAAATCTGAAAACAAATCTCAGGAATTCCGGTTTTAAAATTGCAAAAACCAGGAGTCCAAAAACATGCGTGCCTCCTGTACGCGCCGCTAAAAAATGGCTGAGTTGTTCTGTGCTTTGAAAATACACAGAGAAAGAGATGTTGGTAACAAGAATAATATGTGATAATTCCTGACAATTGTTTAAACTATCAAGGATTTCTAAACTTTTTTCTGAATATATAATGACAATTTAATTAAAATTAATCTATTTATAATTAAGTTCTGAAAATATTGTATTCTCATAGACAACACATAATTTCTAGAACAAGAAGCGGATAAAAAAATCGATTACTAAATTCCATTTTTACTTACATAAATAAAAGTTAAAAAGAAAAAGCAAAAGAAATAAAGAGCCCAAATCCTCTTGAAGACATAGCCATTGGCCCGATCGAAGGAAAAACTCGAATGCCAGACAGTCTGATGGATGGTGATGATAGGGGATAATGGCTGCATTTATGGAAACTATGCCATTTAACTAGAGAGTCGGGACATATTCAACAACATTGTTGTAGAAAACAGCGTAGAGTACTACTTTATTAGAGAAGGATGTTCATTGCACCTTTCAAAATAAGAAAATAATTCTACATGTTTCGTTAAATGCATACATCAGAAATATTTTACATTCTATCATAATTTGAAATAGATATATTTTGAAAAAACAGTGTGCAAAATTTTGTAATTATTTTATGTGAAAATGAACCTTCCCATTTTAAAATGAAAACAGGCTCTATAAAAATGAAAATACGAAATTCAAATACACTTCCGAGCCCAAATGAATGCTTTTGATTAACTTAACCTCATTTGATATTCATTTTAGGTTCAACATAAAATGAAAATATGTCGACAGAATTCAGTATAGGGGCCAAGTGCATATGGCTAATCTGGTCTTATGATTAATTAGCAGTTTTTTTCCTTTCAATTGGCTCTCGGTAATCAATCGCCGATCGTGATAACTCCTCCAATAATTACTTTATGTTATATGGCAGTAAACAAATATTCTCTGCTGCGATAATTAAAAAAATCATGCTTGAAATTTATTTAAAAGTCGTAAAAAGTCGTTTAATTAAGTAACAGTTTTGAAATAAATTTCATTCAAAGTATTTTTTTTTCCTGTAAAATTTGAAATTATGCGATTTGTAGAAGTGATATATGAACAGTAAAAAGGGAAAACCATAGTTATACATTTCTAAAAACAGCAATTGGTTTTTCGCAGCCGTCATAAAATGAACTACAATTTTCTGTGAGACAAAAAAAATTCTTAGTTAAAAAATAAGATATTTTTCTAACGATTAAGATGAAATTTAACGAGATACGGAGCTTATAACGATAAATCAAGTTTATATCGTATCAAGTTTCTAACGATAGAGTTTATCAAAATACGGAGAAAATGTCTACTCATGCCTTTCTTAGTAAATAAATTGGGTATGTTGGGTCCCACTATTCCATTCACTGATAACATCTCCAATGATAATACAAATGTTACTCAACCATTGCAAACATTTGTAATTAAATGTTACTAATACCGTAATATTGACTTTATCTAAGAATTATTCCCAATAGAATCACGAAATAATATCAAGAAACTATTTGGTAAAATGTAAATACTCCAAAGTAGCGACAATAATCGTCCATGATATAGCCAATTAACAATGCCAGTTGAACCGTCTGCATTCTTTAAGATTATTTGCTGAAACGTTTTTTCATTCATTTTTAACTGCAACTTTAACTACTCAAACAATGTGTCTTAGCGAAATGAGAAAATCCTGACGTATGATACCCCATTCATCGTTGTACGTTTTATTTGTGTTTAGAAAAAAGGATATTGACATCAAAAAGATATATGATTAGCCCAGCTGTTAGGGACTTGGTGTAATTTAAATTAAAGGGGTTCCTTCTCGTAAAATGAAAAAAAAATGCACGTTCATTTTCTTGCATAATATTATTCTACACTATGTACTGCACAAAATGCAACAATTCCAAAGTAAAAATAGGTAGAAAAAACTGAGTAAAAGATACTTTTTGACTTCTCCTGAAAAGCAGCATTTTGTGTCACAAAATGTATCTTTCATCCAAAACCATATGAGCCTTCTCCGTTATTATATCCACGTATAGTTTTGTGAGATCTTGAAGCTTTCCCAGCTAATAAATATAGGTTCTCGCCTAAAATCAGTTCACACGTCTCAGAGAAGACCACCTATGCAGGTCGGATCATCAAAAGCACTGCTCGATCTTTTCCTGGTGACAATTTAGACTGCTAAGTTGAAAGAGCTAGACTCGGAGGCGACCTGGTATGACCCTTTAATGGATGACTCAGACCCCCCATATTCTCACGGTGGCAACTTTGTTTCCCAGGGCAGTAGAGGATGATGAAATTGTTAATAGAGTTGAATGACCCAATAGAGTTGTAAGTTGCCTATGATAGGACTAAATGTTACGGAGGTCACAGCCCACGTCCCCCCCCCTCGGGGACTTTGGAGAAATTGGCCGAAGAGGGGATTCATTCTAGTTGGAGATCCGAAAAGAGAGAAAAGCCTTCTCTCTGCTTCGAAGAAGAGACAATTCGGGTTTGAAGATCCGAGAGGAGAGAGTTTTTTCTCCCTGCCTCTGATGGAAGACCACCCCTGTTGTTGCGTGATAAGGAACGGAGAGCTAAGCGCCGCTAAGTGACTGGTACCTTTAGGGCCCCCTGATTTAAAGGGAAAAAACTGTATCCTACGAAGTGTATTCCGTCTACGGATTCTCACCAAAAACCCAACCCACGACTTTGAGGGTAAAGAAAGTTTTAATGATTAAAGATAACTTGTAGTATACCATTGAATAAAATTCTTTTGGTTTTGATAATTAACCTGTGTCCCGTGTTTCTATGCTACCGAAATAGACAGATCCCGCTTGGAACACTGGGTTTATGACAGAATTGGTGGCAGCTCGAAAGGGATCTAGTTTAGAAGATTGAGAACGTGACGGAAACAGCGAGTGCAGCTGAAACCAGAGTGGATTAAACAGACTCTACATCCGCCAGTTTGGACAGGGCCGGACAGCCAAGCCGCACAGCCGGGCACTACACCCTGCAGTTTGAGCAGGTTCGGCAGCCGGACACTACACCAGCCAGTTTGGGCAAGGCCGGACAGCCAAGTCGCGCAGCCGGACACTACACCCGCCAGTTTGGGCAGAAAAGGACAGCCAAGCAGCACAGCCAGACTCTACACCCGCCAATTTGGGCAGGGATAGACGGACGAGCAGCGCAGCTGGACAACAACCTCCAATTTTGAGGAGAGACGGACAGCCGAGCCGAGAGAAACTACACCCAGGTAAGCACTGTTTTAATTCCAATAGAGGCTTTGAGGTGTTGTAACTATGGTGGCATGGGCAGAAAGTGTAATTTAACTTGTTTGTAAACTCTTAAATATATGAAATTTTAAAATATTAAAGTCAGGAAAAATTTAAATTGTTGCGAAACTAAATTATTTATGTCTCAGGAAAGTAAATTTCTGTCATTGTCAAAATTTTTAGAAAGAGTGAACTTTGAAAATTTTAGGCCATGGAATTGTTAATATTTTCATTAAAAAAAACAGGGAAAGAAAATTCCGTTTCTAAATAAATAAAATTTAAGTGCAGTAAATTTAATATTTGAATATTTCTTATGAGCTCACGCACATTGTGAAATAAATTTTCAGATACAAAGCATGTCATATGTGGAATTGGGTTTTACCGGAACTCAAAATTGAGAGAATTTAATGAGTTAATTAGCAGTTAATTTATCTGTCAAAATTTTATGAAATCATGTATATTGATTATATTTTGTGTAGAGTAGAAACTACTGTATTTATTTTTATGTTGTTTTGTGGGTGAAAAAAATTGTGTATTTTTTATTGTATTTACAGTGTCTCACATAAGTGATGGGACACTTGTGCTTTACAAAAGGAAACTAATCAAATAAATTAAAAAAACATGTACACATTTTTTTTGTGGGTGTGTTTCATACTTAAATTTAGTAAAGATTATTACATAACATACATTTTGTCAAAATATTAAAATATTAATTTAATAAAAATACAAATGTTTAGAACGGAGCAAAAAATAGCTCACATAAGTGATGGGACACCATTATATATGCAACAAAAATCGCCTGAAATAAGCAATAAAAATATTTTTTGGGGTTTTATTTTTACTTAAAAGCAATTGGCAATAATTTATAAAATCGTCTGCAGTATTTCTCTCCAGTTTGTTTTGGAATTTTTGTGTTTTTTAGCTCTGTGTAGTCATGAATGCTAAACGAAAAGAAACTTCGCCTGAAATTCGAAAATTAGTTATTAATTTGCATATTGAACGTGGAAAATCTATTAGAAAAACTGCTGAAACAGTTAACTTGAGTCGTTCAACAGTTTTCAATATCATTAAACGATATAAAAAGAATCATATGATTCAGGATAAAAGAAGACCTGGCTGACCATCAAAGCTATCCAATGGAATAAAGCGAATTATCGTTCGAAATATTAAAAAAAATCCAAGAATTAGTGCTTCAAAAGTTGCTGCTGATTTACAAGCATTATATGGAATAATTGTTAATCCTGAAACTATTAGAAGGGTAATTCGATCTGCTGGATATCACGGTAGAGTAGCCAGGAAAAAATTCTTCGTAAGTGAAAAGAATAGAAAACTCAGACTAGCTTTCGCAAAATCCAACATAAATAAGAATTCTGATTACTGGAATAAAGTTATATTTGCTGATGAGAGTAAATTTAATATATTTGGTTCTGACGGTAGAATCTTGGTGTGGAGAAAACCCAGGGAAGAACTTCGCAAACAGAACTTGGTACCAACAGTAAAACATGGTGGAGGAGGAGTTATGGTATGGGGGTGTATGTCGTCCGCTGGAGTTGGTAATTTTGTTTTTATTGACAGTATAATGGATCAGTACAAGTATATTGATATTTTAAAGCAAAATTTGAAATCTTCAGCACGAAAATTGAACCTTCATAACGATTTTAAATTCTACCAGGACAATGACCCCAAGCACACTGCTCTGAACGTTAGACTCTGGCTGCTATATAACTGTCCTGAAATAATAAAAACACCACCACAATCTCCAGACTTAAATCCCATAGAGAATATTTGGCAAGAATTGGAATCAAGAATTCGCAAACACACCATTTCTTCAAAACAACAACTAAAATCGGTGCTTCAAGAAGAATGGGGTAAAATCACTCCAGAAATCACAAAAAAAATAGTCGAATCCATCCCAAAAAGATTAAATCATGTTTTAAAAGTAAAAGGAAATCCAACAAAATATTAAAACCTTTTAAAAAGTAAAATTTTTGGATAAATATTTGATGGAAAAGTAAGTGTCCCATCACTTATGTGAGCCATTTTTTGCTCCGTTCTGAACAATTGTATTTTTACTAAATTAATATTTTAATATTTTGACAAAATGTATGTTATGTAATAATTGTTACTAACTTTAAATATGAAACACACCCAAAAAATTTTTGCACATGTTTGTTTATTTATTTTATTGCAGTTTCTTTTTATAAAGCACAAGTGTCCCATCACTTTTGTGAGACACTGTATGTGCGGGAAAGTGGAATTAAATTGTGTTAGAATTTAAAATTAGTGATTATGGCAGGCATATCCGGATTTCAAAAATTCGATCTGCAAACCCTTGCGATAGAATTTGAAGCAGAGGTTTTAGTCTAAGAGCTAGCAACGTTTTCGTCACCTGATTTTAGCAAGGCTTATTTTCTTATATATTCTCCTTCTTTATTGTGTAGTACGAATGCGGCCGGTCTGGCTGGTGGAAGTGGTTGCGTTTACCGGTGAAGGGAGGGGCAATGCAGATAAAAAGGTAACAAAATTAAATCATTTTAGCATGAATTTTGATTATAAAACTTGTTTCTGCTCACTATTTGTGATATTAAGTCATTATTGCCAGACCGTTTTAACGTTGCCAACACCGTGCCAGACCCTAATTTATAGGCAAAATAAGGTGTCAAATTCATGTCATTTTAGCAAAGCTGTAATTTTAGTATGTTATACTTTGGCTATCAGGTAAGCTATAATTAATTTGCCAGACCGAAACTCCGTTGCTAAATTACTGCCAGACGCCGATTTATATCAGTCTCGATTTATATCATTGCCGAAACGTCAGTTGAGGCTCACTGTGGAGACCCGAAAAGTTGTTGGTTTCTGTCTGTCTGTCTGTCTGTCTGTTTGTCTGTCTGTTTGTCTGTCTGTCTGTTCCGCAATAACTGCCGTAAAAATGATCCGATTAGTTTGATTTTTGGTAGGTATGTTTGTGAGATACCCGGAATTAGCTGTATAGTTTTTAGTTACATTTGGTTCATTCGTTCGGAAAATATAGAACATTTCTTTTTTGATCATAATGCTTTCCTATGTGATTTCAGACGATTTTGAAATTTTTCAGTCGTTGAAAATAAAATGTCGCATTTGATTAATGTATTTAAACGGTAAGTTATGAAGGCTAAAATTTATCAAGTCAGGTGTTAAATTATTCAAATTAATTTGAAATTTTGTTTATACATTCGTCAGATTTTTTAAATTAGGTGTATAATTTTTGGTGTAATTTTATACATCTGTTCTAATAATATAATACATTTATTTTATCATTTTTTGCAAATATTAAAATGCATTCATTTTTATTTTCCTTTTCAATTTAACCGTAACCTAGCAACCATGTTTAAAGAATATCAAAATGATAAAATTCAAGTAACTCAGACGATTTTGCTACAATATTTTATTCGCAAAATAAAATATTATTGGGTGATTTTATATTTTATTGAAATAAATGAGAATTTATTTTGGTACAAGTTACCTTTTAACTACTATAGAATGATAGCCGAAACATTTTTATATGAGATATTATTAATTTTCTGGAAGAGATGCGGATTTTTCGTGGTTGAAAATTAGTATTATTTTAAAAATATAATGTAATATCTCATACAACGAGGTAGTTAATCTAAAGAAATTAGCGTAGTAAAACGAATCCATACAGCCTGAAATAGCACAATTATTGGTAACTGAGATCATAAAAAGTTATCACAAAAAATACTTTATAGCGCCAAATCAAGATTGCTATTTAGTGAATTGGCAGTGGGCACGATTATGAAGGATTACACAATAAAAGTTTTCAGGTTTAAAAGTTTCCAAATAAGCCTATTTTGGGGAGATTTTAGTATGCTATTGCCATCGAATTAAATCAGGATGTACTAAGGTCAAATAAATATTGTACAATGGCCATCAAAACTGTTTTTCCGAACCAAAAATTGTAATAATACTAGATTTCTGAAATAGATAAGTGAATATATAGTAGATTCAGTTTACATTTCCATAAGTTGATTTTGTACACGAGATATTATTCAACTTATCTATCAGATGCGAGTGCTTCGTGGTTGGAAGGTAAGTAAATATTGCTATTTAGGTATTACATGAAATTATTTTCGAAATTTTTGCTTTTCATAATAAAACCAATGTGTAGAACGAAATCCAGTATGTACTAGAATCATTCACACAGACAATAGGAAACCACGAATATAAATTTAATAAGATTACGGGGGGTTCAGGGGGGCAGAGCCCCCCTGAAGAAATGTATTTTTTTACCTAAAAAATAAAATAAGAATTTCATAAGAATGTCAGAATATTATTGCATAAACCGTGTTTAATTTAATGTTCCTAATTTCTGAAACCTTCGAATTATTTTATATGCGTATAAATATACATGTAATAATTTAAAAAATTTAATTTGCGTATTATAAGATGTTAAATATTATGAGAAATGAGATTAAAAAACATTGACTTTCATATAGCTGACGTTGAGGCTCCTGATGTGTAGATTTACAAGTTTATATTTATATTATTGTCAGTACACTGCCAAGCCGTGATTGTTGCCAAAGCAATGATTGTTACTTTCTATAGAAGTATATATATATATATATATATATATATATATATATATATATGATTTGTCAAAATAAAGACTTAATTTATGTAGTTAATGTATCAATTAATTGTAATTGTTATTTGGCAATGCAGGTAAAAAAGTGACAAAATTACGTCATTTTAGCATGGATTTTGTTTATAACACTTGTTTCTGCTAACTATTCGTGATATTAAACCATTATTGCCAGGCCGTTTCAACGTTGCTAAGACCGTGCCAGAACCTGATTTAGAAGTAAACTATGGTGTCAAATTCACGTCATTTTAGCAAAGCTGTTATTTTAGTATGTTATACTTTGGCTATCAGGTAAGCTATAATTAATTTGCCAGACCGAAATTCCATTGCTAAATTACTGCCAGACGCCGATTTAAATCTGGCAGAGAAAGCCCCAATTAGAAGAGTTGGCAGCTTTTGTAGTGCTTTGGCTATTGTCAGTACACTGCCAAGCCGTGATTATAGCCAAAGCAATGATTGTTACTTTCTATAGAAGTATATATATATATATATATATATATATATATATATATATGATTTGTCAAAATAAAGGCTTAATTTATGTAGTTAATGTATCAGTTAATTGTAATTGTAAAGACGAAATGACCTAAAAGTTCCGACCCCTTATTTAACTTCCTTAGAGGTGAATTTTCAAAATCCTTTCTTAGTGGGTGCCTACATTGTGTAAGGAACATGTCTTCCAAATTTCATAGTCCTAGGAGCAGCGGTTGAAGTTCGGCGTTGATTCTGAGTCATCAGGACATGTTCTTTTATAAGTATAGAGATTTATGAAATCGCCAAAGAAGTGAGAAAAGTGCAAAATAAAAACTCCATGGCGTAAATTGTCAACCGTTATGTTTATTTATTTTCTCCCTTAATTTTTAAGTAATATTATAATTAGTGTTTATTAATATTCGCTTTTAATTTTAAATAATACAATATATAATATTTTCTCTTAATTTTCTGAATAAACTTATAGTGGCTAGCAAGAAATATGCAATGTCAACTGCTACTTTTCAAGGTCAATCGATCATTTGTGGTTTGAAATAATATCGTTCATAGCATGTTCTCTGTGTTTTCGAAATGAAATTTAATTGCGTTGGCTAGTAATGGAAAAACGTGTGTTTTTTGTAGCGATAATCAAGGAATTTCTTTTCATTGAAGACACGTTAATCAAATGTAAGAAATATTTTATTTAAGCATTTATTTCGGCAAATCATATATATATATATATACTTTTACAGAAAACAAGGATCGTTGCTTTGGCAACAATCATGACTTGGCTGTGTATTGAACGTAGCCAAAGCACTAAAAATGCTGCCAACTCTTCTAATAGGCGCTTTTTCTGCCAGATATAAATCGGCGTCTGGCAGTAATTTAGCAACAGATTTTCGGTCTGGCAAATTAATTATGGCTTACCTGATAGCCAAAGTATAACATACTAAAATTACAGCTTTGCTAAAATGACGTGAATTTGACACCTTATTTTGCCTATAAATTAGGGTCTGGCACGGTGTTGGCAACGTTAAAACGGTCTGGCAATAATGACTTAATATCACAAATAGTAAGCAGAAACAAGTTTTATAATCAAAATTCATGCTAAAATGACGTAATTTTGACACCATTTTACCTCCATTGCCCCTCCCCTCACAGGTAAACGCAACCACTTCCACCAGCCAGACCGGCCGCATTCGTACTACACAATAAAGACGGAGAATATATAAAAAAATGAGCCTTGCTAAAATCACGTGTTTTCTGACGTTGCTAGCTCTTATACTATTTTGTCAAATGACACAATTCCTAAATTGATTAAAAATATAATGGAGGCACCCGATTATGATGAGACAATGGCGTTAAACCAATTAAAGTGGATTGAAGAAGACCGTGTAGAGAGCTCGAGGTTGGAAAAAGATAAAATTGAGAAAAAACATGAACTCGCGAGAATTAGGGCTGAACGGGAAAATGACACTTTTCTCATCTAGTCAAATAGAAAAGGAACCAAAAATTCTGTTAAAAAATGTGTTACCTAAATTTGAAATGGGAAAATCAGAGATTTCCTTATATCTCAACTTAATTTGAGAGACAGGCACTAAAAGCGCAGTTAGAGAAGTTGCAGTGGGTAACGAATTTGTTAAGCTTGCTTCCGATGGAATTGACAGAAGTTATTATTAGAGAACCACCAGACGAAATGGACAATTTTCATTTTGTAAAGGGTAAATTACTCGAAAGGTTTAAAATTAGCGCAGAAGACTTCAGAATCAAATTCGTAACTACACCACGGGCCGAAGAAAAAAAATGGAAAGATTTTTCGCATGAAATTACAAATTATTTCGATCAATGGTTAAGCGGTATTCAGGTGTCCGAATTTAGTCAAGTTAGGGACCTGATAATTTACTGACCAGAGCAAACGGAAAGCGCCCTCTGAAATTATACAGCATTTTATTGACTCTTGGAGTACAATAATTACGCCATTGGATCTGACCCAAAAACTTGATCATTATGAAGCGGTTTGGAAAACAGGGAGAAAACAACCCCCCCCCTAAAAACCCAAATAATGGGAAATCGTTTGAGAGGCGTAGATTCACCGAGAAACCGAAAGTGGAACGATAAAAAGAAAACTGCCCAGTTAAACTGAGGGCGTTGAGCTCACAGGCTATTCACACTAATTGTATATTATACTCGTATTTCAAAGAATTTGAAATAAGCCCCTTGAAAAATAAAGAAATCGACGATATATTAAGAGGGGGTTATCCCCCCGTTACCCCCTCATAGTTAACTAATGAACCCCTTAAACTAATCAGGAGAACCTCTTATTACAATGAATATATATATACAAAATTTGCAGAAAATCGGATAATGCTGCATGAAAAACCCATTTATCTAAATTAAGGGGGATTAGCCCCCCCTTCCCCCTTCATACTTAACCAATAAACCCCAAAACTATTCAGAGAAGCGCATTATCACAATGATCCTATATACAAAATTTGAAGAAAATCGGATAATTCTGCTTGAAAAACCCATTTATATAAATTAAGGGGGGATTGGCCCCCGTCCCCCCCTTTATACTTAACCAATCAATCCCGAAAACGAATCAGGGAAGCGTCTTAACCCAATTAACTTATAAACAAATTTTGAAGCAAATGGGATAATTCTGCATGAAAAACCCATTTATATAAATTAAGGGGGGTTTAGCACCCCCCGTCCATCCCCCTTTATACTTAACCAAGCAATCCCGAAAACTAATCAGGGAAGCGTCTTAACCCAATGAACATATAAACAAATTTTGAAGCAAATGGGATAATTCTGCATGAAAAACCCATTTATACAAATTAAGGGGGGATTAGCCCCCCGTTCCCCCCTTTTATACTTAATCAGTCAATCCCAAAAACTAATCAGGGAAGCGTCTTAACCCAATGAACCTATAAACAAATTTTGAAGTAAATGAGATAATTCTGCATGAAAAACCCATTTATATAAATTAAGGGGGATTAGCCCCCCCGTTCCCCCCTTTTATACTTAATCAGTCAATACCGAAAACTAATCAGGGAAGCGTCTTAACCCAATGAACTTATAAACAAATTTTGAAGCAAATGAGATAATTCTGCATGAAAAACCCATTTATATAAATTAAGGGGGGGATTAGCCCCCCGTTCCCCCCCCCCTTCATACTCAACCAATCAATCCCGAAAACTAATCAAGGAAGCGCCTTAACACAGTGAACCTATAAACAAAATTTGAAGGAAAAAGGAAGAATTCTGCAGGGAAAACCCATTTATATAAATTAAGGGGGGGACTAGCCCCCCCGTCCCCCCCCTTTATACTTAACCAATCAATCCCAAAAACTAATCAGGGAAGCGCCTTAACTCAGTGAACCTATGAACAAAATTTGAAGGAAAACGGAATAATTCTGCATGAAAAACCCATTTATATAAATTAAGGGGGGGATTACCCCCCCCATTCCCCCCTTTATACTTAACCAATCAATCCCGAAAACTAATCAGGGAAGCGCCTTAACACAGTGAACCTATAAACAAAATTTGAAGGAAAATTGAATAATTCTGTATTAAAACCCCATTTATATAAATTAGGGGGGGATTACCCCCCCCCTGTTCCCCCCTTTATATTTAACCAATCAATCCCGAAAACTAATCAGGGAAGCGCCTTAACACAGTCAACCTATAAACAAAATTTGAAGGAAAACGGAATAATTCTGTATTAAAACCCTTTTTATATAAATTAGGGGGGGATTAGCCCCCCTGTTCCCCCCTTTATATTTAACCAACCAATCCCGAAAACTAATCAGGGAAGCACCTTAACACAGTCAACCTATAAACAAAATTTGAAGGAAATCGGATATTTCTATGAAGAGTTACCGCGTTACGTACGTACATACGTACATACATACATACATACATACATACATACATACATACATACAGAACTGGCGGGCACATAAGCTCTCAGGCTTTGATAGCCTGTGAGCTAAAAAGAAAACTGCCCAGTTAAATTGAGGGCATTGAGCTCACAGGCTATTCACACTAATTGTATATTATACTCGTATTTCAAAGAATTTGAAATAAGCCCCTTGAAAAATAAAGAAATCGACGATATATTAAGGGGGGGTTATCCCCCCGTTACCCCCTCATAGTTAACTAATGAACCTCTTAAACTAATCAGGAGAGCCTCTTATTACAATGAATATATATATACAAAATTTGCAGAAAATCGGATAATGCTGCATGAAAAACCCATTTATCTAAATTAAGGGGGATTAGGCCCCCCTTCCCCCTTTATACTTAACCAATAAACCCCAAAACTATTCAGAGAAGCGCATTATCACAATGATCCTATATACAAATTTTGAAGCAAATGGGATAATTCTGCATGAAAAACCCATTTATATAAATTAAGGGGGTGGTTTAGCACCCCCCGTCCACCCCCCTTTATACTTAACCAATCAATCCCGAAAACTTATCAGGGAAGCGTCTTAACCCAATGAACATATAAACAAATTTTGAAGCAAATGGGATAATTCTGCATGAAAAACCCATTTATATAAATTAAGGGGGGATTAGCCCCCCGTTCCCCCCTTTTATACTTAATCAGTCAATCCCAAAAACTAATCAGGGAAGCGTCTTAACCCAATGAACCTATAAACAAATTTTGAAGTAAATGGGATAATTCTGCATGAAAAACCCATTTATATAAATTAAGGGGGATTAGCCCCCCCGTTCCCCCCTTTTATACTTAATCAGTCAATCCCGAAAACTAATCATCGAAGCGTCTTAACCCAATGAACTTATAAACAAATTTTGAAGCAAATGAGATAATTCTGCATGAAAAACCCATTTATATAAATTAAGGGGGGATTAGCCCCCCGTTCCCCCCCCCCTTCATACTCAACCAATCAATCCCGAAAACTAATCAAGTAAGCGCCTTAACACAGTGAACCTATAAACAAAATTTGAAGGAAAAAGGAATAATTCTGCAGGGAAAACCCATTTATATAAATTAAGGGGGGGACTAGCCCCCCCCGTCCCCCCCCTTTATACTTAACCAATCAATCCCAAAAACTAATCAGGGAAGCGCCTTAACGCAGTGAACCTATAAACAAAATTTGAAGGAAAACGGAATAATTCTGCATGAAAAACCCATTTATATAAATTAAGGGGGGGATTAGCCCCACCCCATTCCCCCCTTTATACTTAACCAGTCAAACCCGAAAACTAATCAGGGAAGCGCCTTAACACAGTGAACCTATAAACAAAATTTGAAGGAAAATTGAATAATTCTGTATTAAAACCCCATTTATATAAATTAGGGGGGATTAGCCCCCCCTGTTCCCCCTTTATATTTAACCAATCAATCCCGAAAACTAATCAGGGAAGCGCCTTAACACAGTCAACCTATAAACAAAATTTGAAGGAAAACGGAATAATTCTGTATTAAAACCCTATTCATATAAATTAGGGGGGGATTAGCCCCCCCTGTTCCCCCCTTTATATTTAACCAACCAATCCCGAAAACTAATCAGGGAAGCACCTTAACACAGTCAACCTATAAACAAAATTTGAAGGAAATCGGATATTTCTATGAAGAGTTATCGCGTTACGTACGTACATACGTACATACATACATACATACATACATACATACATACAGAACTGGCGGGCACATAAGCTCTCAGGCTTTGATAGCCTGTGAGCTAAAAAAAGCTTGAAGTAAAAAGAAACTGGCGTGATAGGGATGAACAAAAAAAATAGGGACGAAATTTTTGAACGGAGAAAAGGTATGTCCTATTTTATTTGTAACAACCCCAACCATCTCCGATACTCCTGCCCAGATCTCAAAAAGAAAAATGATAAACCCGGAAGTGTGAATCAATTGGCAGACTTGGACGAATCAGATGAGATATTCAAACCCTATTTAAGTCAAGGGATTGTAAATGGAAAAAAATGAAGTTATTTAGGGACACAGGCAGTTCGCTAGACTTAATTAGTGCTAATGACGTAACCATGGAACAGTATACGGGAACAGTAGTGTGGGTCAAGCAACCCCTCGATAACGAACCAAGATGCTTGCCCCTCGTAGAATTACAACTAAATTTAACCAACTTAGGTGACCTTTCTACCAAAGCCGCAGTTGTTGGAAGGGATACGGAAATGTCTCACTATTTATTCGGAAACAGAACCCAAGTATTAATTGATAAAATTAAAGTAAGACCACATTTGGTCAACGCCGTCTTAACGAGGCGACAAGCGCAACATGTGATCGAGTCAAAGGCTGAAACCGAAACCATGAAAGCTGACAGCAATCCAGGGAGCGAAAGGGAAAATGGGGAGGACGCACCCGCAGAGGCAGAAAACTGTACAGGGGAACAACCCAATGTAGAGGGGGAAGACGAGGAACCTTGTCTCGAAGAAAGAGAGTCGACTGCTAGATTAGCTAAGCTTAGCAGAGAAGAATTGAGTGCTGTTCAGAAAAAAGATAGTACTTTAGAGTGGATTAGATAAAGGGCAGAAGCAAAAAAGTCGAATTTTGACATAATAAACGAGATTCTTGTTAGGAAAACGAATGATCACCATGGGACGGAACAGGAACAAATTGTTCTTCCTTTAGAATATCGGCGCGACTTATTAACTTTGTGTCACGAGGAAATAGGAGGTCATCTTGGGGTTACTAAAACTAACGATAAAATTTTAAGACACTACTTTTGGCCTAGCGTAATAAAAGAGATAGAAAATTACGTAGGTTCTTGCGATCCTTGTCAAAGAGTAGGGAAGGCAGGTGATCAAAAGAAGGCCTAGTTAAAACTTGTACCTATTGTCACTGCCATTTTCACCAGAGTCTCGGTCGACACTGTGGGTCCCTTGCCCCTCTCCGAAAACGGAAACAAATTTATGCTCACGACCCTGTGTACTTCTTAGAAATACCCAGAAACTCTACCTATAAGGGACATACGCTCAGTGACGGTGATTGATGCGCTAATGTTGGTTTTCAGCCGGTTAAGATTCCACAGAGAGGTACAGTGTGACCTTGGCCGCTCTTTTGTTGGCGATTTAACGACCGAATATTTAGAAAAATTCGGCGTTAAAGTGGTCCATTTTAGTGTGCACCGACCACAAAGCCAACCTGTGGAGAGACGGCACCGAACTGTAAAACGATTATTGAAGGTTTTGTGTATTGAGTCGGGAGATTCTCGGGAGAAAACTCTACTATATGCGTTACTCGCGTTGCGTACGGTCATGCATGAATCGACAGGTTTCAGCCCCTCAGACGTTGTTCACGGGAAAAATTTGAGGACCCCAGAAGCCTTGTTATACGAGAAGTGGAGAAATGAGGATGAGGAAGAGAATTTAGTACGCGAATACGTCTTTGATTTAATTAATCGTTTGAAGAGATGTCAAGAATAGGCTGTAGAGAAAATGAGTTTGGCGCGAGATGACCGTAAACGATATTACGATAGAGACGCAGTTGAACGGACCTTCAAAACTAGTGACAAAGTGTTAGTATTAGCCCTAACAAAACATAACAAGTTATCCGTGAACTGGATTGAGCAGGGTACTATCGAGAAGCAAATTTCGGAGACCAATTATTTAGTTAAAGTCCCCGATAGAAGGGCCCAGTCACAGATATGTAACGTAAATCTACTTAAGCCTTACTTACAGAGATCGGAGGTGCGGAATTTAATCATCGAAGAAAGCGTCACGAGTAATGCGAATGAGGACGAATTCGAAATTTCCCAGCTAAATACGAGTCCGGAAGAGTATGCTTTTGAAAACATAGTTATCGAAAGCAATTTGTGCTCGAAAGAAATCGCCTGAACAGTTATCAGAATTATCCGAACTATTAGGAGAAAATCGGAGTATATTTACGAATGACCGGGAAAGACCGATATGATAATTCGCGACATCGAGTTAACTAGCGACAGCCCAGTTCGCCTACGACCTTATCGCACCTCTCCAAGACAAATAGAAATTTTGAAAGTGGAAATTAAACGTATGTTATAATTGGGAGTTATTATCGAGGGCGAGTCTGATTATGCCTCGCCCCCGATATTGGTGGAATCACCAGGGCGTGACCCGAGATCCTGTATTGACTACCGTAAGCTGAATGCAATAACTAAACCAGAAATATTTTCTTTACCAAATATCGCAGAGCGAGTCGAGAGAGTAGCTGCGGCAAAATTCATAACGATACTCGATCTCATTAAAGGCTATTGGCAAATCCCAATGACACTAAGGGCGCAACGGGTAGCTGCTTTTATTACCAACTTTGAATCATTTTAACCTGTAATGATGCCTTTCGGGTTTATAGGGGCTAGTTACCAATTTTCTAAATTTATGAGTAAATTATTAAGAGGTTTAGAAGACTTTTGTCTGCCTTATTTAGATGATATGGCCGTTTTCTCGCACTCATGGAGCGACCATTTGAAGCATCTCGAGATAGTGCTGGGAAGAGTAAAAGAGGCGAAAATTAAATTGTCTAAATTTCGTTTTGCTCAGAAATCAGTGAAATACTTGGGGCACGTAGTCGGGGAACGGAGACGCTCCCCAGCCGAATCCAAAATCCAAGCTATCACTGATTTTCCCGCACCAAAGACGAAAACGGAGTTTCGGAGACAGTTAGGAATGTCTGGTTATTACACCCGTTAAATCCATAACTATGCTACCTTAGTTGATCCTTTGACCAACGCATTAAAAGGAAGAGAAAAGAAGGGAAAAGTAACATGGAATGCGGAGATGGAACAGGCGTTCGCTTAACTAAAAAGTAAATTGACAGAAAATCCCGTATTATTCGCCCCTAATTACATCCTAGCCCCTAATTACAACTAACGCTTCGGATAAAGGTGTGGGTGTCGTTTTGGCCCAACGCGCTAACGGTGAAGAACATCCGGTGATTTATATAAGTAGGAAATTCACTTCTCCGGAGCAAAATTTCAGTGCTTCCCAAAAGGATGGTGCGGCTATAATTTTCGCTATCTGGAAATTGCGTCACTATGTAGATGGACAACAGTTTTTCATCGAAACGGACCATAGCCCACTCACTTGGTTGCAAAATAACGCGGGAAATAATCCCCGATTAATTAAATGGTCACTAATCTTGCAGGCATATCACTACCAAATAAAACATCGACCGGGTACCCAAATCCCGCATGTAGACTGCTTCAGTCGTGTAGAGTGGTTTTCTGTTTAACAACGTGTATATAGATCTCTAATTCATTTATTTATGTAATTGTATGTTTTTAATTGTGTAATAGAATTTATGTGTTTCTGATAATATATTCAGAAATGTAATGTACAATTAGTGTCAGTAAGAGCCCTTATTTGAGCCTCTATTGCGATTGAAACAGGTGTTTAGGGTGCTCCAGTATAGATATTTCCCTATTATGAAAAATCTCTCCGAGGTGCGCGGTGATGCTGTGAGATATTGACGCTTTCCCAGAGAATAAATATAGGTTATCGCCTAAAATCAGTTCCTACGTCTCAGAGAAGACCACCTATGCAGGTCGGAACATCAAAAGCACTGCTTGATATTTTCCTGGTGACAATTTAGATTGCTAAGTTGAAAGAGCTGGACTCGGAGGTGACCTGGTATGACACTTAAATTGATGACCCAGACCCCCCATAATCTCACGGTGGCAACTTTGTTTCCCAGGGCAGTCGAGGATGATGAAATTTTCAATAGAGTTGAATGACCTAATAGAGTTCTAAGTTGCCTATGATAGGACTAAATGTTACGGATGTCACCGCCCATGTACCCCCCCGTCGGGGACTTTAGAGAAATTGGCCGAAGAGAGATTTCATTCTGGTTGGAGATCCGAAGAGAGAGAAAAGCCTTCTCTCTGCTTCGAAGAAGAGACAATTCGGATTTGAAGATCCGAGAAGAGAGAGTTTTTTCTCCCTGCTTCTGAGGGAAGACGACCCCGGTTGTTGCATGATAAGGAGAAGAGCGCTAAGCGCCGCTAAGTGACGGGTACCTTTAGGGCCCCCTGATTTAAAGGAAAAAAGACTGTATCCTACAAACTCCATTCCGTCTACGGACTCTGGCCAAAAAGCCAACCCACGACTTTGAGGATAAAAGAACTTTTAATGATTAAAGATAACTTGTAGTTTACCAGTGAATAACATTATTCTGGTTTTGATAATTAACCTGTGTCCCGTGTTTCTACGCTACCGAAATAGATAGATCCCGCTTGGAACACTGCGGTTATGACAGTGCAAATGAATTGAGTGACAAACGCAAATAGACATACTAAATAAATATGTATATGTATAACAAAATCGCCCATGCTACATATTGCATGATTTTTAATTCCGCATATTAAAATCTTTAAAAAGAAACTGATCTATACATTTTTCTGAGTTCTGAAAATCGAGAGTTCCTTCAAAAGATTTTCATTGTGTAATAGAGTTGAATGAACCTTTGAAAAACTGTAATCTGACAAAAGAAATTTTATTTTTTCAAAGTATATCAAATAATTATGTGAGACTTTGAAGAAGAGTTTTTAAAATGTTTGTTTGAAGCAGAAATGTAGAAGGAAAATCTACGTGTTATTCAATTGAAACAAAACTTTGAATATTTATATTAGAATGCAAAACATGTCCGCGTGTGTAACGCATGCGTTCTATAGATGGTGGCAACATCTGACCCATACATTTCACCTTTTCTTCAAAACAGCACACAAATTTAATTTTTTGACTCTCGAATAGGGAAGAAAATGTCCTTTCAAATGCACTTTGTTTGAAAACTGTATCGCAGTTTACTGTTTTCTTATGGTTTTTAAAATAATTTTCAAGCATGATTTCTTACATCTATCTCTATCGCAAAAGTACAAAATATGAATCCGTTTGCACTTAAATCAATAGAAATAATTCGGCAGTTGTTTACGGCTAATATTCCATTACAAAATAAGTAATGGACAGAATGAATAATTTTGATATTCGAATGAATCCGTCTGGCATGCGCAAAAGTATACTGAAAATTTTGCATTCTTTAAATAAAGTAAAACACGATAGTTCGAAAAAAAAGAAAAAAAATTAAACTACGTACGTTTAATTGCTCTTTTTTTTTACAAAATTTGTGGTTCTAATTATTAAAATGAATGAGAAGATTGCCCCTATCTAAATCATTCATTATGCTCATGACTAAACGAAATTAAAACTTCATGAATAAATAAATGAATTAATTCTAATAAGACAAATTGAACAGTTATGTAATCGAATTCAAAAGTTGATGTTAGTAGCGATCTTTGTCGATTTCTTCGACTACCGGCTAATACGAAAGCAAAGAAAATATTTAAATCTCTAATATTAATCATAAAAATCTCTTAGAGATTTCAATAGAAAAGTATGCTTCTGGAACCCGTATAAAATATGGATTGAAACAGAAGGGGTAAATGACCCTATCAAATGGAAATGAAAAAAGAGTTTAGAATATTTCAAAAAATCTGCTCAAGTATTTGAATGTTTTTAAAAATGTCCATTTACATAAATAGCGGACAAATATTAAAATAGAAATTAGAAGATTATCAACAGTTGGATTATTAGAGTTTATTAACCAAAATAATCAGTCGAAAGGACGTCACAAAAGTCAAAGTCACAAATGAACCAAAATTTTTCAAATAACCAAAATGTTGAAGAATGAAAGTTTTTTGTCACGTTAAAACTCGTATTTTTATACGTGATTTACACGTTCATTTTGAAGCTCCATTTTAGAAATCTTGCAGAAATAGATATTAAAAACGAATTTATTTCTATTTTAACGAATGCATTTTATTAAATAAGAACTCTATAAATATTTTCTTTGTCATTAAAATAATAGTGTTGGTGGCACGTTCATTCATTTTGGTGAATATTGGATATATTTTATTATTATACTTGACGTTTGGTTTTATAAATAACTTAAAGGATTTAATGCACTGAAATTTAAGGTTTTTTTTCTCTTGTGCAGTGTTTCTAAAAACATATTTACACTAAATTATTAATCATATACTAAAGCAGAAACAAATGTAGTTTTTTTTAGAATCATATATTATTATATATTTTTTCATGTATTAAAACATGTCAACCTGACAACTGATGGGCGGGAGCCTGCGAGGATAGAATAGTAGGAGTCGTCATTTATGACATCCCTTGAAGCCATTCCTACCCCTCTTCCTGAGTCCGCCCTATTTGACTCTCCGAGTCTTGCACTAAAGAGTCACTGACTGCTATCGGTCAAATAGGGCGCAAGCAGCAGAGGGGGACATTGCTATGTCCACTCCCCCTATTCTATCCTTGTAGGCAGGGATCGGAAGTAGCGAAACTACAGTAGTCACTACCTTTTAAAGTATATTGTAGTTATCAAGCTACATTTAAAACAATGTAGTGTAACGAGTAGCGCGATACAAAAAATCAGTAGTTTGTAGCGAGAACTAACGCTACTTTTTACGCTACTTCAGGAAAAAAAATATGACAATGACTCCATATGTATCTGTGGATGTAAGTATGTATATATTAAAATTTCCTTACGTTTTCAGGTGCACAGTACTCCGCTTTGTAAAATTAGGATATAAGTTTTTATTTATTGTTATATTATTATTTATTTGAACCCACAGTATTCTGTAAAGTGTTCGGAAAGTTCAGTGGAGTCACACCCGATTTTTTACGTAACTTAATTTAGATATTGATTGTATTCAGTGGCAGCTCGAGACTGGCTTTATTTGGGGAACTAAATGCATCGCTGCTAAATTTATTCTTTTCTTATCAATATCATTAAAAAGGAATATAATGCGACCGCAACCAGAAGGCGGGTGAGATCGCCGCTTGGAAGAAGAGTTCATTTTCTCAAAGGTTAGGACAGTGGAAGAGCAAGTATTTAGGGTTGTAACATATTCGAGCGTTCCTGCTTTTGGCGATATACATTTCCCTCTCTGTTTCTCGTCTGTCTTCTCCTTCACTGATATAATTTCTTTTGTCCTAGAAGGTTGTTGTTGTTATATTCTCAGCGCTCTTGATTATTATTATCATTATTCTCTATTTAAACTGTTCTTTTCAGAACAACACAAAATGTCTCGTAAAGGGAAAACTTTGCGTTCGGATGAACGTAACATTGTTGATAATGTGCTTAATTTTTTTGAAAATGAAGCAAAATCTTCGTCTCTTTCCATTCCGATTCAGAAAGCACAAGAGCGTCAACACTGGCAGAAGGATTTAAAGAAGTTATTATTAAAAAATGCTTGGTTTGAATTTGAGTAGCTGGATTGCATGTTTCGTAACAAAATGTTATTTTCCACAAAGATATAACAAATTTCACAAAATATATCACAAAAATAACTTACCTTTCACAAAATAACCCCCCTCCCCCCCCTAAAAAAAAACTGCATCGATCCCTGAACCTATATGGTTTATGCAAAATCAATTTAAATTATATTGAAATACTCGTTTTGACAATGTTTCTAGGTTGATTGGTTGGTTATTTGTTACGGCCGATTATCTGCGCTAGGGATGTAGGCCGGGGAGGAGCAAGCCCTCCGTGGAGGTCTTTCTAAGGGATCCTAACCCGTATTTACGCAAGGTTCGAAGAAAACTACGGAAAACTCCAAACGGTTAGACCGACGATCGTGACAGGGGTTTGAATGCAGCACCTCCTGTCTACCAACTTTGAGAGCAGAACCTCTCAGCCACTGGTGGGGCAATGTTTTCAGGTATCGCATTTTTGTATTTTAATATAAGTGTATATAAAATCTAGTTAAAATATTCTGAGAAAATAATTTATGAAAACAATCTTTTAGGTAGATTTCGTAAGAAATACTACCTATTACATTTTCACCTAAGTTGGAATTTTCGAAATATTTTTGCAGATCTACGCCGATTATGACTCCCAGAACCCAAAACCACCTCAGTTTAAAACTTTATCTATCTATCTATCTATCTATGTCACTTTTTTATGGACACGATAACTCCCATAATTCTGCACAAATCTCTTCCAAACTGATACATAAAGTCAAGGGGCATGAAATCTCGGTCAAGTTCGTTAATGGGCAAAATCGAACCAGGGGGGGGGAAGGAGGGGGGGGGGCGTTGGGCGAAAACAGAATAAAACCCATAACGTCTTAATTATGATACGTATCGAATCCGTTTAAAGTTATTATTACTTCTAGAAAAACGGCCGAAAATTTTTGTATGACAGATTTTTGATACCATTAAAAATGGCTCCAAGGGGGAGGGGAAAGAGTGGGGGGGGGGTTAGAAGAAAAAAATTCATAACTTCATCAATTCAGAAGATAGCAAATCCGCTTAAATTTATTATAAATCCTCTTAATATTATCTAAAACTTTTATAGTGACAAGTTTTTTTATAGGACCAACTCTTATAGCAATTAAAAAAAAAAAACCTTGCCGTCTCCACCTGCAAACAAGTTAGGTTTCGAAGTGGGCGTTTCCAAATGCTGCATCATTGCAGAAAGGTCATTTCTTCCACAATTCCCAACAAACAGGCGCGCCACGGTCTGCGTCTTCGAAATCTACCTCTGCCTGTAGGTCGAACCGTCAGGGATTTTTTTAGAATATGATTTAGCCGAGAGATCTTACTCTGACCAAAATATCATGAATATTTCATATAACACCGGAACATATCTTCATCGCAACTTAATATTTAATAATACATAATATTCAAATACTTTTAAAGTTTCGGTGTGTGAAAAAGTTTTCAAACTTTTATTTGAAAAAAAAAAAATATATATATAATATAACATTATGCGAAAAGTATCTTGGATAAAAAAGCACATTTTACTGAAAATTTTTATTTATTGCTTATGGATTAGCTTGTATATTTAATTCACAAGGTCTCTCACTGTGTAAAAACTCTCCTTACCTAAAATACCCTAACAAAAATTTTTCTCAACAATGAATTCACCCAATAAAAATTCACTACTTCCTATTTTCCAAGCATTTTTTGCCATATCACGTTGTAAAGAATTTCGAATTTGTATTCTTGTATAACACATATAAATGTAATCTTATTTTCATTCTACATCAAAAGGCGCTAACTAGCCAGATATGGTAATCCGAGATCAAATAACTAGGTCCTGAAGTTCCTCCTCTCAATCTTCCTTCTTTCGCTAAATCAGTCAAATAGACCCGTCTGGCACCACGTGACTTTGACGTCTCACCCGCCTTCTGTTCGTGGTCGAAGTATACCTTATTTTAGTTACTGTCAGAAAGTTCTTCATTAAACAAGGAAACGATTTCTTGTAAAAAAAATACTTGCATGAAAGTAATATGTGTTTCAGGCATGCATTTAGTTCCAGTAGACAGTCACTGATTGTAATATGTATATATCTCTTAATTTCGCTAAGCAATTTGTAATATGTGTATACGCTAACAATTCAGTGGCAGCTCGAGACTGGCTTTATTTGGGGAATTAAATGCATCGCTGCTAAATTTATTCTTTTCTTATCAATATCATTAAAAAGGAATACCTTATTTTAGTTACTGTCAGAAAGTTCTTCATTAAACAAGGAAACGATTTCTTGTAAAAAAATACTTGCATGAAAGTAATATGTGTTTCAGGCATGCATTTAGTTCCAGTAGACAGTCACTGATTGTAATATGTATATATCTCTTAATTTCGCTAAGCAATTTGTAATATGTGTATACGCTAACAATTCAGTGGCAGCTCGAGACTGGCTTTATTTGGGGAATTAAATGAATCGCTGCTAAATTTATTATTTTCTTATCAATATCATTAAAAAGGAATACCTTATTTTAGTTACTGTCGGAAAGTTCTTCATTAAACAAGGAAACGATTTTTGTAAAAAAATACTTGCATGAAAGTAATATTTGTTTCAGGCATGCATTTAGTTCCAGTAGACAGTCACTGATTGTAATATGTATATATCTCTTAATTTCGCTAAGCAATTTGTAATACGCTAACATTTTGGATACAAATACAAAGCATTTTCTTAATTATTTAATGCCCTCAGTTATATCGCACTTATTTCATTGGATTCCGGCAGACGCAATATAACGTCACTTTATTATTTAATCCGTGTCTTCAATTTCGAGCGTAAATTGTGTTCTTAGACAAAATCGGAAAGTAGCGAAGTACTTTTGAAAAGTGTTTTGGAGTCGCTACTTTAACAACAAGTAGTTGTAGTTAACTACATTTTTGGTAAAGTAGTTGTAGTTGGCTACAATAAAAAAGTAGTTTTTCCGACCCCTACTCCTAAACTTTTCGAAAAACGAAGGTCACGCGTTGGACACAAGCCGCTACTTCACTCAGACGAAAACACCCGCTTGCTAAAATTAATCCTATGGAGGAAATATTTTAAGATACCTCGTTCGCATTTCAATATTTTTAAATGATTTTTTTTTGCATTGGATAGCTGAGTTCAATCTCTATGCACGCTCCTTTGTACTTTTTCGATTTTGATTAAAAGTTTTTTTTATTAAGGTACTTTCACTTTCGGAACCGGTTTTGAAAGTGAAAGTATCCTCAATAAAAAAAACTGCAATATAAATCGAAAAAGTACAAAGTAGCGTGCATAGAGATTAACCTCAGCTATCCAATGCAAAAAAAAAATAATAAAAAAAAAAATAAAATCAGTTAAAAATATTGAAATGCGAACGAGGTATCTTAAAATATTTCCACCATAGGATTAACATTAGCGAGCGGGTGTTTTCGTCTGAGTGAAGTAGCTTCTTAACGTAGAAAAATAAGCCAAAAAAATTCAGTTTGTTTAATGTGAAACTAGTGAAATGCGTAGCCGTTTTTTAAAAAATAAGTGATTTTAGTGAAGTGACATCAATTTAAAGTCTAAATTTTCAACAAAAATTTTCTTACTTAAAGTAACACAGAAAAGCGAGATATCAATAGTTCAAAATTAACCTATATAGTTAGCTAGAAAAATGTGAAAAATATTTTTCAAATTGATGGATTGAAGTACATTAACTCAAAAAACAAACTGAAGGACTAGATTAACATAAAGTAACCAATTATTCATCTCGACAAAAGCAATTTTACAAAAACATCCATATGGAGCTTCTTTACCACAATCTCGTCATTGCTTGGAAATTTCAAATGGTACACAGAATCAATTTGAACTGGACCATAAAGTTCAAATGAAACAGGAACTTTTGTCTATTTCCGGTATTGCAGGCCATCAAAATTTTTTACCTCCCTACCATTTAAAGAATTTCATTTCAAGGTGCTTAGTTTTTCTCCATTCTGCGCGTGTACTCCCAGGTTAAATTCTCTTACAAATCCAAGGCAAAAAATAAAACTATATAAAGTGACTCATTATTATTTAAATAAAAAGTTTATTTTTTAAATTGGAATTCTTAAATTCTTCTTATTTAATCATTTCGAAATTAAAATAAGTTCTATTTCTCATGATAAGGCGAATACTTGATCTGCATGTAATGAATGTGACAAGTGGGTAGTAATAATTAATAATTGTTTCCCATACGTTAACCGACATCACTGATTAAAGTCCCATTTGACGTCGGAATATTTGATAGATCAAAGTGGTAGAGATGCCTTTAAATCAGTCTTCCTTGAGTTAAAGCGTGCATCCATTGATTTTGTGGCACCTGAATTATCGGCAAACATTTTAAGTGAATTCAGTTGTAATATGAAGTACGGAAGAGAAGTTATTAATTCGAATGAACTATTTATCAAATATATCATTTCTGTTATTTTCTATGCACATGCAAAAGAAAGAGATTTTTGACATAATAGACTCCTATTTTGTTGTTTAATTAAATACTACAGTTAATTCAAAATAGATGCATCAGCGAACAATGTCAATTACTGCAGTATCAAAGATATGTTCTTATTGTCAATAAAAGTAAGAGTTATTTTTTCTTTATTACAGCGACTCCTGCAATTACGATTACGCCATAACGTATAACAGAGAAATTAAAATAATACATGTATATAAAACTATGTATATACATACATACATACATTAAAAGTAATAATAATACATACATGCATACACATACATACGTATGTATATTATGCATGTATGAACGTATATATAATGCATGCATATTAGTATGTATATATGTAGCGATATGTATTATATATGTAGCGATGTATTATATATGTGTATTTGGCGATTCTTCCTCGGCGACCACTATAATAAGGAAGTAGCAAAACTAATTTTCTATTCAATATAACTTATCGTGTAGGTGTTCTTTGATTGAGTGTTATAGTACTCTGCAAAAGATATTTATCTGGAATCAATCAAATTCTATACAAGGTATTCTACTCCACCACGAATATTGGTTGATACTACAGTAAATCCTCATTAATCCGACTCTATGCTGTCCAATTTAATGACAACCCGAATTTAAAGAAATAACCAATAAAATGAGCCAAAGTATAGATAAACGTCTTGTCTTAAACAAAAGTTGTTTCTTCTACATTTGAAATAATATGAAAGGTAAATTAATCGACAAGAATGAAATCGTTTTATATCATTTAGGCTTTAAGTTCTCTTACTCAGAATATACCCATGGCCGTAGGATACATTCCTGGCCTCACTGATAAAAATTTCACCGTTGGATTACGGGAAAAGCTTGGCAGCACAGACTCCAAGATTTTCCTGTAATATTACAGTTTGTACCGTAATCTATTTAGACTGTATTAGACCGTTAATGGCAGTAAATTTCAAGAACGTATCTGAACGTAAACCACAGTAACTTTCAAAAACGTATCTGACCGTAAATAACCGTTACTTTCAAGAATGTATCTGACCGTAAATAACCGTTACTTTCAAGAATGTATCTGACCGTAAATAACCGTTACATTCAAGAATGTATCTGACCGTAAATAACCGTTACTTTCAAGAATGTGTCTGACTGTAAATCACAGTAATATACAGGGTGTCCCAAAAGCCTCCGTACAACTTCAAAAATTGATTAAAAAAATAATAGGCCTACCGCAAACATAATTACAACAGTACACAGAGTAACTTAAAAAGTTTTTTTTCTACTACCTTAGTATACTTGTACATGAGATCCTTTCGTTGCACGAAGAATATCAAGTCGATATTCCAATTCCCTTCACGTGCGTTTCAGCATGCTAGCATCAACAGTAGTTACAACTGTTTGATGAAATAAAATGTTGAAACAAAAGATCCAAACAGCAGTAGCTACTGTTGATGTTAGCATGAAAAACGTTTGTGGATTGAATTGAAATATCGTCTTGATATTCTTCGTGCTACGCAAGTATCTCATTTTGAAGTTTACTAAGGCTGTAAAAAAAAACTTTTTAAGTTACTCTATGCACTGTTGTAATTATTTTTGCTGTAGGCCTATTACTTTTTTTAAAATAAATTTCTGAAGTTGTACGGAGACTTTTGGGACACCCTGTAGATTATAAATTATCGTATATGACTGTAATATCAAGATTGTAAATAAGCATAAATGCCCATAATTTTCTACTCATTTACATATATCGCTGTAAATTGCAGTAGTTATCGGAACTGTAAATGACCATGAAATAGTTATTTCAAGAATTCGCATGATTACTTCCAACAGTAACTATATATTTATACATAGGATGTCAAGAAATGCAACATTTTATTTCTGTATAAGAGATAAATAGTATAAATTGCAAAAATGTCCATAATGTACAAAATTTCAATTCTATACTTTTCATCTCCATGGAGATATTTCCAAAATTAGTTTTTATACATTCTTTTTAACCAAACAGGTGGCTTCAGTACCTCCAAAAATCAGGAATTATCTCACTTTGCCATGCAATTTGAAACATGAAATCTAATCATTATTGGAGAATAATGTCTACAAATCTGATATTTAAATGTATTGATTAATAATAATGTGTTGATGTAATTGATGGCACATTAAATCTTAGTTTGTAAACATTTGCCAAGCTTGAACAGATTTAACTTTTCAAATTGCATGCAAAGTGAAGCAAGTCACAATTTTTGACTCTCTGCAACTTCATGATGTTTGGAGATGATTAAAACCAATCCACATTTTTGCAGATTACATTATTTATCCATCTCATATAGATACAAAAATAAACTGTATAGCTTTTTTTAGACAGCCTGTATATTTAAAACTTGATAATATTTCTAAGATTATTCTACCACTACATATATATGGTGGTTTGGATATAATTTTTTTAAACAATTAGCGACTTTCTCAATATTACATACTTTTTCTATTTACAACACTATACCGCTTACAAAATAAAATTATATTTAGCATTGAAAAATGACATGTGTATAAGTTTTATTAAACGTGATTGTTTCATATTTCCGAAAAAAAAATTACGTAAAACTTCATATACAAGTGTAGTAATTTTTGCCATCATCTAAGTAAAATAAAAATTAACAGACACTTAAGCAATATTAACCAGGCAGAGTAACAAACACTTATCAAATTCGTTACAAATCACAGGCTAAATTTGTCCAAACCCTAACACAATATCAAGTATAACTCTTAGCTCAACAATGCACACATTTGAAAAATATAGAAAAAAAAATAAATTTTTTTAGTACTTATCTCTTATTTAATATCATACTCTGAATATTTACGATTATGTATTCGTAACAACAAATGAACTTATTCATGATTTTTTTTCAATGTAATGAGGAAGGTGATTATAATAAACTTTTGCATAATAATGTATCAAAGACATAATTTAATGAATATCAAAATGTTAAAATTATTTCTATTTCTTTCAATATAACTTTCGTTTTAAGTTTTTTGAGAATCACTTTGGTATTTATCTACTTGCACATTCTTTTGCATTTTGATGCCTGGGTTCTTTTGGTTTCTACCCAAACCCAAGTGAGATTAATGTCGTTTTAACTAATAATGCAGGAATAGAGTATAATATTTGCCTTTTTAAAAAATCACAAAAACACTTCAGTTAAACATTTTACTTGGAGATAGTATAAAACATGGATTTATCTGTAAAAATGGGAAATTGTTCAGGATCATCGGGGAAAAAAAATTCTTGGTTGAAAATACTACAGCCAAAATAAACTATTTGTAAAAATGCAAATAACTTAACCCCTTCAACGGCCGTTTAGATAGGGAAACAGTTATTACCCCCAATTTTTAATTCGGGTCAGCTACTGTGGTTAAATAATGAATGTTTACATACTGGGAAATACTATACAGATTTTCGTGTTTTGGGAAGGACAGGATAGAATGTCGAGTCATCAATATCAGTAACATCCTGCCTTTTGTTCTATGACTAATTTATAAATGTCCAGAACACCCTGAAATAATGAACAATTTCATCAATTTTCAAAAACTAAAAAAACTCTAAATCCTAATTTCAGGAAAAATTTTAATATAACAAGGAATGATCTTCTAAGAACTGTTCAAGAAAAATCTTTAAAATATGTCATCACACATATTAAAAACAAGCATTTTTTTAAATAATTTAAAACACAGATAAATAATTTCACAGACAAAAATAAAAATTTTAATTCAGGAACTCTGAAATTATTTATTCTGTACATATTTTACATAAGATACGACAGGTTTTAAACAATACGAAATCTAAATGCTGCTAATTTTGTCATCAACTTCCTGACTTTATTTATATTACATGATTTTGGATTTTTCTTTGCTGCTTTTGAACTTTTTTCAGGATTGATGTCCAAAAAAGCTCTGAAAATAAAGAAAAAAATATTAATAGTATCACATCTTTTAAAAAATAACATTACTGTAAATACATCAAGCCATAATCGAATGAACAACTAATCTCGTAATTATCAAATTATAACAGATAGCAGATATTAAACTCCGCAATAACACGTGCATAGAATGTCTACAAAATAACATTCATGAAGAAAAACTTTTTGTGCTTTATAAACCCTTTATTGTTTTTCTTATCTTTAAAGCCAGAACAAAATGGATTAATTAGCATATATGACAGAGACAGAACTCAATAGCCCACTAGTGTCAATGAGTGAGTGGTAAGAAATTTCATTTGAGCTCATTCATTACTGAATACATGTTATCTAACAGGTTGTAAGTAACATTTGTTGTAGGCAACTACACTGCACCATGAATTTAAAATTTTTGATTTGATTACCAAGATCTGCAAAGTATGTGAAGAAAATAGTGTTGACACTAGACCAAATGTTCTTTTAACTGATCGACAAATTTTGCATTTTTTCTGCAACTGATCAACAAATTTTGCATTTTTCTTTGCAACTGGCTAAAGGATTTCATGATTTTTCCCCACAATCAACTGACAAATTTCGTGATTTTCTCTCACGATAAATCGACAATTTTTGTATTTTTTCCATGCGACTGATTTAAGAATTTCGTGATTTTTCCTTGCATTCAATTGACGAATTTCGCAACATTTTTTAGATTTTCTCCTCAATTAACTAGCAATTTTTCCGATATTTTGTCGTACCAATCGAGGAATTTCAAAATTTTTTCCGCCATAATCATGCCTTTTTACCCTCAACTGATTGGCAAATTGAGATATTTTCCATCAACTGATCTGGTCATAAAACAAAAAAAGAAAAATTAAAGTTTTTGATTTGTTGGAATTTTCCAAAGTTTTTAGTTTTGTCTTAGTATCTTAAACACTATTATGCCAAATATAAAGTATATAGAGCTGTAAAGTAATATAGGACAAAATTAGCACTCGCCATTCGGCGAGTAATACTGAAAATTTGGCGACTGACTTTATTATTACCACTGGCCAAACTTAATAGCCACACTCACCAACTGTGATGATTGAATGGAAACAGATTTTTTTTCCTGCTGTCGCTCGTCGAATATCGAAACCATTTGGCGAATTTCACAATTTTTCCACTGAAACCATTTGACGAATTGAGATTCTTTTTTCTCGAAGCCATTCGACGATATTCGCACCCCCCCCCCCCCGAGACAATTTGATGAATTTTGCGAGTTTTCTGCTATTAATTGTTGAATTTCGTGATTTATCGACTATCGATTAACGAATTTCATGACAGATCGACGAACTTTGTGGTTTTTTCCGCGACAGATCGACAAACTTTGCATTTTTTCCGCGACAGATCCATGAACTTTGTGTTTTTTCAACCACAGATCGACGAACTTTGTGGTTTTTTCCGCGACAGATCGACAAACTTTGCATTTTTTCCGCGACAGATCCATGAACTTTGTGTTTTTTCAACCACAGATCGACGAACTTTGCAATTTTTTTTCACGACTGATCGACGAACTTAAGGTTTTTTAAGCGATTGATCGACGAACTTAAGGTTTTTTAAGCGACTGGTCGACGAACTTTTCGTTTCTTAAGCGACTGGTCAACGAACTTTTCGTTTTTTAAACGACTCATCAACAAACTTTGCATTTTTTAAATGACTGATCAACGAACTTTGCGTTTTTGCTGCGACAGATTGATGAACATTGCATTTTTTAAGCGACTGATCAACGAACCTTGCACTTTTTGGGGACAGATCGATGATCTTTTCGCTTTTTAAACAACTGATCAACGAACTTTGTGTTTTTTCTGCGACAGATCGACGAACATTGTGTTTTTTAAGCGACTGATCGACGAACCTTGCGTTTTTTGGAGACAGATCGACGAACTTTGCGTTTATTCCCCAATCGATCGACGAAATTTGCTTTTTTTTCCCTCAACTGATCGACAAACTTTGCATTTTTTGGTGACAGATCGACGAACTTTGTGGGGTTTTTCCGCGACAGATCGACAAACTTTGCATTTTTTCTGCGACAGATCCACAAACTTTCGTTTTTTCAACCACAGATCGACGAACTTTGCATTTTTTTTCACGACTGATAGACGAACTTAAGGTTTTTTAAGCGACTTATCGACGAACTTTTCGTTTTTTAAGCGACTGGTCGACAAACTTTTTGTTTTTTAAACGACTGATCAACGAACTTTTCGTTTTTTAAATGACTGATCAACGAACTTTTCGTTTTTTAAATGACTGATCAATGAACTTTTCGTTTTTTAAATGACTGATCAACGAACTTTGCGTTTCTTCTGCGACAGATCGACGAACATTGCGTTTTTTCTGAAACAGATCGACGAACATTGCATTTTTTAAGCGACTGATCGACGAACCTTGCGTTTTTTTGGGACAGATCGAAGAACTTTTCGTTTTTTAAACGAATGATCAACGAACTTTTCGTTTTTTAAATGACTGATCAACGAACTTTTCGTTTTTTAAATGACTGATCAACAAACTTTGCGTTTTTTAAATGACTGATCAACGAACTTTGCGTTTTTGGGGGACAGATCGACGAACTTTGCGTTTATTCCACAATCGATCGACAAAATTTGCTTTTTTTCCCCACGACTGATCGAGGAACTTTGCATTTTTTGGTGACAGATCGACAAACTTTGCTTCTTTTCCGCGATCGATAGGTGAATCTCAATCAAATAAAATCTAAATTCAGAAATTTATTTAACAACCTAATTGTTAAGGGTCCTTAACACATTTAATGGAACTTGAAAAATACACTGCATATATAAAACTTAACTTTCTTCCCTTTTTTATAATAAAAATAAACATTTTACATAATCATTCTCAGTTGACTTAATTTTTTCAATGGTATTTTGTCATGTCTGCATTAATGTAATTCTTTAAATAGAACGTAAAATAATAGTGGGGTTTAAAGATTTTTTTCTCCCTCCCAAACATTACAACTCCCCTCCATTTAAAAATGTTGGTAGGGAGACTCCCCTCCTTGGAAAAATTGAATTTCAAGCCCTGTAAAATGTTTGTTTATATACTGGGAGGAAAGCAATAATTATACAATGAGTTTAATTAAAAGCAAATTAAAATTAAATTGAATTTAAAGATATTATAACTCTGTAAATTATATCAAGGTTATTAATACTCTATATGAATGCTTACAAACCAGTATAAAAGATAATTAAATTATGTGTCCATAACTTTACATAAAATTGACATTTAATACAGGATAAACAATAAACAAAAGAAATTAAGATCTATTTAAACTGTAACTTTACTTGTGACTCATAAATAACATTCTCTTTTTTACCATGTCTACCATATACATCCCAATTTTCCATTGTCCAAGCGCTAATTGTACTAAAACTCATATTATAAATCATTACTGTCAATGGACAATTAAAAATCAGCTTTAAAACCCAAATAATGAAAAGATGGAAAGATTCTTAAAAGTTTTCCTCTATCTGACAAAAGTGCTTGGATTCGATACATATCGAGTTTTTTTAAATAGAATATTTATTAATATTTGCTGCAAAAAACAACTAAACTATCTGACTGGAGATATGTTATCAGGGGTCGATCCAGGCAAAATTTGGGGCCTTTTTAAGGCCCCGTCACAAATTTTAGACAAGTAAGATGAGTAAAAGGTTACGCTAACTAAATTAAAAAATATATATACTAAAAAAGATTATATTAAAGATTATAAAAACAATGAAAATTTAACGTAAACAATATAATGTTAAGTCTATGGGGCGCCATTTGCAATTTAGAATAAAAACAGCGTTTACAAAAATATAACTTATACATATTAAAACCCATCAAAACTAAAAATAATGAATACTCAAACCATGTACGTATTATAAGCTAAGATGCCATTAATGTTTAAAGTTGTTAAAAGTATGAAAACATATTAAAAAGTGGGTGCACAGAAGGAGGATGTTAAATGAAAACACCACTGGAAAAACATGAGGAAAAAATGAAGTTTTGAAAATTGCATCAATACTATAGGTGCAGATTCCCAACATTTGGAAGGAGTCACTGGCTCCTAAACCCAAAAAATCCAGTGGCCACAATTGTAAAACAAATGCATAAAAACAATAGTGTTTATATAGGGTAAAAAACTAAAAAAAAATAATAATTAATTCAAAGTGTAAAGTAATTTATTTAATATAAACACGTGTACAACAAAATTTGAATATTAATTAAATCTTAAATCATGTACAGTCAGAAGATAAAGTTGGGCAAGATACGGTTTAAAAAACAATATGTAGATAAGCTAAGCAATCATGATAGCGGGGAATATCAGAAAAACAATATTTCTTTTTTTGATTTTGCCAGACAAAAGTACATATGAAAGAAAATCTGAATTTGTGAGAATATTTTGCACTATAAAAATAAAAACACACTTCAAACATTTGTTTATATATATATAATATTTAAATCACAGTCTATGTAAAATAAAATTATCAGATGTTACGAATAACATTGCTATTCGAATATATTTAATAGTTTGCTGTGTTAAACAGATCACTCTGAAATGTTATTAAAAGATAACAATAATGTGTGTGTGTGTTTTGGTCTTAATCTTAAAAAAAAATATCAACATTTCACGATGGGGACTGGGAATACCAGAAATGGATTACTTTAAAATCACATGGCGACTTAAACACCGAAAGTTAGTGGCCACAGCAAAAAATTTAGTCGCCACGTGGCGACTGGCGGCCGTGAATCTGCACCTATAATCAATACATGTACAAAACTTAAAAACAATGATACTAAATTAATCCTCATTAATTTTTTTATGTTTTACATAGTTTTCAATAAGTTAAAAGTATTAAAAATATATGCAAAGAACATGGAATTTTTCAAAATTTAGAAAATGGTATAAAACAGAAACTAAAACAGCATATGCTAAAATGTGAATAACTCATTAAGTAATTGACATAATTACATAAAAAAGGTCTTAAATTGTTCATTAAAGTACAAGCTATCTATATTAAGGCAAGAATGCACAAAAAATTGTAGATTTCTACATGGGAGGGGCTGGTTCAGTTGACAAAAGTCTAATTCGTTAGAGATATGAGAATCTAAAATAGAGGATGGTTTTTGAGTCATAACTCCTGAACCGAATGAGATATATGCAGGGGTCGATGCAGGGTTTTTTCCCTTGGGGCCCATTTTGTGAAAAATAAAGGTTATTTTTGTGAAATTTATTATATTTTTGTGAAAAATGACATTTTCTAATGAAAGTTGAAATCCAGTTACTTAAATTCGAGTCAAGCATTTAATAACAAAAACTTTTTAAAATCCTTTTGCTGAAGTTTTTCTCTCTGGTGAAGTTGTTTGTTTACAAATTACACATTTTAGAACATCACAAAATAATAATTAAATAATAAATAGTAAGTTTTTATGGAATAAAATTTTGTGAAAAGGCCTATTTAAGTAAAAAGAATTTTGTGAAAGGGCCCATTTTATCAAATTGGTTTTTGTGAAGCGGCCCATTTTATCAGATTGATTTTTGTGAAGGGACCCATTTTATTAAATTGATTTTTTTGAAGGGGCCCTAAATATGCCCAAATTTTGTCTGTATCAATCCCTGGTATGAGTACTCAAATTAAACAAAATTTAACAAGGAAGCGATAGACATGTAGAACAGGTTTCCAGCTTACCCCAATCCGGATATTAGTCTTCAATTGATGATCAAAATGTACAGCGATGCTACGATGTTCATGGAAAGAGTGGTTCTACCTAAAATGATACAATATATCTATATATATACCAGGAAATATTTATTTGAATAATGTCAATTAAAGGTTAAATTTCAATATTTGCATTAGTATGCAGTGGCTGGTCGGTAGAGACTGTATGTTTAGTATCCACTTCTGTTAAGTTAACGGCCACATATTACCGTGTTTTGTAGATTTAAATAGTTTTATATATCAGTTCGAAAAAATTCATTTTAAATTATTGTATTTCTTGTTTTCTAATATTTGGTATGATTAAAAAATATATATATTTGCTTAACAAGAAATTATTTACAACTTTTTTTTTACTCATAATTAAAGTATCAAACATTAAATATTTACCTCAAAAGGGCCTAACATTGCTGTACATAGCAATTATTTATAGTACTAAAGCTATTAATACTGAACAAAAATCATTTTTAGAGTTTCTGAAGGATAAATGAAGCACAGATGTTACATTAAGTAAATTTTCATTTTTCTGCGATTATGTATTTTGTCATTTGGTATTTTTTTTGAGTATTTTAAAAAAGAGTGCTTAAAAAATGCACAGACATAACAATATTGTAAAATAAAGTTTCACATATGACTTAGATGAAAATTAATCCTTTTTTTACTTACTGTAACAAGAAATTTTATTGTTTAGAATTTTTTTTACTCAAAATTACAGTATCAAACATTGAATATATTTACCTCAAATGTATCTAAGTTTGTTGACATTGCAAATATTATTTATAGTAAAGGTATAATACTGAACAAAAATCATTCTTAAGAGTTTCTGCATGATGAATGAAGTGCGGTGTTACATTAAATGACATTTTAATTTTTCTGCGATAGTGAATTTTGTGGGAAGAGACCTGTATCCTGTGCTGCTTGGCAGAAAAAATTGCGCCAAAATGCCGTTTTGGCGACATGAAAAATTTTTCAAAGATTGCAGAAAAACATCATTTTTAAATCTGTATGTTATTTATAAATCAATGATTTTGCAACATTTTTAAAAGTAGAAAATGATGCAAAAACATGGATTTATAAATAACAAAGATTTAAAAACGAAGTTTTTCTGCCATCTTGAAAAATTTATCACGATCCAATTATGCAAATTTTAACAACATTCTAAATAAACTAACGATTAAAAAGCTAAAGAAATGTGATTTGTCAGATGAATATTTGTTATTGTCAGGGGGGCACTACCCCCCTGAACCCCCGTTTTAAAAACATTTTGGACAATAAAAAAGAGAAAAAAAACTGACCAGAAATCTTTTGTCAATCTTGATTACACTAAATTCAAAACAATGTTAACTTATAATCTCGCTCACAACTCCCCCCCCAAAAAAAAATTTTTTTTAAGTAAAAGTAAAAGGATAAATATAATAAATGCCAGTAAATGAGACGGCGATTCAGAAAAAAGGGAAATTGCATACAAAAAATATCTTAATAATTACACATAAAAAAAAGTTAATATTTACAAAAAAAAAAATCAATTAATTAATTAAAAATAATTTAATGTTTACCAAAAGGGATCCCAGTCAGGGTCTGAAACATCGTCAATGTAAGGCACTTCACCTTCTAACTGAAAAGAATTTAAATTTTGAGAGACTTTTGGTAATGCACCCTCGATGTTTTCAGACTTTGCCGTTGGGTTGGGTTGGGTTGGGTTGATTATTGACGGCCAATTATCGACACTAGGGATATAGGCCCGGGGGGGAGTGCCCTTCGTGGGGGTCTTTCTAAGGGAACCTAATCCGTATTTACGCATGGAGAAAATCCACGGCTCGAAAGAAAACCACGAAAACTCCGAGCGATTAGGCCGACGGGCGCGATTGGGATCGAACCCAGCACCTCCCGTCTACCAGCTTCGAGAGCATAACCTCTCAGCCACTGGTGGGGCTCTTTGCCGTTGGTCTTTGAAAAATCCAAAAGCTTTAGCCCCTCATTTCCGTACCCTGGGTAGACTTGAATAATATCATTTATGAGGACTTGCATTTTCTGGCCCGTCGTTTCTAAATGATCTAGCTTGAGGCGGCGATAAAAATGAAGAGCCATATATTGTGACATCATTTTATCGTTTCTGCGACATTTTAGAGAATTTTTAAACCAACGATTTTCATTTTCTAGATCGTTCGCTTTATTGGTTTTTGACACGAATTCGCCTTTACTATGATTCGTAACTTCGTGTGTTGTCTGACTAGAGAATAATTTTTCTACATCATGGTATTGTTTGGCCGAATCTCAAACAATACCCACTAATTTTAATAAGTTAGATACTAAAATCAGGACGTCTAACCGTCCTTCAGCTGCATCATTTCACAGGGATTTATAGCTTTATCTGGATAAAAATCTATTAAATTGGGTACGTACAGTTTTGCCATTAATAAATCATTAAAAGTATCAGTGGATAAATGGTTACGTGTATCATCTATATATTTAAAACAGAAAGTGCATTTTGTCAAAATTTCACACGAATATCGTCTCTTTACGCATGCGTCAACTTTTTTTGAAGGATTCTCCCCTCAAAAACGATAAGACTGATTGATTAACCTGTTTAGCCTAGGGGGATGGAAAAGGGTTGATTGAAAACGGATGGAAATATATTTTTGCTCTGAGGTTAAAAGCTAAAGCTTTTTTTTTTTTTTTTAAGAACTCATGTTTTCACTACTAAATATGCATATTTTTCACAAAATTTTAAAGAGAGCTTGGAGATGGTTGTATTTATAACTGATTGAAATGTCAATGAGTTCGGAAGATGAGGACTATTTTTTATTGCTATGTTAAAGGAGCAGACGAGAAAACAAACAAACAAAAAAGCGAGAAGAAAGCATCTCTTTTACAATTGGATAACAATATTTTTTCCCGAAATTTGTACACGGGCTGTAAAACAGTTTTATTTATCACCCATAAAGATTTTAAAGAGTTAGGACAAAAATAACTTTTTATTTTAAAACTATGAAACGATACTGCGTAAAAAAAAAAAAAAAAAACAAGAAAATGAGTGCCAATCACTAAATATCAATATTTTTCCGCGAATTTTTCTTCTTAAAATATAATTTCATACAAAATCGGGTTAAAGATGTAAAATAATAAAAACTTGATTATTATTATTATTATTTATTTATTTATTATCACGGGCCCAAGAAACGCCGTGCGGGGGTCAGCTAGTTTTTTATTAAATTAAACAGACTAAATCCCTTTTCACATTCAGCAGTGCTAAATGGCAGGTTCACTATAAAGTTTAGAAGTTTGCATAAATTAATAAATTCATTTGGATTTTTACACTCTGCTAAAATTCACCGTCTAACTGTCTCACATTAGAATTTATGTTTGGTGTGAGACCAAATTTTCAAAAGCGGGTGATTGGCAAAAACTAAGTGTTAAAAAAGCTAGGCCTAGGCGTCAAATTTCACATCCAGGAATAATTTTGTAGTCGTCAAATGCTATAATGTAGTTAGTTGCATTTGACGACTAACGACTGCAAATTTCGAACACTGTCTACTCTACATAAACTTTGATATTAAAATTCATTTTTAAATTAATAAGGTTAGATAACCAGATAAATAAATACCTGAATAAATCCGGTATTGGTACAGCCAGGCCAGGCGTGCTTCCTCATTGCCTTTTCCTCTTTCCTCATGCGAAAATAAACAAACATGGCGCGGCGCGTTCGTTGCCATTTTCCAAAATCAAACTACTGAGATGAGATGGCTGTAATCCACTGTTCCTTTACGGTTTGCGGTAGCGAATAACGGTGATTTACTAGAATTGCCCGTGATCTGCCGTAAAAGACTGTAACAACCTGTATTTCTTTCTCTCTTGGCCGTAAATGACTGTTGGACCAGGGATAATCCTGTAAAAATGATCAGTTACGGTCAATGACAGAATTTTACAGCCAATAACTGATTTTTAACGGGTAAGGGCAATATTTACAGTAATACGGTAATGTACAGTAAATTATGCAGTAAAGCACCGTAAAGCAACGGCTATTTTTAACAGTGCTCAAATATCTCCTCAGGAAATTAATATCTTCTTTTTTCTGTGTACTATTCTTAAAGGATGTCTGTTTTTAAATATTTCTAAACTATATACATAGTTTATGTGTTAAAACTGAGTATGATTTGAATGCTTCCCATAAAAGGAAGCATATCTTTTGAAAACTAAGACAAGTTCCTGAGGAATAGCGATCACGGAACAGCTTTGATGGATCTTTTAGGATTATTAATCGGCATGGACCTCAAAGCTGTAGGAGCATGATAAAAAAACATTTATCTGTCAAGCCACTCATCACACGTAGGTTGATTTAAAACAGCATTATACAAATGGTATAAAATTGAGCATTAACCCGTTAAAGCCCCGTCATAGCTTCATTGTGTCTCCATAAATGCGTTAACAGGTATTTTTGGTTTTTTTCTGCTAGTGCATGTATCCCAGCATTCCTATTTACTTTTCTATTTTTCTGTCTTTTAAGAAGTCCGTACAAATTGCTAAAATTGACGTGCTCGTAGTACCTGTAGTAGTACCTACCACCTTCTTCTCTCAGTAGTAGATGTACTTTTGTATCAGATGAAAAAGGATTATTTCATTCAAAACGCGTTGTATTAGCTTAATATATAAGGCGTAAATACATTTTAGCAATGAAAAGTTTTGAAAACTTATTAAAGTACTTTTTATAACGCGAAAGTCGAATTGTATTAGTTAGAAATCGATATCTAAGCTCAAAGGGCCGTTTTAGAACTGCGGGAGTACAGCGCGATGCAGCCAGTAAACTGTAGTGAAGATTTTAAGCGGGTTTTTTTTTTTTCGAAACAGCATTTTCAAAATCAGTGACACTCTAGATCAACCAATTTTCAATCCATTAACTTGATCTTTGTAAAATGAATTGTCACCAATTTTTCGAGAGAATTACGTAAGATTTTTTTCGAAATATTGATGTCTCGCTTTTCCGGTGTAACTTGTTACGAAAAATTTGGTTGGAAATTCGCATTTTACTTTGAATGGATGACATTTTACTAAAAATACATATTTTCTAAATAGGTTACGCCTTTTACTAGTTTAAGTCTGCAAAGAGTTATCGTGTGCACAACTTCGAAGCGCTCTCACGCATCAGCCGCCATTTTTTGTAATATATCTGCTAAAATAAATACCGTTTTCTATTTTAACACTTTCTAGATTTGTGTAAATAGATTTTTAAAAATACTTCGCTTTTATTTAAAAAGTCTTACATCTCAGGGTATCGAACTGGTGTTAACCCTTAAGAAGTGTATTTCCTTGGTATTAAGAGACAAAACTTCATAATGTCTTACTCCTTGACATTCGAATTACATAAAATAAAGTCGCTTAAATCCAAACCTAAAAAACGGATGGAAAAAAACAAACAAAAATTGTATTTTTAAGCTCTTGTAATTAAAATACACCTTTAAGTACAAAGAAATATTGTTTGTATATAAAAATAACATTTTTTTAGCTTTACTGGATTATAATGTTATCGGTGCTTATCAACGTCAGTGTACTTTTTGAAAATAACTTTGGCACGGAAGGTGCGTACAGTTTTGCAACAATTTTCAAATAGAATTATTCGCCTTGTTTAATCACATAAAAATACTACACTCTAAAAACGACACTTTCAAAGCTGAGCAAAAAATACTGAAATCTGAGTATGCCGCATTGTCAAAATGACTCAAGTTTGAAACATATATATACTCATTTCTGAAAACATGCACACACTCAAGAATAAAACATCATGTGATCATAGTTGAGTATGTCCATGTTTCAAAAATGAGTATGAACTGACCTTTAAGTGCTCAATTTTGAGTATGTCCATATTTCAATATTTTGAATATTTCTGGTATTTCAGAAATGAAAGCATTGCGTCGTCCTATTTGAAACAAAATGAAAATATCGATTTACCCAGATTTGAAAGCGTCATTTTTCTCAATGTACAAATTCGGCAATTAATAACAGAAAGCTTTTTAATCTGAAAAAAAAAATAATTAGGCAAGGATTTCTTATCTGAAATACCTGTACCAAACTCCTTGGAAAGGTCAAAGACTTAAAACATGTAAACAATAGGCAGGAAAAAATGGAATGGGGAATTATTGAAAGATTTTAAGCATTTTCCTCTATAGCGAGTGCATAGAAAATCAAATACCCACTTTAGATAATCTGCCACTTGAATTATACATATTCAGTTATAAATTAGAAAAAATGTATGTCAAATATTGCAGTACGAAAGATACACAGAAGAATACATATATACTAAAAGATATGATTTCTTACTCTTTAACGTTACTTCGCTAGCTAAATAGGAAGAACCCCAGATTTTTGTAGAAGATATAGCTTCATTCAAATTAAAGAAAGAAAAAGAAAAGAATATGGGAAAGCAAAGAGAAAAGGGATATTGACAAGAAAAAATTAGAATCATAAAAAACTGTTATTATGTGAAATAGTCTATTTCCAATCAATGTGATTGATTCATCGGCAATTTCTTCTATCTACCCATGCATCTGAAGTTTTCACGAAACATCAAATCGATGTCACGAAAACTATGGTTTTGGAAAATTAAAACTATTCCTTAAATTGTCATTTTGAGATCAATAATTAGCTTTTGGCCATCCTTTCTGATCCTATGACATTTCTAAAAGCGAAAAAGCAATTTATCGCCAAGAATTTCATTCAAAATTATCCTGACAATTTCTTTTCAGTCGATGAGCTTAATCTAAATTTTTCCGAAATTGTTAACCAGCGAAATTAAGAGAAATTATCAGCATTATTCAATGCCGAACAATTACTATATATTAAAATAAACTGTCTCTAAATGAAAGAGGGGGGAAAGTTCGTTAAAAAGATTTCTTTGCAGAAAAAAATGAATCTCCCATTCTTTTGATACTTGAAATATTTTAAGATTTACTTGAAATTTGAATTGTGAAAATTGAAATCATTTTTCATACATGAGATTTTATTTGAAATTAAATTGCTGGAATAGTTAGGAGCGCCTGGCATCTCAATACATCTTTCTCGTTGGAAATTAACTCATTAAAAATATTCATAGAAAACTATTTTTTCAATGCTTGATAAAGAAAAAAAATCCTGCTTTCGTCATATGAATATTAAAATATTAATTAAAAATACTTTTTAGAAACAAATCATGGAAAGTTTAATGTTTTTAATATAATGTTCCAGTTTAATTAGTTTTTTTCAGAAATTTGGGAGAAAAAGCAAATCATTATCAGACGCAAGAGAAAGATACTTCATTCTTCATGATTGTTAATTTACGTGGCTCGCCTCATTAGAACTGAATTCGAACGTTTGTAAAAAGGAAAAAAAAAAGGTTAAACACATATTTAAAGAATTTTTTTTTTCAAAATACATTTTTTATATCTAAAGATTTTTCACGTTTAAAACTGTCTTTCAGAAAACAGCTCTAAAACTAAAACAATTTCTCCAAAACAATCCATACGTTTCAAGTTATTTTAATCAATAAGATAATAATTCTACAAAATAAATGTGCTTCATGTACTCGGTACCCTTTGAACTATTTTTATTGGGGTATTTTATAATATATTTTTAATATTTTTAAATGATTTTATGAAGTAAAATGATTTAACAAAAGGATACGCAATTTTTATGGTAAAATTTGAAACAAATATTAAAAACAAAATAAGACACATTTAAAACCATACTTTGTATACCGTTTTGAACATTTTAGAATTTCTCTTGTTACATAGAATTGTAATCTATAACCTGAAAGGGTGAAATTTACAAAAAGTGAATTACTTTCAGAAAAAAAATTAATAAAATATCGGGACATATGTAAAAAATACAGTAAAAATCACCATTTACTTAACATTTTTATATTTTTAAACGGAACTATTTCTATTACTGAAAATCCGATTCGTAGTTTCAAAAGTTGTTCTTTGTATATTTTTAATTATACTAGGGGTGTCTAAATTGCAAAGAGTTCAAACATTTATAGAGAAAACTGTTTTTCAATTATAAGACAAAAATATTTTTTTCCTAACAATCCATATTCGTTTAATCAATACTATGATATTAATTTTAGAAAAATGTATTTAACCCCTTAACTGTGTAGCCCGAACTCAGTTCGGGCAAGAACAATTTGCTTGTTTTGTTACTAAAAGCTTTTGCACACCAGTAATTATTTAACGCAACCTTCGCTTTATTAATCGGCAGACCATTTTCGATTACACAAAGCAAATATTTTAGTACGGAAAAAGTGGTGTATTGTGCCTATTTTTAGTTTATGGTGTCAAAATACCTCCCACACTTAAGGGGTTAATACTCTGTAAAATCTAAGAAATAAGAAGTAAAGATGATAAATTCTATTTGACGTATATACTCGTGCATAAGTCGACCCCAAACTTCGAGCGAAATAACATGATATTTCGTTTCAATGACAGTATTTTCATGTAGAAATGTTCGCTTTATTGAGTCGCAAGAAATTATTATGATTTTGTGATTAAATAAGGCAAAGAATGCGTATGGAAAATAATGGTATTGAAACGTAAACACATTTTGTGGGTAGTACGCGAGTATATAGGGTAACTATATTTTCCTTTAATGTATCTTATTTTCATGAATTTTTCCCCTGTTACACTGTACCAAATGTTCACATTTGGAAAATCAAAATAAAACTTACGTGCAAATAAGTATTTAGATACATTTTTAATTATACACTTACACATATTTTCAATTCTACATAAAGTTAAAGGAGCAAGTATAAAAAACTCATATAGCTGGAAAGATTTTGCAGCTAAAAACATGGAACTTGCAGAAGATCTTTATTTTTTCGTACCTACAGTCATTCAAAATGCATAACATCCTATTTCTGTAAAAAATAAAGTTAAATAAGAATATAGGAGATATGATATAAATTGGCTAAGGAAATATTTGTGTTACTTTTTACAACATTTTATAGATACGTAAAAAATAATTATCAGATGAGGAGACAACCCTTACCACAAGCGTACTGTCCTCTTTTCATTCTTCCAATTAAAAGTCATTTCACACAATCCGTCAAACGACATGGTACAACTTTTGCAGTTTTTAGCACTTTCCAACCTAGTTGAAAAGTGCTTATGACTTCGGTTTGTCTGGCCGTATGGCCGTCTGCCGTCTGGCCGTCTGCCGTCTGCCGTCTGGCGTCTGTCCGTGCTCTAACTCCCGTAAATATGCTCGGATTGCTCTGCAATTTTTATATGTTATTGTCGCCATCTATAGCATGTTCCCTATTTCAACGGAAGTGTGTAGCACTTATAGTTATTTTACAGGGACACTCAAAATAATTCCGTTATATTGCGTTCTATGGGGAAAAATCATTCGCGGTTTATTTAAATAATGTTTCACTAATTTAAACGCATTGAAATTTATATATATCACTAAGGTGCATTAGAAGAAGCTTAATATGGAATAGGGTGTGCATAGCACTTATAGTTACTTTACAGGGACAGTCAAAAGAATTCCGTTACATTACGTCTATGGAGAAAAATCGTCTGCGGTTTATTTAAGTAATGTTTCACTATTTTAAACGCACTGAAATTTATATATATCACTAATGTGCATTACAAGAGGCTTACTACAGAATATTGTGTACATAGCAGTCATCGTTCATTTACAGGGACACGCAAAAGTATTATCTACTGCCTGTTAACAATAATTCCTGGAAGTGCATTTTAAGTTACTGAACGCGATTTTAAATTTAACTCACTTTTTGTTTATCACGTGGTGTGTATAAATTCTGTAGATCATATACAGGGAAGCACAAAAGTTCGCGAACACATTTCCGTTTATTCACAAACTCCAGATGGAGAATTTTAAACTGTGCTACGCGTTTCCTAACTGAACTAAAATTTAGCATTCTATGTAATATATATACAAACCTATAGATCCTATACAGGGCTGAATAAAAGTATTCGGATATTTTTCCGAATATTGTATATGTTGGAAATTCCTGAAATTATAATTTTAAATATGTTATGTGTTTTCCAAATTGTTTACTTAGATGTTATCTTTTAGCTTATTAAACGGTATGATTTGTAAAATTATTTTGGAAGCGTTGGAAAGTGCTACATAATCTATGCTTGACGCATGATTTTTCGTTCTTGTTTGAATTTGCATTTGACTGTGTAGCTAAGATGAATGTTATTGGACTACGTAGTCATGATGAACTAGAACTAGCAATCAGCAGGTTTTCCTCAATGAGTGCTAACTAATTCCGCGATAATACCACACTAATCGAAACATATATTGAATGCAGTAAATTCACAGCCAACTTTCTCAAAAACTAATATACAGGGTGTACATAATTAAGTTCATCTATTCAGAGCTGTCTGTATTCGGAACTATTCATAAGAAAATAATGAAATTTGGACTGTGTCTAAATGAAGGAATGCGAAAATAAAATTCAGCAGAAAAAAAGAATAATTTCAAAAATGGCTACCAAAAGGCATTTTCCGATACAATTTCGACATATATGCAATTTTAATCAAACACGTGATGTACCTGCTTGCGCACAATAAAAATGTTTTTTTAAAAAAAGACACAACGAATCTCTTGCCAGTAGAATGCCTTTTCCTCGGAAAATTTCGTGCAGTTTACTCGATTGTCATTTAGTTATCAAAATGGTGATTCGACATCAGAAGCATTGCGGGGATTTCGAGTTTGGAAAACATTCGCAAAGATGCAATGACTACAAACGCAACATTGCCAGAATTCAAGGCAAATATATCCTGTCACGCCCTCAATATTTCCAAGAATTTCCTTCACGTGACGGTTGAACATGCTTTTTTGCGATTACAATAATGGTCCACGCACTGAACCAATGTCTTCATAAACCAATTCTACAGTATATAAGCTTGTATTTTATTAAATTATTTTAAAAAAAATCAATATTATGCCCTCTGGTCGGTATATTTAATTTTTTTTTGTTTAAATGTCTTTCGCATCTCTTTATATACACGCAAGGCAAATTTCATATTTTTCTGATGAATAGTTTCGAGTACAGACAGCTCCCAGTAGGTAAACTTTATTTACACCCTGTATATAAACGGACTATCTAAGAATATTATGAAATTTGGACTGCGTCTAAATAAAATTCAGCAAAAAAAAAAATCAAAAATGGCTACCAAAAGGCGTTTTTCGATACAATTTCAGCATATATGCAATTTTAAACAAACACGCGATGTGTTTGATTAAAAAATATCACATAGACGTAGCACCTACAGTCGTCGTCTGAGCCGTCCGTCTGTCCACATATAACAGCGTCCTATTTAAGATGGAGTACTGTTATTTCCGTATAACTGAATTTAAAAACCGAATATGTATACAAAATTGTTTAATTATAGCAGTCATATAATCTACCGGCAGTCTTTTGGATAGATGTTTCACGAGAGATAGATATTAAATGAAAAATAAGTCTAAATATGGACAAATCTAAGCTTAGTTTCCCATGATCTATTTAATGATCTATTTTCGATATTTTCTGCAATTTCGTTTTCAAAAATTCGACGACATATTGCAGGAAAAATATCATCACCCATTTTGTGCTTTGCGAACTCGTCGAGGGAACATCTAAAAAGCGTTTACTGCACTAGCTGAAAACAACACTAACCGAAACCGCACTAAGGGTTAGTGTGATACATGTGATACCTGTGATACCCTTTATTAGAGTACACTTAGAATTAACATAAAATACCCTTTTTTATAGTTTTTTTACCCCGCCTGTGTATATAATAAAAATTTCCCTCAGTCAATGCATTATTAATCATACATTATAAAAAAAAACCTTTTTTTTTTTGTAAGTGAACAAAATTGAACATGGAATGGTTTTTATTAAAGTGATGAGACCAAAAGAATTTCCATTTGTTCTAGTTTTAAATTCAGTCGAATTTCCCGTCTTCTCTGAAGTTCTAACGTAACAGAAGCGAATAAACTGTCTGTTTCTTATTATATGCATTTATAACAAAATTCCTTCCTGTTCGGTATTATCTCTGATATTGCATAGGGTCGAATTTTCCTAAGTTTTGCGAATTATTGAGAATTAAGATTTGTCGTGGAATGTTTGCTCTCCTAGGTAGCAGAATTTTATTGATTCCAGATAAATATATTTTGCAGATTTCTATAATACTCATTCGTAGGAGGCCTACGTGGTACATTTTATGGAATAGAAAATTAGTTTTATTGGGCAAGAAGGAAATTGATATAGAAAATAATGTTCATTCGAATTAATAACTTCTCTTTCGTTCTGCATATTACATCGCAACAACTAAATTCACTTAAACTGTAATTCAGGTGTCATAAAATCAATGGATGCAAGCTTTAACTCAAGTAAGGCTGGCTTTAGGGTATCTATCAAATATTCCAATGTCAAATGGGATTTTAATCAGTGAAGTCAGTTTAGCAAACTGGAACGTATGGGAAACAATTATTAATTATTACTACCCACATTCATTTACATGTAGATCAAATGTGTTCTTAGAATGAAAATTAGTACTTGTGCCACTTATTTATTTTAGTTTGCAGATAACTAAATCGAGTGAAATCGGGAATTATAATCTTAAAAAGGTTTTTTTTATTTCAGTAATAATGATTCATTTCTGGTATTTTAATTTTTTGAGAATTTAAGAATAAGTACCTTTTTTCCGATTTTTTTTTTTTACACTGAAAATGAACGATAAATCTACATTTGAATGCAGTGCGTCAGGAAAAATCGATAAAGTTTTTTTAAATGCATATTTCTAGATTTACATTTTTCTTGACGTGAATAAAGAAGAGCAAGTTTGAAACCTGTTCGTAATTATATAAATACGTAGCACCTATTGTCATCGTCTGGTCCGTCCGTCCGCATATAACAGCGAAAAAAAACTATCCAACCGATTGGTTTGAAATTTAATATATAGAATCGTTGCAGAATTTTGTCGAGTCCTATCAAATTCTGAAAATCGAACCAAAATTGAAAAAGATATTAATAAAATTTTCTTTATTCTAATAAATCCTATCATACGTAATGTATATAGTAAAAGTGCAAGTCATGTGACAGAAGAAAACAAATAAGGGGCTAACGACATCTTTTTCTATATGCCAAGCGCCATTTTTATTCCAAATTATTTTTTCAAATAAAATTGCATAAAAGTTACATTTTTAAAAAGATTGTTTATTTTCTTTTTTCGCTTGAGAGATGAGTTCCATTCAAAAATGTATATATTCTGAGATAAGTTCAGTGAAAATTAGGTTAACAGCTTAATATCTCAATCCATTAAAGTAAATAAACAAAACATTCATTCATCGTGAGTCATGGAAATATTAAACCATGGAGCAAAGCAAGATCTCCATGGAGAATTTTACACGGTGTCGAAAAAAAATTCGTATCTGTAAACATGACATACGCAATAAAAAAAAGACATCCTCAATAATTTATTTCACTGAAATAATAACAATGATTTTTTTACATTGCAGAACTAGTTATGTCACGTTTAACGTACAATTTCCAACTTGTAGTCTTTAAAGGGAGGTGTCAAAATTTTAGATTTTAGCATCCCTCAAAGTGTTGCTCTAAAGCGATTTCGTCATATTCCAATTCTTTACAGTAGAGTCACCCGGGATAATTCCTGGTCAAAAAGCATCAACATTGAATTATTACAAAATCTATCTAAGCTAGAGTTACTAATTTTTGCATGGAGTAAGGACATTGTGATGTCCATCTAATAAAATATTTATTTTATCAATAATGCATAAGTAATTTGAATAATTATAGTTAATTAGTGACCAGGATTTACCTCAGGGATGGGGTAATTCTTGGACACTTATGGGGTAATTATCGGTCACTCACATATTTGATGCAAATACATACATTTTTTATGTATATTATTGATACAATTTATTAAACTAATTAGATTATTAATTTTATTATCTATAGCTAATTAAACACTTTACTTAGTTATTTCAGGGTTAAATACAAATTTAATCAACATGAGAAATATATAGATTCAACACATCTTTAGCCAAAATATTTTTTGTACAATTTGTATGCAATATTTATAGCTTCTATATCTGCTGTGAATAAATCAATAGGTAAATAAAAAATATAGCAAATGTCAACTGTCTCTATTCTATCTCGCTTCGGCCAGCGTAAGTTTCCTGCTCTTATTTCCAGGAACTTTACACACACTTTACTGCCCTCCACTTTTGTGACTTTTCCAGTATAGAACAGATCTTTATCATAATATACAGCATATTATATATGCTCTTCTATTGAATTCTGTATATTTTCAATTACATTTTTCGCATTTTGCAATGATGATGTATTTTTATTCAACTGCTCAATTACAGTTGACATATCTGGTGGTTCATCTGCGTCTTTATCTATGTTTTTTCTTTTTCGTATCCCCTAACTTTCTTGTCTCTTTTTTGTTTGATTCACCTTTTCTTTTATTCCTCTGTCACGCTCTGCGACTAGTTTCCAAAAATCATTATTGGTTACGGCAGCAGCTTTTTTATCAATCTTTCACCGAACGTCTGAGCGTGCTACTGTTTTTTGTGTTTGTCTAAACTGTGTGCTTAGCAAGTGAATAGTACATTGAAGTTACAGTTCAGAAATTTTCTTTGTATAATTATGAGTATAATTATTAAAATTTATAAAATAATGGGATCAAATTTAATAAAGTAAAATTCAGTATATTTAATATTAATCATTAATAGTTAAGAATCTTACACTGTGGTTACAGTTAACTTTGCAGTTAAGGCGCAAAGAGTTTCAGATAATTAAAATCAATGAAATATGGCAATAATAGGAAAAATAACATTCCATAAATGATGAGAACAGTATTGGCCAGGAAATACCCCAGTGACCAAGAATTACCCCAGGAACATGGGGCAGTATTTGGTGCACTCCTGTAAATTATTTAAAAGAGTAATAGTAAATCCAAAACTATTTTTCAGTAACTGAAGTAGTTCACAATTCAACCAAAAAGAGAAAGAAGAAAAATATTTAAAACTTTAGTTGTGACCGAGATCTTTGTAAAAATGTGTCATAACGAAGACCAATGTTATTTTACAGAAATTTAACAAGCCATTTCAAAAAGATTTTTTTTCAAAATAAATAAACAATAAACTGATAATTAAGTAATAAATTCCAATGAGGATAGTTCAGAGTACCTCTATGATTTTTTTCATTTGTTGTTTTCATGTGTTCTTAAAAGATAAAAAGGACTGTGACCAGGAATTACCTCAGAAACTTGCTGACCAGGAATTACCCCGGGTGACTCTACTGTTTGGTTATTGAATGCAACGCCGTTCGTTCCATGTAACCCTGATGGAAAATTTTAAACTTGTTTTTCTCGAAACCATGTTTTTAAACTGGGCGACCCTTTTCCCGAGAACTATTCAACCAATTTCCTTCATTTTTTATGTAAATGAAAGCTAATTGTTTTCGCTGGAGCTTATATCACAGAAAATTCTAATTTTCATTGATTAAGTATGTTTTCAGGTCACAAAAGTTAAACAAAGATGCCAAAAAGGGAACTTTTCGCTCAAATAACCCCTATTTTGTCAAAAATCGACTTTTTAAACTAAATGTTGGTATAAGCCCCATATAAATTTAATGTTTTTTTTCATAATTTGGCGTTTCAGATGCTTGTGACTGCAGAAAAACCGTCGCCCAATTGGAAGTTCGCGGCGGGTAATCTTCGTCACATAAGGCGTATTATTCATTTTTTTCACACAAAAATTTAAATACGTAAGTGAAATGTTATTAACCTGTAGCTTACGGGAAATGAATACTTTAAATATCCTCCGATTACGGGAAAAACTTGACCGTTTCATCCCCCCTTCTTCAGAAGCATCACACCCCAGGTGACGGTAGAACATCTGGATATCATTAGGCGCGTTCGCTAACGACTTTCAATCGTGAGAAATTTCGGGATTTACTTTTCCCTAAAGGAAACCTTTTCATCTGTTAAAAGAAATAGCTTATCGTTATAAATAAGGTTTAAATGTTATACGGACATGAAAATTGCACTTTTTCTGTGAAGTAAATTCAAGTGATTAGGTTTTGAAATAATTGAGTGATGTCTCTTAAAAATAAGCAGAAAGACACTTACAATGAACGTTTAAATAGTGGTTTATATTTTGAAAAGGAGAACATAAAAGAAAATGTTATGTTACAAGCAAAAAAAAAAAAAAAAAAAAAAAAAAAAGAAGAAGAAGAATTTTTTATGCTAATATAAAAATACTTTATTTAAAAATAGCTTTAAACTTTCAGATACTTTAAAAAATTAAATAAGCAAATAAAAAATAATTTCCTTAAATAAACATTTATTTTCTTTTTATCATGATTCTGATTATAAGAAAAAATAAATTCCATGATAAGAAAAATGTAAAAATAAATATATGGGTATCGCAACAAAGAACAGTAAGGAAAAATAAAGTTTTATCCAACTGAATTAGTGTTCCCAGTAAGGCATTAACTTTTTTCATTCAGAAATAAACTTACACTTCCAGTGTTTTATAATTTATTTTGTACTTAAATTAGCGAAAATTCGGAAATTCGAATAGTGACAGAAATCTGAATAAAAACAATTAAACTAATGTGATAAGCAAAACATTTACATACTCATTTTATAACACAAACAACTAGGCACAATACTATTTAAAAATAGCTGTAAACTTTCAGATACACTTAAAAATTAAATAAGTAATACAAAAATAATTTATTTAAAAAAAAGTTTGTTTTTTTTCCCGTTACAAATTAGATTATAAGGTAGAAATAAATACATAGAAATCGGTATAAACAGTAAAGAAGAATAAAGTTATATGCAACGGGTTTGGTGTTAACAGTTGGGCATTTACTTTTTAAATTAAAAAATAAACCGCTATTTCCAAATTGTATTATAATTTATGTTGTACTTAAATTAGTCGAATATTACTATACAGAAATAGTAGTAGAAATCTGAATAAAAATTTTAAGCAAATGTTATAAGTACAATAAGAAAAAAAATTGTATGCTAATACAAAAATACTTTATGTAATAATAGCTCCAAGCATTCAGATACATTTAAAAATTAAATAAGTTTAATAAAAATAATTTCCTTAAATAAGCATTTTTTTTCAATGTGCAAAAAATGAGAGAATATAACTAAAAAATATCTAGCTCCTCTAAACTGATGGTCGGTTGGTTAGTTGATTTATGACGGCCGATTATTTACACAAGGGGGGATGGCATCAGTGGAGGTTTTTCTAAGGGATCATAACCCGTATTTATGGCAAGGTTTGAAGAAAATCACGGAAAAATCCGAACGGTTAGGTCGACGAGCGTGACAGGGGTTTGAACCCAGGACCTCCCGTCTACCAGCTTTGAGAGCAGAACCTCTCAGCCACTAGTGGGGCGTCCTCTAAACTAAATGTTAATACACACGCACACACACACACACACACACACACACACACACACACACACATATATATATATATATATATATATATATATGTATAGCTTTTAAGGATTAAAAAAAACCTGTACATTTTACGTGTGTGCTGTGTATTTTCTAACAACTCAATACTATATTTCCCGTACGTGGAATTTAAAACCGCTGTGTTGAAATAAATTATGCCTTGCTAATTTATGAAATGTGCTTTTTTGATTTTGAGTCTCTCTAATTTTAATGCCCCCCCCCCCCCCCCAAACAACCTTAGAATAATAATACTAAAGCAAGCAATAACACTAGAGAAATCATATAGAAAATAGCTGGGAGTAAAGTTCATTTTTCTCGAGAATTACTGAAACGATTTAAAAGAAATTCCTTTTCATATTTTTGACGTTTATTAAACAATAAATGGTCATTCGGCAATAAATGAAATTAAAAAGTGCAACAGTTGTACGATTTCACAAACTAAACATTCTACTTTATTTTGAATGTGGTTCTCAAATGTTCTGCTGAACAACGCAAAACTTTCTGACGCATTTTTAAACGCAAAATCATAAAATTTGCAGGCCTGACTGTTGAAGCAATTTGGAATCGAGATGAGTTTTCAATTTTCTGATAAATAAATTAGTTGTCGTGTTATAAGCTATTCGTTTCACGTGACAACAGGTTTTTCTCCTTTCGTGCGATGAAGAATCAGGAATTCGGTTCAAAACGCGGACTTTGACAGTGTTTTATAAAAGATCTTCTGCCTTTACCAAAAAATAGGAAACGTGTTTCGATTGCAAAGTTTCTGAATAACAACATCTGCCTGTTTCATGCGTTTCTGAACAAAAATGAATTTAAAAATGTATATGATAGTAGGCACTTTGTATTTGAGAACAGCGTTAATTAACTTTGTTGAAAATGAATGAATTTTGAGAGACAATCCTTATTTATATATAAGTATAATACAAAGTTTAATAAACATAATACTAATTATATAATAAGTATAATACCTAAGTATAATACAAAATAAAAATAAAATAAAGTATTGAATTAGCTTCAGAAGTTTCCGAGAAAAAAGTACGGCAATAACAATTGTTTTCCGAAACGATTTTGGAACAGCTATTGCCTCTTTGAACATAGCAGAAAAATGCTTAGGACTTACATTTGTACGACATTTATATTTGTTTATAATCATATGTTTAAAAAATATATAAAGAACAATTAATGTAACTTGTATTATTTTTTGCATAACTTCAATTACTTTTTTTTTGAATCAGATGATTGCGGAGTAAATTAATTGTAAATATCGTTAGAATTTCATTACTTATTAATATCATTCTGAAACAGACAAAGTTCAATTCCATGCAAAGAATATAAAACATGATTATTAAGTTGTGTGTGAGCATAAAACTAACTATTTTCTACTGTGTAAAAGTAATTAATTTTACAAAAAAATTTATACATAAAAATTTTACAAAATTAACTGTATTTTTGTTAGATACTAATATATATAATAATTTCATTTTTGTTGAGTTCAATAAATAAAGTTACGTATATTATTTTAAGATATCTAGTGTACTATTGTCGAAATAAAAAAACCCGCAATACTTAACATTCTAAGAAGAAAAATTTAATCAAAATCAGCGATACTAAAATAATAAAACAATTTACTGAAAATAATCTATTCTCTTCATATTAATATCACAAACAAAAATTATCTTCCACTAATTTGGAGGAAGTGAGATAGAAACAGCTTCAAATCGTGCGCTTGAACAATGTTTACTTTCTTTGCTGCATAAGTTTTCCCTGTATTTCACTATGATAACTAATATATTCCCTATAGAATTTCCCTTCTCCAGTACCCAATGAGACCCCCGTTGAGCGAAACGCTATTAAGGATTTCCTGCACTCCATCTTTGAGGGGTGGAAATTTTCGGGATGACGATAATCCCAACCCCGTATTTTTCAACAGTGTTTTTCTTGGGACTACGGTAATCCCACCGTAAGCAAAAGGTTAAACATAATGCAAAAAATCAGAAGGTGATGTCTCTTTTTTTTGTAACTGAAAAAAAAGTCGTAAAAAGCACGTGAATTTTAGAACCTTCACTTAAATAAACATTTTTAGCTAGAACAATTTGGAAGTTATACGCCAAACGTGACAAATGAGATACTTTCGTACTATAACTAGTTTTATAAATATAAAAGACAAGCGTTAAATACACTGCTCAAAACAATTAGGGGAGCACATGGTTTTAACGAAATTACACAAATACTTACACCAATAAGTAATGTAAAATAAAACATTCATAATTTAAAGCGTAGCAGAAAATATAAGAAGAAACTTCATGTGTAAATCAAATTTCCTGATGTCAGAAACCAGAAAAAGGAGATAAGTGCAGAAATCGGGATTTCGCAGAAATGTCTGTTTCACTGTCTCAGTTGTTAAATTCAATTGCTCAGCTTTTGTTTTGAGAAAAGTTGATTTGAAAATGTCACAACAACGTGATTTACTGGGATCCATGGCTTGGCGTATTAGCGAGAGACTTGAATCTGGGCAAACACAACGAAGTGTAGCGGATGCTGTTGGAGTTGCAAGAAATGTCCTTGCAAGGCTGTGGAATTGATTCCAAGAAACAAGAAATTTTAGACGTCAACGAGGGCAAGGTCGACCACGTGCTACCACAGCAAATGATGACAAATATATCCTGTTAACAGCTCGTCGAGACAGAAAAGGGAATGCTACTCAGCTGCAAAGACAGTAGTTCTTGGCAACACAACGAAGGGTGTCCAGCCAAACAGTGCGAAATATGCTTCATCAGGGTGGTCTCTATGAACGTAGGCCAAAGGTCTGTATTCCGTTGACCTCAAGCCACGAAGAAGCCAGGCCCGAAGAAGGTGGGCTGCTGAACATCAAGATTGATGGCAATGGATTGGAGCCAAATGCTGTTCACAGACGAGTCCCTATTCAGGTTGGAATGTGACATTCGACGTGTTTTTGTATGGAGGGAAAGGAGCACTCGAAATAACACCACATTTATTCGTGAAAGATCACATTACAGGCAAGGTGGGTTGATGGTATGAGCTGGAATCAGCATAGGTGGACGTACGGATCTACATATCATTTAGAATGGCATTTTGACGGCCCAAAGGTAGGCAGACGAGATACTGAGCCCTCTTGTCGTACCTTACGCTTCACCCATGGTGATTTCTTTGTTTTCATGCATGATAATGCCAGACTGCATACAACTCGTCTGGTGGAGAACATGGTTGAAGCTTAAACAATACAGGGTATAGAATGACCAGCATTCTTTCCTAACCTGAATCTGATCAAGCATGTTTGGGACACACTCGGACGACACATTGCAGCGAGACCAAGGCTTTATTTTATTGTCTGGGATTTGGAGATTGCAATTCTTGAAGAGTGGAACAGTTTTCCTCAAAGGCTTATCGATAACCTCATCGCATCCAGGGAAAACAAGTGTGCAGCAGTCTTAGCTGTTCGAGAGGACCACACGCGGTATTAAACATCTTGCATCATTATTAAACAGTACTTTTTTTTGCCATTTACATGTAACCAAATTGTTTCCCTAAACCATCTTTCCATGTTATTTCCATCGTTTCAAAGAATTAAAGCTACCTTACAATTTTTTGTGTATCTTTTTTTTCTGTGTTGCGCATTGATACACGTGTACTCTCAATACCCATGCATGGTTTTCTCGCACGGCTTCTCTTCCTTGCTTGCTCCCCTAATTTTTTTGAACCGTGTAAATAAAAGCATTCATTTCAAATATCTGGTTTGCATTTCAATTCGGAACTAGTTCCAAAGTTGAAAGCATCTTCAAAAAACAGCAACGAAAATCAAAAAAGTACAAAAATATCCTGTTACACTTCAACCCCATATATTCTATCAGAAAAAAAACTTCCTTAAAAAATGTTGAAATGCAAACTAAAAATTTGTAAAATTTGCTTCCATGGGTTTAACATTAGCTGGTCACCTGCTAGCGTAGGCGATTAAGATATTATTTTTCAAAGACAATCAAGTGTCAGATTTTCTTCTGACCCTCATTTCATGCGAACCAATAAAAAGTAAATATTTTTCAAAATATCCTAATTATGTATAAATTGTAATACTTCTGAAAATACAAAGATGTGAATGATCACTTTACTTAACAGCGAACAACCAACAGAGTTGATGCTGCAAAGGATCTGAAATACGTTTCAAATCAGACAGAACTTTATTGTTGGTAAGGTTTCCAACAACTAAATTCTATTCCAATGCCAAAGATTAGTAGAAACTAACGATCATTTGTCTTATAAAGCTCTTTTGCATTTTCAAAGATTTTCTTTTCATTTCACATTCTTTCCTCTTGCTGCAATATTATCTAGTAACACAACCACTGTGACGTGACAAAAGCTCACAAGTATCTCAGTCACAACGGTGATCAAAATGCTATATCTTAAATTCGTCACATTAAATTCTCGAGTGACCGTAATGCCATTGGGAAGTCACTGTGACCATTTTTGGACACATTTGAGCGTCATCACTAAATGGGACATATCGACTTGACAGTGGCGTTTCATTGACTGATTTTCTATTTCACGTGATGGAAAGATGGGCATTATGCTAAGGCTTTATGCAAGCATGGCCAACTAGGTGTTGACCTGTTTCAAAATTGAAATTATCAGCTTATAAAAATAACTGCAACAAAAATCGAAAAAGTACAAACTAACAACGTTAGAGATCGACCTGAGCTATCCTATACAAAAAAATCCTTTAAAAATATTAAAATGCGAGCCGAGAAATTTTAAAATAACCTTCCCATAGACTTAACATTAACCTAAGCGTTTCTACCCGTGACTAGTGGAGACCCTTAATTCTGTGGGATGGTTATTTCAAATTTCTCGCTCTCATTTTAATATTTTTTTTTTCTTAGGATAGCTGAGGTCGATCTCTAACGTTGTGCTTTTTTACTTTTTCGATTTTGGATATAAGAGGACATTTTCACTTTCAGAACCGTTTCCAACCGGTTCCAAAATTAAAAATGTTATTAAAACATTGCAACTCAAAATCAAAAAAGTAAAAACTAACAACGTTAGAGATCGACCTCGGCTATCCTAAGCAAAAAAAAAAAAAAAAAAAAAAAAAAAAACATTTAAATATTAAAATGCGAGCGAGAATTTTGAAAATAACCTTCTTTTAGACTTAAAATTATCTTGAGCGTTTCTTCCCGTGACTGGTGTAGGCTCACACCAGTCATGTGAAACAACGCGCACGCTATTGTTAAGTCTATGGGAAGGTTCTTGCGAGATTTCTTGCTGGCATTTTAATATTTTTAAATGATTTTTTGGCATAGGATAGTTGAGGTCGATCTCTAACGTTGTTAGTTTTTATTATTTAGATTTTGGTTCCAGTTTTTTATATAAGGGTACTTTCACTTTCAGAACCGGTTCCAACCAGTTCCAAAATAGAAAATGTCTCAAAATAAAAAAATATAAATAAAAAAACTGGAACCAAAATAAAAAAAAGTAAAAACTAACAACATTAGAGATCGACCTCAGCTATCCTACGCAAAAAAAATCATTTAAAAATATTAAAATGTTAAAATGTGAGCGAGAAATCGCGCAAGAACATTCCCATAGACTTAACAATAGCGTGCGCGTTGTTTCGCATGACTGATGTAGGCTCTTAAGAGCCTAATCTAGTCGATCTCTAACGTTGTTAGTTTTTACTTTTTCAATTTTGGTTCCAGTTTTTTAATAAGCGGACATTTCCAATTTTGGAACCGGTTGGAACCATTTCTGAAAGTGAAAGTACCCTTATATAAAAAAACATGCTTGAATATTATTTAAAAAATCATAAAAAATGAGAAATGCGATACAATTTTCAAAGAAATTGTGTTTGAAAGTACATTTTTTTTTGCTTTTTGAAGGTATAAAAATTGAAAGTTTTGTTTAGAAGTTTAAAGATGTTTAGAAGTTTCAGAAGAAAGCGAAATTTAATCGTCAAGTGTTGCCATTCGGAAAATGACGTCAGCGTTACGCACGGACACGTTTGTCCTTTATTAAATAGGTACTTTGGCGTTAGTTTTTTTTATGAAAAGTGTTTGACGTAATAATGGAGAAGCCCCATTTTTTTAGTTTTAAATAAGTAGTTATTTATAAAAAAGTCATTTTCAGTGAAATTTTATGGATTCAAAGTAAAATATAAATTTACAACCAACATTTTCGTTACTTAAATTTATACAGAAAAGCGAGATTTCTAATATTTCGAAAAAATCCTGCGTATTTCATTAGAAATTAGGTTACGATTCATTTTCAAAAAGATCAAGTAGATTGATTAAAACTTAGTGGAGCATGAATGTCCACATATTTTTAAATTGTTGTTATGAAGAAACGCGCTTAAAGATCTAGTTAATATTTACTCCCTACTTCTATTAAAACTTCACTTTCACTTTTTGTGTCGATTTATTACCAGTAAAAGTGTATTTTAGTGTATGAAGAATACTTTATTTGAGAAAGAAATCGAAATTTTGAAACGTTCAAACCCCTTAAGAACATTTTACTTTATTACCCAGCTAGAAAAAGTTTGCAAAAAAAGTGCACAAAATCCGAGCGTATTTGGCACCTCTACTTGTGTATAAAAAGTGCAAACTGAATTCTGCAAAAAAAGTGCAAACTGAATTCTGCACAAAAAGTGCATAATCAGAGGTGCCAAATACGCTCAGATTTTGTGCACTTTTTTTTGCACTTTTTCTGCATACGAAATAATCCCTAAATTTTGCAGTTTTTATGCACAATCAGAGGTGCCAAATACGCTCAGATTTTGTGCACTTTTTTTTTTGCACTTTTTCTGCATACGAAATAATCCCTGAATTTTGCAGTTTTTATGCACAATCAGAGGTGCCAAATACGCTCAGATTTTGTGCACTTTTTATTTTACACATTTTTTGCATACCAAATAATTCCTAAATTGTGCATTTTTATGCATAATCAGAGACTCTGATTATGCATAAAAAATGCACAATTTAGGATATTTTTGGCATGCAAAAAATGTGTAAAATATAAAGTGCACAAAATCTGAGCGTATATGGCACCTCAGATTTTGTGCATTTCTTCAAGTAGATTTTTTGCATACCGAACATTTTAAGCATATATTTAAATCAAGATTCAGCTTACTATGAAATTTACAGCTATCAAATGTATAATGAACCCAGTTTTGGATAGATGCATAATTATACATAGGATTATGAACAATAATTTTATCAGACATGGTACAAGTTCACCAACATGCGGAAAAAGATAATAAGCTTAAATTTAAATATATAAATTTTATAATTAAATATAACACTGCATACAGTAAAAAACATGTCCAATATTGTTAAAACCCAATAAGAGAAAATTATTACACTTACTTGAAAAGAGCTGCACTAAATTCTAGTTATTAGTTGAAAATGTTTTAACCAATGTATTTGAACTTAGAAAAAGGCATTAAAAAAAAAATCAACTTTACTTATTTTTGTTTATTTACACAAGTGCGATCAGCTTTTTCTCATCATTTCACTTCCAATCCAGTCATTGAAAATTTTGATTGTTGCAACTGGATGCAATCATTTTTCTGATTGCAAAGAGCTTTGATAGACGACTGCTAAAATCTAGCTGCTGTTGGGAAAATGTGAAAGAAACCACAGCACACACAAAAAAATGACCATTGCAGTACAGCTGCTGCATTTATTTGAAATCACAACATAAATAATAAACTAATGGTACTCTGTTCCGGTAATGTAATGTATACAGTAAATGTTCCGGACTTAAATTTTCTTGCTTTTAGATTTAAACAAAATAAATTCTGACAGTCTGACAGTCACATTGTGGAGGTGTATCTTTGGATGATTTACTTTTATCACACCAATTTCAAGCTGTATCCGGTTTATTTCCTGTGTAAAAAAAAAATAAAAAATAAAAAATAAATAAATAAATCATGCAAAAATATGCAAACTGAACTACTTTACAGACATTACATAAATATAAGAATTCAATATTAGATTTTATTAAGTAGTTTGTTTTTCTACAGGAAAAAATTATAGTTAAGATTCACTTATTTTCATGTGTAATATATGGACAAACTGGAAAATGTTGTTCATATAAACAATTTCTCAAATCTCAAACTTGAAATTTACTATCTATACTATGAAAAATGCATGTGTGTAACTATGTATCTATATTAACCTCAAAGGCTCAGACTGTTGGGTGCATAGCTGAGAAATTTTTAATAAAGTTGCATAATAGGAAGGACCATAAAAAAAAAAAAAAAAAAAAAAAAAAAATCCAAAATTTTAATTAGATTTTTTTTTATGTGATGTGAATTTTGTTTATGTTTTGTGATTTTTGCTCAGCCAATTTATATTCAGATTCGCTAGAGGAAAGGGGGGAAGGGAAGAAGTAGTTGTCAGAAGAAATATATAAAATTTAGGAAGCTTGAACAGTATTTTTTTAAAAAAAATGTTTGTGTGTGAATGTGAACGAAAAATTTGATTTTCAATTAATTTTTAAATAAAAGATCATTTTTACATAGTGTTCTCATTTGATGTTTTTCAAAGGGTGCTGCACCCTGCCCTTTTCCTTTAAACCTGTAGATGCACCCTGTCCGTTTTAGATAATGATATTGTAAAAGCGCCAGGCTCGTTTTCCCCCAGTAGCTTCTTTTTGTATCTTCTACATATTTTTTTAATATTTGGCTTTTTCCTCTCCTACCTCCCCCCCCCATAAAAAAAAAACAGATGCAACAACTGCATATTGTATTTCTTTTAAATGCTAAGATGTAAATTAACAACATAATACAAATATAACTTTTATTAGGTTGTTCGACATGTTTTGACTCACTCCGGGTCATTTTCAAAAACATTTTGAACAACATTTTCCAAATCTCAAACTAGAAATTTACTCTAGATTAATTTTAACACAATTATTCAAATTCTTGGCCCGGACATTTTTTGTCCAGTTGGAAAATTACAACTAGTGATGCACAGAATATTTGGTATGTATTTGGCCATACTACAAATATTTAATTAGGCTGAAAATAGGTCGCACTCGGCCTAACCAAATATCAAACTATTCAGTTTTGCTGAATATCTTTATATATGGCCCAACCACCAGGGTTGGCAAAAACCCGGGTTTTTTCAGAAAAAACCCAACCCAGTGGGTTTTTGGGGGTTTTTCGGGTTTTCGGGAGTTTTTCAGGGTTTTTTCAGGGTTTTGAGGATTTTTCTTCTTGCCGTTCTTTGTTTGTTTGTTTTGTAACAACTATATAATTAATGGGATGAAGTTTTAAAAAATAAATGTTAATACTTTAATAATTTTTATTTAATATATTATTTAATTATAATTATTTAGAATTTTTATTTAATATATTATTTAATTATAATTATTTAGAATTTTTATTTAATATATTATTTAATTATAATTATTTAGAATTTTTATTTAATATATTATTTAATTATAATTATTTAGAATTTTTATTCAATATTAAAAATAGTTTAAAAATTTGTAATGATTTTAAAGACATTTTATGACTGAATTGAAAGAAATTTTTTAAAGTCAAAATAATTAAATTAATAGTCTAAAATTTTGTTTATTTCTCTTTTATAGATAAAAATTAGATTTAAACAGTGAATCATTTACTTTTGTTTTATTAAAATTTTTTTATGTAGTAGAATTTTATCAAATGTTTGGAATTATTGTCCTACTAGGGGGGGGGGGATGAATTCACTTTTAAACCATCTAAATTGTAAGCTCAAATTCCTAAATCTTCCAGAGATCTTGATGTATGGGAGGGGGAAAGGGGGGGGGTTGCATCTCAATAGCACAGAATAGCTGCATGTTGTGTCATAGCCTGCGATCGCCCATCCTTCTGCTTTTGGCGAAATTAGATAAGGAGGGGGGGGGGAGGTATAAACAATAGAACTATCTCAAGAATAAGAAATCATTATTTTTAAAGAATTATTTAACAAAGAACTTTATATTACATTATATTTTAAATACTATATTTACGTAAGAATATTTTATAATTGAATTTGTTTGGATCATCAATACTTTAATTGGAAAATGAAAAAAATACACTCCAGTGTATCTTTCTTTTGTTTTATTGATGGATTTTTATCAGGTCAATTTTCTTTTCCCCAGCTGGCTGCTGATGACTGAGATTTAATTAAAGTTTTAAACTGCAAATAGAAATAATAATAATTAAACCAAGAACTAAACGATACTTTTTTCTTTTCCTTACTTATTTAAAAAAAAAAAATAAAACCTTTAACTATCCGATTGTGTTTAAATTTTCAGCAAATTCAAATAATAATAAATTAGGCAGCTTACCAAATTTCTATTAAAATACAATAAGTTTTCAGAAAATTAGAATCCCCCCCCCCCCAAAAAAAAAAAAAAAAAAAACTACTATCACTATCTTAATCTTGCATCTGATAATGAATGTTCTTAGCTATGCAGAAGAGATTCATTATTATGGTGGGTTGTGCTGCACTATAATACTATTTCACTAAAGAAAGTGAAATGAATCAATGATCTACCCTTTATGTTTTGTTCAACTTAATTTAGTTTTATGCTTAATATATTTTGAATCATATTAAAATACCCGTGCCTCTAATTTTTAAGAATTGATTGAACCCCCCACTGTTTTCGTCATATTGACAAATAATCCTGATTTTTAATTGTTTATATAATTTTACATGTATTTTTTTTAAGATAATTATTTTCTCTGTGAATTTTCCAAGTTTGTTTCAGATACAGCAATTATGCCCATTTAGAATTTTCTGAAAACTATATCTGTGACACATAAAATGTATATTATGTTTGGTTTAAATTGATATATTTATTATTAGTTAGATAAGTGGAATTTTAAATAAAGATTTTGATAAAACCCACTTTGGTTTTTTTCAAGTGGGTTTTTTTGAAAAAACCCACCCGGGTTTTTTCGGGTTGGGCAAAATCAAGCCAACCCTGAACCAAACAGGCTTTTAAAAATATTTTCAAAAAATTTAGTTAAATTTTATTTTTAACTGTTAATAAATAAAGATATCCCGGATAATTAAGAAGTAGAATTATATTCAAATAAGAGAGATTACTTGTACATTTATGTATTTCCTGTTTGAAAAGTAACAACTAAGAAAATTAACTGTTAATGATGACATTCATAAGAACTAATAATGCATAAATGTAAGATCGTGAACATTGTTTTCTTTTTCAAAACTGAGTGTTTCTAAACAAACATAATGGAAGATAATGTGCAGCTTTCAGGGTAAAGGTGAAAATAAGCACTTGCCAGTCGCCATTCATCGATTAAACTTTAAAAACTGGCCAAATGCAGGATTTCCTGATTGCCCTTTTTCCCTAAATTTTGCGATTTTTCAGCATCCATTCGACGAAATTCGTAATTTTTATGTACCCGTTCGAAGAAATTCATGGCTTTTATGTGCCCGTTCCAAGAAATTTACGATTTTCTGTGCATAATCAGCAAAATTCATGATTTTTTACACAGCAATCGATAAAATTCATGATTTTTACGCATTCGATCGATGAAATTCATGATTTTTAGACGTTCGATCGATAAAATACATGATTTTTACATGCTCAGTTGATAAAATTAATTTTTTTTACACGCCTGGTCAACAAATTTCATTATTTTTATGCGTTCGGTCGATAAAATACATGATTTTTACACGCTCGGTTGATAAAATTAATTATTTTTACACGCCCGGTCAATGAATTTCATTATTTTTACATGCTTGGTCAATAAAAATTCCTGATTTTTACATGCTCGGTCGATAAAATTCATAATTTTTACATGCTCGGCCGATAAAAATCATGATTTTTTCACGCTCGGTCGATAAAAATCATGATTTTTTTCACACTTGGTCGATAAAATTCATGATTTTTTCACACTCGGTCGATAAAATTCATGATTTTTTCACACTCGGTCGATAAAATTAATTATTTTTACATGCCCGGTCAACGAATTTCATTATTTTTACATGCTTGGTCAATAAAAATTCCTGATTTTTACATGCTCGGTCGATAAAATTCATAATTTTTACATGCTCGGTTGATAAAATTCATGATTTTTACACGCTTGGTCGATAAAATTCATGATTTTTTCACACACGGTCGATAAAATTCATGATTTTTTCACACTCGGTCGATAAAATTCATGATTTTTTCACGCTCAGTCGATAAAATTAATTATTTTTACACGCCCGGTCAACGAATTTCATTATTTTTACTCGTTCGGTCGATAAAATACATGATTTTTACATGCTCGGTTGATAAAATTATTTTTACACGCCCGGTCAACGAATTTCATTATTTTTACTCGTTCGGTCGATAAAATACATGATTTTTACATGCTCGGTTAATAAAATTAATTATTTTTACATGCTCGGTCAAGGAATTTCATTATTTTTACGCGTTCGATCAATGAAATTCATGATTTTTACAAGTTCAATCTACAAAATTAAGGATTTTTACGCGTTCGATCTACGAAATTAAGGATTTTTACGCGTTCGATCTACGAAATTAAGGATTTTTACGCGGTCGATCGACGAAATTCAGGATTTTTACGCGGTCGATCGACGAAATTCAGGATTTTTTAGAGTGTCAACAATACTCCAGATTGTAAAACATGCAATGGGGAGTTATGAGATGAAAAAAAAAAAGCAAAATATTAATTGGTTATTTTTTTAAACCAAAAACATTGGGAAGGAGGTGTCCATTAATGGCATATCTACATAGCTGCAACCTTGGCATAATCGTAATTGTGAGGGCCGCAAGATAACAAGAAGATAACAAAATTCCTAAACAGCGTAATTAAACTGGACACTGTAATAAAATATAATGTAATAAGATTTATTAAATTATAAAATAATACTTACATGAGATGTATCAACAAGTCTCTGTTCAACCACATTTTACTAGCAGCTTTCCACTCTGGAAGAGAAGAAAATCAATAACAACCCAATACAAAATGGCTTATAACTGAATATAAGAACATTTTATAAATTTATTTTAATTCACAGAAGAAGCTACAAAGTTTAATTAATCAAAGTTTAACTAAATTAATTAAAAAAGTTTTAAGACTATACTCTTTTTAAGTTATAACTCAAAGCTAAAGCACAGTTTTTTTTCTGTAAAGGCTTCTTGTAAAAAGGTCTGGTTCATAAAATGGCAGTATCTGTGTTAAATATTATGTAAAATTGTTTTATAATTTAACTTTTAATACTTTAGTCTGAAATATAAAAATATTAAGCCAGCCGAATATTCGTTATACTTGTGGGCTGAATATTCAGTATTCGGCCAAAATCGCTATTCAGTGCATCCTTAGTTTATAGTAATTTAAATTAACTTTATAAGCTTTTAAAATTTTCGTAATTACATTTTAAAAGTTACAGATTACTAACTAATATACTAAAACATATGTATCAACAATTATACATCCCAAGAAGGAAATCCATATACTGCGATATTTTTTAATATTCCTTTAGATTCCGGTTTCAGAGGTTTTATCAAATAAATACTTGACAAAGTTGATTACATAGTTAAATATTATGTACTTTATGATTAAAATAAGTTGGCTATTATTTACTTTGTGGAGGAGGAAGAGGGGAAGGGGATCAAAAAGTATGTTTACCTCCTGTGAACAAAAACAGCATTTTGGCCTTGAATGAGGGTTCCTGCAGTGGAATTCCCCCCCCCCCCACCCAACAAATTTTGACAAACAAAATCAAAGCATATTTTTATATATTTTAAATAATTTTTTAGTTTACTTTCAATTACTAACTCCAAAATAATATTCATCCACATTTACTTATTATAAACACATTATTTAATTTTATTGAATCATTTATTTATATTTAATAATAGAAGTTAAAATGTTTTGATTTAACTTGGTTATTAGGGTGGGTCGAAAAAACCGAAATTTATATAACCGAAACGTAATAGTGCGGAAAAGTTGCCATTGGTAATAAGGAATAAATTCACAAAATATTACACCAAATGGTTAATATCTTTTAAATATCTTTTACCGCCGCAAAGAGGGCAAAGTTTAAAAAAATCGCTTTTTTTTTTTTTTTTTTAATTAAATTATCCAATCATACCAATACAATTTCTAATAGAATGCAAAAGCTACATCAAGATGTTAGTAATGTTCCAATAAAATGTCATTATGGTGAAATTATTTCTATTACCGCCACAGAGGCAGCCAAAATTTTGAAAAAACGGCAAAAATTTCAATTTTCCGTTTTTTACTTTTTTTCAAATTCATATTATATGTCTACTATTAAAAAAATTTACATTATGTCTAGTAATAACTAATAAATGTCTAGTAATTTTGATGATGGGGATTGCCAACCAAGGGCAAGAGGGGCCCGCCCCTCTTAAATTTTGGAAAAAAGGGGTTTTTGAAGAAATTTTTGCGATTTTATGGTAAATTTAAGGATTTTTTTTAGTAGGAAGAAATCTTACATAAATTCCCCCTCAATTTTCACTTTTTCTCCCCCCTCCCAACAAAAAATCTCTAAAACGTTCCGGAAAATCACTTCAAAAAACCCCTTTCTCTCAAATTTAGGGGGGGGGGGACGGGCCTCTCTCGCCCCTGGTTCGCAATGCTCATGATCAAAATTACTACACATTTATAAGTTATTACAAGCTATAATGTAAATTTATTTAATTCTAGACATATAATAAAAGTTAAAAACTCTAGAAAAAACGAAAAATTGAAATTTTTGCCGATTTTTTTTCAAAATTTTGACTGCCCCTGCAGCGGTAATAGAAATGATTTCGACCCGATTGATTATGTCAGAAACTAAACAAATGTTTTGATTTATCACTCAAGGTCAGAAATCTCATTTTTTAAATCAAAATATTTTTACTTTCATTATTAAATATAAATAAATTAGTCATTAAAATTAAGGGGGGGGGGCTTCAAAAAGTATGTTTACCTCTTGTGAACCAAAAAAAAAGAGCTAGTTTTGGAATTGAATGAGGGTTCTTGCAGTAGAGTTCCTCCCCCCCCCCCAACAAATTTTGACAAACAAAATCAAAGCATATTTTATATATTTTAAATAATTTTTTAGTTTACTTTCAATTAATAATTCCAAAATAATATTCATCCACATTTACTTATTATAAACACATTATTTAATTTTATTGAATCATTTATTTATATTTAATAATAGAAGTTAAAATGTTTTGATTTAACTTGGTTATTAGGGTGGGTCGAAAAAACCGAAATTTATATAACCGAAACGTAATAGTGCGGAAAAGTTGCCATTGGTAATAAGGAATAAATTCACAAAATATTACACCAAATGGTTAATATCTTTTAAATATCTTTTACCGCCGCAAAGAGGGCAAAGTTTAAAAAAATCGCTTTTTTTTTTTTTTTTTAATTAAATTATCCAATCATACCAATACAATTTCTAATAGAATGCAAAAGCTACATCAAGATGTTAGTAATGTTCCAATAAAATGTCATTATGGTGAAATTATTTCTATTACCGCCACAGAGGCAGCCAAAATTTTGAAAAAACGGCAAAAATTTCAATTTTCCGTTTTTTACTTTTTTTCAAATTCATATTATATGTCTACTATTAAAAAAATTTACATTATGTCTAGTAATAACTAATAAATGTCTAGTAATTTTGATGATGGGGATTGCCAACCAAGGGCAAGAGGGGCCCGCCCCTCTTAAATTTTGGAAAAAAGGGGTTTTTGAAGAAATTTTTGCGATTTTATGGTAAATTTAAGGATTTTTTTTAGTAGGAAGAAATCTTACATAAATTCCCCCTCAATTTTCACTTTTTCTCCCCCCTCCCAACAAAAAATCTCTAAAACGTTCCGGAAAATCACTTCAAAAAACCCCTTTCTCTCAAATTTAGGGGGGGGGGGGACGGGCCTCTCTCGCCCCTGGTTCGCAATGCTCATGATCAAAATTACTACACATTTATAAGTTATTACAAGCTATAATGTAAATTTATTTAATTCTAGACATATAATAAAAGTTAAAAACTCTAGAAAAAACGAAAAATTGAAATTTTTGCCGATTTTTTTTCAAAATTTTGACTGCCCCTGCAGCGGTAATAGAAATGATTTCGACCCGATTGATTATGTCAGAAACTAAACAAATGTTTTGATTTATCACTCAAGGTCAGAAATCTCATTTTTTAAATCAAAATATTTTTACTTTCATTATTAAATATAAATAAATTAGTCATTAAAATTAAGGGGGGGGGGCTTCAAAAAGTATGTTTACCTCTTGTGAACCAAAAAAAAAGAGCTAGTTTTGGAATTGAATGAGGGTTCTTGCAGTAGAGTTCCTCCCCCCCCCCCCAACAAATTTTGACAAACAAAATCAAAGCATATTTTATATATTTTAAATAATTTTTTAGTTTACTTTCAATTAATAATTCCAAAATAATATTCATCCACATTTACTTATTATAAACACATTATTTAATTTTATTGAATCATTTATTTATATTTAATAATAGAAGTTAAAATGTTTTGATTTAACTTGGTTATTAGGATGGGTCGAAAAAACCGAAATTTATATAATCGAAACGTAATAGTGCGGAAAAGTTGCCATTGGTAATAAGGAATAAATTCACAAAATATTACACCAAATGGTTAATATCTTTTAAATATCTTTTACCGCCGCAAAGGCAAAGTTTAAAAAAATCGCTTTTTTTTTTTTTTTTTTTTTTTTTTTTTTAAATTAAATTATCCAATCATACCAATACAATTTCTAATAGAATGCAAAAGCTACATCAAGATGTTAGTAATGTTCCAATAAAATGTCATTATGGTGAAATTATTTCTATTACCGCCACAGAAGCAGCCAAAATTTTGAAAAAAAACGGCAAAAATTTCAATTTTCCGTTTTTTACTTTTTTTCAAATTCATATTATATGTCTACTATTAAAAAAATTTACATTATGTCTAGTAATAACTAATAAATTTCTAGTAATTTTGATGATGGGGATTGCCAACCAAGGGCAAGAGGGGCCCGCCCCTCTTAAATTTTGGAAAAAAGGGGTTTTTGAAGAAATTTTTGCGATTTTATGGTAAATTTAAGGATTTTTTTAGTAGGAAGAAATCTTACATAAATTCCCCCTCAATTTTCACTTTTTCTCCCCCCTCCCAACAAAAAATCTCTAAAACGTTCCGGAAAATCACTTCAAAAAACCCCTTTCTCTCAAATTTAGGGGGGGGGGGGACGGGCCTCTCTCGCCCCTGGTTCGCAATGCTCATGATCAAAATTACTACACATTTATAAGTTATTACAAGCTATAATGTAAATTTATTTAATTCTAGACATATAATAAAAGTTAAAAACTCTAGAAAAAACGAAAAATTGAAATTTTTGCCCTTTTTTCAAAATTTTGACTGCCTCTGCAGCGGTAATAGAAATGATTTCGACCCACCCTATTGATTATGTCAGAAACTAAACAAATGTTTTGATTTATCGCTCAAGTTCAGAAATCTCATTTTTTAAATCAAAACATTTTAACTTATATTATTAAATATAAATAAATTAGCCAATAAAATTAAATAATGTGTTTATAATAAGTAAATATGGATGAAAGGAAATGAGAAACAAAACAAATATGTCTTGATTTAAAAAACAAGATGGCACACAGCAGGTTAATCACAAAGCTGTTCCTTTATTACTTTATGCAGTTTAACCCTTAATTGCTGTCACAAAAACTGTTGCATACATACTGTGAGTGGTTTTGGTTTCCAAGACCGCTTGATTGAAAGATTAATAAAAAGCTCGAATAACTAATAAGATACTGCTTCTGTTCTAAACTTTATGTAGGGGAGACCGGTACACAGTGGACCACTTTTCCAGTTAACATTTTTTTTTCTCTTTAACAGACTGACCGATCTGTATGAAAATATTTTTGAATATTCCTTAAACCTTCTTACATCCATCATAATTTTCTCACAACATAGTTTTCAATACATTTTTCAAAAAAAAAAAAAATATATATAAACTTGTGAAGTGGACCAGTGTACCCCGGAAGCGGGGTACAGTGGTCCACCCACCGTGGTACAGTGGACCACTATTAGGTATTATCTAAAATACAATATAAATCTATTTTTCATTAATCTAATTATTTTTTGTTGCCCCTTCACCCACAAAATAACATAGTAATATAAATTTTGAAGCAAAAACAAAAAAATTATATTTTGAAAATAATAACAGATTAATACAGGAACAATTGCAATTTAGTTGAAGTTATTACTTAAGTACAAAAAAATTCGCTCACATTAAAATTTGCAAATTAAATTCTTAAGTACTTATGAGTAAGATTGAGCCTGGAATTTTCAAGAGATAATTTTGGGTCTGAGAGCAACATTATGAAATCATTGACATGAACAGCAGATTCATCTACAGTTTCAGAAGAAATAAACTGATTTCCATTCAATTTGCGTCTCATAAATCTTACTTGAATAAAATCATCAACAATTAGACTACAGTTATATTTATCAAAGGCAGTAAATACAAAACAAAATATTTCTTACTATGTTAAATAAATTGTTATTTTTATTTGTTTACTTTATTTTACAGTTAAATCTACTTTAAAACAATCTTTCTTTATAGAAAATAAGCAATTATTAAATATTTTAAACATTCTGCATTACAGGAGCAGAGTGGATTGTGGACCACTGTGCCCCAGGAGTGGGTGGTCCACTGTACCCCATGTTGAAGTTCAATAAATAATCATATTAATATTGTTCATAGCTTTCTTTTAAACATATTAACTTTAAAGTAAAATAAAAACAAGTATCTTAGCTTTAGTCATATATTACAGATACAGAGGACAGTCAATTCTCAAATACTCATCATACATCACATGCAGATAGATTTTAAAAACCAAATTTTGAAGGGAAAACTTACGGGTATGTACAAACAAAACAAAAACACAATTTGATTATTTTTTTTTTCTTAGAAGGACAGTAATTACTTGAACTTCATTTTTATAAACATGGGAAGACTTATTTTACTTTCTTTAATCATTGTTGAACGCTAAATTATACTTTGTGATAATTTAAGAAGTATTTTGTTTTGTTTATTTAAGGAGTTTAAGTATCTCCTTGGAAACTTTTTAATTTCTATGGAGTTTCTAAGTAGTGTAAGGCGTCTGTATGACCCCTGCTATAGTTAAACTGAAAATCACAAGTTACTGTGAAAATTGATAAAAGCACTACCGCTAAAAGCAGCTAAAAGATTTTTTTTTTCCCCCAAAAGCCGTAGCATTTAAGCCTAACATTTATAACTAGGATTAGGGTGGTTTTATTCCAAACAAACGTTCATTTACAATGTTTTTTAGAGAACATTACAACATAAAATTGAATAATTTACCTTTTTTTCTGTAAAATAGACAACATCAGGCGAGAAAAATTGGGTTAGAATCTTGTATATACAATTCTTGTTTACGCTTGCCTCATGTATCTCGACAACAGAAGGAAAGGCACCGCGCACGCGCAGATGGAAACTAATATATCCTCCACTCCTGTCGGCCTGTCAAACTGTTCAAAAAATTAGCAGTTGGAATTTTATTTAATTAGTTTTAGAATATATGCTTTATGTAATTTAGATCATTTTCACTGTCTCTGGGAGATGTAGAATACCCCAACTGTGCATTTGAGAGGGGTAAAATTATAAAATTTCAAATCTTAAAAATTTAAATTAAAAAAAAAAAAAAAAAAAAATTTTGAAAATTTACCGAGAAGAAAATTTTGAGATATTCCTCATTTAAGTTTGTAATTTTTAAAAACTTAAAATTTTAACAAAAGTTTTTTTTTTTTTTTTGAAAATAAAATTATTAAAAAAAAAAAATAATGTACAGTAAAATATGTGTTTTAAAGCTGTATTTTTCTTTATAATATCTATATAATATATACATATGTACAGTACATACGTCCAATTCAATGAGGGGGTTACCCCCCCCCCCATTGAATTATTATTAAAAAATGTTGAAAAAGAATTTAATCTTATATTATTAGTCAAATTGCAGGTCATAGAAGAACAGAAAGTGTGAAATATGTTTTATCCCCCCCCCAGCCCCACCTTCACATCCCTCGAGGGGGTGAGGGAGGAAAATATTGCTGGAAGGGGGGCACGAATCTGTGACGTTGAAGTGTTTCTTTTTAGGTAATATTGTATTCTCATAGGAAATACATGCACTTTTGAAAAAATTTACAGATTTGAATTGGCACCATTATGCATAGAAATAATCAAAACTTGGAATATAGAAATTTTTACATCTATAAAAAGTAAAGACTTTTGTGCATAAAAAATGCACACTTTTTGCGAACACGGAACAGGCAGTTATTTTATGCAAAAAATTTGCACAGTTTTTGAAAACAAAAAATATGCACTTTTTTGTATGCATAAAAAATGCATATAATGTGCACACAAAGTGTACACTTTTTGAAATATTCAAAAATATTCACTTTTTTTGCACAAATTGTACACAATTGAAACTTTTTTGCAAAAAAAGTGCAAACATTTTCTAGCTGGGTAAAACTGCTTCTTATTTTTCATTTTCCCGTCAGCCGCTATTAAAAAATGTATACATTATTTTTCTTAATTACATTTATCTTTCATAATTACTTTTTAAACTCCTAGTTTGGACTTTTCAGATTACAGAAATTCTCATTGCGAACACGCCTATCTAAATCTTCGTTTAGAATAGTTCTAAGAGAGAATGCAATGTTTCCTTAGATAACACAGCTTTAACAATGCCACATAAATCTTCTGATAATGCTAGCTTAATTTAATTTAAAATAGCTCCCAATTCCATTTAGACTCGCAAGTGCACGCAATTGTTGTGAAGCTGCCATTGAATGGGATGCACAGAATTATTACAACACTCACCGTCGAAACAAGAGCGTTTTCAAGATCTTATAGAATCTAACCAGTCTTATCTTATCCTTTTACAAACTACTTTGAATAACAGATGAAATAACCGAATAACTGTTGGAAAAATTTCGACATCAAAAAATCTATAGCCAAAACCATTAAAATTGTTTCTGTTAAAACTGCTAAGATCGAATCTTCTTTTTTGATAGATTTTATTTATGGGAAAGAACCCGTCGCCATTAACTTAAATGTACCCTCTGCAATGTAAAATGAATTGCAACCCATTTACTGATGATACTTCCGAGCTAACGCAACATCAATAATCGGGTTGTCATGACAGGTTTAAGTTTGAGTGTTTACATTGCGGACGTGTGTGTTAGAACTCCTGCAAATGACCGGCTAAGCGTTTCCCCCGGGATCTGCGGGCCAGGCGCCCTAGACTGATTGGGATTTGTGAATGTCTCAGCTACAGTTTGAGGTAAACAGCATGTATTTTGGCCTATTATTAGTTGTTTTACGAGCATTTCATTAAATTATCTTGTCCCATTACTATCTGTTTGCCTGTCCAAGCCACTGCCTAATGATTAATTATATTAATTAATGATTAATAATCCTTCTTAAACTAATTTTTTCATGCAAACTATTTTCTATAACTATGCAATATATTTTTACCTCCATTTTAATGTATCTTCAAAAGCTGTACTATTAATAGTTAAGTATTTATGTAGCTTTTAATTAAATAATTTCATTTCTTTCTCCCGCGTGGTTCAGGGCATGACGTGTAAAAATCTGGTCATCTGGGCTATATATTCCAGATTCCCGTGTGGGTTCGTTGCATCTGGGGGTTGCCATGTAGGCTGTTAGCATGCCCACGACCTCGTGTAATATAATTACCAGAAATTAGGTAAGGGATAATTAGGTAGGCGCATTATCTTCCCTGCTCACTGTGCGAGAAAGGTTTTGTTATTGTTGTTATTTACGCTGGCTTCCGGAACTAATTCAAGCAGGGGCTCGTTTGCTTGTGTTGCTATGAACATTGATGTGAAGGTTATTACCCAAGGGGTGGAAGGGAAACATTCTGCAATCTTTTGAAAGTTTTGTTTTTAAAGTTACATATATTTTCTGCTTGCTTAATTAATAATTAAATGTCTATAATTGGTTGCTTTTATAACTATTATTTAACTACATTTTTTTTTCATTTTGTGTTCCGGTAAATGATATGTTAATTTTTTTAATAATGAACTCCGGCCTAATTTCTTTAAGTAACTCCTAAAAATAAATAAATAAATAAATAAATAAATAAATTAATTAATTAAAAAATAAATAAGTAAAAAGAACTTCGTTCAAGAATCAGTTTCAATTCGTTATATTTTTAAAACTTTATTAAGCTTTCTTACGTTAAATTTTAATCAGTTAAGATATTTTCAGTTTTTATTCCACTTAATAAGAAAACACCGATTGTTTTACTACAGTTATAAACTTATAATAAATAATAATAATAATAATAATAATAATAATAATAAATAATAATAATAATATTATTAATAAATAATAATAATAATAATAATAATAATAAATAATAATAATAATGGTAATAATGATAATAATTTTAAAAAGTTAAACTTTAATGCACATTTGATTTTGCAGCAGTTTTTGCCTTATTAATAATGTTAAAGCAACGGTTCAATTGGGAGACACACAAAACAATTAAGTAATGAATATGTTAGTATGTCTGATATATATGTGTATGTATATATATATTGTAGAATCTTAAAATTTATGAAAATTTGCATGTTGACATTTAGGAGACTGGTTTTCTTAAAACAAAATAAATTAAGAAAGAAAATCTTCAATAACTCATGTTTTTATATTTTTAATGCTTTAAAGGGAAGTGGGCATTGTATAGTAGGTTTTAGACTTATTCAAAACATCTGAAATCAAGAAGTTCTTGTTATTCTTATTCTAAGTTCTATAGTTGTATTTCTTCATCGCTTGCCCGTTTGAGCTAATCACTCTCTAGAGGGTCACGTGGGCTCTAGTCAAATGAGCCCACCCCCACCCCCTAATTAGCCCTGTAACGACCGAAGAAACCCATGGCCTATCCTGATTCGTAAGTTGCTGGTCTAGAGTTGTCCAGAGTTTGTCCATGATTTTGTCGCCTAACTTCGGAGGTGGATCGCCGTGTAGCCGTGTAATCGAATAGAAAGAACGGTTTTCGATATGCAAAGAGACTGCAAGAGATGTTAGTTGGCAGGTCAATAGAAGTGAACCGTGCTAAGCTGATGGAGATGGAGGAAAAGTTGGACAGATGGTGGTTGAGCAGAAATGTGAACTGTGCGCGTGTAAAGTATGAAGTGGTTTTGGTACGCTGAGGTTACGGAAGAGTGTGATGGTTTTAAAGTGTTTATATTGTTTTAACTTGTATTAACGAAGCTGAATAAAGGTATTGGATGTAAAGCGTCACCTCGGATCACTGGAGTTGTCGTTCAGTTCATTACAGTCTTATGTAGTTAAATGGAGGTACCACCTGAGATAGTGTTTTTACATGTGAAACCAGCGGGGAGGAAAATTTTATGAGAGGTATGTCATTTTCCCTGTTATCCATTGCAGCGTGCCTTTGGTGTTAGTAGTTTTATTTGTTTATATTTGGGTTTTTGTGCCAAACTGGCTTTTTTGTTTTGTATTAAATGCAGCGGTTCACAATTGCCAGCAGGGTGTATTTTATTTGGAAACTGGTTTTGAGTTGTATTTGTATAAAAAAAATGTGTATTTTATTTTGAGAAAAAAGTGGTGATTTTTTAAATCTTAAAACTTAAGATAAATATAAAGGTGAAGCCAAACTGGCTGAAATAAATGAATAACGATCCATTATTGGAAATCAAACTGATTTTAATTAAATTGTTTTACGCCAAACTGGCAGATATGAATTAAATGAATAACAATTCATGTATTGAAAATCAAACTGATTTTAATTAAATTGTTTTACGCCAAACTGGCAGATAGGAATGAACAGAATAATGATTCATAAAGTTCTTAAGCTGAGTATAGTATAAGACAGTATATTGTTACACCAAACTGGTGAATTAATTTATTGGATGTATATACTGTCAAAACCAAACTGGTTTAAATTCTTAAACTAAGAATAGAGGTTGAAATGGGAAAGAGAGTTGGTGATTTCAGAAATTTAAAAATTGTTTAAAAGTCTTGTATTGGTAACATTTATACAGTATTTTGAAAGTGAAGTGATATTGTAAATTATATTGAATGTTTGGTTTAAACCTTGAAACTTGAATTTAAAATTAATTTTCAGAAGTTGGAAATTGAGTTTTGGAAATTTATCTTATTTTAAACTGATGGTGTAAGTTTTAGAGAAGTAATGTAATATTACTGTTTGAAACTGGTGTTTTCCAGTTATGTCATGATATATACTTGTGTAGGGTATAAGAAGAGTATTTATAGATGTGTTGAAATCTGTTTTGAAAGTTTAATATTTAGATATTGTGAAATATATATTTGTTTACTGAGTTAGTAAAATTCCTTCTATTGCGTAAATCGTTTTGAAAGTATCGAATTAATTTTAGTTAGTTGGTTGGGTGTCTGTGGCTCTGAGGAAGTGTTTGAACTACGCACTGGAGTGCTGAAATTGAACTTTGAGATGGCGTATTTTGGAAAAGGCCGAAAAGAGGACCGGAGAGTTGTTGCAGTGGAATTGGGAGAGGAGGTTAACGATAGCATCAGAGTTATTGATTTACGGGAGGTAATAACGAAAAGTACTAATTATGAGGAAGAGTTTGTGAAGGAAATGCTTATGTCAGTTGTAAATGAGAGAATAAAGCGAGATGAGGTGGAGGAGAAAGAGAGAGAGAGGGAAGAGAAAGAGAGAGAGAGAGAGCGGAGAAAGAGGGAGAGAGGGTGGAGAAGGAAAAAGAGAGGTCAGAGGAAAGAAATTTTCAATTGGAAAAACAGAGATTGGAGTTGCAATTAAGGGAGAGTAAGAGCCATGACGATTCGGTTAAATCTAGTATAGGTTTCGAATCGAATGTGGAGATTCAGAAATTGATACCAAAATTTGATGCGAAAGAGGATGATATCAGTTTGTTTTTGGAACTTTTTGAACGACAAGCGAAGGGACTTAAGATTTCCCCCGAAAAGTGGGTTACTGAATTAATTGGTGTTTTGCCATCTGAAATTTCTCAATTGATAGCTCGTGAACCTGTAGAAAATGCTAGTGAATATAAGTATGTTAAGACATTGTTGCTGAAACGTTTTAAATTGAGTCCAAAAAAGTTTCGTCAGAACTTTGTGAAAACTCAAAAATCAACCGATGGTACTTGGTATGATTTTTATTATGAAATAAAAAATTATTTAGAGGATTGGTTGAATGGTTTGAAGTTAGAGACTTATGATCAATTAAAAGATTTGATGATTGTGGATCAGATAAAAAAGAGGGTACCGTCTGAATTTAAGGAGGGTTTTTTGGATCAATGGACAACTATAATTTCGCCAGTTGATTTTGTGACTAAGATTGAAGAATTTGAAGATGTAAGAGGGTGTGTTCGTAATAAAGCTTCGATGAGTTATAAGGATCGAAATGAGAAGAAATCATGGCAACCGAGATCCTGGAGGGGAAGTGGCCAGAGAAATGAAACTACACAGGATGTAAGGGGAAGGGAAAATTATTTTAAAGGTAGAAAACCCGATCCCAATTTTGGTAGAAGGAAACCTGATCCTAATTGTGATGGAAGGAAACCTGATCCTAATTTTGATAGAAGGAATCCCGATCCGAATTTTGAGAGAAAGAAACAGTTCCGTTGTTACGAATGTGGGGATTCAACGCACTTCAGACCTGATTGCCCCATGCTTAAAACTAGAAATGGTTTTGGAGTTGTGTATCATGTTAAAAATAAAGTTGATGAGGACTTATTGGCACCATATACGAACTAGTATTCATATTCTACGAGAGACTGGAGAGGAGAATATGTGTGGGTGCAGCATTTGTTGAACTAGCGGAGGTCATGTTTGCCTATGGCCAAAATTGAGATTAATTGTGAACTGGGCTATGTTACCACTAAAGCAGCGGTTCTCGGAAATGAATTGGATCAGGGGATATATATCCTTGGAAATAAAACAGCCTCACTGTTAAAAAAAAGTGAAGAGAATTGTGAAAGGAAAAGATAAATTGTGAGTGTTGTACTGACCCGAGCGCAGAGGCGGACACATCTTAATGAGAAGTTGGTGAATGGTCAGGAAGAGAAATTTGAATTGACGAAAAAGTTGAGGGAGGAGTGAGATGAGTGTTCTGGTGCAGCTTGTGAACTTTTGCCGAAGGTAGTGGAAACTGAGGTCATTTTGGATTTGGTGAAAGTGGATTCGAATAAAGTTGCTAATGCGCAAGAGAAGAGTAAAGAATTTTCTCCATTGTTTACATTGGCCAAAAGGATTGAAACAGAATCCAAGGAATTTGGAGTTATTGAAGAAAAATTATTGGTTAAGAAGAAAGTTGATAAGATGGAAAAAGAGGTGGATGTGCTTGTGGTTCCTGATCATACTGATCAAATCTTACTAGACATTGCTCATTTGTTTAAAAGTGTTCCTGTGAATGGCGAAACAATATGTGGTATGGAAAATATTGCTAAGATAAAAGAAAAAGAGAGTGCGAGTGAGGAGACTTTCAGTAACGAGTTGAGAGCGTTGGACTTTACTTTAGTTGAAAATCAGTCATTGGCTGAGGAACTTTGTAAATCTACTAAAGTTGAAACTGATAATGTTGCAAAAGTGAAAGAGGAGCTTGAATTATCTAGATTTGAAGATGTGAAAGGTGAACAAGGGGAAATGATGAAAGAGGGGAGTGAAACTCGGGATATGTTAAGCTTAAAGCAGATTAATGGAACTGATAAGATAATCATTGAAGAAGATAGACAACTATTCAATTTATCCCAAGTTAGAAATTCTGTAGATTTAGATGGAGTTGGCAATGAGACTAATTTCGAATTCAATGTTGGAGTTTCTCAAAATGTTAATAAACTCTGTGGAAATGGTTATCCTTTCAGTTTGATAAATAAGGACAATTTAGAAATAGATGATGCGAGGAGAGTTTTAATCCAAATGGAAATTATTCATGTGAAGATCCTAAATTTGAAAGTAATGATGAGATTAAAAGTGAGATTTCTGAAATGACTGAGGAAATTGTGGAAGACCAGCAAAATCCTCTTATGGCTGATTTAGTCAGGAGTGTAAATGAAGCGAAAGATGAAATTGATGAAGATAATTATTCTAATGAACAGAATGAGGAAAATCTTGTACCTGATTTGGTAGTTGAGAGATGTGAGGAAAATGTGGCAGCAACAAGAAATACTAAGGGAAATTTGTCTAACATAGGAAACGCATATAATCAATGCGCATCAAAAGATGAAAATCTTCGTAAAACAGAAAAAGAAATCACCTGTGGTGTGATCAAGAAAAGTGCTCGTAGAAATGGGAGCTATGCTGATGTTAAGGAATGTTACAGAGTGTGTGACAAGAAGATGGAAGGAAAAGTAGTGGTAAAATTAAGGACAAATAAAATGATGAAGAATCATAAGAAAACAAAGAAGCTTGCGGGGTTAAAGGTGCATGCAGTTAAGGAGTTCCAGAGAGAAATTTTGCTGCAAACGGATGCATCGGACACTGGTCTGGGTATAGTTTTGGCGCAGATTAGCGATCAAGGGGAGGAGCATCCTATTTTATACATTAGTAGGAGGCTCAAACAATCGGAGCAGAAATATTGTACCACTGAAAAGGAGTGTGCCGTTATAGTGTATGCAGTGAAGAAATTAAGGTTTTATTTGGATGGCCATTTGCCATTTATATTACAAACTGATCACAACCCTTTGGTGTGGCTTAAAACTCATGCAGGTTCTAATCAGAGACTTTTACGATGGGCCCTGGCATTACAACAGTTCAATTATAGGATTGAGCATGAAAGAGGAAAAGATCACTGTAATGCAGACATTCTGAGCCGGCACCCATACACTGAGTAATATTTATTAAGTTTATAAATTCTATACATTAAAATGGTATTATTTGTGTGAAAAAAATTTATATTTTTATAATTATTTATTGTCTGTATTAGAATAAGAGAAAAAATATATAAATAATTTTGAAATGTTAAATTATGATCTAGAATTTATTGGTTGCAAATTTATAGATTTTTTTTGAAATTGTGTCAATTCATATGAAAAGTTGTTTCATTTGGTAGAGAGAAATCGTCAGATATTAATTTGGTTTTGTATCATGTTAAACTTATATAAAAAGACAAAAAAACTCTGTTAATTGTTTTGGTATTTGTGTAAAAATACATTGGTTATAATTTTGTCTAGAAGTTACAGAATTTTGTGTGTGTTTAAATCATGGTAAATTAGTGCAAATCTTATATGATATAATTCATGTATCTGTATCTTTACTGGCATGGTCTGAATTGCTGTATTTTTCGCGTACATAAGAATTTTTTGCTAGTAAATTTAAAATTTTGGGAATTTTAATTAGGGCGGCATATTGCTGTGATGGATTAGGAGAAAAGGGGGGAGATGACATGTATGTGACAAAGTAACAAGTTGTTCCTGAACAATGTTGTAATTGGGAATTCATTTCCTCTTGCATCATCCAAACCCCTTTCTACTTAAAGTTTTGAAAGATCAAAAGACAATTATTTACACCTACGCAGTGTAGAATTAAAGATGTACTTTGATTCGCTGAAAAGAGACAATGAAACTGTGGCGCATGCGCGCAACATTATGTTTTTTTCCGTAACTGTTTTTAGAATATTTTTATTACAACTTTAAGTTTAGTTTAGTTTGTGATTATGATTATTTGACAGCGTGTCGCTCAATTCAAAAGCTGTCAATAATAGTATGTTTTTTTACGTCTTGTGAAGTATTATTAAATCGTGATGACTTTAAACTTTTTTAAAAACTTTAATAATCTCTGCAATTTTATTTGTGTCAAGAGTGATTTCATGCTGAATAAAAGTTTCGTTTGCTGAAATATAATGAATCATGAAGATCCGGAGCCCCGATGTCCTGATTGGAATTTAGAGGTAAGAAAATTTATATCTTGCCAATTTCATTTAGAAATCAATTAGATTAAAATTGATTATTTACATGATGTCAACTTTGACTAAATTAGTAATATAGGCAGTCGGAGTTGTCACAGTGAATTAAAGGGAAAAATTTGGTGTTCAATGGCACTTGTCACAACTGTATATTCTCATCAAGGACCCCGTTTGGACATGTCCAAAATTTGGAGGGGGGGAGTCTGTAACGACCGAAGAAACCCATAGCCTATCCTGATTCGTAACTTGCTGGTCTAGAGTTGTCCAGAGTTTGTCCATGATTTTGTCGCCTAGCTTCGGAGGTGGATCGCCGTGTAGCCGTGTAATCGAATCGAAAGAACGGTTTTTGATATGCAAAGAGTCTGCAAGAGATGTTAGTCGGCAGGTCAAGAGAAGGGAACCGAGCTAAGCTGATGGAGATGGAGGAAAAGTTGGACAGATGAGGTTGAGCAGAAATGTGAACTGTGCGCGTGTAAAGTGTGAAGTGGTTTTGGTACGCTGAGGTTACGGAAGAGTGTGATGGTTTTAAAGTGTTTATATTGTTTTGACTTGTATTAACGAAGCTGAATAAAGGTATTGGATGTAAAGCGTCACCTCGGATCACTGGAGTTGTCTTTCAGTTCATTACAGCCCCTGTTTCTCTCAACGTAGGGAGTTAGTCATATTTGTTTTCATGACTTTTCAGTTTTTTTACGAAATTTAATGCTTTTATTCCAGTTTTTACAACTTAAATTTTTTTTATTCATTTTTCAATTTTTTTTTCAGTTTTTATGAAACTTAGTGATTTTCGAACATTTCGAACAGTTTTTTTTTCGCAATTCCCATAAAATACTTTCAGTCTTTGCTAAAATTTCATGTTAATGGAAAAACTTTTATTTTTCTCACTTTGTATCCCATATTTTAACGACTTATAAATATTTTAAGGAATTTCTAACCCAATTTCAGACTTTTGTCAATTTTTTTTTCCAACTTTTTTTCAAATCTTTTTTATTTTAGTAAAACATGTTATTCAAAATGTGCTTAACTATTTTATCATTTTTTTCCACATTTTATCGGTACTTGATCGATATTTTTGTACACTTTCTTCAAAAAATAATAATTCAAAATTAACGCTTTTTTTGAGTATTTACATAATTTTAAAAAAAAAAATTCAACATTTTCCGAATTTATTTTTAAGTTTTTGCCAATTTATTCAGCTCTTATAAAACTCGGTGTTCTTCTGAACAATTCACTTTTTTTTACTTAATCGATTTTTTGCACTTTTTTCCACTTTTCTCAAAATAATAATAATAATAATAATAATAATAATAATAATAATAATGGTAATGGTAGTGCTAATAAGAATGATAGATAAAAATCGTGAAACTTGTCATTAGCACCTATTTTATTTTATTTTGTTTATTATTATTTTTGTAAATGAACGTTGTATGTTGTAAGTGAATGTTGTGTGCTGTAAATGAACAATACATTCTATGGGTAGTAATTTTCCAACTGGACGAAAAATGTCCGGGCCAGGATTCGGCCAGGCCAGGATTCAGATTTTTCGTCCAGTTGGAAAATTACTACTCGTATGACTTATTTACCAATTTGAAATAATTGTGTTAAAATTAATCTAGAATACATTCTATGCACAACTTGTAGGCATCTCAGTGATACGTATCAATTTCAATATGTTAGAGATAGGGTAACATAGTTAAAATACGCCGCAAATGATTTTCTCACACAGACCGTAATGTAACGGAATTCACCTGCAAAAGAACCATAATTTCTACACACTTATTTTCAACTAGGGCTTCCAACCCGGGCTTTAGAATATATGTGAAAACTATTTATATTTCCTTTATTGAAAACTCTGATAGATTTTTTACATTTAATCATTTTTTTTAGATTGCCGTTTAAAGCATTTTTACATGAAATATGTTAATTATATATTCAAATAAATTTTTGAAATTTATTAAAAGCGGTCACTTTGTATTGGCCTCGTGCTAGAAGATAATAGCCGAAGAAATCGCCAAAGATTTCGTTATCTACAGTAGATTTTTTTTTATGCTGATAATTTCAATGACATGTCTGTTAAATTTCAGTTTTATCTATACTATTTTATTGATTCCTTAATGAAATTTTGATTTCGTTATGGGATATTAGCTGGAAACAAATGCTAAACTTTTCATATTTCAAACGGATTAATATTTTGGAATAGAGATAGATTTAAAAAAAAATCATGCTTGAAATTTAATTTATATGCTATAATAAAGAGTCAATTCCGATATAGTTTTCAAGCAATTTGCATGTGAAAGTAGACTTATTTTTATGCTGATAATTTCGGCGGTTTTAAGAGCTTATTTCAATGACATGTCTGTTAAATTTCTGTTTTATCTATACTATTTTATTGATTCCTTAATGAAATTTTGATTTCGTTATGGGATATTAGCTGGAAACAAATGCTAAACTTTTCATATTTCAAACGGATTAATATTTTGGAATAGAGATAGATTTTTAAAAAAATCATGCTTGAAATTTAATTTATATGCTATAATAAAGAGTCAATTCCGATATAGTTTTCAAACAATTTGCATGTGAAAGTAGATTTATTTTTTCTATATATAAAAGTGTGAAATTAAAAAATATGCGATGATTAGAAGTTTAAAAAATTGCAGTAGCAAAAATCTCAAAACTGAAATTTCATAGTCGTGTTGCCATTCGCAAGATGACGTTAGCGTTACGTACGGACACGTTTGTCATTTATAATATACCAAACATGCTATCTTAAACTCCAATAACATATATTCTTTTCAAGGCAATCTGAGTATATTTACGCGAGTTAGAGCACGGACAGACGACAGACAGACAGACAAACCAAATTCATAAACACATTTCAACTACGTTGGAAATTGCTAAAAATCGTTTTTTTCACACAGAGTATCCTTTAATTTTTTAGCAGTATTATGGTGATAGAGTACATTTATATCATGTGAGAAAGTTGAATTTGTTAAATGGGGTAAAATGATCTTTTAACATGTAGGACATTTTTTTTTTCATAAAAGCTATTTTAATTCGAATCATTTTAACATCATATTCAAGTTTAAACTTGTTGTATTTAAAAATTATTAAACAAAGAATAAACGTTCTTGGATTCATTTTCCTTTAATTAAAAGTTTTAAACGCTTTTTAACCAACTTTCAACAAAAGATGTTATACAAATCATTTGAATTTTTTTTCCTAAGTAGGGGAATGTGGCCTGTGTAAAATAACATAACTGTTTAAATAAAACTTTGGCACTTTGCTAGTATGTTTTACATTTCATTTTGCATTATAAACATATTTTAATATTATTTTAAACCCAAAATGAATAATGAAAAAAATAGATTTTTTTTAAAAAAGTGTCCAGAGGATCATTTTACCCTTACCAAAGGGCAAAATGATCCTTCATTTAAAAATAATTGTAAATTTTTTTTATCGGCAACATAAAGGATATAAAAGTAATTATGGCAATACCAAAGTGTAATTCACATCTAAAAACATACTCCATTCAGTAAACCAAGTTATATTTCTGTACATGACAGAGTGTATATCTAAATAAATATGAAAGTTAGTACTTACCTTTTGACAGATGTTACAAAACCCATTTTTTCAAAGAATTCTATTCAGACGCGTAATACTGCGATCGATTGAATACCGCCATTGATTCTTCTTCACTTGGCACAACTAGTTTATGTGTTACTCCGTAGATAGCGCGACCTGTGTGGAAGAAAACTTATGTGGATCGTTTTGCCTGCTAGGATCATTTTAGGCCACCTTCCCCTATATCCACGCATAACTCTTGAACAAATGAAGCGATTTTCATACTCTTTGTTGGGTTTGGCACAGTTTTTTAGGTAGCTTCCATAACAAAAAGTTACCTATATTGAAGCCGTACGGAGGAAAGGAATTTCCGGGAAATTTTGGTATAGTTGTTCGTTGGACAGCTTCATCCGCCATCTTATTTCAAAAGAGCGGCCGCTTAAAAATTTCAAATTCAAAAAGATGTAAAAAAATACAAATTCAAGAAACTTTTCTTTAAGCGTTAGGTCTTGATACAAGGATTCTGGATCATTTTTTGTTTCGGCTTTATCTTTTTTTTTTTAGACCGGTGACCAGGCCCCTACCTGGATGGTTTCCCTAGCTTAAACGGGTTTAGCGCCTGGCACCGGGGCGCGTAGCGCCACTGAAGAGATGCCGCATAACGGCTGGCCATTTCTGGCAGGACGGCTATGTGGAGGTCTAAGTTTTGTTCCCATTTTTGTTTTGCTGCTAATTGATCTGATTCTTTCTGTATGGACCTGGGCTTGGCATCACACCTATACGTCATGCCATCGCTATGCAAGTTGGTCTCGTAATTTAGAACCTTGATCCGGTGACGAGACCTTCACCTGACTAGGCACCTCCAGAGGTATAATTCACAGGTAACTTCGAGGACTTTGCTCCCACGACAGATTTTACATGCACCGGGCGCCATTAATGTACATGATGAGAAAAAAAAAGAAAAACCTGTAAGGGAAGGGGTTAATACATGTTTATTTAACTTTAAATTAAAAAAAAAATTGATTACTTTTACCTGTGTTGGATTTTCCCCTTTCCTTTTTCCTTTTTCAGACTGTACTTACGGTTACCTGTTGTTTTTGTTTTGCTGCTTGATTTTTGTTGCATTTTGTTTCGTGTTTAGGTTTCTCTCATTGCTTTTTGGTTTCTCATTTGTTGCAGTTGTTTCCGGTTTCTCAGTTGTTGCATTTATTTTGGTTTCTCATTTGTTACAGGTTTCTCATTGTGATTTGGGTTTCTCATTTTTCGCTGTTGATTTTATACTCTGTTGCATCACTGGTAACCGTTGAATTTGTTTTCATGAATGCGCTCTAATGGCGATCAGTCCATAGATACCTTATGGCTGTTATCATGAACTCGATGAAGCTATTTGAAGACTTGGCGCGCTGTGGGGTGGGGCATGTTACTTGGCCATTAGTCCGTTAATTACATTAACTTCCACCCTCTTAGACGCTGAAAGATCGATTTTTTGTCACAGGAAAGAGGTGTCCTTTACACTGCTATTTTTGTTATATATACACATACACACATATATACATATATAATTTTTTTTTCCTGAAAGTGAAGGTAAATTAGGCAGAGGTTATATACACTTTGAATATAGAAATATGATGGCTGCTGGGACTTTTATGTTTTTGCTTGTTTTTGTTGTATTAATCTATGTTTGTCTGTTTCATGTCGTCTACATTGATCATTAGCCATGTGATTACTGCTCTACCTTTGTTTTGTAAATGTTTGTTGTTTGCAAGTTGTCTGTGCCATATTTTTTCGTTATTAACTGTGATGTTGACCAGATGGTGTGGTTGTGTGAGCGGGCAGGATGTGAGGTAGTGTTTTGGGGACCCTAAATCCCCGCATATGCATTCTGGAGAGCTAAATTTGGTAAATCTGTGTAGGTATTGTGGGAATGCTCCATGTTCTGTGTAGATTTGGCTCAGTAATTTACAGCTTATAAGTCTTTTTGTGTCTACCTTTGGGAAGTATCCATGGGTTGTCCTACCCGTGTCTGCGTAGTCTCACTCGAACTGCCATTGTTTCATTGTTAGCTCTTTTAATATAAGGTAAAGCTAGGAGAGTCTGCGCACAATTCAAAAGAATAACAATAAAAAATCTAAATATTAATTTTTTGCTAAATTGCCCATGAATAATTTTTACTTCATTTGTTTTTTATGCATTTACAATGCTATTTTGTTGTTATGTTGTAAATTAATAGAACAGTTGTAATTAAACCAAGAAAGTTATTTTGCTCAATCTGTCCTTAGAGAGTTGGTGTGATTGCGCACATGGGTAGGAGAGATCGTTACTAATAATAACTACAATTAAATTGTTAGCAATAATAATTACACTTAAATGACATTGTTGTAAGGTTTTTGTGAGCATATATCAATGTATTAGGAGTGAATATTTCAACCTAATGATTAAAGAATCAGAAAAAGGAAATAATTTCAAAAAACGATTGAAAATTTTTAATTAAAGGGAAAAAAATTAAAGAATCAGAAAAAGCAAGTCCAGATAAGATTACAAAATAACATTAAGTTACTTGATAACACGTTTAACTTAAAATTAGTCCATTTTCATTAAAAAAATTTTTTACGTAAATTTATCAATAAGCTGCGTAATCTCTCCTAGCATAGAAACTAATGGGAACAATGCCATCTCTCCTAAGTAGCAGATGCGCAAACTCTCCAATTTCGGTAGGAGAGATTGCGCGGCCTTTTAAATAAACATGGCCGCTACTAAAACGAACCGTTGGTGTTCACACTGTTAGTCTAGATTAGTAGCTTATGAAAAATCGTTTAACTAAAAATATTTTGTACTACTGTCATTGTATAGAAATTCTGACGAATAGCTATGAAAATTCAAGCACTGACTTTCGAAAACAAAACAAAATAGCAATGCTTTATCTTAGACGCTCAAGAAAATCTACGTGCACTTTCAAGTAGACACTCCACTACTGCTGTTGTACAACTACCTGCAGTCGCTGCGCGCTCACTCTACTCTTCCCCCCCCCCCCCGAACCTCTATGTGCGCAATCTCTCCGACAGCGCCATCTCTCCTGGCGTTACCTTACGTTTAAGGTTTGATATTGGTCTTTCTATGTGGTAGGGTCTATCATTTTTATTATTTTTAGCCGCTTCCTTTGCTAATTCGTCGGCATCCTCGTTTCCTTGAATGTCAATGTGTGCCTTAACCCAATTAATTTTAAATTTGTTGTTTGATTTTCTTATTTTGTTTTGTATGTCTGGATTTAGTTTTACTCTGTTGAATGGTTTGCTGAGTGCTAGTATTGCTGATAAGCAGTCCGAGCGAATGCTATAATCCAACCCTGTTTCGTTGTCCCATTCTGTTGCCTTTAGTATCGACAGTAGTTCGGCTTGCAAGACGCTGTTATGTTTCCGCAATGGTGTTGACCATAGTTTAATTTTTTTGTCATTTTTGTATGCTACGAAAGCCGATCCCGTAGCGCCTGATTCCAATTTTGAGCCGTCTGTATAAATTGTTATATCTGTTTCATTGTAGCCTATCTTTGGTTCTGTTGTGTTTGCTGGATGCGTTTCCCATATGTTTATTTTGTTATCGTAGTCTGTTGGTTGAATTGTATTACCGTATAATTTACATGTTTCTCTTAATCTTGTTATTGTTCCATATGTTGCTTCATATTTGACCTGTAGGTGTATTGGAATCAGCCCCGCCAGTACCTGATGGGCCGCTGTTGGGGCAGTTTTGTATGCCTTGACTATGGTCAGCAGAAAATGTCTTTGGCAAGTGGTTAGGACCTGTTTGCTTCTGGCATTTAATTTGTGTTTCCATATTGGGGCTGCATATGTTAGCACTTTTTCCACTACTGTTCGATACCAAATTTTTTTGATGTCTGCTTTTATTCCCCAACCTCTTTTTGCCATTTGTCCCAGCATACTGAATGATTTGCGTACTTTGGTTGTTTGGTGCTGGCAATGTCGCAGCCAGTTTATGTTTCGGTGTATTATGACTCCTAGATATTTGATTTGGTCTTTACCTTCTAGATCCTCTATCTTTCCCGAGACTTGATCTGGGAGGTTGTGTAAGCGAGGTCTGTTTAGATACAGTAGTTCTGTTTTTTCCTTGTTTAACGTAAGATTGTTACTTTTTAACCAGTTGTTGAATTCTTCTATTATTTTATTTGCTAAGATTACCAGTTGTTCTTTGGTTTTAGCTTTGAGTATTAGGATGAAATCGTCGGAAAATGCTTGGATTCTAACCTTTTTACCCCAGTTCTTTTTTAGGGCTACGTCTGCTATAACAGCCAAAGTAGCGGGCCAAGACAACTTCCTTGCGAGCAGCCGCCAAAGGTTTGTCTTGATTGTTTTATTCCGTTTTCCTCAAGTATGACAAATCTGTTTTCTAGGAAACTAATTATCCAGTTTGTTAAATAAGTTGGGTTCGGAGAGTTTTTTAGTATATTTGCTATTATTGGCCAACTGATATTGTCAAAGGCTCCTTTAATGTTCATTGCTACTAGTAGTGTTTGGAATTTATCTTTTTTATCTTGTTTTATCGTTTTTATTAGGTTGTTTAGGGCGTGTTCTGTTGAGGTACCTTGTTTAAATCCATATTGATTTTTGCTCAAATATTTGTTTAATGTCAGATGGTGCATTATTCTACCGTATAATATTCTTTCTAAAGTTTTACTGAAGGCCGGTAGCAGGCATATTGTTCTATAGTTTTTGGGGTCTTGGGGGGTTTTGCCCGGTTTGTGGAACAGGACTGCTGTACCTATTTTGAATGTTTTTGGGAAGTGTTTTAGCTTTAGGCATGCGTTGAATAACGAGAGCATTAATTGTGGCGTCGCTTTGTGTATTTTTTAACTAAATTGTAGTCTATGTAATCGAATCCTGGAGCTTTGTTTTGCTTTATGTTTTTTTATTATTCTGCTGAGTTCTTGCTTTGTTATGTCTGGTGGGTTAATGTCTCTGAATTTCGGTGGCGCCGGTGTCAGTTTATGTTCTGTGTTTTGGCTTTATCTTAAAAAATGGCTGAGATACAGCAGTTTGAAATTCTAAACAATCTGATATTTGTCAATTGGAATGTGACTGAGCATGTGTACAGGACATACCAATGTATCGACCGAGTTTACACCAGCTACACCCACCGTCTTGTCTCAAAATGATTGTCAATTAAAATTCAAAAAGATGCACCAAAAAAGTAGAAATCTGAAAAGTTTTTACCCTTAAGTGTTCGACCTTGATACAAGGATTCGCAGTATTTTTTGTTGTGCCTCTGTCTTAAGAAATGGCTGATATATTGCAGTTCTAGGGCGGCTCATTTTCCTATAATCAGGTTTTATTTATTAACTTCTGAAAATCTAGTTTCTTGCAAATTTACTTTAATTGTTGTAATCATTGTTGCTACTCTCATATGATTAAAACTACATAGTCACAAATTACGCACCAGCGTCCAATTCTCGCCATGATTTACGATACTTGGTAGATCGTATATAGATCCTTGGTAGATACTTGGTAGACGATACTTGGTAGTCGCCAAATTTGGCGACCAAGAATAAATTGCCACTTTGATATAGACCTGGAATAGCTGACTAATTTGGCAAAATTCACATTCAAATTCAGTTTTGATGAAAACTGGAAATGTATTTTCTATAATCGAATTCCACGCATTTTAGCTTCGTATGTTTGAGTAAAATTAGCTGAATTTTTAAAAACAAGAAATAAGGAAGCTACGTTTTTTCCCCGATATAGACCGGACGGGACTATTTTTAAAAAGAAATTCAACAATACTCGAATATAATCGAGTATATATATGTTAAATACAAATTGATATTAGAAATATAAATACAGATAATATTTTAATAATTCCATTAAAATATTCATTAATGCATTAAAATATAGGGATGAAGTGCATCATGGTCGGGTTTCGATTTGACTTCAAATAAAATTTTCGGTTCGCATCGGTATCACCCGACACTTGCCGGATGTGTGGATATCAATATAGGATTGCCACAAAAACACGAAGGTAAGAAACAATCCCTGGAAGTCGCTTTTATATTTTGTTCAAAATTACCAGTTATAAATCAAAAGAAGGTGGTGAATTTTATTTTGACATTTTTTCAAAATAAATATTGCAAAAAATATTGATAATTATATGATATTATTATTGAATTAATTATTGAATAAATATTGACAAAAATATTTAAAAATTGTGAAATAAAATATGTGTAGCCGTGTCGGAACAGATAAGATGAAATGGGACATGTCCCATACATCACTTTCTCTAAGTGTCCCATTCCTTCCTGTGCAATTATTTGGTAACGGAATTACGGTTCAGAGCATATTTGTAAAATTTTATTGGAATGACATAAAGTTAATTATTTTTTACAAGTTTTCTTTTCTTCAAGCACAATTAGTGGCACACTGAAAAATCTTAAACTCACAATTAAAAAAATATATATATATATATATTAAGATTTGAATTTGAATATTTTCTAAGATATTTTCTATATATATTTAGAAACCTTTAAATGCATGGTAACGGAATTACAGGAAATGGACTATAATGTTACCGAGTATTTAAAAATTTCTAACTTTTTAATAGTTGTAAGTGTTTATTTCAATTTCTCAGTTTGTACTAAATGTGCTTGTAGAAAACAAAAATTGAAAAAAGTAATTAACTGTATGTAATTCCTGTAAAATTCTACAAATTTGGCCTGAACCGCCAAATAATTGCCCTCCTCTGAGTAGTATATTTTAGTATACTACATGGTTCATCATACATGTTTCACACTTTCACCATACTACATTGGAAGTTTAACTTAATGAGTGACTTTTAAACGCAGAAAATATGGAATTAATGCAAAAAATTTTCTAAAAAAATTTATTAAATATTAAAAATCAATTTCACAATAGAAATCACTATTCACTTTTAATCGGAAAAAATGCGAGTTTTCTACTACAAACGTTCAAAATCATACAGCTGTAATATTGTTACCCTATATAAATGAGTTAATAGGTATTCCATCTTGTGTAGAAATAAAAATAAATAATGCTTAATTTAAACAAAATTAGTGTTTTCGCACTCCTGCATCTTTCCCCCCTCCATGTTGTTATTTGTAATTCTATATAATATTTCTGATCTTTTTTACAGATACGAAACGACAACGATAAATAAGGTATCATACGAAAGGGGATTCTTTCCAACAAGGTTGAAACGTGTTTATGAATTTGGTTTGGCATCTGTCTGTTTGACATCTGTCAGTCTATCCATGCTCTAAATTGCGTAAATATATTCATGCCATTCATACATATTATTGAGGTTTACTATGAAATGCTACGGGTATTGAAAAGGAAGTGTGTACAGTTACACTCAAAAGAATTCTTAACTGGAGAATTTTAAACTGTGCTACGCGGTTCCGAACTGAATTAAAATTTAGCATTCTATGTAGTATATATACAAATCGATAGATCCGTATACAGGGCTGCATCAAAGAGTTCAAATATTTTTCCGAATATTGTTAGTAATTCCTGTTATCGGGTTTTTATGTGTTTTCCAAATTGCTTACTAAGATATCATTTTTTACCATATTAAATTGTATAGATTTGTAAAATTATTTTGGAAGTGTAGGAAAGTATTCATAATCTATTCTTGATGCATGATTTTTCGTTCTTGTTTAGTCTTATTAAATGTCTGATTTTAAATGCCTTCTTATTCAGATGCAATATGTTTAGTTATTTTAAATACAGGAGTATTCTAAATGATGGACCCATTTTCACAAAATTGTATTTATTAAAGTACAAATCCAAAATTAACAATCTTTATACCAATGAAAAGAGTTTTTTTTAAGACATTATAAATGTTCAATATGTCCACCGTTTGCTGCATGGCAAACATCTACGCGATAGCCAAACTCGTCCCACACACGAGAAAGCGTATCTGCTGTTATTGAGTGCACGGTTTTCAAAGCCGTGATGGCTCCAGATGCGACCGGTAGAGGTCGCGTGGCAATAGGCCGCGATTTCGTTTCACTGTCAGTTGTGAGTGATACGCTTTATCGTGTGTGGGACGAGTTTGGCTATCGCGTAGATGTTTGCCGTGCAGCAAACGGTGAACACATTGAACATTTATAATGTCTTAAAAAAACTTTGAAACTTCCTCTTTTCATTGGTATAAAGATTGTTCATTTTGGATTTGTACTTTAATAAATACAATTTTTTGAAAATGGGTCCATCATTTAGAATAACCCTGTATATTAAGCTATTTTAAGACACCTGTAAATATTGAAGCTGATCGGAAAGAATGTTAAACGTTGAAATAGTATTTTATTTTTATTGTAAAAGAATATTAAAATATTTTTGTAATATCCCTTATTTGTTCTTTTTAAGTTCATTTGCGTACTCAAGGCTAACAGAAGAAATCTTTTTTGAACCTTCTGTTTTATTTCAACAGTTCTGTGTTTGACATAAAATAATAATAATATTTGTTCAGTGATTTCAAAATTCCATTAAAGATAAAATAAGACCCGTTTCATTTCTTTCTGAGCAGGAGAAAAAAAGGAACGAAACGTCGTTTAACTTACGAAAGAAATATGTTGCAACGATTAATTTTTAAGGGAAAGGAAATAATAAAAAGAAAAATCATCGCTTATATTACTAAAATAATCAGATTTACACATTTTTTTCAAAGAATAACATTTAAATATAATGCGTCTAAATAATGTAACAGTTGCCCGTTTAATTCAAAAATATATCCATTTAATCCGATAAATAGTAAAGATGTCGACCTATTTTTAAAACGTTTATACGTACTCAGTTTTCAACATTATACAGTGTGCCCACTAATGTCCGTTGTCAACCCAATAATTTCTGAACGGCAAGAGCTATAGTCATAAAAATGGGGTCTAGGTATAGTAAAGTTGCCATGCGCTACGCAAGGAAACCGCGTACAGCGCCTCCTGTCGGCTAAATTTGGAGTTAGCGTTCTTATTTCAAAAATGGTACGAGATACGGAAAAAAGTCAATTACAAAGTTGTTCAGTATCATCGATGTATTACAAAATAACATCTTGCTCACAAAAATAATACAAATGAAAAGAATAAAGCGCACATGTGTTTGATCGCGTTGAACAAAACTGCACTTATCGTAAATGAGGCTCATCAATCTGTGATACTCCAAATAGTGTCCTTCAGCAACAATACACATATGTACACAGGATTGCACATTGTAAAACATGGTAGGTGACACGCTGACACAAGCATCCGTATCACGGTTTCGAAGTTCCTGCAGTGTTGGTGGAGTGGTTGCATACACTCGCTGTTTCACAGAAAAGAGTCCAACGGGGTCAGGCCAGGTGAACGTGGAGGCCATTCTACGCAACCACCATAACCGATGACTTGTTGCTGGAATGTGTCCCGAACATACTGTTGGACACTTGATGCCTTGTGCGCACAAGGGAGTGTTTGAACCATACATTCCGGAGGTCACTCAACGGCAAATTCTCCAGAAAATTGTATATTACATCCTTCAGAAGTTCCAAGTATTGGGATCCCGTTAACGTGCCCTCGTAAAATACCGGGCCATTCAGTTTGTTTTTGAATATTCCGCACCAGACATTTATCGACTAGCGAACTTGATGTCGAGCTTCGACAGCACATCTAGGATTATCCAGCGACCACAATTGGAATGTTCTGCTTATTGTACATAGTTTTACGCGAAAAGCATGCCTCATCTGTCCATAATGATGTCGGCAAGAAACGTTGGCTGGAGCTCTAAGCGATTCATCATGAAGTTGCCCCAATCATAGCGTCTCTGAGTATCCCTTGCCGTTAGTGCCTGCACAGGGGTAGGCTGGTAAGGATGAGCAACTAGTTCATTCAAGATAGTCCAAATGCGGCTTTTCGAGAGGTCACAGTGTGCACTGATCTCTCTTGTGCTGCTCTGAGGTTGGGCGAGAACAAACGTTAATACGTCTTCTCGTTGCACTCGCTGTCCTATTATTCTTGGTCTGCCGGATCGGGATCTGTTTTTCACACACAGCCCGTCTCCCTCAATCGTTTCACTGTCTTTACGTTGACTTGCCATGAAGTATGTGGCCCTCCGGAAAAACGTTCACGATATAGTCGCTCTGCATCTCTTGCCTGGCGTCCACATTCACCGTAAATCACGACTATCTCGCAAAACCGGTAGAAAATGTCGACATGATTACAAGTTTCAACATACAAGGCCCAGCGGAACTCTTTTTTTTATACTTGTGTATGGCGCAGAGGTATGACGTGTCATATTTATCTGCATAATACCGAAATTTATGCGATTCGCATACCAAATGAGCGTTGAGTTGAGTTGATGTGCTTGCTAAACGACATTGCGCAATCTGCACTAACTACGAATTTTGTTACGAATGTAGAAAAAAACAGCATGCAACAGCCGGGACTTTCGCTCTCGTTGTATGGAAGTTCTCTCGTTTTGTAATCACGCACACTTACACTGTGTTACAATAAGGGATGCTCTGGAGTGTGACCTTCCCTCTTTTCTTCCGCGTTATGTCGCGTTACAATTTTGAGAGTTACGAACCAAATAAATATACATTTTAAGCCTTCTATTTTTATTTTTCTTCTCTTACTAAATCGATGATAATGAACAACTTTGTAATTGACTTATTTCCCGTATCTCTTACCGTTTTTGAAATAAGAACGCTAATTCCAAATTTAGCCGCCAGGTGGCGCTGTAAGCGGTTTCTTTGTGTAGCGGATGGCAACTTTACTATACCTAGACACCACTTTTATGACTATAGCTTTTGCCGTTTAGAAATTATTGGGGTGACAACGGACTTTAGCGGGCGTACTGTTTATGCCCAATAAATGTATAATGAAATTTAGGTAAGCCTGTTTATACAAGCTTAACACCGTGCAGAACATTATTAATGTATCTAAAAACCTGACTATTTTTCTAAACATTTCGAAGCTCGTATAGAACGTTAACGATTTAAAAATTCTTTTTAGAATTTCATTGAACACAAGCGTATGTTTTAGCAAAAGTTCAATAGAGAATTCAATAGAGTTCAATAGAGTTACATACGAAAGCGAATTAAGTACATAATTGATAATTTACGTCAACCCTTATAATACCATATTTTACACCAGTTGGTATTATATTTGGATAAGATATGTGAAATAAAATTTTATGGATCGGGAGGATTTTCGACAAAATCTTATTTTGACTTGTGTGCCTCTTCTAATTGAACTTGTCTAACCAAACTATTGCCAATATTTGAAATGTGGGGTGACAAAAATTTCTAATCTGAGCATTCTGTTGCCAATCCCTTAAAAACTAAAACAGCACTGATAACATCATAGATTAAATTGAAAGTGCAGTCGTGTAAAATATTATATCTTATACTAACTCTAAACAAAATCATAGTATAAACATAACTTATTTTCCAACATAGTTCAAAAGTGTTTATGATATCGGATTGTGTGCCATATGCCGCCTGTCTGTAACGCTAACACTCGTAAATATTCTCAGATTGCCAGGTAAGTTACATATGTTATTGGTGTTTACAATGTTCTGTTCTCTATTGAAAATGAAATGTGAGGAATTTCTACTTCGTTTACACGGTCACTCAGAAAAATTCCGTTACATTACGGTCTATGGGGTAAAATCGTTTGCGGTGCATTTTAATGATGTTGTATTATTGCAAACATAATGAAATATAAATGTATGCATCAGGTGCACTAAAATATGCCTCCTATAGAGCAAATAACTTATCATTCATTTACAGGATCTCACGAAAGAATTCAGTCACACAATGTTCTATGGGGAAGAATTGTTTTCAGCGTATTTTAATGGTGTTCCACTTTTTAAAATCCAATGAAATTGATACACATTACTGAGGTTTACTACAAGATGTTTGCTCTAAAATATAATGTGCATAGCATTTATCGTTTATTTACAGGCATACAAAAGATTTCGCTAACAGTACTGTCTAGAAATGATAGTTGCTGAATGTGCGTTTTCAACTTTAATTTTCGTTTAACTAAATTTTTGCATAGTTTATGGTGTGTATAAGTTCTGTAGATGATGTACAGGGATATACAAAATAATTGGTATACCCTTCATTTACCGAAAGGTGGTTTTCAACTCAGTTGATATTTTCCACCTAGGTATTTTTCAGAGCTACACAAAGAACTAGATAGATTAATTGTCGTCTATGAACGGTCATTTCTCAAAGTGTGTTTTTAACACTTTCCAACCTAGTTGAAAAGTGTGACTTTGGTTTGTCTGGCCGTCTGCCATCTGTGCCGACTTTTTTTATTTTGAATGTTAAGCAACAAAAATCTTCTATTGCTTGTCATTGTTGAAGTGAGGGATATAATTTCAACTTTGATTCAGCCACTATTATTAAGAAATGCAATACTCCTTCAGATTTAGACTTTTTTGAAGCAGCTTATATTCATAAATTTGGTAACTCCCTGGTCAACGATTTTTCAAGCGTACCGTACATCTCACCTTTCTGGGTTGATTTACTGTGTCGTACACTGTAAAAAATGAAGTACTCAAAAATGAGTAAGTCCATGTACTCATTTTGAAATGAGTATTTTTGGATAAAAAATGAACATGTGCATTCTCAAAAATGAGTAAGTTCATGTACTCATATCGAAATGAGTATTTTTGGATCAAAAATGAACATATGTATTCTCAAAAATGAGTAAGTTCATGTACTTATTTCGAAATGAGTATTTTTGGATCAAAAATGAACATATGATCAAACCTAACATACTTGTATATTTCAGAATGTGTAATGACGAAATTTCGGAGCCTAAAAAGCTACTATTTGAAGGAAAAACGAAGAATAAGAGAAATGAAAAGTGGTTCTGGTTGTTCTGGATTTTCATCAAAGTGGATCCACTACAACATATTTATTCTTTTTTTTTCCCTCACATTTTACACATCTACTTTTTACTTACCCATCATACGTAGTATAGGGTAAGTCTTGTAATCGTTTTGAAAATCGAAAAAAAAATTTTGACGGATTTACACGTTTCAGACACTGGAGATTCCAAAAAACATATTTTTAGAAAAAAAAATTTGCCGTCCGTCTGTGTGTTTGTGTGTCTGTGTGTGTGTGTGTGTGTGTGTGTGTGTGTCTGTGTGTCTGTAAACGCTCTATCTCCCGAACAAATTGAGATACAGACTTGCAATTTGGTATGTACTTAGTATGTAATAATGGGAAGAAGCCTATTTCATTTCAATAACCTCGATTTACCGAACATTTTTTTCGGACTCTCGAAATATTCGTTCTGATGAAAGGTATATAAAAATTATCGAAATTGTTTATTTTAAGTAGTAAATATAAAAAACAATAAAAAAACATAAATTTTGCATAAAACATGAAGTCGATCGGATAATGAGTTGCCGAGATATTTGGAATCCTATTTTCCACACTCTTCGATTTTTCATGACCCTGTATTTCATCCAAATTTCACTTCAAAGATATATTTTAATTGGAAATTTGACGCTTAATCAGATGCAATAAACCGCTAGTTAATAGGAGTATTAGTTTTGGAGTTATAAGGAAAAACCTCTTTCAAGCAATTCAGTAATCAAGCCTTTTTATGACGTCATCAAACCACGATTTTATTTGAATTGCAATGCATTTTATAAGTAGTTTACACATTTTTATTTTAATATTTTACATTATACATATACATGATGGGTAAGTATTACGGTGGCCCCCAACGACTAGTTTTTTTTTCCCTTCATAGTACTTCAAAATTATGATTTTTTTCCCCACTAATTTTTTTAAAATTTATTTTAAATTTTTTAACGTGAGGCAATATTGTGTTATTTAAAAGTTTCATAACATAATATCTTTACAAATTATAGCTATGCAAATTGGTATTAAACTAAGCTGATTTGGCTTACAAATTTATGAATTACGCTAAAATTTATTATTTTATAAATTATAATTTTACAAAGTTTATAATTTTTTTTCCTTAAATTTATAAAATTAGTTAATATTTTTTCTTTACTTTATAAAAATAAAGTTTTTTAACTTTATAACGTTTTTAATTTATTTCTTTAGCTTATATTTTTATAAATTAAACTAATTTAATTTAAATAAAATCGATAAGTCCAGATTTAAACCTACCTATCCCAAGGTCATTAATTTTAAATTTGTCTTTAAAAATCTTTTTTTTTTTTAACTATTTAGTTTAACCGAACCGTACGCAAAAGCTCTCAGCATAGCTGAAATATAAATAATTTAATTTATTATAAAAAAATTTATTTACATAATTTCTATTAAATAAGATATTAAAAAAATATATTTTAATAGCATGTAATAAACACGTCTGGTTAATATAATTGTTGTTTTTATTAGAATTGATAAATAGATAATCAGGCAAATAATTTAAAAAAAGTATATGTTCGAAAAAGAAAATGTTGGTACCACTGTTGAATTCAGGGAGTGGCCCGGGGGGGACATTATCCCCCGGAAAATTGAAACGTCCACCCCCCGGAAGATTTGATATTTTATACACTTTTAATGAGCAAAAAGTGCAATGTCCCCCCCCCCCCCGGAGCCACAGAAATCCCTCCAAGAGAAAAATGTCTGAATTCAACACTGGTTAGTACTGTTGCAAAAAGCAGCAATTATTACTCTTAATACAATTTCATAATGCATATAATACATAATAAATTAAAATTTGTCTGTTATAAGGCACCAAATAGTATAGCGAATTATTAAAAGTTATGAAAAGAAAATATTAAAAACATTGGAAAAATCCATCGCGATTCAAATAAGTTACAGTATTTGAGCGAAAACCGCGAGCGGTCATGGCGCTGGGGTCTGGGTCATCGGGCTAGTACACGGGACGTCATGGGTTCGAATCCGCTCGCTGGAAGGGTTGGTAAAATTCTACAAACTCACTCAGAAATGAAAAAAAAAGATGCCGAAATGTATTTGTCCCTTATAAGGTTGTACTCGGAAGTTTCGTTTTTATCCTATAAATTTTATTTTAACGACATAAAAAATTTTAAATTTGAATACATCCATGAGATCAAAAATGAGTACATAGCAGTTCATATTTGAATACATCCATGGGATCAAAAATGAGTACATGTGTTTCTCAATTTTGAGTACATTTGGATCGGAGCTATTTTGAGTATGTGACGTATTCAAAATTGAGTACTTTTTACTCAATTTTGAGTACCCATTTTTTACAGTGTAGTGCATCCCTTCCGGCTTAATCTTATTGGTTGCTTGAGCGTGATGGGCTTTCGGTGTGTTGTTGTTTGCCATTTGGGTTTTTGGATTCTGTTTCATGTCTTTGGAAGGATATAATTTTGATTTTAACTGACACTGAGGATGTGAGTCCAAGTTACTCACGAAACGTACGTCTGTTTATTATGCTATAGTTCGATATTGTGTGTTAAACGTTGGATTTTGGTGTATATTTGTCCACACAAGATTTTTTTCATAACCAAGTTTTTGTCTGATTTTGTTAACTTTATCTTTAAAGAACTCAATATGCCATGCCTAGATTAGATCTTAGATACACTTGGCATCGTTTTAGTTCATTGATGGATCCTGTGCATTGTTCTGTTTTTGAAGTTACAAGTTGTGCAAACCTACATTTACTAAGATTTTAACTTATTTTCCTAATTATTTGTAAATAAAGTAAATGATTGATTCTAAAACAAAAGTTGTCTTCTCTGCGGTACCCTTTCTCCCATTAGAAGGTGAGTAACAGTATGTTCTCTTGAAAGACTATTCTTCTGATATTTTCCAATAGTTTTAAATTTCTGTATTAGTGTAAGAAAAAAAATTAGGGTTGAGTTTTTAAAAATTATGTTAAAAGTTTATGGCTGTTTTTTCACTTATTACGTATTTTTTGAAATATTTATAAATTCGAAAAATATCCCAAGTATTTATTGAAAAAAGCTTTTCTTATATTTATCTAAAGTTACTACAGTGTTTTTCAATGTGTGTGTTACAATGTTTTTCAAAGTTATAACATTGAAAAATGTTACTACATACGTTTTATGTTTCAATCGGGATTTTGAAAATATAGAAGTTTGAATAGTACATAAATTTATGAATAGATAAATATGTATTTGAAAATATACAGTAAGTAAGTGCATTTTTCTGAAAGTTTTAGGAATTCAAGCGACAATTTTCCGATTTTTCTCAAAGTATTTTGAATGAAAGCAAAATTGCAAAAATAGTATTTTGAAAAGACTGTATCTAAAATACATCAGAAAAAGTTCTTATTTTTGTGTTTAAATAAAATAATGATAATTGGGACGAAAGTTAATACTTCACAAAATCCAAAAGTAAACAGAATATACAAAATTATAAAAAATAAAGAATTTGAAATTGAATTTGAAATATTATAAAGAATTATAAAGAATTATTATTTTGAATTTGAAAAATGCTCGGTTAGTCAATGTTCCAAATGTCACCTACCTCAAATATATCACATGCAGGATAATCGTATAACATATTTTTATGAAAGGGAAAGTTTTATACAAGCGCGAAAAGTACGTTCCCCAAGACTGGACTTGCGTGCCAGTGACGTCAGAGGGAGAAACGAAACATGTCCGTGGACCCTACCGTTTATTCTACTTACCGTCGTTTTTACATCAATCTCGATTTCAGCTCCTATTAGAAATCTAAGTTAAAAAACAAGATTTAGTCATTTCGAATGCTTACATGACAGTTTGGAACAGGAATATTTGTATAGCCTTTATTTTAAAAAGCTATTTTCGACAAAAACATAAACATAAAGATCTAGATTTGAAAATATAACTAAAAGCATTGAGTTTTGGAAATATGAAGAGAAAAATCGAAAAAATATCTTCTTTTAAAATTACTAAAAGTGATTAAGTTTGAATGAGGAAATTCCAAAAACTTTTCACACCCGTCTTCCTTTTCACTATTTCGAACATTTAGCAAACCAAAAGAATGATGACCAAAACGTCCCTTTGTAAAATAATTTGAAGCCCATTCAACACAACGCTCTCGTTTCGACTAATAAAAAAGATCATTGTTTACAAGTGGATCCTCAAGGATTTATCTTTATCATGGATACACTTTTTAGTTCATATGTTTTTGACATTTCCAAGTGCAGTATACTCCCGCATTACTCTCGGATTGCTTTTTAGATAATTCATCATACAAGGTTTCAAATATTATATCAAAACGTGCTAAACTGCTAACGGGTAAGTTATTTTTGCTTAGAGATACTTAGCATTTTATATAATTTTTAGAAATGTTTATTATTTTGAAACATTCATTAAATCGCATGCGTTCAATTGCACTGTATGCAGTAATTTTCTTTTTTTATTCATAATGTACTAGCGGAACTTCACCCGCTTCGCTGCTCGTTTTATCCCAAAAGAACCTCAAATAAAACAAACCTAGGGTTGAGAGAGCCCACTGCGTTCTGCAGCGTACAACTTTGTGTACTATGTCCAGTCTGGTCTCGAATCAAGCGAACCTAGAAATATTGTGTTTTTTTTTTATTATTTCGGTCTAGACTAAATTCAAATGTTCAGCATCGTTGTTCACATCGTGAGCCTGTTTAGCCTTTTTATAATCTAATTTACGTTTTACGGCAGTGCAAAAGTATACTGAAGATTTCTTTCAGTTTCAGAAAAAAATGTATAGAAAAAATCGCTGTGAAACACGAAAAAATGCTACATATCGAATAAAAAAATTGGGGAAAAAAAATCAAAAATCCACACTCTCAGAAATAAAACACTCAATTTTGACAATTCCGCAATCCTTAGGCCTCATTTCGTTATTTTTGACAATCATTTCGTCACAGAGTCACGGGGTTTTTGATGAAACACGAATCCTCAAATATCTTGAGGAAACTGTTTCCTCGCTGTCAAAAATAAAACTCTTACTTTTGACGATTCCGCAATTCTTGTGCTATATTTCGTCATTTTTGACAATTATTTCGTCTCAAAATTAAGTGATTTTTAATGAAATGGAAAATCTCAAATATTTGACAAAAATGTTTCCCCATTCCCGGCCAGATTATTTTTGTTACAAAATCGTTCCAAAAAAAAAAAAAAATACACGAAAGTATTAAATTTACAATATATTAATGAAAACAGAAACAAAAATATTTCATCCTTGGGGGCCGCTATAACAGGAATGTACCAAATTTCTACTTTATTTTTTATATCTGATAATTTGCGTCTATCCTTTTTGTAACGATTTTATGCATTTCTATTGCCTATTCAAAGATAAATTTTTCTGAAGTTACAGAATTTCGTTAAAAACGCTTAAAAAATTCTTCTAAAGTTACAGAATTTCGTTAAAAACGCTTAAAAAATTCTTCTAAAGTTACAGAATTTCGTTAAAAACGGTTAAAATAGTAAAATGCGAACATCATTTGGTCCATTTTCGACCGAAAGCATCAACAGTTTCCCAATGGTTAAAAAAATCACAATTTTAGGAGCTCTTTTTTATTTAAGAAATATATTCATATAACAATCAAATTTAAAATATGTATAACTGACCCCCCTCTATAAACAGTAATCTTATCCGCTAAAATTGATGAACTCGCCTCCAAAATATGCATTTCAAAATTAATTATTTCTGATCAACAAATTAATTAGACCATATTTTAATCATTCATTGAACAAAGGAAATTTCTCTAATAAATTATATTAATCAAGCCATTTTCTAATTATTTATTAACCATAGAAAAACCATAATAATAATCTAGCCTTATTAATTAAAACATGCAGAAAGTATAACAGCACCGATAAAAATACAATCTGCTTTCTAAAAATATAAACACACATCAACATCCCATAAATACATTTAAAATCAAATAATTCCGAAGTCCCGCTAGCGAAGTGGTTAGAGCACTTAGCTGCCAAGTTAAACATCGCGTGTTCGAATCCGATCGAATCCCGAGTGATCTTATTTTTGCCCTAGTCAATTAAAGATGCTTCTAAAAACTCCGATAGATGGCACCACCAACCTTTTTTGGAACTTTCGTCAAAGAATCAATTCGAGGAAACTGATTTCTTCGTATTTTTGAGGATGCAAATTTACTCTATTTGGCGAAATGTTTGCTCGGAGCATTTCCCAGGAAACCGTTTCGTCAAAAACGAAGAAAATTTCTTGAAATTTGAGTATTCATTTTTGAGAATGCAGAGAAACAAATTTACTATATTGGGCTAAAAAGTTAAATCGGATCCTTTCATGAATAGGAAAAGAATCGCGGCGAAACGCAAAAATATCTAAAAATTGCGGTACGAATTCCGAATAAATTTTATTGAAAACAGGACAAAATTGACTATATTTTGTTAAAAGACTAAAACCGGATTTATTTTGCTAATGTGGAAAAATTGCCAGAAAACGCGAAAAAAAAATGTTAAAAATCGATACATATTTAAGTTAAAAGTCGGATTAAAACAATCTAAAAACATTAAGGTGAGTAACATCAGACATACAGGTATTTTTCTGCCAAATCTTCGGAGTTTTCAGAACATAGCACACAAACACATAGATAAACATACACATAGACACACACACAAACACCTATATTTAATATTATAGATAATCATTCAAATTATGCAGTTATCAAATCTGATTAATTTAGCTTGACTTTGCAGTAATGTAATAGTTACGTAATGCGTAATATTTAATAAACATAATAATTTGCTCATGCTGGAATTGTTGTATAAAACTACGTTTACAACATTGTTGACAACCAAGTTCAACTACTACTACAACACTGCGTTTACAACTTACAACTGTTGTACAACACCGTTTAAAACTTATTAAACAGATTTTTATAAATAACAGTGGTCGAAATGATTGTTTCTGTTGCTAAATTCTTTTGTTCTACAGTTACAAAGCTATTTTAATTTATAATGTGTGTAGTAAACGAACAAAACATATAGATATTTTCGAAGTTTGACAGAGTTTTGTGAGATTTGTGAAGATAAAGACTCTTTTTGGAGTCGTGTGTATCTCGGAAGAGGTTTTATTTTCTTCCTATATTAAGAACCGTTTGTCTTTTTTTTCAGAGTATACTTTTTACTAAATAAATGATTGTTCTATGTTATTATTACTTGACCTTCTTGCAAGTTATTCTGTATAAAGATGTTGATCGGATCAAAATTCCTTTCTTTTTCCTTGTATTCTTTATACACACGAAAATCCTAATTTGATATAAAAAATGAAAGGGCAATTTTAGACTTCTAGAAGTAGATAGTACCAACTTTAAGTGCGTTTTAGTCAGAACACAATTTTCAATCGAGCAGCTTGCTGTTTTAGAAAATGAATAATATATTTACGCATGAGTTTTTGAAAATGCTGACACTAACATTGATATATATTATCTATACTAAGATATATTGATATGTATTGCATTATATACATTTATATATATTATCTATACTAAGATATATTGATATGTATTGCATTATATACATTTATATATATTATCTATACTAAAAAAGAGAGTTTCGCTCTGTATGCGTGTCTGTGTGTCTGCGATGGCTATCAAAATTTACCGCACGTGCAAGTCTGAAAATTTGGGAGTGGATAGTCCAAGGCAGGTCCTGATGCACCCGAATCTCAGATTTTTAAATTTGTTGATAATTAGCCGAGATATTAATTAAAAACTTATTAATCTCCATCGGCCAAACCGTTTGGTTTAGTTAAAACTGTAAGACATATTCTAAAAGATCGTACTCTTATGTCTCAAACGACGAAATCATTTCGAGAAAATATCGTTGAAATTTTTTTTCATAAAGGACGTTTTCACCCTAACAAAAACGCTCCCCCAGGCCGTAAGTTTAGAGGCACTGACAGACAAAAATATATGTTATTAAAGCAAAGGCCTTCTTCTGTACGACGGAGCTATTGATTTTTAAAAATTGCCGGACGGGTCACTTGGTACATTATAAAACAGTAAATTTTACAGAAATAGGATGAAAACGAAACGTTTTTCAAAAAAAATTAGTAATTGAGTAATATTTTAGAAGGTTTTCCTCTATTTCTTAAATGCATATTTGCTTTTTTGAGAGAATAAAGTATATTATCAGGTTTACGAATTCTTTCAAAATAATACTTACTATTCAAATTTTAATTGCTTAATAGGCGTATAGCCAACATGGTGAAAAAGTACCCAAGCCGGGACTCGAACCCGGATTAGCGCACTGACTTTCTACCAACTGAACCACTTGGGAACGATACTCAGCCTGGCTATACGCCTATTAAGCAATTAAAATTTGAATATTATGAATGCAAGGCGTGAGAAATTTTCTCTGGAAAAATTTCCAAGTATTAAAATATGAATTTATTCAATTGTCGATGCTGGACTTTCTTTGATTTCGTGTTTGCCCCAGGGTTGGGGGCTCACGGAAAATATTCCACCTTGTGCTGCGTTTGTAGCCTTGCCAACATGTTATGGTGAAAAAAGTTCCAGGCTGAGTATCGTTCCCAAGTGGTTCAGTTGGTAGAACGTCTGTGCGCTAATCTGATGACCCGGGTTCGAGTCCCGGCTTGGGTACTTTTTCACCATGTTGGCTATACGCCTATTAAGCAATTAAAATTTGAATATTATGAATGCAAGGCGTGAGAAATTTTCTCTGGAAAAAAAATTTCCAAGTATTAAAATATGAATTTATTCAATTGTCGATGCTGGACTTTCTTTGATTTCGTGTTTGTCCCAGGGTTGGTGGCTCACGGAAAATATTCCACCTTGTGCTGCGTTTGTAGCCTTGCCAACATGTTATCGTGAAAAAGTTCCAGGCTGAGTATCGTTCCCAAGTGGTTCGAAAAAAGCCCTATCTACTACGTCATGTGTTGCGTGCAATTTTTGGAGCTCCGACAACTAAGTTCATAATTTGGTAAATTTTTGTTCAAATCCTTAATATACAGTATAATCCTACTCTATATCTTTTCTAGTTTCTATTTTGTATAATATTATTGCTTTATTTAATCTATTTTTATGTTAAATGGACTTGTAAAATTTTTCATGGCGATTCGCCATTGATTCTGTCTTTCAGATTAAAATTTTACTAATTTTTCTTATTAATTTATTAATTTTTATGAATTGAAGTATAGTTCGGGTACTTACCTCTTTGCTGTATCTAACCGCTAAGTTGTTTTTTTATTTTTTACTTGTATTTCTTGAGTTATTGTAGTTTTTGTATTTCGATGGCTCCAAGGTGGGCGTTTCAGCGCTCGTTGTTGTCATCCATTTTGTGTTGGAGTTAAGATGAGTTGTATTTTGCTGCTGTTTGGTAATTTAGTTTTCGTGTTGCATAAAGAGCTAGCGATCTGTGCGGTCACTCAGTTTTTGGGGTGCTTGTGTATTGGAGGAGTACACGTTATTGGAGTTTGATTCCTGGGTTGCTAGGCAACAGTTATTGTTTGTTTATTTTGATTTTTGTAATTCATAGTAATTGAAGATTTGTCTTTGAGTATTTACGGCTGTTTTGTATTGTTATTGGTTGCCAAGGTGATTAGATTGCCTATGTGATATTTTGATTTCTGGGCAGGTTGTGTTTGGATTTTGATAAATTTTGTGATTTTGGTCTGTTATACTATCATTTCCGGTGCTTCATTTCCGGTCATAGCTGAGGCATATGATTAATTATTCATAGCGTTGCTGGTTTTGTTTCTTGTGAAATTGGATTACTTCAGGTGGTTCCAACCATAGGTTGGTCCACATATATGCTGAAAGTTAGTTCCGTGTGTGAAGGCCCCTTGGCGGTTTGCTGATTTATTTGATTTTTGTTGTATATCTTTGGTCTTATATTTTGGCTAAGGTGTTTTTGGAGTTTGGATTAGTTGTAATTCTGGTTTAGGTCTTGGTTAGGCTTATTTCAATATGGACGATCCGGATAGCTGGTTTGACGAAGTTAAGGATTCTGAATTTTTGCCGATGATACAGACTTTGAGTTCGAAGTTGTATTCATTTCTGGAGTATAAGAGAAGTAAACAGGATAAGATAAGTGGTCCAACTGCATTAACGGCTAAACGTGTTTTGGATCATATTGTGATGAAAGCCATTGATGTCTTCAAAAATATTGTGCAGATGCAAACAAAGATTGAAGCTTACGGCGAATACAATAAGAGATTATAGGATATAGCGGGAAGAATAAGTAGACAATCGGTGAGCTTTGCTGATGAACTGCAGAGGCCTATAGTAACTGAATCAAAAAGTAAAAGAGATGATCACGCGATTATTATTACAATGAATAAGGAGGACGAGGATGTGGATTTGATCAAGAGTGAAATTAAGACTCTTTGCCGATCAGACGTTAGTATTCCTATTCCTGGAGATTTAATTGTTACAAAGAATAAACAGGTTATATTAAAGATGGGAAATAGAAGGGATACAGAGAAAATGAGAGAAAAGGTGATTCAGGCTGAGTCAATAAAGAATAAAATCAAGATTTCGGTTCCACAGAGAAAAAGAGATAGAGTACTTATATTGAGTGTAGTTTCGGCAGTGGATGAAGAAATGGTAAAGGGCTCAGTACAGAAGCTACTGGATGATTCTGTCAGTAATGAAAATATGACTAGGGAAATCTCCAGGAAATTGAGGGATCCTGACTTAGATGGTGCGGCAAAAGAGGCATTGGAAACTTTATATGATGAAATTCGTCCTGATTTCACCATAGTTAAGAGGATAAAGACAAGAAATGAGAAATTTAACTGGTTACTTGATGTCGATGCGAATAGTAAACAATGGTTACTTGACAGAAAGAAAATATGTATAGACTTCGAGAGACACAGGGTGGTGGAATTTGTTTCCATCACTCGGTGCTTCCGTTGTCAAGAATTTGGCCATTATGCTAGTGGTTGTAAGGGAACTCAACATTGTGTCAAATGTGCTGGTGAACATGACATAAAAGACTGTAAAGAAACACATGTTAAATGTTACAATTGCTATTTTGAATCGGCATCGGGTGCGTGTGATCACAGGGCAGATAGTCCTGATTGTCAGGTTTATCAGCAGGTGAGATTAAAGGCTATTCCTAAACGGAGCTAAGGGCTCCGTAGGTAATTTGGACATATTTTTGGGTCTTAAGTTTTTGCAAGTTAATTTGAATCATTGTCGAGCTGCCAATGATGCATTGGGGATCTATGTATTGGAGAAAGGAATTGATATGGTTTTGGTTCAGGATCCTTATGTCTTTAATAAAGTTGCTTTGGTTGTTCCATCACACTGGCCTTCCTTTTATTCTTTTAATTATAATGCTGCTATTTATATAACTAACAAGGATTATACTTGTATACAGTGCCTTACTCTGAATAATAGTGTTTTTATCTCTTTAAACATGAGTGATAGAATTATATATATTGGTTCACAATATTCAGCCCCGTCGAGAAACTTGGAAGAAGACATGGCGGATTGGTCTGATTTATTTCCAGATTTTGATAATATAGTAATAGGTGGAGACTTTAATGTTCCATTACGATCACTTGGTTATTCACGTGAAAATGACAGAACAGAAAGTCTATTAGATTACATTATGCAGAATAATTTGTGTATTTTGAATGACTTAGAGGCACCACATTCTTTTAATCAAGGTGATTTACATGGACGTCCGGACTTAACGTTGAGTGGTTATGAAATTTGTAACTATGTTGACAGTTGGAAAGTTGATGCTGACACGTTTTCCTACAGTGATCACTAATATATAACATTTGTTTTAAACTGTGCTCCAGTAATTGTGGATAAGAAAAGATATAAAACTAAAAATAAATCATTTGTTAAATTTAACAATATAATTGAAGGAATTAAGAGGAATTGGTTGAGCTCTTTGCTGAATGTAAATGACGTGACAGCACTAGATGATTGGATGGAACAATTTCAGGTTTTGATTACTGATGTAATGGACAAATGTTTTACAAATGGTGTATTATCTTACAAACCTACTATTACATGGTACACTAAAGATCTGAAAATATACAGGAATAGAGTTAGTGCTTTGTATAAAAGAAGTACTAAAAATTTGGATAATCAGAGCTATAGAAATGTTTATATTGAAGAAAGGAATAAATATAAAAAGATGGTAAAGAATGCTAAAAAAACAGTATGGCTTGACTATTGTAAGAGAACAAATAAAAATTATGGTAATTTATATAGATTTATATCAAACAAGAAATTGAAACATACAGATTTAATTTTTACGTATTTGGAAAATTCGGCTCCTTTTTCTTCGTATGATGAAAGTTGCCTCAGAATTAATGAGTGAACATTTTAATATAAATGATACTCCGAATAACATCTTTTCGTACTCTTCAGATAAATCTTTTTCTGCCGATGGGGATTGTTCATCTGTGACTACGAGGGAATTAAAATTTGTGGTTGCCCAGCAAGGACTTTCGAAGGCTCCGGGCTCAGATAAAATAGATGCTTTGGTGGTTAGAAACTTATGCAAGAAGTTTCCTGAAATTATAAAAGCGATCCTAAACAAGTGCTTGATCTTTGGACATTTTCCACGAATTTGGAAATCGGGAATTGTAATCTTCTTCCGAAAAAGGAATAAAGACCCTAGTTCTGCTAGGGGATATCGTCCTATTACTCTGTTATCGATATTGGGTAAACTTTTAGAAAGAGTAATTAAAACAAGAGTTATGATAAAGCTGGAAAAAGATAATTACCTTGACGTTGATCAACATGGATTCCGTGAAGGAAGGAGCACATTGTCTGCTATGTCTTATTTTAGAGGCATGGTTAGAAACGTTTTATTTAACTTCAAATATTGTGCAGTTGCGTCACTGGATATCCAGGGTGCATTTGATAGTACAGACTGGTTTATTCTGGCGGAGATCATTGATTCTACTCCAATTCGAAGCTATTTAAAATCAATCCTAAAAAATTACCTTTCTGAAAGAAAAATAGGTTTTCAATATTCAGATGGCATCAGATGGTTTCTGTTACACAAGGGTTGCCCGCAGGTCTCTTGCATTGGCCCACTGTTGTGGTTGTTAATTGCGGACGCTTTAATTAAATTTTATAAGGCTGAATATGCACTCATAGACTCTCCTACACAGATGATTTCCTTATAGTAAACGGTTCTGATACAAGAAGAGAATTGGAGACAGTTATGAACAAATCTTTGAACAGGTTTGTGATTGGATGTCAAAACTTCCACTTAAATCTTAGTATTGATAAATCAATAGCAACGTTATTTGGTTCAAATCTTATGGAAAATAGACATCCGATTTTCAAATTAAACAATATCACAATTGATATTGTTGATTCATTCAGATACCTGGGCTTCAATCTTGATAGTAAATTCACATGGCTTGTTCATTTGGACACTGTGAGGTCAAATCTAAGAAACTTTGTACTTAATATAGCAAAGACAGGTTATAGAGATAAAGGTATTCATCATGAGATTTTGAAGACTTGGTATTTGACCGTAATGGAAAAGCAAATTGCATATGGTCACGAAATTTGGTATGATGATTTGAAAAACCATGCGCTGCGTAAGCTCAGCTCCTGTCAAAGAGTGGGTTTGAGGACAATGATAAAGTCTTATAGTAATGTCTCAACGGAGGCACTGTGTGTTTTAGCGGGAGTTCCTCTAATTGGTATCAAACTGAAGTATGATGCATTGCAATACAATATTTTAAAAGGGAAGTCTGCAATACAAATGTGGGGGAAAGAGCTTCGCGGCAAAGATTTTATGAATAACATTAAGCAGTATGAATATCCAAATTATAATATGATAAAGAATTTAGTTTTTATGAACCCATTGCGCGACAGTCCACCTTTTTCAGTTAACCCAATTATTTTTACAGACGGTTCTAAAATGGCCAACGGTACCTCTGCAGCTTTTACTGTATACCACCAAGGAAATTATATATTTGATTATAAAGTCAGTTTATCAAAATGGAACTCAATTTATCAGGCTGAATTGGAGGCAATTAAGCAGGCAATAAAGTGGTTTGTACAATTAAATTTTAAATCAGTGAAAATATTTTCAGACAGTCAATCTTCGGTCCTAGTTCTCCAGCAGATTTTTCCTGCAAATATCATAGTTAGAGATATATTTGATCTATTATATCAAAATCCAGATAAGGTGGTGAACATTGGCTGGATTAAGGCACACATCGGTATATCGGGAAATGAGAGAGCAGATGAATTAGCCAAAAGTGTGATCATTAATGGTTAGTCGGATATACACATAGAATTGCCGGTACCTATCTCGGCCATAAAGTTGTATTGTAGGAGAGAAGTGTTAAAGACCTGGCAGTTGGAATGGCAATCTTCTACAGTTGGTCGAGACACGTACAACATAATTAAGGAGGTAAAAACAGATTATTTGTGCAGCTCACAGGTGGCACAATACTTTTTCACTGGACATGGCAGTTTTCCTCACTTTCTATATAAGATTGGAAAGAGAGAAAACGATCTTTGTGAATGCAGCAGTAGAGGAGACGTGGTACATTATATTTATGGCAGGTGTAATTTAATGATGCATCATTTCAAATTCAATTCAGGCTTGACTCTTAGACAGAATTTATTCAAAACTTTGAATAATCCCGCTAATTATAAAAAACTGGCTGACAATTACAATATTTTAAATGATCTTTATTCTTTTATCAGATATCGCTTTTAAATTCATAATTTTCTTTTACTGCTCAAGAAAACTTCACATTTATTTATTGACGTACATATATTGGAGTTAAATTGGTATGACTACTTATGAACTTTTTCAAAATAGACTATAAACTGTTATAGACTATGAACTGTTATGAACTTTTTCAAATTATACTATGAACTTTTATAGACTATGAAATGTTATGAACTTTTTCAATATAGTCTGTCTTATATAATGATGAGCACAGTTGCAGTAGACACCTATTATTTTCATAATATTTAGACTTGTGTAACCATACTGGTCTTAAAATTTTGTTTCATTTATTGTTTTGTTTGTAGTTAATTTTTATTTAGTTTTTAGCATAAGGAGGTTGTGTGTTACCTTGCTATTTTTTTATGTTAGGATTAGTTTATATATTTTAGTTTAGTAGTATGAATCAACTGGATTCATTGGCGATGTCGCCATTTTTGCTTTTGAGTTTGATTATTGTTTTAATTAACGCTCGTTGACTTAGTCTGCTCCTGTGGCTGGGTGGATTTGGATGGTAGATGGGAATTTCCGCCTGGTGGTACGCCCATCAGCCTTACGGCTGGGCTCCAGGTTGGGTGCCCCCCCCCCAAGTGGTTCAGTTGGTAGAACGTCAGTGCGCTAATCTGATGACCCGGGTTCGAGTCCCGGCTTGGGTACTTTTTCATCATGTTGGCTATACGCCTATTAATCAACTAAAATTTGAATATTATGAATGCAAGGCGTGAGAAATTTTCTCTGGAAAAATTTCCAAGTATTAAAATATGAATTTATTCAATTGTCGATGCTGGACTTTCTTTGATTTCGTGTTTGCCACAGGGTTGGCGGCTCACGGAAAATATTCCACCTTGTGCTGCGTTTGTAGCCTTGCCAACATGTTATGGTGAAAAAGTTCCAGGCTGAGTATCGTTCCCAAGTGGTTCAGTTGGTAGAACGTCAGTGCGCTAATCTGATGACCCGGGTTCGAGTCCCGGCTTGGGTATTTTTTCACCATGTTGGCTATACGCCTATTAAGCAATTAAAATTTGAATATTATGAATGCAAGGCGTGAGAAATTTTCTCTGGAAAAATTTCCAAGTATTAAAATATGAATAATACTTACTTCTATTCATATTTAATTAAATTTGTTAGAACAGAAAGATATTTTAGTCTTCTATGAAAAATGATTAGATATTACGGAACTAATCTTATGATGCCATTAAAAGAATTATTAGCGTTCTTTTAGTGATTAATAGTTTCTTCTAATGAAGTCACATTGCACTGATTTTCTAATTTCGGAAGAATATCAATCTTTCTTTCTCGGTTAGCTTATTTACAGTGTTTGAGATATTTTAAATAAACTGAACGGGAAAGAAACTATAACAACTGGAAACAAAAAATATATATAAAGATTATGGAACCCTCTACAACATTTCCAAAATACTGTAACAAAATGGAACCGCTTAATAAGGTCAAAGTAAACAATTTACAAAACAAACACCATGTTTTAAAATCCTGTTTCAGTAATTACAGTACATAATCAGAAAGGTATTTTTTTTTACTGTAGCCCTGTATATGAAAGACAGTACTACATAATATATTAAAATTACTTATGTTAGAAAACGCATAAAACAGTTGAAAATGAACCTTTAGAAATTCAACGCTGATAGATGGAAATGTGATTAAAATAAATTACCAACTACCTTTCCTTTATCGCGAAAATGACTCATTCCAAACCTCTGTTTACCGTAAACCATTCATCGTCTTTCATCTCATCCTCCTAATCAAAAATCGGCTGTTTTTAATACCTATGTTCATCGTGCCTTAACATTTGAATCACAGTGGAGTAAGTCAATATTGAGTAATTTGAGAAATGAAGGGTTTTGGGAAACTTGTCGTATTGCCTTTGTATTAAGTTGTCCAACTTGATTTGTTCTCTAGCGACTCCCTAAGGGAACTATGACTTATTTGACTGTCTCGCTGAACTGAAATTAATATACGTTCAGTAAAAATAGGGTTATGTAGATTTTTGAAATTTTTGACTTACTCCACTGTCATTTTAACCTCATCATTTGTTCGTCTGAGAGTTTACTCAAAGCAGAATTAGACCACGCTAAATACATTGCCATTGATTGTGGTTATCCTATTGAAGCCGTTGATTTACTTTATAATAAACTAATTAAACATACACATTCCAAAGTTAACAATGTTCACAAGGAAAATTTAATTATACTTCCATATTTTCCGAAAATTAACATCCAATATCCTAAAGATTCGATTAGTAATTTATACACCATTTAACAAAATGAAATTTACAGATCTCAAACATCCAATTGACAGATTTTCACATTGGGGAATTTACACGATATCTGGCGAGTGTGATAATATGTATAGACAATCAAACTAAGCAACCTCTTAAGCTCCTCTTGGGAACATAAAACTGTGTTAAAATTTGTGACATGAAACGCTCCGTTATTGCTAACCATTGTTGGTAACAATCACAATTTCAATTTTTCAGAAGATTCAATAATTCAGAAATTCTCATCGATTTACGACCGTTATTTTGGGTACACTTATTCTAAAGGAAAAATTTCAAGCAACTTAGTTAATGATATATCCAGTAGACCAAATTTTTCAAACGTCTGGCTGCCTTTCTTTTAATACATTCTTTTTACTTCCCCGTTCTCCTTTTTCTCATCCGTAATTAAACTCGTCCAGACTGGCGGAACACTTCTAATTGGTCTCCTCCGTCCCATAGGACTCCTGATCCCGCTGTTGTTTTTAAACATTCATTGTCATTCCATCTTGGCCGCAAACGGAGACGCAAGCATACTTACATCGTCTAAACATTTACATGTGTTTCTAATTATTTTATCTTTAGATGATGGAGCTTTAGAGTATCCGAAACAGCTGTTGGCTACTTTAATGGATTTTATTTGTGCTATTTTTCACGTTGATCATTTATTTTAATTTTCGAATAATTCGAATTCTTTTGTGCTGATCTGTATATTAGGTACAGGATGTCACAAAAAACCAAATATTAAGCTAGAAATTAATTTAGTAACGCATAACACAATTGAGAACGTACTCCCAGCAATTACCATCCATGGTTGTCAATGTAACCTGTTTTTGGCGTATCCCTGTACAGGAATTTATTTATATTCTACGAACATCTCTTCATGAACTAAATATTGTTCAGATGGAAAATGCATAACACAGTTAATAAAAAGAAAATTGCCCAGTTAAACTGAGGGCATTGAGCTCACAGGCTATTCACACTAATTGTATATTATACTCTTATTTCAAAGAATTTGAAACAAGCCCCTCGAAAAATAAACAAATCGACAAGATGTTAAGGCGGGGCTCGTCCCCCCCTTATAATTAACCAATGAACTCCCATAGCTAATCAGGGAAGCGTCTTATCACAATGAACCTATATACAAAATTTGAAGAAAATCGGATAATTCTGCATGAAAAACCCATTTAACTAAATTAACGGGGGGTCGCCCACAATTCCCCCTTTATACTTAACCAATGAACCCCCAAAACTAATCTGGGAAGCGCCTTATCCCAATGAACCTAGAAACAAAATTTGAAGAAAAGCGGCTATTTCTGTCAAGAGTTATCGCGTTACGTACATACATACGTACGACGGTCGATCCAGAAGTAAGGTTACCAAAGATCTCCAGCCTCACGGGAAGGTGCGAGGCAAAATACGGCAACAGCGCTGTGCGCTCATTCTTGGCTCAGCAGCCGTCCGAGATGGAGGTTCCCATTGTTGATCCCGCCAAGTGCGAGATTCGTCTAGTTATTGTGCAACACTAGGAAATCTCAGGCGAGCAATCCAGAACCGCCGGCGAGGACGACTGACAGCCGGTGTAACCTTGCTTCACAACAACGCCCAACCTCACACCCAGTCTCCCGTCAAACCCAGGAACTTTTGACACAATTTGGGTGGACTGTCATGCCCCACCCACCTTACAGTCCGGACTTCGCACCTAGTGATTATCACTTGTTCCCCAAATTAAAGGAACACTTCCAACGCTTTCGGAGCGACGATGACGTCAAAGAAGAGGTGAAATGCTTCCTCAACGGGTTGGCGCCGGAGTTCTACCACATTGGGATACAGAAATTGAAGCACCGTCTACAAAAATGCGTAGAAAAAGATGGCGATTATGTAGAGAAATAGAGCAAACTTTCTTCTTTCCAACGGTGTAAATTTCTATGAGAATAAACAATGTTGTATATTTGTAAATTTGATGGGAACCTTATTTCTGGATCGACCGTCGTACATACAGAACCGGTAGGCACATTAGCTCTCAGACTTTGATAGCCTGTGAGCTAAAAACCACCCTCAAGCAAATTATACTCACAGACAATGATACTTACCAGTTATTTTCTGCAAACCTGTGTATGATGATTTTTAACACTTTCCAACCTAGTTGAAAAGTGTTTATGACTTCGGTTTGTCTGCCGTATGGCCGTCTGGCCGTCAGTCGTCTGCCGTCTGTCCGTGCTCTAACTCCCGTAAATATGCTCGGATTGCCCTGAAATTTTTATATGTTATTGTCGTTATCTATAGCATGTTCCCTATGTCAACTGAAGTGTGTAGCACTTATAGTTTTTTTACAGGGACACACAAAAGAATTCCGTTACATTACGTCTATGGAGAAAAATCGTCTGCGGTTTATTTAAATAATGTTTCACTATTTTAAACGCATTGAAATTTATATATATCACTAAGGTGCATTAGAAGAGGCTTACTGCAGAATATTGTGTTTATAGCAGTAATCGTTCATTTACAGGGACACACAAAAGAATTATCTACTGTCTGTTAACAATAATTCCTGGAAATGCGTTTTAAGTTGCTGAACGCGATTTTAAATTTAACTTACTTTTTATCTATTACTGGGTGTGTATAAATTCTGTAGATCGTATTCAGGGCAGCACAAAAGTTCGCGAACACATTTCCGTTTATTGACAGAAATTCCAGAAGGAGTATTTTTAAACTGTGCTACGCGTTTCCTAACTAAACTAAAATTTAGCATCCTATGTAGTATATATACAAATCTATAGATCCTATACAGGGCTGAATAAAAGTATTCGGATATTTTTCCGAATATTGTATATGTTGGAAATTTCTGAAATTACGTTCTTAAATATGTTACGAGTTTTCCAAATTGTTTACTTAGATGTTATCTTTCAGCTTATTAAACGGTAATGATTTGTAAAATTATTTTGGAAGCGTTGGAAAGTGTTACATAATCTATGCTTGACGCATGATTTTTCGTTCTTGTTACATTTACAGCGACACACAAAATAATTCGGTTACAGTACTGACTACGAGCAATAATTCATTAAAGTGCGTTTTCATTTAAGTATAACTAATTTTTTTCATATTACTTTGTGTGTATAAATTCTGTAGATCCCATACAAATGATTCAGATTTTTTCCGACACTAGATGGTAATTGCTGAAATCTGTTACTCTTTTTCCGAATTTTTGACTGGGACGTCCTATTCCACCTTATTAAACGGTGAAGTTTTGTTACAGTATTTTGAATGTGTTGGAAAGCGTTTCCTTATCTATGCTTAACTCATGATTTTGCTTTCCTGTTTAGTATTATTTTCTTTAAAAAAATTGCTTAATTTAAGGGCACAGAAGACATAAAACATTTCGTATTTTCAGTTTTGCGTTTCGAAAATAACTTAGACTCGATCCATTCCAAAAATATATAAATGATATAGTTTCACAAAATATATAAACTTCTAAATCAGAGCCTTTAAGTTTAGAAATAAAATTATTAAGCATACGTGTGTAAATCTTATTTTCCATTTTTTCTCAGAATGCATTTTTTTACACACATATTATAATATGTTTGAAAGCCAGAGAATTGGAACTTCTCATTTTCGAACTAAAAATTAGTTTCTTTAAAACTATCTAAAATTATGATATAACTATAGTCAGTACAAAAACCCTTAACGGGTTGAAAGTTGGGACGCAGCACTTTCTTTTGGCTCTAAGAATTTTAAATATGGGTTTTGAAAGCAATGATATCAAATTTGAGTGACGCTATGTTAATAATATTTTTTAAAATCATCATTTTCTTTTGGGTTTTATTGATATTCACAGGTGCAATTATTATCTTAACATGAAAAAATATATAAAATTTATTCCCTGATGTTTTTTCATTCAGATCTCTCAGGAATTCAAAATATGGGTTTTAAAAGAAGTGATATCAAAATTTGAGTGACACCTTGACGTGAATTTAGTGGGATTGTTTTAAAATTCAATTAAAATTATTTTTCGTTTGTCTTCTAAAGTATATTTACACATACAAACAATACTTTTAATTTTTCAATACACTGTTAAATATATTACTTTCACTGAGCCTATATTATGTATTGAAATGTATTTATTTCAATAAACTGATTTATGTTTTGTTCCATTCTATCCAAAATCATAAGTAAAATTCATGTAAATGATTACTTTGCGTCATATTATCCACTTGCATACATTTCCCTTTGTTTGGATACTATGAATTTTGTCGATCAGGTGCGTAAAAATTGTCGAATCGAATGAATTAAACTGCATTAGATACCAATTAGTCTCTGAAAAAATTGCAAATTTCGTCATTTGGCAGCGTAAAAATCAGCAATTCCGTTGATCAATATGTAAAAATCATGAATTTCATCGATCGGCACAGAAAAAACGAATTTTGTCGATAGGGGGGAGAAAAGATCATAAATTTCGTCGAACAGGGGGGTAAAAATCATGAATTTCATTTATCAGCGCATGAAAATCGCAAATTTCACCAAACGGTCGCATAAAAATCAAATATTCGTTGATCGGGCATGAAAAATCATTCATTTCGTCAAGTTTGCACGTAAAAATCACAAATTTCGTCAAACGGGTGCATAAAAATCAAGAAATTCGTCGATCGGGTGATTAAAAAAATTTCGTCAATCCGGTACGTAAAAAGTATGAATTTTGTCGATCAGGTGCGTAAAAATTGTCCAGTCGAATGAATTAAACTGCATTAGATACCAATTAGTCTCTGAAAAAATTGCAAATTTCGTCATTTGGCAACGTAAAAATCAGGAATTTCGTTGATCAATGTGTAAAAATCATGAATTTCATCGATCGACACAGAAAAAACATGAATTTTGTCAATATGGGGAGAAAAGATCATAAATTTTGTCGAACAGGTGGGTAAAAATCATGAATTTCATTTATCAGCGCATGAAAATCGCAAGTTTCATCAAACGGTCGCATAAAAATAAAAAAAAATCGTCGATCGGGCATGAAAAAGTCATTAATTTCGTCAAGTTTGCACATAAAAATCACAAATTTCGTCAAACGGGTGCATAAAAATCAAGAATTTCGTCGATCGGGAGATAAAAAAAATTTCGTCAATCCAGCACGTAAAAAGTATGAATTTAGTCGATCAGGTGTGTAAAAATCATGAATCTTGTAGAATGGATGCGTAAAAATCACGTATTCGTCAAGTGGACGCGTAAAAATCACTAATTTCGTTAAACGGGTAACATAATTTAACATAAAAATTATTAATTTCATCGATCAGGCACAGAAAAAACAAATTTCTTCAATCGGGCGCATAAAAATCATAAATTTCATCCATCGGATGCAGAAAAATCATTAATTTCATCGATCAGATGCGGAAGAATCATTAATTTTAGCGATTGGGTGAGAGAAAATCAAGAATTTTGTCAAATGGACACGTTAAAAATGCGAAGGGAAAAAGAAAATCTGAAAAACATGCATTAGGCCGGTTTTTTCCACATTTTTAATCGCCAGTTTTATCGCCGAGTGCTTAATTCTTTAAAGCCTCAGTCATTGATACATGTACAAATGTTTCTCGCCAATAATTAAAAAAAAATTAATTAATTAAAAAAAATCACCGAATACAGCAACCTCAGAAATATATGAAACTTGTTACAGCAGCTATAAGCTATCATTAACATATGTATGCACATTTCATCCTCTTGAAAACAACAACAAAAAAACATAACTGGATGCAGCAACTTTTTCATATAGCGATATATAATATAAATGAAATTCATTGAAGCAGCGATTATTAACACATGTATGTGTCCATTCATTATTATACCATTTGTACTCTTCAAAATTGGCAGTCGTTACCCGTCAAATGCATCTACATTATTGCATTTGACAACTACAAAATTATTCGGTACTTCTGCATTATCCTATCGACCACTTTTCATAAGAAAACTATCACCAAACTGTAACGCCAAATAAACAAATGGAAGAACGTTGCCATTAGAATATCAAAATAAATAAAATATAAGAAATTTAGAAAAACTCCACTCATCAAAGTGTCAAATATAAGTATAAGTTTAAACAAAACAAACAAAAAATTACAATATATTAATGAAAACAGAAAAAATATAATCTTTGATATTTATTTATTTACATTATTTTTCTTAATTATCCCTCTCGGCTGGTGAATAAATGTTTGTGATGTCAGTTGAAACTGATTTATTACTCGTAACTATGCATCGTAGCATTTTTTGAATGCTTTTTCTCTTTTAATATCATGGCACCGTCATTTAAAGGCGCACCTGTTATTTTAATTAACGAAATAACTAATAAATCAGTAAAACATAATGAAAAATACAGGCAATTGTCGAATTAAAAACCACTTGATGACATAAACACGTGTAATGCTTCTGACCTCAAGTAAATGGGACTGCATTTTTGGTGTTTAATCTTACAGTTTGGCGATAGTTTTTTGTTATGAAAAGTGGTCGACTTTAGTTCGCATCAAGCTATAAATCTCAGGTGTGTAACTGAAAGATGTATTAAATGTCCCGATTTAAAAAATAATAATAAAATTCTCTTATATCGATTGTTTCATTTGCAAAATAAAATGTAGTTGCCTACATATCATCTGAAAGCTGCATTTTTAGTATCAAACATTTATTAAAATTAGTGGCTATTGCTTGAGTTTCATCTGTGCTATTTATGTACATTGCATTATTTTTTATGTTTGTTTGTGACTTAGGTAGGTATTTTGTACAATTTATTTACTTAATTTGATTTGTTGGATGTTCAATTAGGACTTTTCATTTGCTTTAGTCTCAGTCTTACACTGAAATAAAAAAGTTCCAGTCTTTTTTAGTTAAATAATTATATATATATTTTTTGTATCATTGTTGTTATAACAGAATTTAAACAACTGCAAAAATAATTCATTACCACACAGGGCTGGGTTGTAACTGGCATAAACACATTTCATGACATAATCTGAGACTTTTTTAGTAATATTAAATCCCTTAAATACATTTTATTCAGGATAAATAACAAATAAAATATCGTGGATAGTTTTAATTAGAAAATAAATAAATTTGTATTAGAAAAATGAGTAATGTTACAGATAAAATATTTGTTATAATATGGTTGTGTAATTTTATGTATAAACAATTATTAGAGTATTTAAAAATCAAAATAGAAAACTATATCCAATTATATATTAGATAATCTGTAAGTTATTGCATTGTATTATTTATTTAAAAATACTATGAAAAGTGATTTGTTAAAATATCATAGAATTTTTTGTAATTTTTTTCTAACTTTTAAATAGAAATTTAACTGTAAACAATAATATTAATAGTTAAACATCAGATTACCATATACAGATATTACCATACAAACGCAAATTTTATCAGCAATCTTCCAAAAAAATTTAGATATGTTCACATCCTGTGATCTTCCGGGTAAAAACCAAGAACATTCTTTAAGAATTTAGAAAAGTTAAAGAGAAAGCCAGTAAAAGTACTTGAAAATATAAGAAAACATCTTATATATTTCAGGGATGTTTCTGATACATCAATATGATTTTTGTTGTTATGTTGATCACAATTTAATTATCTTAAAAGTTTTGCAAAGTAATTTTTGTATGGTTTAAGAATATTTTAATATATTTAACTTATAAAAATATTTTTTTTAAATGTCACTATACGTAATTTTTTTCTTACAAAATATAATTTGATGTTAAAAATATATTTGTTTTTAAGATAAATATATGTTGTTTCATTTTAACATTGTGTAATGTTTTCTTTTTTAAGTTAAATATTTTGAAAATTTATGAAATGCATTAAAAATTAGTTGTCAAAACTTTAAAGCTAATCGATTGCTATTATGACATAAGAGTAATCAATTACTTACAAAAATATTATATTTTTGCGACGAACAATGTTGAAATTTACGATTGCGACGATTAATGTTGAAATATTATATTTTTATGAGTAATTGAAAATTCTTAAAAATGTAATACTTTTATGATTAATTGAATGAGCAGTCAATTACTAAAAAATGATACATTTTGGATTATAAAGAAATATAATTTAGTTTTTATCCATGTAATGATCACTCGATATCAAAAGTTGAAAAATTTTGCTTTTTTCTGCAAATCAATGGACCCCCTTTTTTTGTTTAATTTGACTGGATTATTATAACTAGAATGTATTCAAGGATAAAGTCACTCAAAGCATTAACAGACTTTGTCATTTAAAAATAGGCATCTTAAGCAGATTTATTTGAAACCATTTTCTTTTCAACATATACTTACATTTACAAATAATTTGCTCAGTATTTTCTTTATAATCTCATGTTAAAACTCAAAGGCCATTTTTTTTTAATTTTTCATTAATTTAATTTAGTTGAAGGCTGAGAAAAGTAAAATTATTATCAGAAACTATTTGATCTTGAGACGTTATTTGTTCTTGAAAGAAAATTACTAATTACTAATTACTAAAGATAATTACTCATTACTAAAGATAATCTCACTAATTTTCTATTTATTTTAAACTCAAATGAGCTTAAGCAAGAAGTTTCCAGAACATATTAGCATACTTGCAATGCTAAGTATTTTTTCCAATATTCATTACTAGTTATTAGAATTAATTATTACTTTTCTTTTTTCTTGTTTGTAAACGAGAAATAATCACATTTTAAAAAGCAAAAATTTCGATACAGGTGTAGTACTGGTCAAATTTCAGAACACAGGTTCCAACATACTCAAAAATAAAGTTTTCAAACAGTATATAAAAATGAATATGGTTATGAAAATGAATAATTTCTCCAAAACAGCATTTCAACAAAAAGAAAATATTGTCTGTTGTACCTCCAGGGGTCGATCCAGAAAAATTTGGGGCCTGTTTAGGGTCCTTCACAAAAATCTATTTAATAAAATGAGGCCCTTCACAAAAATCAAATTGATAAAATGGGTCCCTTCGCAAAAATCAATTTGATAAAATGGTTGCCTTCACAAAATTCTATTCCATAAAAACTTACTATTTATTATTTATTTATTATTTTGTGATGTTTTAAAATGTGTAATTTGTAAACAAACAAGTTCACCAGAGCGGAAAACTTCAGCAAAAGGATTTAAAAAAGTTTTTATTTATAAATGCTTGGTTCGAATTTGATTAACTGGATTTCGACTTTCGTTGTAAAATGTTATTTTTCACAAAAATAACCTTTACTTTTCACAAAATGGACCCCAAGAAAAAAAACCTGCATCGACCCCTGACCTCTGTCAGTTTAACATCCTTATCACTGTGTTTGTAGTGTTTATTCTGGAACTAAAATTGTGTCAGTTGTTTTTATTGTAAAAATGTTTCAAATTATACAAATTTCAAATGATTTATCTCAAAAACGACTTTTAAAAGAAATTTTTCTATTAAACAAATTTATATTTTTTACAGATAAACTTTACGAGCTCAGAGATTATATCTATGTCTTAAGATTAAGTCAAAATCTTTTTTTTATAATTCTAAGCACAGAAAAATGTCCTTCCGACCTGTACTGAGAGGAAAAGGTAGCTTTCATAGTCCAGCGTCCATAAGCTAAATTGCTTGGAAACCGATTATAGAAGATTCAATTCCTGTTTTCGTTAATACTGAATTTGAATGCGCATTTGTGCAGGAGAGTTACAGCATAACAAAAATCAGATTGTTTCAAAATGTCAGCCAACCTAGAATTTCAAACTGCCATATCTCTGCTATTTTGTAAGATTTAGCAAAAAGAAAAAAATGTTCCAGAATCCTTGTATCACGTTCTAACACTTAACAGAAACAATTTTTTCAATTTATAAATTTTTTGTACATGTTTTTGAATTTTAAGAAAGCTAAAAATTTTTAGCTACCCGTCATTTTGAAACAAGATGGCGGATGAAGCTGGCCAACGAACTCGGTCGAGACTTCAGTATGTCCTATACACATGCTCAGTTACATCCAAATAGGTTCATAAATAAGAGAGTTACAGCAAGACATATGTCAGATATATATATATATATATAACTATTAAATGAACGTTACAACCACCAAAAAAAAACTGTGAAATCATGAATAAAATTAAAATAACTAATTGACAACAAAACAGATCCCTACAACAAACTGAACATAGAAAGCAAAAACATAGTATTTAAAAAAAGCAGAAATTGATTAACAGAAATTGAATAAAGGAAATTTGTGGAATTCAGACAGAATCTTCAGGCCCCAAATGCCTAAATTTCCACAAATAAAATGTGTGGTTTCATCTTCATATTAGCCATGAAATATCTAAAGAATATGAATTTGGGACAACCACACCCATAATGTGGAGAAATACACAATGAAACAACAATTAAGTTCAAAATAAAACATGATTAAAAAGCATTGAGGGGAGAAAAAAAAAAACATGAAACTACCCCATTTGAAAGCAAAATCCAAACTTGAGTGGAGCATATATTACAAGAATTGGAGTTTTAAGCATATGTTGCCAAAAAAAAAAGTTATTTAAAAATTAATGGACCATGGATCAAGGAACAACATGTAATGCATAGCCAATCACATACCCCAATATAAAACAAGCACCCTCTATAGGAAAATTAAAATTGAACTCCACCATAAATTCAAAAGAATAAATCAAGGAGGTGATGCCATCTATTGGTAAATATATACAATTATATAATAATTTATGATGTTTGAAATGAATGTATGATGTTTTAAAACAAATACTGTCTTAAGACAGATAATTGAACAAAATTATATTAATAAATTTATCGTATTAGAATAATGATAAAAGATGTAGTAATATATATATAAATCAACATTTGAACGGAGGGTGATCTGGGGGTCATGATCGACGGAAATGTACCAATTCTTTTTTTGGAATACTCCGAACGGCTGCAATAGGTAGCTTTTTGTATTGAAAACTACCTAAAAGCATAGATAAACTCCGAAAAAAAATTGCGAATATAAAATAAGAATATAATCCAAACATGAAGAACAATTAATTAAATACAGCTAAAATGTATGCCAGGTAGCATAGCCAGGTATTAAGGGATTATAATTTGAGAACCTCGCACAGTTACCCAGTATCATTTGACTATTATTACGTGCAGTTAGATTGAAATAACATTAGAAAGTTTTCCGGTTTGTGGTTGAAAGAATAAAATGGCTGACAGTGTCCAGTGGCAGCTGTTATTTATCATTGTTTGTCTTCCGCAGATGATTAGATATTGCAATACATTTTCAGGACAGTTTTTCATTTCCTAAGAAATTTTAATAAGTAACGCTTTCAATAATATATATTTTAACTCAAGGCCGCTGTAAGCATAGGTGCAAGGGGGCCCCAAATTTGTAAATCGGTCCCTTGATATACCTTGAGATCGAGAAGCCAAGGTGGCGGTGACAGAGACGTTGCCACGCAAAAAAAGCTTAATCCCTTAATTCAAGAAACTATTGGCAAAGAAACTTGTTTTTCGTAGGAACCTGATAGAAACCTCTGAAAACGCGTAAAGTTGCTGGTAATAATGCGTGACATTACGGAATTTTCTTACAGTGAAGTTCTCTAATTGTTGTTCCGCTCGTTTAGTGATGCAGGCAAGTTTGCAATGCGTCTAGAACGAAATGGACAAGAAATTCCTAATAATTTAATAATTTGCAATTAATTTATTGAATACAAATGCTCAATGAAACTGTAGTGATTCATGAGAGTATCCACCAGACATGGCATGACACTATGCACAGTGCCCATGACAGATTCAATTGTAATTTATGTTACATAGTCAATTATGTTTGTCGACATTTGTACACCTGATACTTCAAACAGCCCATAACCAAATGTCATCCATTCCATCACACTTAAAGAGGAAGGGTGGTCCAGAAAATGTGGCACAGTGTGACAGGGGGGGGGGGCTTGTTAACATGTTGTGACGTCACAGGAAATCAATTAGCCATTATTGGAAGCAACATTAACAATTTATTCAGATAGTATTTTTCAGAGTTGCAACAGGTTGAAGTAGAAGGGCACAAGATCTTTTTTATTAGTTTTTATATCAAAAGTAATAGATTTTATATAAATATTTTTGGAGAAAATTAACTCGAACTTACCAGTTTCAAAAAATGGGACGTAACAAAACGGACAGGGTATCACTTGAGGGTAGCAACATGACATAGATTATATTCACACGTATGTTCTAGAATTTTTCAAATCCTGCATTGTTTGTGTAAACATAATAATGGGTCAGGTAACTTTAAAAGTCTCAAAAAACTATTTTTTTAATAGCTTATATTAAAATTTCTTTCTTTAGAAACATTTTAAAAGAAACCACATGTAAAAATTCGCTTAGAAGGGAAGTTATGTCGAAAACAGTTTGATCTGTTTTGTATGATAAAGGGATAATTTTATCTTTGAAGTCAATTTTCTCAAAACTTTGATTATGGTCAATTTGCTCACGATTTCTAAGAAATGACTGGATAGAATTTCATTAAATGTTTCCTGAAGATATAACATAGGTGTGTTACTTTATAGATTCACAAAATGAGATGCTATTATGTTCATCAAGTAAGAAATTTAGACATTATGACTATTTTTATATAAAACCATTTCAAAATTTTGAGGTTTTTTTTAATTGTTCATTTCTCAAGTCATTATATTTTTTCCAGTGTAGGTCATTTTAGACACTCTACTCAATAAAAATAATATGGGCTCACTGTGATAATTCAATTATGAGAAATCCTGCGCGCAAGGCGTGTAAGGAGAGTTCTGTAAAAAAAAATACATTAACTTTCAAATTAAATTAAAACTTTGACATAAATCTAGACTATTTTTCAGAACATCAAATGTTAGAATCAACTGTCTCTTTTACTGTGTGTTTAAAATTTCCTATCCAAAAGTTAATCAAATGTGGAATTTTTCATATCCATATTAGGGTCAATTTTACTTGTAATTTGTCAGTTTCAAAGGTCTCCAAACCCTTGAACAGTTTATTAATTAACAGTTATCAAATTATTTTGAAAGAAAGATACAGTACATAATAGTAATTAATACAATACATTCAATAGTTTGCTTTTGAGACATGTTACAGATATAACTATTCGGATGTGCCAATCCCAAAACTTTCTTCTATCTCACCCAGGTTTTGCATACACTAATAATTTTTTTAACCAAAAATAGAACCGACTTCAAAAACTACTACAAAATAAAAAATAATTTTTTTAGATAATAGTTAATAATAAATTAAATTAAGATCATTGTATTTACCATGCATATATTATTATATTTATATGTACATTAATTTGATTTTTTGGAGTCGGTGCCAGCCAAGCCAAATTAAAGCCATGTTACCATTTTTAACATTTCATCTGATGTTATAAATGTGTATTTTCAAATGAGATTAGCAACTATATATGTCGACAAACATTGCTTTGGAAATTAGTTAATCATTTAAATCATTGTATTTTCTACCATTTGAAGAGTTATATGTATTTTTTTTTATTGTCTGGTATTTATGTAGATATAATTTATACGCGTGTTACGATTTATATTGGATATTTTGTTTTGAATTGTGTACTTGGCTTGGCTGGTACCGACTCCAAAAAAGTAAATTAATGTACATAAATATAATAATATGCATGGTAAATACAATGCTCTTAATTTAATTTATTATTAACTATTATCTAAAAAAAATATTTTTTACTTTGTAGTAGTTTTTGAAGTCGGTTCTATTTTTGGTTAAAAAATTTATTTTTCGCTTTTTAGTAGTTTTTGAAGTCGGTTCTATTTTTGTTTAAAAAGCATATTTTTCGCTTTTTAGTAGTTTTTGAAGTCGGTTCAATTTTTCGTTAAAAAGTCTATTTTTCACATTTTAGTAGTTTTTGAAGTCGGTTCTTCTTTTGGTTAAGAAGTTTATGTATTTATTTATTACTTTAGTGATATCCATATTTACATTAAACCATATTGTTGCTAATATCTTTTTTATTTCACGCTAACCTTGGCAGTAGACTCGAGTATCGAAGATTAGAAAATTTGTCATTATTCTCATCTAATGTCTTTAAAGCCTTTAATGATATCTAATATTTACAACAGTAGACTCGAGTACGGAAGATTAGAAAATTTATTATTATTCTCATCTAATGTCTTTAAAGCTATTAATGATATCTATATTTACATTAAACCATATTGTTTCTAATATATTTTTTACTTCACGCTAATCTTGGCAGTAGACTCGATTACGGAAGATTAGAAAATTTATCATTATTCTCATCTAATGTCTTTAAAGCCTTTAATGATATCTATATTTATATTAAACCATATTGTTGCTAATATATTTTTTTATTTTACGCTAACCTTGGCAGTAGACTCGATTACGGAAGATTAGAAATTTTATTATTATTCTCACCTAATCGTCTTGGATAATGTGTCATAATCGGCCTGTATACTACAGTTTTGATAACTGCGTAATTCACTGATTTCGGTGCTTATGCTTAATGTGTATTGATTTTTACGATCCGTACAAGGTAAATACACTGCACTAACAATGTCGCCTATAATACTATTCGGAGTAACCCCTTTCTTTCTTTCTTTCTATATTGTCACTCTATAGTTAATACTATTTAGTAGAAATATTAAAAGACAATTTCAGAAGCATTTATATACAACTGTATTGTATAATATAATATAGATAATTGGGTATTTTAAAAGCAGTTTCCAACTAGTGTGCCACAGGTGATAAATCGCTAAATATTTCTGTAACTCGTACATTTGTATGGGAGTTGAAACAACAATGTATTTAATTAAGCGCCAATAAACGCTCGTCAAAATATGCCAAACCGCTGTGAAACTGCAACAATGGAACTTTTAAAAGATTCAAAAGTAGATTTGTTGATATTATAGTTTTTATCCATACGTTGCATTATATTTATCCAATTCACAATTTTATGTAATTTTGATTTTCAAATTTGGCAACACTCAAAAGTTTTAGTTTTTGTTTGGATCTTAAAAAGTTTGTTCTATGAAAATAAATCCTATAAGTTAAAGCTGATTTAAAAAGGTCAGTCTTTTTATTATTTGCAACTTGAAAGTCGTCTGCCCAACAACTGGTGGCCCAAACGTAATAACTCTTGATAATATCCGATTTGCTTAAAATTTTGCATATACGTTCATTGTGATAAGGGGCTCATTGCTTAAGTATAAAGAGGGGGGGGCAGTGGCTAATCCCCCCTTTAATTTGTTCATGCAGAATTATAATCCGATAAGTTAAAGCTGATTTAAATATGTCAATATTTTTATTTGCAAATTCACGTAATAGAATATTTTAGGGTATTAAATGAAAGTCGTCTGCCCAACAAATTAACTATTTTTAAAATGCTTATTTTTTTTCGTTTTTGTTGAATTTCTGAAAAAGTACTGAACCAATTTTCATAAAATTGAAATGGGACCAATTCGAGAGTATTCTCTTTCGAATAAAAAAAATTACATAAATAGGACGCATAGTTCCGGAGTAATCGATGAACATACATAAAAAAAAAAAATACATGCACGTCGAATTGATAACCTCCTCCTTTTTTGAGTCGGTTAATAAAAAAAGAATCAGCATCACTTTATATCAAGATCTAACTAAATCTAAGGTTTTATTAAATTCTGTGCATTAGTTCTTCAGATATGACTATCGCTAAAATCGTGTAAATCCTGCAAAATGCAGCATAGCAGCGCCACCTGTTGGGAGATTTTGACCAAAACCTAATCAACAACAACATATATCAACGTCTAAATGAATCTGAAGTTGGATGAAAATCCGTGCATTAGTTCTTGAGATATAGTTATCGTGTTAATAATGAAAGAAGTAGCATAGCAGCGCCACCTGTTGGTCTATTTACACCAAATGTTAAGCAGCATCTATATATGTCAAGGTCTAACAGAATCTGAAGTTGGATGAAATTCCGTTCATTCCTTCTTGAGATATAGCTATCATAAAAATCATGAAAAAAGTGGTATATCAGCGCCACCTGTTGCAATATCTACACCAAAACGTAATCAGCGTCTATTTATGTCCAGGTCTAACTCAATCTGAAGTTTGATGAGAATGAGTGCATTAGTTCCTGAGATAGAGCTATTGCGGTAATCGCAAAAAATGCAGCATATTAGTACCACCTGCTAGGCGATTTTCACCAAAAATTAATCAGCACCCATTTATATCAGGGACTAACTGAATATAAAGTTTTATTAAATTTTGTGCATTAGATCTTGAGATAGAGCGCCCCCAAAATTTTTGTCACATACAGACAGAGTTACAGACTCACAGACATACATTTTCTAAACACAATCCAATCGTGTACAAGACCTTCTAAAAGTCCAAATTTTCATAAATCCAATACTTTCTCCTTGTAAAGGTAGAAGAAAGTAAAAATTGAATTGGAAAGAGCCCACAAAATTTGTGTGACGTAAATGAATGAATGATGAGGTGTGACAAAGTGTAAGGTTAGGAATGAACCGAAATTCTATGCGATACTGTTTACAGTGTGACGCTCTAAATGGCGGTCATCCCATTCAGCATTTGTATTCCTATCTGCATCGCAAACTTTGCTGCATTGCTAAGCGAACTGAACATAGCAGAACAGATTTGACAAGAACAGAATTGAAGCGCAACCAATAGATGGTAAATGCAGATATTCTTGCATTTTTTGTTACATTTTTATGTGTATTTCTGTGAAAACTGAATCGTGATACAGCCTGTATATTTCGATTTGTTGAATTTTATTTCTTTTGCGACTTTTGGATCACTATATTTCGCATGTGAAATGAAACGTTAAAATATTTTGAATATAGTTAATCTTCTTAATGTCCGTCGCCATAACATAGAAATCAATAAGGTTATATAGATTTAAAATATTCTTCTCATTGCGCCATTTAAATGATCCACAAAACATTAAAGTTTTGAAAAACATAAAAATATATAACTTTAAAGATATTTTTTCCTTACTGAATAACATAAGTATTACATTCTCTATTTTTCAACTTCATGTTGCTTAAATATAAAGTTCTGGACTGAAATCCCTCTATACATCGAGCTTTAGTAGTATCCTCGTTTGAAGCTTCAATCGCAATAGATAAATAATTCATAGAATTGGTCATTTCTGAGGAAACGCTGGACACACAATCGGAAGTTCCCGAATATATAAATGTTATTTGTTCGTATAGCCAGATTCTAACCTACGTAAGAACCTTTGGCTTTTATGTTTTTAGAAGACATTATTTTTGTAAAGTTTTCGTTTTTTTCAAAATCCATACTCTTTTTCAAAGGATAAAATTATGGAACTTATTTTGAAGAAAAAATATTTTTTAAATCCTTGAGTTTATCTTACTTTATTTCTTTGTATGAGAAAGGAGATAATTATGATAAAGATTGCAAAGATTGATAACTAAAAAATCCTTAATATAAATGGTGAAAAGAATTTTTTGAAAATTTTCAAATCCTCCATTTTTTTGTAAACATATTAAAAGTTTAAATTATTTTGCAAGATAAATACAGTACATAAATGTTGACATTTGAAGATATGTTACAAATACCAAAATGGATTTAAATCTGTTTTTAGAGTATTCTGAAAAGGAAAAATAACTCCCACGCAACTTTCTGACACATTTACAGAAAAGTAATCTAATTAATTAAAGTTCATTTAGTAGTTTGAAATGGAATAATTTTTAATTTTAAGATAAATGAATTACATTTTCAGTCATAAGCAATTTTTTTTTTCGGAACGAGTTTATAGCGCTGTCGTGTTTGGAATTTCGGTTCAAAACCCCAATTTCCACAGTATTTTATGAAAATCTTTGGCTTTATTGAAAAATGAAAAAAAATTGATTTCACTGTTTCTGAATAAGAGCAATTTTATTTTACTTTACTACCCAAGAGGGACTGCTCAGACTAGAAACAAAGTCTGTAGAGCATAGATGTCCCTCCCGGTCTCAGATTCGATTTCAGGGTTTCTGAATAAGAGTAACTTTACTTTACTTTACTACCTGAGAGGGATTGCTCAGACTAGGGACCAAGCCTGTAGACCATAGATATCCCTCCCGGTCCCTGAATAAGAGCAACTGTCATACAGCATTCGCTCGGACTGCATGTCAGCCATCCAATCACTCAGTAAACCCTTCAATGTAGTAAAATTAATCGATACAATACAAAAAACAGTAAAAGACTCAAACAATAAATTCAAAATTAGCTGGGTCAAAGCACATGTGGGTATCCAAGGAAACGAGGATGCCGACGAATTAGCAAAAAAGGCTGCAGAAAACCAAAGTAAAGAAATTCCATACCATTTAGAAAGACCGATATCAAACTTAAAAAGAAAACTAAAAGAACTCACTATCAAACAATGGCAGTTCGAGTGGGATTATGGGGAAACGGGCAGGAAGACATATGAATACTTCCCAAAAGTAGATTCTCGCAGAATCATCAGCTGCAATCTACTAAGTCAAATTTACACGGGTCACGGAGCATTCCCGGACTACTTACACAGGTTTAAGCGCAAAGACGCACCAAACTGCTCATGCGGGGAGTTGGGAACCCCCAAACACTATCCAACAGACAGCCCACTAACCCAAACACTACATCTGATCCACATCACACCGAACAACGAAAAAATATGGCACAACCAGTTAGCGAACAACAAACAAGTACAAACAAAAGGAAGAGCAGTGATGAGATGGTTAGTAGAAAACATCGATCTCATATCACAATAAATACACCTTCCCAGCAGCGAGATTCCTCAAAAGCATATCCCACTCTCAAAAGCCATCCATTTGGTAAGTATATTTTCTAATATATCTTTAAAAATTAAAAATTAAAAAAAAAAAAAAAAAAAAAAAAAAAAGTAGCAATGGAACCTCTTTGCTACGCCAAAAAAAAATCGATTTTTTTCAGCACTAGTGAGAAGTGGAAGTCATCTGTGACGGACTGAATTTCACCAACTGATGAAGGCAAATAGCCAACAAAAAGTGAACAAAATAATTAAATGGTGAATGCACAAAGCACACCTGCCAAAGAAAGTTAATGGGGAAAAAAACAGTGTCAAATCAAGTGAATACAGCCTCATAGATACATGACGGACTAACGGCCACGGAACAAGCCCCACTCCATTAGTGCGACAAGTTTCTCAAACAACAAATCAACAAGTTGCACAAAATTCAAAAGCAGTGATAACAGCCATTAGGATTCAATGGACTGATCGCAAAAAGCGTATTCACGAAGGGAAAAAAAAATCAAAATCCCCAATGCTTGGGTGAGATAAAGTGACAAAGACAACAAAAATGAGTGTGCAACATCCAGAAATGTGACAACCACCAGTAACAGAAGTTACAATGTGACAACCACCAGTAACAAAAGTTACAATGTGACAACCACCAGTAACAAAAGTTAAATGTGACAACCACCAGTAACAAAAGTTACAATGTGACAACCACCAGTAACAAAAGTTACAATGTGACAACCACCAGTAATAAAAGTTACAATGTGACAACCACCAGTAACAAAAGTTACAATGTGACAACCACCAGTAACAAATGTTACAACGTGACAAAACCCACGATAGTGACATAATAACCAGTGAAACTCTCGAAAGAAGACCAAGATTCAAAATGGGAAAACCAGCTCTAGCACAAGCTAGAGGTAAAAATATATCAAGAAAGAGACAAAAAACCAATGAATGATAGACAAAAAACAACCCACAACAGGGGCGAGCCTATAAAAACGCCAAAAAGCCTTGACAGAGACAAATACAACAAGAAGGGAAATCAGCCCATAAAAGAGGCGATAAACACTACAGCGACAACCCACCATGAACGTGACAAGCCAACAGACATGGTAAATATGTAAATCTATGTACGCTAATGGCACCTGGTGCATGTAAAATCCGTCGTGGGTGCAAAGCCCTCCAAGTTACCTGTGAATAATACCTCTGGGGGTGCCTAGTCAGGTGAGGGTCTCGTCACCTGATCAAGGTTCTAAATTACGAGACCTATTAAATCTGTCAATTCAACAAAGTTAAACAGAAACCTTGAACCGGCAAACAAAGATAGCGGTAGCAAATCACAAGAGAGCAAGCACAGCAGCGATGTGAACAAATCAATAGTCAGGTGGATCACAGCCATGCTGTGATCAGGCGATTTCCGCCCCGCACCCAGGTACTAACCCGTTAAGCTAGGCATTCATGCCGGGCAGGTAGGGGCCTGGTTAGCGGTATAAAAAAAAAAAAAGAGCAACTGTCAATATCATACATTTACGAACAAAAATAAATTCAGAAATATGTCCGAAAGTAGGACACTTTGGATTTGATCACAGCTATAAGAGCACGTAGCCTAAAACAGGGACGACTAGTCAAATGGTTATAACTCTCACTGATAAGTGAGTATCGTAAGATACTCTGAGATATTATTATCATTCATGGTTGCCAATATGTAATTTTGAATTGTGCTATTGACAATTTTCACTGATATGCTGTTTTCCATAAAGTTTTCAACTTTTGGTTTCTTTTTCATTTCGATTTTCGTCGTGGACTGTATCAAGTCATCTTTGAACATTCGATTTTGTTAAGTACAGCAATGTTTCTTCTAGATTTAAGTTACATTTTGGCATATTGCTTGATAAAATATCTTACATCTGTACAAGGTCGCCATGTTTTTTAACATACGTCATTGCTGCTAAAACGAGGACATTTGTGGCAAAGAATATGAACACTACGGAATATGTTATTGTATGCTTTAATTTTCGGACAAATTGTTGGTATTATGCGTTTTATTATGTTTTGAATGATGTAAAAACGTTTTTTTGTCAATAATGCTTGATTGTAACAGTTAAAAGAGAATTCTGAAAAAAGGGAAAATAAGAAGTGAGGTAAAACTGTTATATTTTCTTTTCTTTTAAAGCAGAACTGGAAATTATAGAGCAGAAGAAAAATTTTAAAAGTGCATGATAAAAAACGGCATTATTCAACAAACTCAATAATCCTTATCCCACAATTCCTAACACTCCAAACCTGAAGTAAAGGAAAATTGACAAACCATCTCTTGAGAAATGTACAGTCGTGGAAAAAAAAACTGAACACCCCCCACTAACTCTGCAACAAATTATAGTAGAAGGAAGTGACTGGTACCAAACGATTGGAAATAAAGTCTACTTTTAAATGATGGATATAAAATTTGCTTAGGGGGCCATCTACATATAAAAACACACCCAAACTTTGTTTTTTTCAATAGCAAGGCTCAAATTTGACAACATATTTGAAATCTGCAGTTCAAACTATGCCTAGATACCAAATTTCATTAAATTCCTACGATTAGTTTCTGAGAAATTAATTACTTTATAATGAGCATATTTAAGGGGCTGTATCCAAATTGAAGTTCGGTTCTCGATTGTCGAAATGCTGCAGAATGTCACTTCTTTTAATGAATTATGTTTTACCGATATGACCATTTTACTCACTTAATAAGTTTCGGTTTTTGTTATATGCGGTAAAATAATGTTTACAACTGTTGAATTATCCGATTTTAACCCCTTGGGGACAAGTGACACGTATACGTGACGCATAAGATGCTCAGAATCCTCGATTTTTCCCACCAGTTATTTTTTATTGTAAGCTTTGCCTTACTATATCTTAGCATTTCCACGATTCTATCAGACGAAAATTTCTGTTTTAAAAAACCGGTGGTAAATTATTAAAAATTCTGTAATAGACGCACTTCACGAAGGGGTTAAAAAACCATAAGATTATTTGTAATTAAAATAGTTTTAGAATATGTAAATGTTATTGGAATTTTACAGGTGCTTTTATAATGCTGTTTCTCAGATTTTGCATCTATTTAACTCGCCTTTTTTTTAGTTTATTGTCAGAAACGTGAATAATAGTGACAAATACAAAATGTAGAATTAAAAAAAATATTATAAAGCAGCGTAAGGAATCAAAGTAAAAAAAAAAAAAAAAAAAAAAAAAAAAAAAAAAAAAAAAAAACCGCAGATAAATTGTTTTTTAGTCTGAAAATAAATCCAGACATTGCTTTTTTTTAGTAGCGAGGGGGGGGGCGGGGGTGTCGCAGGATTTATATTCCGATTTATTTGAAGACCTAAAACTAAATCTATGTTATAAAGACATATGAATAAATTTACATTCGTTATTCTCCATCGGAATAGGGTTAATAATTCTATGATTAAACCTATTCTGGTAGTTCATTTGAAATTTTACAATTAACTCATTAATGCCTCTTGGCAAGAAAACTTACCGTTTGCCATTTATTGATATTATTATTATTATTATTATTATTAGATTTTTTTGCACACTGCTAGCGATTTGGAAATAATCTTGCCTATCAGAAAACCATAAAAATAACTTGTATTTTTTTTTTAATTAGCCTGTTTAATGGAATAGATCTAAATACGAAAGTTATAGAAGAAAAAGTTTAATTATTTTAAGTTCGTTATTAATGGAATAAAAACTGGACATCCATACATATTTGTAAAGATTACAATTTTTGATTGATATACAAAAGTTAATAAAAGTTTAAATTAGCATTTTTAAGTAACAAATACTTTCGCGTTAATACTTTATCTAACAACCATTTAGTGTAATATTGCAAACAATTTAACAAGATTTGAGAAAATCTTGTTTTAATCCCAGCCTATGAGTATAATATTTTCTTAAACAGGGATGAGCGCGCTCCGACCCGAAAATCGATTCTTACCACTAAATTTTAATAGTATTCTCCAACGTAAAGAATTTCAGAAATTTTGTTCTTGAATAAGGTAACAAATACTATTAAAATTTAGTGGTATCAATCGGGATTTCGAGTCGGAGCGCTCCCATCCCTGTTCAAACTATGCTTTAATGCACACCATAGACGCCCCCTTAAAGCAGCATCTTGCCGTTTTTTAAGCGTAATTTTAAAACTACTAGGTAGAAAAATTTAAAAATTTTAATACACATAAAGCAGGACATAATAAATATAAATCCATCAAAAAAATTGTAGGTTGCAATTCATAATTTTTTCGAATATTAATTTCATAATTCATAATTCATATTATAAAATTATAAAAATTACAAATTTGACATATTTATGTTTGGGCTTTTTAGTATTATAACCAAAAAAAAAATTAACACATTAGAATTATAATCTCAGGAGATATTAATAAAAATATGAAAATGTAATTTAACATTAGAAGCTCTAAAATTTGAATGTTTATAACTCGAAAACTTATCATCCAAATGACTTAAAATTTTGTATCTAGGCATAGTTTGAACCGAAGATTTAAAATATCATGTCAAAAGTGGGTATTGCCATTGAAAAAAATAAATTTTAGGCTTGTTTTAATATGTAGATGGCCCCTTAGGCAAATTTTAGATATATAATTTAAAAGTAGATTTTATTTCCAATCGTTTGGTACCAGTCACTTCCTTCTACTACAATTTGTTGCAGAGTTAGTGGGGGGTGTGCAGTTTTTTTTTCCACGACTGTACATAAATTGAAAGAACAAAGAAGGATGGATTCAGTGTAGTAGTTGTAGAGATTGTGCACATGTGGCCTGCTAAAGTGATAAAGTGATTTCTTTCTATTTTCGCTGTTGCAAGCTAGTGTTTCTTGAAAACATTAATAAAAAGGATACTTTGGTTTCTATTCTTTTTCTGTATTCATAACTTCCTATTTTGTTGTCCAAATAAACCTGTGTAATGAAATTTCGCTTCAACTTTATGCTATTGCATATGAGTACCCATTTTAACTTGGAACATTTTCCATAAAAATGTAATGATTTTTTGTAACAAACAGCTTTGAGATCGGATAGTCTACGATTTACTCTAAAGGTAAAATTGAAAAATAACACTTTAAGGAGACAGCCTTTCTAGTGGTCGATTGCGCAATCCCATGATAACCCATTTAATTATGTGATGACTTATTAGGTGTGTTCCTAATTATATAACACCTATTGCCGTCATCTGGTCCGTCCGTCTGTCTGTCTGTCCGCATAGAACAACCGAATGGTTTGACATTTAAAATATATTATTTTTGCAGAGTTTTGTCGAGGCATTTCAAATTTTATGAAAATCGAATCAAAACATTAGGAGATATTAATAAAAATATTTATTAAGAAATTTCAATTAAAAAGATTGTTTCTTTCTTGTTATAGGAGCTTCGGAGGTTGAATGGTCAAGCGACCGAGATACATATTGTATGACAGAAATTAATATGCAGACGATAGAATTCATTTAACAGAATTAAAAATCATCAAGATCTGAATATACAGGGTGTCCCAGGATTATTGGGACAAACTTTAAGGGAAGGTAGGGGACATCACAAGGATTCATATTTGTACAGCAGCCCATGGTCGGAAACGGCTTCGTTCGTCGCTAGGTGGTGTTGTTTAGAATAGCATTGGAGCACCTCTAACATCTGCATATTATTGCATCTTTTTGTAAGAGGTGTTACCAAGCTTACTTGACACTATGCCACAACATGTCAGAAGCTAAATATGGTTTTAACATCATGGGGCACCTCCCTATTATGGCCGATGGATTGACCGTGGTGGACTGGTTCCCTGGTCACCACGCTCTCCTGATTTACGCAGCATAGATTTCTTTCTTTTGGGTGCAATGAAAAGTGCTGTGAAAGCAGCGCCTGTGGATTCCGATATGGATTTGGTTGCAAGACTCGCCTGTGTTGCTGCGGATATCCAACAAAAGCCAGCGAGTCAGCCAATCCATGGTCCGACGGTGTATTGCATACATCGCTAACAATGGTGAAAACTTTGAACATCTTTTGTAACGTTTTCACATATCATATACCACAGCACATGTAATAACTTTGACCAATAAATTATTTCAGATGATCTCAGTCTTGTGCGTTTCTTATCCCTGTCATACTACTTTCCCATGACGTTTCGGATCATGTTGAAACCACATATGGCGTTTGACATGTTGTGGCATTGTGCCAAGTAAGCTTGGTAGCACCTCTTACAAATAGATGCGATAATATGCAGATGTTAGAGGTTCTCCAATGCTCTTCTGAACAACACCACCTAAAGGCGAACGAAGCCGTTTCCGACCATGGGTTGCTATGCAAATCTGAATCCTTGTGATGTCCCCTACCTCCCCTTAAAGTTTGTCCCAATAATCCTGGGACACCCTGTATAACTAGCTATAGTACGAAAGCACCTCATTTGTTACATTTGACGTACAATTTCGAACTTGTTATCTAATGTAATTATCAACCAGAACGAAAAATCATGCGTCCAGCATAGATTATGAAACAATTTCCAACACAATCAGAATGCTGTAACCAAACTTCACTGTTTATTAAAGCAAAAGGGGATGTCGCACTTGAAAGCAATGAAAAATATGAATTCATCACATATATAAGTCAACACATAATTAAATTTCCCCATGGGTTATCATGGGATTTAGCAATCGAACAGAAGAAAGCCCGTATCAGTAAAACTTTTCCTTAAAGTGATATTTTTCATTGCAGAAATTGATATCAATAGTCGGAAAAATATCCGAATTTTTTTGTGCAGCACTATATAAGATATATAGATTTATACTAAATAGTATGCTAAAAGTTACACGCATAGCGCAGTTGAAAATTCCTATTCATCGATTTCCGTCAATAAGCGGAAATACAGTACTTTTGTGCAGCCCTGTATAGGATCTATAGAATTTAGACAAACCAAGTAATTTACAAAAAATAGTTAAATTTAAAAACGCGTACCAGAAATGAAAATGAACTTACAGCAGTTATTGTTCATAGACAAAACTGTAGCCAATTTCAATTGTGTGTCCCTGTAAATGAACGATACATTCTATGCAAACCTATTCTGCAGTTATATATGTAAATTTCAATTCATATATATAACTTTTTATTAAATATTTAATTAAATAACAATTTATATTTATAAATTCTTTTAAAATGTGTAATATCAATAAAATACACCACAAACGATTTTTCCTTATAGACCGTAATGTAATGGAATTAATTTGTCTATCCCCGTAAACGAACCGTAAATGCTACACACTTCAGTTTCAATACCAATCATGTCATAGTAAACCCTAATGGCATATATCAATTTCATGACAATATTTTCACGAGATAGAGCACAGACACACAAGACAGGCAGACAGACGGACAGACAGACAAACCGAAATCCTAAACATTTTTCAACTATATAGAAAATGGTTAAAAACAGTTTTAACCAACAGAAAGTAGACGTTCGTTGCCGAGTAGTGCGTTTGTAAAAATATTCTCCTTCAATTTTAAGTATTTTAAAAACCTGTAAAATAAAAAAAAAATCTACGCATGGAAAATTTTCATATTTTAACATCTTTTGAAAATTACTCAAAATTGAATAAGACATGTTTTAAAAATTCTCTACGGTAGCATCAGACGTCTAATTTCTGATGGCGAAAACCGTATATCCATAATTGTGTTACACTGTGAATAAAAAAGGAAAACTGCCCAGTTAAATTTAGGACTGCTCACACAAACTGTATATTATTCTCTTATTTCAAAAAATTTGAAATAAGCCCCACGAAAATTAAGAAACTCGACAATATATTGAGGGGGGATCATCCCCCCGTTCCCCTTTATAATTTACCAATGAACCCACAAAACTAATCAGGGAAGCGCCTAATTACAATGAACCTATATACAAAATTTGAAGAAAATCGGATAAATCTGCATGAAAAACCCATTTATCTAAATTAAGGGGGGAGGATTGGCCCCCGGTCAACCCATTATACTTAACCAATGAGCCACAAAACTAATCAGGAAAGCTCCTTATCACAATGAACCTATATGAAAAAGTTGAAGAAAATCGGATAAGTCTGCATGAAAAACCTATTTATCTAAATGAAGGGGGGGCGGCCCCCCTTCCCCCCCTTTATACTTAACCAAAGAACCTCCAAAACTAATCAGGAAAGCACCTTATCACAATGAACCTATAAACAAAATTTGAAGCAAAACGATCCAGAGTTATCGCGCTACGTACCTACATACATACATACGTACGTGCATACATACATACGTACGTACATACATACATACGTAACGTACACACAAAACATTAGCTCTCAGACTTTGATAGCCTATGAGCTAACAAAAGACAAATGTTTCTTAATCTAGGGAAATCTAATATAACGAGCAGTCAAAATATACAATAACATCTTAATTCCGAAAAACGTTCTTTATCTTTAGAAAGCAAAAGAAACATTTTGCTGTCTCTGGTTTTTGGAAAATCGGAATATCAGTTTTTAGGATGCTTTTATATCTTAAATGAACATAAAAATGAGTAGGATTTTCAGTTTCATTGAAAATGGATATACACCAATATTCCGGGTTGAGAAATTACAAAAACTACTCGGAAACGTTTCTGAAAATAAGGAAGGTTGTTTTTATACATTCTTCTTCAAATCTTGAAAATATTTTGCTTTCGAAAGACAAAGAGTGCTTTTCAGAATCATAGGTAACTCGGAAGAGGTTATTGTACATTTTCGTTCGTAGTTATATTGTACAGTGTGTCCTAAAAAGTTCCGTACAACTTCAAAATCTTATTCAAAAAGAATAGGCCTACAGGAAAATTAGTTACAACAATAGATAGAATAACTCAACATGTTTTTTTTTTTCTACAGTATGTTTCTGGTCATAGATAGCACTGCTCAACACGTAAACGATTATTAAAGAATTCAGTTATTCAAAACGGCGGATCCCGTGAAGAAAGCTCAATGTGTAGAGTGGTTTATGGAAACAAACCCAATACTCAAACGCAAAGAAATTATCGAATTAAAACAAACGATCCAAACAGCTGTGCCTACTGTTGATGTTAGCAGGCTAAAACGAATTGAAATATCGTATTGATATTCTTCGTGCTACGAAAGGATCTCATGTTGAAGTTTACTAAGGCAGTAGAAAAAACTTTTTGAGTTATTCTATCTATTGTTGTAACTAGTTTTGTTGTAGGCAATTTGTTTTAATTAAAATTTTCAAGTTATACGGATCTTTTTGGGACACTCTATATTTTAGTGGATTAAGAAACATTTGTCTTCCTTTACAGCGTAGGTAATGAGGTTTTCACATAGGTTTGCATGGAATTTGGCAATCGAAAAGAAAATGCTAAAGCGGCTAATGAAACTTTCCATTTATCCTTGAAATTGCCACGCATACAATGAAAAGACGAAGCCTCAAGCTGAAGTTCATACAAGTGTCTCGCACAGTTATCATGTGACCATGCTTAGCGTCCCGCTATTTTACATCTTTAAATAGTCTTTGCTTAAAAAAATAATGTATTTCATAATATGGCACTAAAATGAAACATTAAATATTAAAATTTTAAACACATTTTACCGCATTTAAATGAGTATTTTATTTAATAATAGATATAATCAAATTCTTATTAATATAAAAATTAACTCTTATTAAAATATTCCAATCATGACATTTTAAAATCAAAAAGTAGAAAAAAATTCTGGAATAGAATATTTAAGTAATTATTTTATTTTAATAATAAAAATAAATCTTTAATTGTTATTAACATCAAAATTTACTTTTATTAAAAATATCCTGTTTATCATGAAAAATATAACGTAACCGATAAAATATTTTTAAATAAAAAATCTGAAAATAAAACTGAAACGGACTTTTTCACCTATAAAACATTTATAAATAAAAGAGGTTTAAAAAAAAACTCAAGTAGAATATTTTAACCGATGGCAATAAAGATCTAGAAGAAAAGAACGTAGGATTCGAACTCCTGATATCTAGACTCAAATGCATCGCTCTATCCATAGCCATTGAGCAACAAAACCATGAACATAGATCTAAAGAAGGACTTCTAAATAAATAGCTTTTCCAAGAAGAAAATCATTGCTGGAAAAATGTCTCAAATAGGTGGCGCATGTGTAGGTCCGCTTCTCCATACGTCGGCTTCTTCAAACCGTCTGTCGCCTGATGGGTATCTGATATACAGTTTCCATTTCATGTTGTAGGCCTTATCAGGGATTATCTCCAGCTGCGCAGAACCGTGCGCGTAGCTGTGAAGCTGCCATTTCGTTCCAAAGTCGCGACACGATAGTAACACTTTTCGTTAGAAGTCCTTCTTTAAATCTATGTTCATGAACAAAACATTAAAATAAGTTGGCAAACCTGAGATCTGAAGACAGGAATCTAAGTAGGGTCACGTGGTGTCAGTCGCGGGACACTATTGAAGTACATGTTTTCGATTCCTCGCGTCTCGGTCGAGGCAGCTAAAAATTCTTGTCCTGTGCAAAAAAGAGAATACGGGCCAAAAGACATTTCTAATCCTTATGGCTATTCCAAGCTCTAATTATCAAATGCAGTAATAAAGGGAAAAAATCGAGAAAGCTTTCGTAATTTTCGAAAAATATTTCTGTAAATTTGAGTAATAACCGATGTATATTAACACAGTAAAAAAAGAAAAATGTTTCTTAATGTAGGAAAGTATAATATAATATACAATAACCTCTTCCGAGTTACCGAATTACGAAAACCACGATTCCGAAAAGCTTTTTTTAATCTTTAGAAACATCAGAAACTAATCATGAGACGAGTAGTATCTCGTAGTATAGTATCTCGAGTGACGCAGCAAGAAACCGAAAACCGAAAGCCCAAATCCGAAGATTTCGTCACTGTTACATATACAGCTAGAAGGACATCAAAGGAAAATCGAAACGCCGACAGTTAATATCTCAGCAAATATGAGGCATATCGTTCTGAATTTTCACATTAGTCTTATATCTCCGGTCTAACTCTATTCCGAAATTTATACATTTCTACATGCAGAAGATTTTAAGATCTGGAAGTCCATTTTTAACTAAATTGGTGTCTTTGTAAGGGTGTCATACTTGTTTTCTCCAAAACGGCTCGGACGATTTTTTTAAAATTAATATATTATATTAATCGGTTTTAGATGAAGCGAATAAGGTTTTGAGTTAACGTAGGAAAACCCTTGTTTTCTATATAATCCACTTTTAAAATCGGACTCTTTTCCTACGCGTTTTCTCATAGACTAACATTAGACTGTCTACTCCATTTTTATGCGATCGGCGTATGCCAAATAATCGCTTCATGAATGCAGTTAAATTTCTGCATGATGGAGATAAATTCATTCCTTTTTTTAAATGCGAAAATAGTTAATTATATACTTATAATATTTAATACACATGTATTATATTAAATTGTTGTTTATATATTTTTCTTTTCTTTATAATGAAGAATTTCAAAATCTTCATTAGATCGAAAAAATATTTAGATTCGTTGTTTAAAATATTGAAATATTGTATAATTAATTCTTAATAATAATTAACTCGTAATAATAATTTCTTTTCAAATGTAATTAAAATATTATATTATATTTTGTAATGTGTAAAATAATTTTCAGCCATACTAATTTAATTAATAGTTGTAATTAATAATTTACTTATGGAATAAAAAAATTATTTTATGATAAAAATTTAATATAGTTTTCTTTGGATTAGGCATATTAAGAAAAAAAATAATCAGGATTTATTTCGGGATAAACTTCTGTAAGTTTAAATTATATAAATTTATATAAAATGAAATAGAATGAAAATAATATTATTATTATTGTAAATAAAAATCCAAATTGTGATTTTTTTTCCAATTTTCACTTTTTAATCCATTTAATATTTTTCATTATGTTTCCATTATAAATAAAATAAGTATTTTTGAAATGCAATTAAAATAATATAAAGAATATATAGACACCTTATTTTCCTTATATTTTTTAATCACATTTAAAAAAATACTTTTTTTATTTATAATGGAAACGTAATGAAAAAAATTAAATGGGTTAACAGTGAAAGTTGAAAAAAAAATTATCACAATTTGAATTTTTCACAGTTAATGCATATATTTACAAAATATATTCATTAACTATGAAACACACAAATTGTGATAATTTTTTTTTAAAACTTTCACCTTTTAATGCATTTAATTTTTTTTTATTATGTCTCCATTATAAATAAAATAAGTGTTTTTTAAATGTAATTAAAAATATAAAGAATATATAAAAACATTTTCTGATATATTAATGCCGATAAAATTTCATTTTAATAAAATATTTTAATTTAACTTTGTAGATGAAAAACAATTGTAATTTAATAAAATAATGTAAAAATTTATTTAAAATGAAATATAATGCAAAATATTATTTTTATTATTCCAAATATATTCATTAACTATAAAAAATCCAAATTGTGATATGTTTTTTTTTCAACTTTCACTTTTTAATCTATTTAATATTTTTCATTTTGTTTCCATTATAAATACAATAAGAGTTTTTGAAATGTAATTAAAAAATACATAAGGAATATATATAGACTCCTAAGTTTTCTTAAGTTTTTAATTACATTAAAAAATATATACTTATTTTATTTATAATGGAAACGTAATGAAAAAAATGAAATGGATTAAAAGATGAAAGTTGAAAAATATATATCTATCGCAATTTGGATTTTTTATAGTTAATGAATATATTTACAAAATATATTCATTAACTATAAAAAATCCAAATTCTGATATATATTTTTTTCAACTTTCACCTTTTAATCCATTTATTTTTATTCATTATGTTTCCATTATAAATAAAATAAGTGTTTTTTAAATGTAATTAAAAATATAAAGAATATATAAAAACATTTTCTGATATATTAATACAGATAAAATTTAATTTTCATAACATCTTCAAAAGGCAGTTATAACATCCATGTCTCATACACATTAATGTTTTTTTTTGTGTTTGTATGTGCGCTTTTAAGTTAATTGAACACTCATAAAAACAGACACCCCCCCCCCCCAAAAAAAAAAAAAAAAAAAAAAAAAAAACTTAGTTAAATTTATTTTATGTTTATATTCTAGACTGTGGGCCTTAGGCACACCTGTTAAAAAATCTTTCCCCTCCCTAGATTTTATTTTACCGGTGTCCATATTTCTTAGTATTTGTCTCCAACAAAATTAACTCTCAATTCATTGTGTCTTGTTTCCTTTTCAGCTGTATATTTAAAATTATCATAATATTGTTATAAATTGCTGAGCATCAGTAACAGTACATTTATATTTTATATGCACTAAAAAGTAATAAACATGTTGATTAAAATAGCACATCTGGAAAGAATTCTAATAATTGTCTCACATCCAGTGCCATTAGTTTTTGGAGAGAATAAGTAATTGCATATCATTTTAAAAATGACTTAAATAAGGTGAATATATTGAAAAAACTCAATAGGTGGGGGGTGGGGGGTGTAAAAATAATATAATCAATCTTCAAATCAGAGAAAATTTTGATAAAATAACATATCAATAGCAATAATTTAAATATGTAAAATCGAAGCAATAATAACAATAATAGAATAGTCTTTTGAAATTACTTTTATTCTAAAATAAAGTAGGAAATTATAAAAGGATAGATAATTATGTAACTGCGCAAAAACGCAATTCTAAGATGTATCTTTAAATTATTGATAGGTTATAAAGTATTTGTCTCAAAAATAAAAATCCTAAATATTGTTGAAATATTTAAAAAACTTACCGTAATCGAGCTCTGACATTATATCTAGTAGTTTACTAATAAGAAATTATTTTACACAATATGAAAATTTTATTAAATAAATAAAAGCTTGTTTGCGATGAGACTTTAATTCTCAACATTAAATATGTTCTTTTCACCAGTTTAATACATCCTGAATAGAAAAATATGCTAAAAATATTAATAAACAGAAAACATTATTAACGTATTTAAAGGGAAAAACCCGTAATGTTGTTCTATTATTCTACGCTATCTGCCAGCATACGCCGGAGAAATTGGCACGTTTTTATGAATAGAAAGTCGGCGAATGGGCGGCTCGTTAGTATCACATGTTGGTCTAGATAATAACAAATAATATTAAAAACAGAATATATATACATAATTTTCCAGTAGATGGCGACAAAACAACAAACGTAATCGATGGTAGGAAGGAAGCGTAATCGATGAGCCCCAAATATCTGTTGTCTTGATCCACTCCTTGAAATTTGGGTACGGATAGTCCAAGGCAGGTCCTGATGCACATGAGGATCAGATTTTTAATTTCTTAAGTCATTGGCCCCCTGGAGCCCCTTTTAGATTTTTGCTCTAAATTGCTAATAACATGCCATATTTTTATCCAATCTTCTTCGTTTTTGGGGCCCCTTTCTCCATTTAGTTATTCCCTTATTTCTGCATTCTAGTTAAGGCCCTAGCGTCTCTTGAAGTTTTTGTTCCCCAAATTGTTAATAACTTGACTCCTTTTAGGCCGTTGGGTTTTTTTTTTGTTTTTTTTTTGGGGAACTTTTTTCCATTTAGTTATCCCACAATTTCTACATTCCAGTTAGGACTCTGACCTCCAGGGGACCGGTGCCGTGGCCCTTGAACTTTTTGTGCGCCATGCATTTTCATCCTCCTAATTGTGTCACTCTCTCACTGCATAACTTTAGAGTTGAGTCTTAGACTCCTCTCCCCGAGCCATCACCCTAATATTTTTATTGGGGCCCAAGGGGGTCTTTTTTTTGCATTTCTTTAAAATTTTATTCTAATGATTAATTTGTACCCTTTGCTTAATTTCGAATAATTGAAATTTTCATCAATAACCGCAAAAAAGTAATGATATCAGTACAAAAACCCTTAACGGGTTAAACATTGTGACGCAGCAGTTTCTTTTGTCTCTAAGAATTTTCAATATGGGTCTTAAAAGCAATGATATCAAATTTGAGAGACGCTGTGTTAATAATTTAAGTCATAGTATCCACTTGAATACATTTCCCTTTGTTTGGATACTATGACGCAAAGTAATCATTTACATACATTTTACTTATGATTTTGGATAGCATGGCACAAAAGATAATTCAATTTGTTGAAATAAATACATTTCAATGCAGAATATAGGCTCAGTGAAAGTAATATATTTAACAGTGTATTGAAAAATTATAAGTATTTTGTATGTGTAAATATACTTTAGAAGACAAACCAAAGATAATTTCTATTGAATTGATGTGAAGGTGTCACTCGAATTTTGATATCCTATTTTGAATTGAGGAGAGATGTGAATGAAGCGAATAAATGTTCTATATCTTTTGATGTCAGAAATAATAATTGCATCTGTGAATGGAAATAAAACAAAAAAGAAAAGGATGATTTTTTTCAAAAAGGGATTCACTCAAATTTGATATCATTGACCCATATTTAAAATGCTTAGAGAATCTATTTTCGAGATTTAAAGATAGTAATATTATTCGAGTATTATCATTCGAGTATATTCAAGATTTAAAGACAGTAATACGCTACCGCGCATGCGCGGTAGCGTATTACTGCTTATTTTACTGTTTATTACTGTTAATTTTATGGTATAATTCTGGCAGCTGGGATGCCAGTATTATATCGTAAAATCAACACTTTTTTTGCAGTGTACACAAGGTGTCCCAAAAACACTGACCTTTGCTTTTATTCCTTAAATATTGATCATAGACATATATTATAAATTACAAATTTACATAAAAAAGGGTACAGAATTTTATGAATAGATTCAAATTTTCAGGGGATTCAATCTAAAGAAATACAAAATTTAAATTTTTATAAGTCTCCCGGTACAAAAAATTTCCCAGTGATTACAATGCTCCATTCCCTAATAAGGTCATGTACAAAATTTCAGCATTTTATTATAAAAAGTCGCATAGATATGAAATTACATAAATGATTACTTAAACCACTTTTCGATGCCTCGATAGGAGATCGGAAATGGGAACAATCATGTCGGATGATCGCGTGTCAGGGGTTGTGCAAAAATTACAAAAGAAAACAATGATTGCACAAATAAATAATAATTCTGATGATGTAGTTATGATTAACCGCCCATCGACTTTGTTTAAACATATGTCTTATATTATATTATCTTATATATTATAATATAATACATTATAATATATTATCTTAACCAAACAAAATATTAAATATTATAGCTGTATTTTGCAAATGACATTGGAATATTGTTTTTTCAGCGTTTCTAACTTTCTGAGAGGAACTTTCCTACGAGTTATTGGAGTAGCTATTTTTTACGTAAATTAAATTTGAATTTTAGTGGTTATGATTCAGTTTATTGTTTGACAATTTTTTGTCGTTTAAAAAACTCTTATACACGTGATAATCATATAGTATTAGTTCGAAATTGATTTCAAAGGTAAAAAGGTAGTTTTGGTGCTATAGATGTAGAGCGAGTAAACAGTAACGAAAACTTTATTTCAGAAAGGCGTTTTCAAAATGGATGGACACTCTAGCTCTGCCAATTTTTTATTAATCGACTTGATCATTATAAAATATAGGCGACATAATTTTTTAGTAAAATATGCAGGATTTTTTCAAAATATTGATACCCCGCTTTTATGTGTAGCATTTAAGTAATGATATTTTTGGTTTAAAATTTACATTTTATTTTCTATTTATGCCATTTTAATAAAAAAGCATATTTTTTTTTAAACAGCTACGTATATCACTAGCTTTTGGAGTAAAAAAACTTACTTTTTCTCTCATTGTTCTAGGCTCAGTCTACAATGAATTATCGTGTCTACCGCCAGACACCCTTTTTCCAAAGCGCTTCCTGTCATCAACTGTGTATCCGCTATTTTAAGTAGATTTCGTAAGAAATACTACCTATTACATTCTCCCCTAAGTTGGAATTTTTGAAAAATTTTTGATATCTACGTCGATTATGACTCCCAAAACCCAAAATCACCCCCAGTTCAAAATTTATATATAAATGTCTTATAATATACTTTATGTCACTTTTTTATGGACACGATAACTTTAATAATTCGGCACAAATCTCTTCCAAACTAATACATAAAATCAAGGGGCATACAATCTCAGTCAAGTTCGTTCATGAGCAAAATCGAACTAAGGGGTAGGGGGGAAATGGGGGGCTTTTTGTGAAAACAGAAAAAAACCCATAATTTCTTAATTATGATACGTATCGAATCCGTTCAAAGTTATTATTACTTCTAGGAAAAGGGCCGAAAATTTATGTAGGACAGATATTTGATATCATTAAAAATGGCCCCAAGGGGGGTAAAAAGGGGGTTTTAGAAGAAAAAATGCATAACCTTGTCCATTCACAAGATATCAAATCCGCTTAAATTTATTATAAATCCTCTTAAAATTATCTAAAACTTTTACATTGACAAGTTTTTTATAAGACGAACCCTTATAGCAAAAAAAAATAAAAAAAATTAAAAAAAATTAAAAAAAAATTTAAAAAAAATCCCTGCTGGCTCCGCCTGCAAAGAAGTTAGGTTTTGAAGTGGGGGGGTTCCAACTGCCGCATCAAGGCAAAAGGTCATTTCTTCCGCAATTCCCAACAAAAAAGCGCCCTACGGTCTGCGTCTTCGAAATCTACCTGTGCCGGCATTTTTTATATAAAGGTGGATGAAATGAAAACGGAACAGCGGTTATGATTTGGTTTATTTTGTATGAGAGTGGTACAGGGTAGAGTGGGTATGTAAGGAAAGCAACTCCTACCGAGAAAATGTAGTCACGCTGAAGCACTTGATATACTCTGGCGATCGGCCAACAGTTTCGTCCGTCAGCCATTCCTTTGTTTTTATACATCGGCGTCTGCGGAATGTTCGCGAGTAAAAAAGAGCAAACGAGTGACGTATAGACCAGATCTTTCTCCATGTGACTTTCCCATCTTTGGTCTGCTGAAAAAGGGCATTGAAGGGTTGCCGTTGTCACTCGGACATCGAAGTCATGGACAATGTCCGAAACTAGTTCTGATTTCAGCCAAAGGACTTGTATATTCACCATTTGGTGAAACAGTGGCACAATTGCTTGTGTTGCTTTGGAGATTGTGTTTCAAATAATCCATGTCATTTCATTCTGTGGCTGCTGTTCCGTTTTAATTTGATCCACCTTAATATATATGGTGTAACACAAAATACAGTTTTCTACTTTAATACATGTATATTAATTTAGTGTAAATGGAATTTTACAAACATTTCGCCAAATATTCTCGAACACGCCTTAAATTTCAGCTCATCGAAGTGTTCTAATGAAGTGTGAGGAAATAACACCAATTAGGCGAGGTAAGTACATGGATATTTCTTTAATTCAAATTTCATTACGAACTAAAGACTATTACATGTTTTGAATCAAGCTAACGGAATGCGCACTCATGTCATTATTGTGAAAACATCTTCACGTAAAGAGAGTAAAACAAATGAATATCAGATAGATCAATATTTCTTACTAGGAATATGGCAAAACAAGTCATTTTCAATCATTCAAAAAACGAGAAACTTCACAATGTTGTAATGAAACATCGCTTTAATGTTCTGGACCCATTTTTTTCAACTTTTTTAAGTATGAGCAGGAGATTCATATCATAATTTATAATAAACGTCATTTAAAGTAAAAAAATAGCATAATTATATAACAATAGACTATGAAGGTATGGTCCGATTTTTATTCGATTTTTTGTTGGAAAAGTCTCGGTCTGCAGATGATCCAGTTTCAATATCATTTGGATCTAAAAATGATATAACATTTTTATCTATCTGTTTGTTTCATTTCACTTTTATTTTACAGGCTTCTCCGTAAAAATTAGACAGTACTGTGAGATAGACATAGTACTGTAACAGAATTCTTTTATGTGTCAGTAGGGGAAGATTGGGGGTTCGAACCCATGAGGTGCAAGGTGAAGGTGGAAGGTGGAGAGCATCTCTCTAAGAGTATGATGATTAAATAGTGTTTTGAAATGTAGGATGGGGCGAAGGGGTGTGTTATAGGAGTGGGGATTTAGGGGCGAAGTATATTATAGGAGGAGGGTGTCATAGGAAGTGGGATTAATTTATAATTTTCCATCTGTCTTATAGTATGTGTGCAAATTAGGTATCGGTTATGGTAGAGTACGAACACTACCCATCTACTCCAATTTTTTATGGGAGAGAAAGTTCAATGCGGTGTCGCCCTCTTTCGTTAAGTATGATATTTGCAGAATTCGAGAATTACTGTTTCTTCAAACTTTTTAAGCTGTACTTGAACCCGTGACAAAATTGTGTTGATTTTCAGGAAGTTTAAATGAACACACCATTTGGGCATGCTTCTTCGACGAGATTTAAGATATTTAAGAAAAGGTGTCACGGACAGACGGACAGACAAACTGAAGTCATAAATACTTTTCAACTATGTTGGAAAGTGTTTAGAAAGGCATCATGACACATCACAGTTGTTGCATTTCATTTTAAGTCGAATGAGATTCCTTATGAATCGACATTAGGAAAATGTAGAACTAATGGGTTTTTAACACAAACTTACACAGTGTGTTTCAGTGCCATGTTACTACATTTTCAGAGATAAACGTTAGAACAAACAATTTTTTTATAGGACCAGGATCGAAATGTGCGCATTCAGTCAAAATTACAGGGTGCTTTATTTTAGTGTAAGTCCGGATTATTAGTCAAAATATTGCCGCCTTAACATATTTTGTGCAAAATCCAACGACATCACGAAAGGTGCTAGAAGTACACGTAGTTCGGCCTATGCACCGTATGTCATGTCAACTACATTCAGAAAAACGCATTGTCTAATTTAGCGCTGATTAGATGCGGATGATGATCACTCCCACCATCTTAAATGAGACACTAACACGAGATGTGGTGAAAGTAGCCGCTAAATTAGACGATCGAATTTTCGAAATGTAGTTGACATTCAATGAAGTGCATATCTCAACGTACAGTGTACTTCTAGCATTTTTGTTGATGGTATTCCCTTTTGCACGCAGCAACTATTGTTCATTCTGTTGTAATTATAGTTCAGATATCTTTATAATCACCGCATATTCCGGCGTATAACATGCGCTTTTGATGCTGGTCAAAATAAAGTCTTTCCCGAAGTCTTTCCCTGATTAGTATAAATATTTATTGTGCGAAAATCAGTATAATTAGACACATGGTTGCTTAAATACATTATAAATACTGTTATAAAGTTTTGAATAAGCTACATACTTCATGGAACTTTAGCGTGTGCCCCCTTGGTAGCTCCCTGGCCTTTAAGCTCTCCTGACATTACTCCCCTTGATTTCTTCTTCTGGGGCTATAACATGGGCAGAGTCTTTGAGGTTGAAGAACTGAAAGCTAGGATAAACAAGAACAAAAAATCATGCGTCAAGCATAGATTATGTAACACTTTCCAACCCTTCCAAAATAATTTTACAAATCATTACCGTTTAATAAGCTGAAAGATAACATGTAAACAATTTGGAAAACGCATAACATATTTAAAAACGTAATTTCAGGAATTTCCAACATATACAATATTCGGAAAAATATCCGAATACTTTTATTCAGCCCTGTATAGGATCTATAGATTTGTATATATACTACATAGGATGCTAAATTTTAGCTTAGTTAGGAAACGCGTAGCACAGTTTAAAATTCTCCTTCTGGATTTTCTGTCAATAAACGGAAATGTGTTCGCGAAGTTTTGTGCTGCCCTGTATAGGATCTACAGAATTTATACACACCAAGTAATAGACAAAAAGTGAGTTAAATTTAAAATCGCGTTCAGCAACTTAAAACGCACTTCCAGGAATTATTAACAGACAGTAGAGAATTCTTTTGTGTGTCCCTGTAAATGAACGATGTCTGCTATACACACAATATTCTGTAGTAAGCCTTTTGTAATGCACCTTAGTGATACATATAAATTTCAATGCGTTTAAAATATTGAAACATTATTTAATTAAACCGCAAACGATTTTTCTCCATAGACGTAATGTAACGGAATTCTTTTGACTGTCCCTGTAAAGTAACTATGAGTGCTATGCACACCCTATTCCATAATAAGCTTCTTGTAATGCACCATTGTGATATATATATATATTTCAATGCGTTTAAAATAGTGAAACATTTAATTAAGCCGCAATCGATTTTTCTCTATAGACGTAATGTAACGGAATTCTTTGACTGTCCCTGTAAAGTAACTATAAGTGCTATGCACACCTTATTCCATATTAAGCTTCTTGTAATGCACCTTAGTTATATATATATATCAATTACAATTCGTTAGAAATTGTGTAACATCATTAAAATAAACGGCAAATGATTTTTCCCCATAGACCGTAATGTAACGGAATTCTTTTGAATGCCCCTGTGTTCAGTTGAAATAGGGAACATGATGTAGATAACGACAATAACATATAACAATTGCAGGGCAATCCTATCCTATTTACGGGAGTTAGAGCACGGCCAGACAAACCGAAGTCATAAACACTTTTCAACTAGGCTGGAAAGTGTTAAAAATTCTGTGTCTACTGTTAACAGAAGACATGTTAGGCATGTAGAGGACATGTCAACAGAAGACAAGACACTTGGCGAGAACTAGAATACCGTGTTGACTTTCTCCGAACTACCAAGGGGGAAGACGTTGAAATTTCATGAAATATGTGGTCTTATTAAAAAAATTATAAGAGTATTTACAATGTATTCAGACAACCCTCTGCCTAATTATAATAGTTATCGCACAATATATACTTAGAATCAGGGCAAGAGTTTGTGTTCACCCTATCTTAACAATGTGGCCCAACATTGTTTTCCTGTCTGAGAAGCTGAATTTCTTGCTTCAATTTTACCATGTTCGTTGGACACGTCAATAAATTCTCAAAACTAATTTGGTCCCCGCCTTAACTGAGTTAAATAGCGTAAGCATGAAGAATTGGGAGAAGTTGTTTATACCGAATTGCGGATTTCTCATTTTCCTCTTAATTCATGAAAAATATTATAAATTTTGTATTTGCACTTAATATTTAAATATTTCACCAGAAATGTTATAGAATGAGCTCATTTAGCAACCGTAGTACTAGTACAAGAAGAAACTAAATTTGTCGGATAAGAGAGTATGTTTATTAGAGTACCCTATTTATACATGAGGATAACTCCCATCGGACACTATTCGCCAAAAAGCTTCGTCTCGCAAACTTCTATAGCTTTCTGTGACACAAACTAAGCAGATGATATCTGAACACACATTTAATAAACTATCAAACACATTTTGAAGAGAAAATTCATCTAGACGGCATTCGTGATCATGTGGGGAAACAAAATATGGGTACCGATTGACTGGCCCTGCTTTCTTCGTCATTTTGAACACTTTCCAACCTAGCTGAAAAGTGTTTAGGACTTTGGTTTGTCTGCCGTCTGCGCGGGCTCTCTAACTCCCGTAAATAGACTCGGAAATTTTTGTATGTTATTGCCGTGTACTACAGCATATTCTCGATTGCAAATGAAGTGTGTAGCACTTATAGTTTTTTACAGGGACAATCAAAAGTATTCTGTTACATTACAGTCAATGGGAAATAATCGTTTCAAGTGAATTTTGATGATGCTAGATCATTTGAAACATGATTAAATTGATATACAATTATCAAGCAAATTAAAACATGCTTTTTCTAGAATAGGGGGTTCAACCCTATTATTATTCATTTACAGGTCAAACAAGAGAATTTTGTTACACGTTGTTCTACGGGAAAAAATTGTTTGCAGTGTAATTTAATGATGTTTCGCTTTTTCAAACATAATGAAAATTATATGCATTACTGAGGTGCACTATATATATTTCTCTCTTAAAAGTATGGTGCGCATTGCGTTTATCGTTCATTTACAGGGACACACAAAAGATATCGGTTACAGTATACGTGCGATAATTATTATCTATGTGTGAAGTTTTAAAGTTTGGTTTGTGTTTTTAAGTTTAAGTAATATTTTTCATATTATGTTGGTGTGTATAAATTTGGTTGATCCTATAGGGGAAAGTCGGGAACCCGCGGACGGCGAGTAATCGCGGACATTTCAATTTCTAAGAAATTCAAAGTGTTGCGTAAATAAAGAGTTATTGTAAATGAACGCCCTCTACAATCGTAACAATTACAGTTTAATGGGCGCCGAGTAAGTTAGTCGGGAGTGAGTGTTTTGTTTTCGAAAATAAATTTTCGTTGCTCTTGTCAAACTTTATTGCAGGTTATTAAGAAAGATTAATTAGATTAATTAGATCAAATTTGAGATGATCTTTATTAGACATTAAGATTGTGTTTATATAGGTGAATCGGATTTTTATTATAATTGCGATGTTTGTAAGGCCAAAAAACGGTTGGGTCACCATCGATTAATATGTCCGGGGTTACCTGCCGTTTCTTGCGACGCCAAAAAAATAAGGCCACACTATTTTCAGTATATTTCGTTAAATAATTCGATATTATTAGCAATGTTTAATTAAAATCATTAAAAAGGTCGTAATTTTATTTTAAGTATAAAATAAATGCAGAAATTTCATTCATTTGTTTGTATTTGCAATTTTTCCTAGTGTCCGGGGCTACCCGATCCTCCCCTACAAGGCTACACAAGGGAATTCGTATGTTTTAAAATCATTTCACTATTTCAAACATAATGAAAATTATATGCATTACTGAGGTTATACAGGGTGATTCATAAAAGATGGGCAGAACTTTAAGGGGTTATAGTACACTTAAAGACAAATAATATTAAATAGGAGACTAAGGGTCCCAGACGTATTCCCAAGGAGATAGGGGGCATTAAAGTTTAGGGTCCGAAATTTCAAATGATTATAAAACATGGAAAAATTGGTCGATTCGTTTGCGGTTTTTGCAAAAAATTTTCTTTATGCCAGTATTTTCTTGAAATAAAATTTTAAAGTTCAATTTCAAAAAATGCCGATAGGGGGCGCTTTAGACTTTGGAGTAACAAACAACTATTTTTTAACGTTATTTTTTGTATTTCTTTAAATGATTTCGAAAGCTTAGACTTAAACTTAAATTTTGATCTAAAAATCTGAGTCCTAACGAGTAGTTAAGTAGCGTAAACTGAAATTTGAAATTTGAAACCCTTCTCCCCCCAGAACAAAAATCAGTTATTCCCGATCTTTGTGTCGTAGATTAGGCTCTAACTACTGCCGCGTTTTGCTAAAATTATTCTTTATGTCAGTATTTTCTTGAAAATAAATTTTAAAGAAAATTTTCAAAAAATTCCGATAGAGGGCGCTTTAGACTTTGGAGTAACGAACAACTATTTTATACCGTTATTTTTTGTGTCTCATTAAATGCTTTCTAAAGCTTAGACTTAAATTTTCAGCCCAAAATCTGAATCGTTAGACGTGGTTAAGTTTCTGGGGAGAGGGGTTTGAAATTTCTACTCCTGAGCACAGTTCAGTTTACCATGTCCACACATTGTGTGCTGTGATACGAGGTAAAAAGACACAAATTAGGATTATGTTACCAAAGCATATTTATTAACATGTAATCACAATAAATGTTCAAAATTGTGACCACCAGAGGTTATGCACGCAGAACAACGGCGACGAATGGAACGGCGAACATTCGCCAAAACATCAGGCTTTTCGAGCACTTCCCCTACAGCGGCGGAAAGTCTGGCGACCAGTTCCTCGGGGGATTCAATGGGTGTCTCATACATAAGAGCCTTCAATCGTCCCCAAAAAAAGAAATCGAGGGGTGAAAGATCTGGCGAGCGAGCAGGCCAAGCAACAGGACCACCTCGACCAATCCATCTGTTCGGAAATGTGATGTCCAGATAGTTGCGGACGTCTCGTACGTAATGGGCTGGCGCTCCATCGTGCTGGAACCACATGACCCGCCGGATGCGTGGAGGAACAACGTTTAACAGGTCTGGCAGCACATGTTGCAGAAATGTGAGGTATGTTTTACCGTTGAGGCGTTCAGGAAGAAGGTACGGTCCGATTAGGTGGTCTCCGAGGATTCCTGCCCAAACATTGATGGAAAAGCGTCTCTGATGAGCATGTGGATACGTAGCATGTGGATTGACATCCGCCCATACAAGTGCATTGTGTGTGTTAAATGTACCTTCACGTGTGAAGGTACATTCATCGGTGAAAAGCACAGTTCGTCCAAAATGTGGATTTAGCGCGTTCTGCTGCAGAAACCAGCGGGCGAATTCAATACGATTTGGATAATCCCCTGGAGACAGTTTCTGGACTCGTTGCACATGAAACGGGAGCAAATGTTCATCCTTCAGTACCCTCCAAGTCGTGGACTGTGAGGTATCCACCTGGCTAGCCACTGTTCGTGTACTTGTACTTGGCTGCGCCGCTACTACATCCAGAATGGCTTCTGCAACAACTACTGATTCGTCCTTTTTTGCACGACCTGCATTCGACCGGGAAGCGAGAAATGATCCCGTCTCACACAACTGTCTGTGCAAGCGCTCGAAAGTTTTGCGGTTAGGCAACCGCCTGTTAGGAAATCGCTCTCCGTACATTCGTTGTGCCTCTGCACCATTTCCATCTGCCGCTCCGTAAATTAAATGCATCTCAGCCTTTTCCTTATTCGTGAAGGGCACCATCTTCCGATTCATTACTACAGCGACTTACACTTGACTCACCGTTCAGTGGTTTTTATGCCTGAATCGTGTCGAAATTTTGCATACGTGTTCTTCTTCTTCCCCATTTGACATTTGCATACTTTCTGTTTCCTTCTTCACCCGGTGACTAGCGTCAGGAATGGAGCTTTAACGTTTGCATGAGCGACGTTTCCAACTGTGCCAGTGCCTTTATGAGTGAATTCCGACTATGCAGTCCTTGACGAAAGTTGTATTTTTGCCTCGTATCACAGCACAGAATCGTTGGGCATGGTTAAGTAGTGCAAACTGAACTATGTTCAGAAGTTGAAATTTGAACCCCCTCCCCTCGCTACTGAACCACGCTCAGCGATTCAGATTTTGAGCTGAAAATTTAAGTTTAAGTCTAAGCTTTAGAAAGCATTTAATGAGACACAAAAAATAACGGTATAAAATAGCTGTTCGTTACTCCAAAGTCTAAAGCGCCCTCTATCGGAATTTTTTGAAAATTTTCTTTAAAATTTATTTTCAAGAAAATACTGACATAAAGAATAATTTTAGCAAAACGCGGCAGTAGTTAGAGCCTAATCTACGACACAAAGATCGGGAATAACTGATTTTTGTTCTGGGGGGAGAAGGGTTTCAAATTTCAAATTTCAGTTTACGCTACTTAACTACTCGTTAGGACTCAGATTTTTAGATCAAAATTTAAGTTTAAGTCTAAGCTTTCGAAATCATTTAAAGAAATACAAAAAATAACGTTAAAAAATAGTTGTTTGTTACTCCAAAGTCTAAAGCGCCCCCTATCGGCATTTTTTGAAATTGAACTTTAAAATTTTATTTCAAGAAAATACTGGCATAAAGAAATTTTTTTGCAAAAACCGCAAACGAATCGACCAATTTTTCCATGTTTTATAATCATTTGAAATTTCGGACCCTAAACTTTAATGCCCCCTATCTCCTTGGGAATACGTCTGGGACCCTTAGTCTCCTATTTAATATTATTTGTCTTTAAGTGTACTATAACCCCTTAAAGTTCTGCCCATCTTTTATGAATCACCCTGTATACATTACTGAGTGTAGTTTGCATTGTGTTTATTTACAGGGACACACAAAAGATATTGGTTACAGTACATGTGCGATATTTACAGTCTGCGTGATAAGTGCGTTTTCAACTTTGGTTTGCGTTTTTAAGTTTAACTGATTTTTTTTTTCATAGTACGTGTGTGTTTATAAACTCGGTTGTTCATATACAGCACTACACAAGGGAATCTGTAAGTATTACAGACTGTGGGAGTGAATTGCTTAAGGATAGTTTTTAATTGTGTTACGCATTTTCCTGCTGAACTCTATTTAGTAGACTAATAGAAGTTTGTGGAACATAAATAAATTCATATGCAAAGAACAACATACATTGTCGTTTACGATTGGTGATTTCTGGAAGTGAGTTTTAAGTTACTTTATGCGTTTTGCATCTGAATTCAATTTGAGCTTAATATTTGATGTTTTAGAAATGTGTTTAGATAATATACAGTACAAATAATAAACGGATGTACAAATAATTTCGAGATTTAAATGGATTTTTGAAATTTGCTAAATGTGAATTCGCTAAATGAACTAAATTGTATCATGCTATGTTTTATAGATGCAAATCTACAGATCCTATACAGGGCTGCAGAAAATAATTCGACTACTTTTTTTTACAATGCAAGATAATTTTTAAAAATTATTTTTTAATGTGTTACATGTTTTCTAAACTGTTTACTTTCAAAAATTTCTTTTATTTTATTTAACCGCCAAGTTTCGTTACGGTTTTCTGGATGTGTTGGAAAGTGTTTCATAATGTATGCTTGATGCATGTTCTTGTTTTAAACTAAAGAAGGTATTTGCTTTCGAATTTCTTAATATTTGAAATGACACGACGGGTCATTGAAATACTCTGGGTGGAGTGTCAGTGGACACGCGTAAAAGACCCTCCATTGTAAAGTGTCTTATGTTGGTAAAAGAAATGAAAGCAATTTATTCTCTTCTTCAGTTATTATTACTGCTTTTTGACATGGTTTCTCTTTTGAAGAAACTGATTGAATAGTTTTCCTTTTGCAATGTTTGAATTCTAAGAATAACCGTAATACATTCCTCTTCCTTGACGCTGATTTAAATGAACAGTTCATTTGATTTTGAAATGCAATTTCTAAACATGATCTTTCTACCTGTATATTGTTGTATGGAATCCTTCGTGAACATTTTCAAGTCATCTAAATCATGATGGACATTAGCAGCATGTGTGAATGAACATCATAGGACTAGAATTTAAAACGAATGGAACTCGAGAGATAAATTTTTGGAATGTTGGAGCAGTTACGCATTTGCTACCTAAGAATAAATGCACGTAATTCAAAGCCCTTAAATAGAAAATTATAGTTCAACGAAAGGAATGGAAAATTTTCGAAAGGGAAAACTTTTATTGTACCAGTTAAGATAAAAAGATTATTTCCATGCCAATGCTTTGAAATCAGTTACAAATTTTATTTCAAGATATGAAATAATTTTTAAATTTCTGCGTTTTAAGTGTTAACGCCCATTTTTGGGGAATAACTTTTTTGATAAATGCAAAGTGTTTATAAGCATTTACACTAAATTATTATACATACAGGATGTTTGAAAAAGAATCATCCTATTTGAAATACATATATTATGAAAAAGAATGAAGAGAGATACTTAAGAATAATTTCATATTGCATGACTAGTCATAAAGTTTTTTTTACAAACCAAATTAAATATGCTCAATATGGCCACTTTCGTATGCACGGCATAGATCTATACGGTATTCAAATTCGTCCCAAACTTTTATCTGCATCCACTGATTCTACGGCTGCTGTTATGCTCATTTTCACTTTGGCTAATGTAGCTGGGTGAGGCTAGTTGAGCTAAAGCCGAAAGGTAAGCCTCCCCGCCCGGTTTGACTTTGACTTTTTAAAAATTTCTATAATGTAGCTGTAAAGGGAGGCACATCACCCACAAGAAGAAATCGCACACTGAGAAGTCTGGCGATCTTAGAGGCCAATGATGTTTAACTCAATCATCAGGTCACATTCGGCCGATTCATTGTTGCGATTTTTAAAAAATTCTAGAACTTTCTACCAATACATTATTCGATCAAATAGGATTAAAAGCTTAGTTTATGCTATTATTAGCTATGATTTTTTAAATCGGATGATTCTTTTTGAAACACCCTGTATATTAAAGTTGATAGAAACTAGTATTTTGTTTTACTTGATATATTAAAAAATAGTGGCTGCACAACTGATGGCTGGGAGCGCTTCAGAAAAAGAAGGTCAGGCGGTAGACACAATAACTCATTGTAGACTTAACCTAGAACAATGAGACAAAAAATAGTCCAAAAGGTTGCGATATACGCAGCCTTTTAAGAAATATGCATTTTTAGTGAAACAACATCGATTTTAAGTAAAATGTAAATTTTCAACCAAATATTTCGTTACTTAAAGTGACAAAGAAAAGCGAGGTATCAATATTTTGGAAAAAAAATATTTTCTATGTATTTCACTAGAAAAATATGTGACTATTCATTTTTGAAATAGATCAAGTTGATTAATTGAAAATTGGCTCATCTGGAATGTATATCGATTTTGAAAATGCTATTCTGGAAAAATGTGCTTAAAGTTTTTGTTACTCTTTACTTACTTTACTCACCTCAAAACCTCCAAAATTGCCCTTTAAATTTCGATATAAGTTTGAAACTAATACTATTGTGTGTCTGACATCACACGAGATTAAAATTCTATTCAGAAATACAAAAATATCCCGATAAAGCAGCTATTGCAAATTTCCAACATCAAATAAAGAAATAACATCATTGTTGCATGTTCTGAAATCTGATTGGTTTATAGCGTATGACGTGCATAGGCAGTGCATTGTTTTGCTTTAATGAGCAAAATCATTCCATCAATGGGTTTTATTTTAACTCATACATTTAAATTTCTTCATACAACTTTATGTAGGATCATCTTCAGTTTTATAATGATAATCAATCTCTCAATTATATATTCATTTACTAATTTAAATAATAAAACATCACCAAATCATTTTTTAAACGCGATTAAAATAGTGTGCATTTATCTTAAATGAATGCGAAGTTAAGCTAGAACTTAAGAAATCCTACATTTTCTCAGTAATTCTAATTCTATATATTTAAATAAAAAGTAATCCGGTCAGTAACAAAAATAATCTGATCTCTGAGGGACTTCGATTGTCTCAGTTGTGTAATCAAATGCACGTGTTTGTTTGTACAAGCTTAAGGAATTTAATTTGAAATAATTTTCTCATTTAACTATTCAAAAGATTATTATATTTACAACTAACGATTCTTTGTAAACATGAAAGAGACTTAGTGTCATTAATTATTTATTCTGCGAGAGGAAAAAATATGAATTAAAAAATAGAACACATTTAAGGCATTTTATTTTATCGCTATTTTCTACCAAAGTCAATTGGCATCTTGTAAGATTTTGATTTAAAATTAATTTATTTGTAATTGTTAAATTAAAACATTTTCTGTCGGTGTTAAATGACACTTTTTAAGATTTTCATTTATGGTTATGTAATTAGTAATTTTAAATTAAAACAATCATAAATTCTTTTTAATATATTGAATACTTGATTTGTGAGTGTTTTAATTTAAAATTACTAATTAAATAATCATAAATCAATATCTTAAAAAGTGTCATTTAACACAGGTAGAAATTGTGTTAAATGCACTAAAATATCTTAAAATGCAATGTGATAATTTAACTAAAATTGTAACATTTCATTTCAAAATGAGTTGCTCACACGTACACTGCGACGACTTTGCTTAAAAAAAACATGAGTCAATTCTAATTAAAAATAACTATGTTATTTTTTAAGGAAAAGGAAAAAATGACGATTTTCGAATAAAATTTCAAAATTAAGATTATTACATTTTTAACCTCTAAACATGTAAATTAATATGTTTCGGGAGGATATTGACTTGTAATTATTCATAAAGTACCGTAATCCGTGTTTTAATTTATACGTTATTTTATATTCGATCACTGAATACGAGGCTGAGCGCACAAAAGTGGCGGCTTCATTTCAGCGGTTATACGGTCCCTCGAATTTGAACACCAATAATTTCTAAAAGTTTTCTTCGCTTTATTTTTCTGAGATCCAATGAGTCAAAGAAAACTTTTAGAAATTTCTGGTGTTCAAATTCAGGGGACTGTACAAACGCTTAAAAAGATCCACCTACGACAGCCGCCATTTATGTGTCAGCGGTCCGGCCTAGCATTCAGGGGGGGTGGTGATTAGATTCCAAACCGGTTTGAGGATTTAACTTTTTACATAATACTTACTAAATTTGCATTGGCAGGTTTCTGTCATCTGCATTTTGTGAGTTTGACTCATTTATTGCGTTATTTTGGTCACAATTTATATATACATATATTTTTAAAGAATTAAAAAATATACATAATCGAACAGGTTTTTTTTTACTTTATCATGTAAACCTTATGTAGATGCCAGTGTCTTTAACAGTTCATCCCAAGCATATCCAGAAAATAACTCACTTTTTGGTACATTATGTTAGAAATCCAAGAGAAGAAAACGTTTAAACAATATTGTTTGTCTCAAAGATGTGATGCGTCATCCCATTAAAATCCCAAACACCAAAATGAGATATTTTCGGATTTTATTTTCCATCTTATCCCTATCCTTAAATATAATTAAGGTATCTTGAAATGCAGTCTGGTAATTTAGCGTAAAATGCAGTATTTATTTTCAAAATGCTCTCATTTGGACTGTGACTCTTTGCATTAAAACATCAGTCAATTTTAATTAAAAACAACAATATTTTTTATTTCAGTCTATTGGATCATGGAACCCACCGAATACTAGGCCTGAGCGCTGACACAAAAATTGCGGCAGTCGTAGGCGGAATTTTTTCACCGTGTGTACGGTCCCTTGAAATTCAATACCAATAAATTCTAAACGTTTTTTCCGCCTTATTTTATTTATTTATTTATTTATTTATTTATTTTTTTTAAGGTTCAATTAGTCAAAGGAAACTTTTAGAAAATACTGGGGTGTAAAATGAGGGCTTCGTACAAAGGTTTTACAAAATCTGCCTACGAGAGCCGCCATTTTTGTGTGAGCGCTCAGCCTAGTATTCAGGGGGTGGTGACTTTACAACTAATTTCAAAACTTTTGCAATGTCAAATACAATTCTTAGTTAATATGAACAAAGCCAATAGCAATAATATACAGTCCAAAAAAAAACAAAAAAAAAACACCTTACTATTCTATTCTGGGTACCGTTTATGCTTGAAGGAAAAGGTAACCAATCAATAACGAATATTGTGTACTATGAACTGTCATGGAAAAAAGTAAGTTTTGGGAACAGTCTAGATGTTAAAATTTAAATAAATTTTTAATTTTTCAGTGGAAACACCCAATTGTCAAAAAATATTCTTATTATCAGTTAAAATTTATGCATGCATTGAAATTTTAAGTCATCCGGACTAAAACTTTTGAAATTACAACTATTCAAAGTTTCGACCCTCTAATGTTAAATTAGTTGTAATTTTTTTAAAAAATATTTCTTAAATTATAATTTTGGATTTAAATTTTTTGTATGAATATCTATATTATAAAGGACGAAAGGATCCGTGTGTAACGCTGACGTCATTTTGCGAATGGCAACACTTGACGATGAAATTTCGTTTTCGCGATTTTCGCTATTGGAATTGTTTTAATTTCAAAACATCGCATATTTTAAATTTTTACACCGTTATACAAGGAAAAAATCTACTTTCAAATTCAATTGTTTAAAAACTGTATCGAAATTTACACATTTATTATAGCATTTAAATTAAATTTCAAGTTTTTTTTTTTTTTTTTTTTTTTTTTTTTTTTTTTTTTTTTTGTTAATCTATCTCTGTCGTTTTCAGACGATTACAAAATATTAATCTGATTGCACTTTCAATAATATGAAAAGTTCAACATTTGTTTCCAGCTAATATTCTGTAACGAAATTAAAATTTCATTAAGCAATAAATAAAATAGTATAAATAAAACACAAATTTACCAGACAGGTAATAGAAATAAATGCTTAAAACCACTGAAATTATCAGAATAATAATTAAAAAAACTGCTGTAGATAACGAATCGTATAAAATAGAAAACGAAAAATTTGCAAACCTTAAACTAATGCTGGTTAACTAAAAACAAAAGGAAATATATCTTTCTCGTTATATCTCAAAAAAATTAAATAAATAAATAAACGTTCCAATTAAACAATATTCAAATGTAAGGAACAAATTATTCGCATCTCTTCCGATTGGCGCCATATCAGCAGGTCGTCACAAGAGCAGTTATACAAAGGCTTTAGTCGTCGCCGTCAATGTCTAACATTAATCTGTAAATATCACAAATTTTCATTTAAAATAGCATTCTATTCTAATACTAGAAAAGAAAAACATGATGTCTGTTTCCTTCATTCTAATCTCAAATAGCATTAAAATAACTTGAAATGGAATAAGTAATTTTTGAAAAAAAAAAAGAAAAAAGAAAACACAGCAACATTGATATACATATGTTTTGCAGGAAAGAGTTTAAAGGAATTTTGGACACTTTAATAATGGGCCTAAATGGCAATGTTTCATACATTCAGGTGAATATTGCACCAATGCATTCCATATTTAAATTACCATTCAAGAAGGCAAATTTGAGTATCACTCATTTAGAAAAGGTTATTAATATGTTTTCTCCTAGATCTGAGAGACCTGGTGTACATGACTTGCAGAGTCAAATGAAAATAATATTTGATTTATGTTCAAACCATAATGTTAACTCACTTAAAGAAATTTTCATTCATGCTAAGAAATTCAAAGACTATTTGAGTCAAGCCTTCAAACTATGTATTTCAATATTCAAAAGAGCTTATGGTGTTACATCTAATGAAAGAACCTTTAGTGAAATCAAAATTATAAAAAATGTATTGCGAACTACTGTGAGAGATGACAGACTTGACAGCCTAATGTTTTTAAAATGTGAAAGGGAATAGCGGATTTTATCAAACTGGACGATGTTAGTGGGATTCTTTGAATACTAGAAGAATTAATGTCAAGTGAAAAAAATACAAAATATAAGTTCACTAGCATTATTTTTTCTATGTTACATTTTGCTCTACCTTATTTCGTGCATTTCTATAGTTTTCTGTAAATATAGGCAACGTTTCTACTTTAAAATCTTACATTTACTGTATTGATTGAGATTGTTTCCTTAACTATTCATTTTGCAAATAGGTATTTTATTTATTTTTATCCTTATTTTCATGCTGAATGATTCCAAGATAGGAAAATAGAAATGGATCTAGTTTTAATTTTAATTATTTAAATGAAGGAAGTGTATATAAACTTTTATTACACAAACCAATAATTGAATGCCTAAGGGGGGCCACTCGGCCCAGCAAAGCCAGGACGTAGAGCGTTAGCACCTCCCCCGGGATGTTACCCGGCACGCGGGGATTCGTTTTGGGTGATTCCAGCCACCGGCGGAAGGGAAGGCACGACGCCGAGACCGCCAGCGCACGCGCAAACGGCCCAAACAACAACAAAAAAGAAAAAAAAGAAAACGCAAACTAGGCCAAAGGCCGGCACTGCCAGGACAAGCCTAAGCGCGACAAGGGGCAGGCAAGAAAGCTAAAAACAAAAAAAGAAAGAAAAAGAAACTGAAAAAAGCCTGAACCGCTGGAGCCTGCACTCCCTCGCGACAGACAGCTGCAGGTGCAATGATGAAGAACTTGTAGGTGAACAGTCCTTAACGCTCTTGCGTCATGACACACAGTTCGCGGCCAAGGCGGTCCTTGGATAATAATGATGCGCCGGAATCTGAGAAGCTCAGTTCCCACGCGACAGATGGCGCCACAAGTTGTTGCGTTGGAGAGATGAGGCCGCTTCTAAAGACTGCGAAGGGAGCACAGCAAGGTGCTCAAACACTGACAAGGTACAGCCAAAATAAGGAAAAGTCAGGAGAAGGAGGGTAGGAAGATCAATTACAGTACTGATTGGTGGTGAAGAATTTAAAATGTTTAGTTAAAAATTGATAAAAGCTAGAGTTGGTTACTTAATTTGTTAAGTTCGATAAATCCATTAAGAAATTAAAAATATTTTTTAATTTTTTTAATAAGATTGGTCTTGTTAGAATATTGGTTAGCCAAGAGGGTGGGGGAATTTCGGGAGATCTGAGATGCCAGGCAACGGTCAGTGGGCAGTCAAAATAGTAATGAGAAGGCAAGCCCCGCTGGCCACATGGACACACATTGGAGGCTGCACGTTTATAATATTTGAGGTAAGTAGGGAATGGACCATGTCCTGTGAGGAACGCTGAGGTGTGGGGGGCGAGGTTAAGCAGGTTTAGGGAGACAAAAGGGAGCAATTTGTGGGTATGTCGACCTTTATCCGAGTAATCCCAGTGGTCCTGCCACTGAGGAATGATTTTAGACTTTAAAAACCCTCTAATGTAGGATGGGGGAACAGGGAGGGAAAGATCAATATTTGTGCTTCCCGTAGCTTCTTTTGCCAATTTATCAGCTAATTCATTGCCAGCAATGCCAATGTGTGCCTTCACATGGCCCAGGGCTACTCGCCGTGCAAGGTCTTTTAAAAATAGTTTTATTTGGAGTACAATGGGATGTTTTGTGCGGTGAGTAAAGATTGCTTGTAGGCTGGAGAGGCTGTCTGAATATAGCCTGTAAAATTGTACTGTTGGGTTAGAGACAATCCATTCCAATGCCCGCAGAATCGCGAACAGCTCAGCCTGGAAGACAGTGTTGTTATCACCGATTCTGCAGGCCCACTTATGGGTCACGACCTCGCCTTTCATGGCACAGAATGCTGCTGCCACGCCAGTCTCCGTGCGTGACCCGTCAGTGAAAATGGTCGGACAGCGGGGAGAGTAGCTGTGTTCAAAACCGTGCCTGGTTGTGTTTATCTGTAAGTGAGATGTCTCTTCTGCGGGATGTATTCTCCAACTGGGAACCTTCCTCTGTAGTTGTATTTGTGGAAAAAGTGCTGCACACGTTGGTTCATGTTCTAGGTGTGTGATCCTGTTTTTCTGGTATTCATATTGGAGTGTTATTGTTATGGGAGGAATACCTGTTATTACTGTGAGTGCGTCCGTTGAGATTGTCCTGTATCCTCGAGCAATTTGCAGCAAAAAGAGCCGTTGCATCGAGGTCAATTTGTCCTTCACGGCTTGCGTGAGGTTACCTCCCCAGACGCCCACACAGTAGAAAATTATCCGCTCCACTATTGTGTGGTACCAGATTTTTAACATTGTTGGCTTAATTCCCCAGGATTTTGACGTTAGTTTACGTGCGTTTAAGTGTAATTTTCCTACTTTAATCCTGAGGGTGTTGATATGTTCCGTCCAGCTTTGGTGTTCATCTATGGTGAGGCCAAGAAGTTTGAGGTGTGAGACATGCTCGACACTAACCCCGTTCACTCTTATGATTGGTTTACGTTCAAGTTTGCGTGGTTTGGAAAATGTGACTGCTTGTGATTTTTGGCTTGATAGCTGGAGGTTGAGGTTTGTTAGCAGTTGGCAGAATACGGGGAGGGCTTGAGCCGCCATTGCCTCCAAGTCCATGCGCCGCCTGCCCGAGAAAATAAAGCTGAAGTCATCAGCGAATGCAAAGAGAATGAAGCCTCTAGATTCTAGCTCTTTTAGAATTATGTTAGCTATGAGTAACCAAAGTATTGGGCCAAGGCAGGAGCCTTGGGGAGAGCCCTTTTCGAGCTGATGTACCGAAGTGCCTGAACCCCAATTGATCATTATGCTACGAAGGCTTAAGTAGGATGCGATGGTTCCAGCTATATTAGCCGGGCAGCGAATTTCAATTAGTTGCTGGATAATGTCCCTCCATTCTACATTATCGAAAGCACCTTTAATATCTAGTGAAACATGTGAGGTGTAGTCTCCTTTGCTGATGGTTTCATTGCAAGTGGTAAGGATGTCATAAAGGGCCTTGTCACATGACCGACCCTCTCTGAACCCATATTGCCTATGATGCAAGATGCCATTCGTCTCCATGAAGTGCACTAGTCGTGTGACTAGTAGTTTTTCTAGCAGCTTCCCCAGAGTTGGTAGGAGACAAATAGGTCTATAGGAAGTGGGTTCTGAGGCATTCTTTCCTTTTTTCAGGAAGTAGACGGCCTCACCTTGCTTCAGTGTTTGAGGGAAGTAATTGTGATTGAGACACAGATTGGCCCATCTGGTGAACAACTTTGGGATGATTTTGAAAGTTAATTTTAAAATTTTGAAGTCCACGCAGTCTGGGCCAGGGGCTTTTTTATCATTAAATGTATGTAGAGCAGATGCTACTTCAGCTTTAGAAAAGGGTTTATCATTAGGTGTCGAAAAATTGAGGTCTGAATTGTCCCTGTTGGGATACGAGGATGGTCCGAAAAGTGCTGCAGTTAGGTGCTCCATATTCGCTTGCCTGGATGAAATGGAGGGTGGAAGCTCAAGTTTAATTTCGTCTGGTGTGAAGAAATTTCCTGTAAAAAATTTTTGTGCCGTGCCAAAAGCTTTTGATTGATTGCTGCAGAAATTCCGCCAGGCTTTGACTCTGGCATCCTGAACACTTTTCTTGAATTTTGATGAGAGTATTTTGTACTGAGCGCCAAGGTTTTCAAAATAAGGTGTGTTTCCGTGTGTTTCTCGTAGATGTTTAATCTTTCTCCTTAGCGCTGTGAGTTTGTTTCGTTGTGTCTTAAGTTCGGTGGTCCAGAACGAGAAGACTGGAGTCCTCCGAGTATTTTTTAGTCTAAAGGATGCTCGTGCCGCCTCTTGCATGGAAGCAATAAGTTTTTTTGTGAAGGAGTTAATGTCGGTGATGTTTGTTGCATCCCTTAGGTGTTGTGCAAGGAGTGGTCTGTGTGTTTTAATGATTTGTGTAAACTTTTTAAAATTTCCTCGGGTTGTGTTGAAACGTCGTTTAGTTGTAGTCAGTGGTGTAATGTCAAAGCCGAAACGTATGTATTTATGGTCCGAGGCATTGTGGATGTCCATTACTCGCCAGTCCCTGATTTTTTGTGCCGCCTTCGGATTCGCCAGTGTATGATCTGGGAATCCTTTGTGTGTTATAATACCTGTGTTGTTCATTCTGACAAATGTGTGTGTTCTGTTATCAATGTTAACAATGGTTAAATTATGGACTGCGAGATGCTCGATGAGACTGTCTCCGCGGATGGTTTCCTGTGGGCAACCCCAAACAGTGGAGTTTGCGTTGAAGTCACCTCCGCAAATGAAGTACTGCTTATGAGTTATTAAGTGTTACCACTCCATAAGGGTTTCATCAAAATTGAAACGCGGTGCTGCGTAGGTAGAGCCTATAATTAGTTTTCCTTCCTTCGCCATTATAGTGATGAAAACACAGTTGTCTCCTGTGAATAGGTGTGAGTATGCCAGATCCGTATTCTGGACGACCAGATGAGCGCTGTTATTTTTGGACGCGAACTTCGCCCAATTTTTCGGAAAAATTGACAGCAGCGCTCCATCATTGCCACAGTAGGCATCCTGCAGCAATGCAATGTCTATATTTTCTGATATCATGTAATTTTTTAGGCTGACATTAGCTGCCTTGCAGTGATTTAAATTAACCTGAATGATTTTGATGTGGCCAAATGGTGGGGGGTCCGAAGGTGCTAGAAGAGACATATTGGTTTTCTGAAAAGGTACTTAAATAAAAGGTACTTAAAAAAGGGGTTCTTGGTTAAGTTAGTAACAAAAATTATGTTAGATTCAATAGAAGGGCCTACCTTGCCAGTCATGGTGATGCTCGTTGTGGCCTCCTTGATAGAGTGGGTGGTATTCATTTCTATATGAGCGATTACCATACCATTCATCGTGATGATAGGGGCTATTTGCTGGTGTTGCCTCTTGTATGGTTGGGTGCTGTGTGTTGAATTGTTGATGTCTGTTTGGTTCTTCTGGTGTTAGGTGAACTTGCGAACTGTTACCAATTTGGAAAAGCAGGTTAAGTCTTTCCCGTTCTGAACTATATTTTGAGCGGTAGGCACTGCAACCAGAATCTGATGCTTTGTGGCTTGTTGGAAAATGTGTGTTGTGTTGTGTGTTATGTTTGGTGCAGTTGATGCATCGTGGAGCTGCTGCACATGATTCTTCATGGTGTGCTTCGCCACAGCATGCACACACAGACGTGGCCGCCTTGCAGTTCCGTTCGTGGTGGGTAAGGCCTTGACAGCGGCGACAGCGCAGGATGGTAGTATGTGGTCGGAGGCGACAGGTCTTTAGGCCGATGACGATGCCTCCATCACTTATGAGCTCTATGCCAAGTGACTTAGGCAGCAGAAGAATCAAATCTTTTGTCGCCTCGTTGTGTCTATTAGGTAACTCCTTGAGGACGATGATGTCTTCTTCAGTTATATGGTATGTTTTGCCAAGAATATTAGTGAGGGCCTCCTTCGTCAGCGCCTCTGGGACACCCAGGAGAATCATTTTATGCTTTGGAACTGCCTTCTGCAGAAAATTAAGTTTTTTGTTGAGAACTTGATTGTGCTGCAGCTCTGCTTGTAGGCGCTTTAGGTCCTCTTCTGTTTTGCAGGTAACTTCTACGTGATTTCTCCTGAGGGCCACCTTATCCACGTGTATTGGCGTTGCAATTGCCTCTTTAGATAGCATTATTTCGATTTCTTTTCCCGGTGTTATTGATGTACCTTTAATGATGAGGGTTTTGCGGTTAAAGCTTTCCAGAACAAACTTTTTGGCTGGTTGTGCGGCTGTTTGACTGTATGTTTGTGGGACTTGAGGTGTTGCTGTTTCTGTTGGTGAAATGGTGGTGCTTTCTATTGCCGCTGCTTGGTCTGCTTGATTTTGTTTTAGTGTTGATCTGACTGCTTCTATAAGTGTGACGGTGTCTGGGATCCTTTCAATTATATTCTCATTCGTTTGGCGTGCGTGATCTAGGCTTTCTTGGAGGTGCTGGCAGCTTGTCTGGAGGCTTGCTTCATTTATTTCTAGTTGGCGTATCCTGGACTGCAGTGCCTCTTCTGTATTTTGAAGGAACTCAAATACATATCTCAGATTTTTTAGTGTTTTTTCTGTGGGGAGTTTTTTTGTAGCAATGCTGTTTTCAGCTCTTGTTACGTAGCTCTTTCCCATCGTAATAAGTTCTGCCATCGTATATGTTTCTGTTTCTGCATCAGTGTTTTCATGTATTGTGGATGCTGCTGAGCTGTGGCTGACGCTTCTAGACAGCTTTGCTCTGGTATTTCTAGTTGATGACCTGCTCTTTCGAGCTGCTGACTGAGAGCTAGAGTTTTTGTCAGAAGGAAATCTTCCGTTGCCTGGCGACATGTTAGCAAGGGAAGGAACAGGATGAGAAGCTTCTACTACGAAACGATAAACAAAAGAAAATTATACTAAGTCAAAAACTAGGTCATTGGGCACTCACGCCACTTGACTGAATAAACCCATGAATGGCTCTACAGGTCTCGCAGCATGTTTCAAAATGGAAAAGTGTAGGAACAAAAGCTTGCCGTTTGTCAAAAACTCGTGACTGCGCTGAAAATTAGACTGGAATTATTAGGTTCGACTTTAGGGTAAAGAATAATGATTGACCAGTATCAAAAAGCTTAGACTTAAGGAATTGTTGGGTGAGAAAGGGAAGAGAAAATGAAACGATTGGGGCTCGCTAAGGTGATGAAAGACAAATTGCTATTCCTTGCTATGTAACTTATTAATAGTACATGTTTAAATATGGGTAGAGCAGAACTTGTTGCGATAGATGAGGAGGATTGTTGTTGATGATGATTGCTATTGGAGGGAGAGACGGGAGACTCAGGCGCCAGCCAAGGCCAGCCGCAGCGCGCCACCCCGACCGACGAGTGGTAAAGGGGAAATGCTGTGCAAAAAGCAAGAGAGAAAAGTCTTGTGGCATTTTGCGAACACAGGGGAGTCTGAGAAAGTCTAAGAACGTACTTTGATGCAAGAGTAAATTAAAAAGTAAATAAAAACATTATTATTCTACTCAGGAGTGTAAGAAAAATGAAGAAAAATAAATAAAAATAAAACGAAAAAAAAAGACTTTAATACAACAAAGGAAAAAAAAAACACACTAAAGCTTATAAATATGTGGGCAAAAAAAAAAAAAAACTGTAAATGGGAAATAATTGTAAAAATAAGTTTGGTTACAGTTAGATGTTAGAATTGGTTATATGGTCCGAAAATGTTAAAGTCCGCAGATAGGTATTCTAATTTGAAGGAGATAGTGAAAGAGGGAAATGGAATCTGATGAAAAACGCCCCCCCCCCCCCCAAAAAAAAAAATAAAATAAAAAGAGAATTTCAGGATTGTGTAAAAAATGATAAAATTTATTAGAAGCGCTAGAGAACATAAATTCACTTTAGTTTATAAGAGAGGACAAAAAAACGGTATATAACAGTATGAAAAAGGAATAAATTGCGAGACCTAGCCATATTTTCGTGAGAAAAAAGAGTGTAAACAAATGATGAAAAATGCATATATTTAGGAAAACTAGACAAAGAAACTTAATAAAAAGTGGGGGTATGAAGAGCAAAATGTGTTAATTTACGAAAAGAATTTTTATAGTTATTGAATGTGAGGAAGATTAGTTATGTATAAAAAAGTGTGTTTTGCGACAAACACACACTCACAAAAGGAAAAAAAAAAGAAAAAAGAAAAAAGAAATGAATCCGCTAAAACTAAAATTGCTGCAGGTGTGTTGAATTTTGTGGGGGGGGGGGGGCTAAAAACTTGGGGGTTACTAAAGCTAAATATGATGAAATATGTATGAATTATTTACAAGTTAGAAGCAACTAGTGAAGAGAAATGGGGTTCAGCCTTACCCCAGCACCTTGGTCCGGCGCCGGCAAATGATCCCAGTGGTCCGGTGGAAGGCAATACGCCGTACTCGGGAGAAGAAAAAAGAAAGTATGAAAGAAATATTTATTGGAGTGTGAATAATATGTGTTGGGAAGTAAATTGACAAATTTTGATGAGTTTTACTGAGTATTTTTTGTAAGGTGAAAAAAACAACAAACTTAACACTAAGTGCAACTAAAAAGCCCCCAAAAATGCTGAAAATAAACTGTTATATAATGTGAGAATTTGCACGTAGAGATAGATGGGAAATTATTGAAAAAATAACAGTTTGGTAACAGTTAGGTGTTTGAATTGGTTACATGGTCCAAAAATGTGAAAGTCCGCAGCTAGGTATTCTAATTTGAAGAAGAAAGTGAAATAGCGGCCGGGACTGATGAAAAACGGGCCCAAAAAAAACTAAGGAAATTTCAGGATTGTGTGAAAAATGAAAAAAATATTAAACGCACTAGAAAACATAGATGCTCTTAAGTTTATATAAGAGGGCAATAAAACAGTATGTTACAGCATGAAAAAAAAAAAAAAAAAATAGCGATATTGACGTGAGAATAAAGAAAATAAACAAATGGTGAAAAAAACATATTTTTAGGAAAGCTTGACAAAGAAAATAGTAGAAAGTAGGGGGAGGGGGGGGGTAGAGAGAAACAATCTTTAATTAAGAGAACAGTTTTTGTAAATATTGTATGCGTAGAAGTACAGTTATGTGGAAATGAGTGTCAAACACAAAAAAACGCTAAAAAAATTAAAAAGTGGCGGATGTGATGCTTTGTGGTGGGGAGGAGAGTAATATGTTTGGAGGCTTCGAAAATCAATTTTAGTGAAAATGTATGAATATATTAAAAGTTAGAAGCGTTTAAGAGTGATAAGTTGGAAAACCGCCTTGCACCGGCACCTTATGAGTCCGACGGTGGCAGCGGCAAATGGCAAATGAAAAAAAAAAAAAAAAAATCCTGTAAGAATTTAAGCAGCACAAAGTAAATGGCCAACAACAAGAACACCCCCCCCCCCAAAAAAAAAAAAAAAAAATAAAAAATAAATAAATAAATAAATAAAATGTGAATATATGAAAAAAAAGTTGACAGCTGTGAATGTTGGCCAATAAATACCAACATCACTGAACATCACCTTTTGACATTAAGTGAAAGAAAATTTCTGCCATTGCTGAAAATTAACATTTGATATTGAGCGAAATAATTACTAACAATCCTGAAAAACATCCTGAGTTTAAAATACAATAATATACAAAAAATGCGTTAAAATATAGTATAATGTACTGGAGAAAGTTTATAATGTTAATAGAAAATAGTAAGTAGAAAGAGTGTAAAAGAAATGCGAGTCATGTCGATGATCTCGAAAAAGGATTTAAAGTAATGCGAGTAACCTACGAGAGATGGCGCCAAACGTTTAAAAAGTGTCTAGCTGATTTTAGGATATGGGCTAGAATAGCCATAGGGAAAGAACAGGGTTTGGGGAAGGCGATAGATGGCGCTTCATGTCCAGTTGATGATCGTGGAGAGAGGTGGGGCTAAGGAAAGTTAGAAATTAAGAATTACGAGAGATAGAAGTATAATTAAATTGAAAATGAAAAATAAAATTGTTAGCTGTTCGAAAAAACGTTTGCAAATGTATACTGGATGGCATAGTGATAAAGTGAGATTCTCTTAAAAAAAAGGGCGTCTTTTCATGGCCATACATTTATAATATAATGAATAAAATTATGTATAAGTGTATAAAAAAAACATAAGTTTTTTTTTTTTTTTTTTTTTTTTTTTTTTTTTAATGTATTAATAATACATTAGATATTAGATGTTTTTTTAAAGACATGTTATAAAAAGCTATTAACAAAAGCTGGTGTGAGTAGATTTCTCTGTTACTGGAGTAAAAGATGTGTGACAAAGACAAAACTATCATTAAATTATCTAGTAATATTCAAAAACAAACGACATATTTATTTATTTTAAATATTAATTTTACGTACTTTGAAAAGATTTATTTAAAATAACACTTTTATTACTGAGTAAGTTGGAAATTTTGTAAGAAAAAAAAAATTAAAATAGGTAAGAAATTTAAAACTTAGGAATTTAAAGGAAATAAGACATATTAGAGCTTGCTGTGTTAATAAAAATGTGTCCCCCCCCCCCCCCCTTGCACAAAACTAAAAAGAAAGTTTTAACAACCCCAATAATTTGAAATTTACTTTATAACTATAGCTATAATACACGTACGACATTCAGCGACTAACAAAATATCAGCCGATAACTCCGCACTACCCGGGATGTTAAAGAAAATGTTAAATTAAAAATAAAACAGTAAAGAGAAAAAAACATAAAAAGAACAAGGTTTAAAAAAGAAAATAAAAGGAATTAAAAAAAAACCGTTATTGCGTTGAAAACTGCTAAGTATTACAATTAAAATTATTAAAGTTGGAAAAAAGTTTGGATCATAGGATGAATAAGTTTTCTGATGTAAATTACTAGAGAAAAAAAAAGAGCTGAAAAAGTTAAAGTATGTAACCATTTCTTTCCTTAACCTACCCTCCCTATTCCCTTTACTTTTTATAAATGGTACAGTTGAAAGATATTCTATCTCATTTAAATAAATGTTAAAAAGCATATTAAGGCGCAGGAAAAAAACGTCAAATTTAAGCACAACCTACATGATAAAAACTAAAAATTGAAAAAAAAAAAAACAAAAAAAAACAGAAAAATTTAAAGAATTCTAACTCCCCTCGTTACAAAATAGCAGAAAGAAAGTTAATTAGGGGGGGCCGAGCGACTGAAGAGGCCACACCCCGGCCAGCAAACAGCTGTCACCCTTGCTCCGCAAAAGCAAATGAGAGCGAGGTCCCATAACCAAGCCACACTGTAACAATGCCCGTAATGCCAAACAGCCAGCCCCCCAGAAATGAACCCCGTGTCCTCCAAGAATATATATCCTAATACATACTCTCAGAGGCCAAAATTTAGAACAAGACATGCTGAACTATGTGGCTTGGTTAGCAACAGAAGTCTAATAAAAAGCTTAATAACAATTAAAATTTTTAAGTTATCGCAACAAGGCTTTTTCTATGAGCATGCTAATATTAAGAGGTAACTTTTTATTACATTGTTTAAGTAAATTGCAATTAAAACACAATAAGACAAAAAAAATTAAGATGGAAGCAGTCACTGGTTGACAAACAGCAGGCTAGGCTAGAGCAAATTAAGTAATATGTACATAAAACAATTAATAATTAACGTAGAAACATGCTGTTTACCTATTTTTGTAGCTGAGATATTCATGTATCCATTTCCATCAAGGGCGCCCGGCCCGCTGACCTTTGGAGGGGCTTTAGCCAGACATTTGTAGGAGCACAACACAATAACATCCTTCCCCTCCGCGTACACTCAACCGACATTCACAAACCAATAATTAGAATTTTTATGTTTTTCTTTTCAGTATTTATTGGAAAGGAATCTATTTTATGCATCAGTATCATTATCATTATAGACACATTGCGCATATCATTTGAGTTTGAAATTAGACTCGATTTGTTTCAAGTTGGGGATATTTTTAATTTCCCCCCCCCCCCCAAACATATATATATATATATCTGTAGCCATGTCCCTGACAAAGAAATGTTTTCGGAATCGCGGGTATCTCGGAAAATGTTATATATTTTCTTTTGCGGTTACTTTATATTTCCTTAGATTTAGAAAAATTTGTTTTTTTAACGTGCGTTCGCAATTCTATAAATACGTAGCACCTAGAGTCTTCGTCTGTTCGCATAGAACAGCACCCAATAATAGATAGAATCGTTTTCAAATTTTATGAAAATTGAATCAAAACTAAAAAAAAGATATTAACAAGAACAAAAAATCATGCGTCAAGCATAGATTATGTAACACTTTCCAAAGCTTCCAAAATATCTTTACAAATCATACCGTTTAATAAGCTAAAAGATAACATCTAAGTAAACAATTTGGAAAACGCCTAACATATTTAAAAACATAATTTCAGGAATTTCCAACATATACAATATTCAGAAAAATATCCGAATACTTTTATTCAGCCCTGTATAGGATCTATAGATTTGTATATATACTACATAGGATGTTAAATTTTAGTTCAGTTAGGAAACGCGTAGCACAGTTTAAAATTCTCCGTCTGGAGTTTCTGTCAATAAACGGAAATGGGTCCGCGAAATTTTGTGCTTCCCTGTATAGGATCTACAGAATTTATACACACCACTTAATAGACAAAAAGCGAATTAAAATTAAAATCGCGTTCTTTAACTTAAAACGCACTTCCAGGAATTATTGTTAACAGACAGTAGAGAATTATTTTGTGTGTCCCTGTAAATGAAAACGATGACTGCTATACACACAATATTCTGTAGTGAGCCTCTCGTCATGCACCTTAGTGATATATATAAATTTCAATGCGTTTAAAATAGTGAAACATTATTTAAATAAACCGCAAATGATTTTTCTCCATAGACATAATGTAACGGAATTCTTTTGACTGTCCCTATAAAGTAACTATAAGTGCTATGCACACCCTATTCCATATTAAGCTACTTCTAATGCACCTTCGTGATATATATAAATTTCAATGCGTTTAAAATAGTGAAACATTATTTAAATAAACCGCAAATGATTTTTCCCCATAGACCGCAATGTAACGGAATTCTTTTGAGTGACCCTGTAAGAAAACTATAAGTGTTACATACTTCCGTTGAAATAGGGAACGTGCTATAGATAACGACAATAACATATAAAAATTGCAGAGCAATCCGAGCTTATTTACGAAATTAGAGCACGGACAGACGGACAGACAAACCGAAGTCATAAACACTTTTCAACTAGGTTGGAAAGTGTTAAAAAAAGATATTAATAAAAGTTTTCTTCATTCTATTAAATCCCAGCCTACGTTATTAATTCGATGATACCCCATGATAGGGAATGATTCTAAGTTGCCATGGTGATGACGTGCTATTGAAGATGGAGTCCTATTACTTCCGTATGACTGAATTTAAAAACCGAATGTGTATACTATAATCTACCGACCCTTTTTTAGGTGCGTTCGTAATTATATAAATACGTAGCACCTATTGTCGTCGCTTGGTCCGTCCGTCTGTCCGTCCGTCCGTCCGTCTGTCTGTCCGTCCGTCCGTCTGTCTGTCCGTCCGTCCGCATATAACAACGCAAAAACTACCCAACCGAATGGTTTGAGATTTAAGATATATTATCTTTGCAGAATTTTGTCGAGACATTTCAAATTTTATTAAAATCGAATCAAAAATTTAGGAGATATTAATAAAAATATTTATTAAGAAATTTGAATTTTTTTTTTTTTAATCGGTGCTTTTTTGTTATAGGAGCTTCCGAAGTTTAATCGTCAAGCGACCGAGATATGACAGAAATGAATCTGTAGACGATATAATTGATTTCACAGAATTAAAAATCATCAAGATCTGAATACTTCTATAACTATCTACAGTACGAACGCACCTCGTTTGTCGTACAATTTCCAACTTGTTTGGATAGATGTTTCCCGAGAAATAGATATTGAATGGAAAAAGAGGCTAAACATGGATTTGAACTTTCAGTCAATGTCAATAAAAGATAAATTTAAAATATACTTATTTGAATCGTATCGTGAATAACAGATGATAGAATTCATTTCAGTGAAATAATAACGATGATCTTGTATTGGATATTGGCGCATAGTAGAATTTGAATGGAACAGAATTGTAATGCATTGTTTGGAAAAGTAATTTCAGAAAATCAAATGAATATCTAGAATAGGAAAATCTGCGCATAAAATAAATTTTGGATTCGTGCATTTTTGCGTCAGAGTGCAACAGCTATTGCACCAACATTTGAATATTTATAAAACTAGTTTTACTACGAACACACCTCATTTGTCCCATTTGACGTACAATTTTCAACTTGTTTACAGTTTGTAATACAAACAAAATGTGTTTTAAATTTAGTTTATTTATTGAGATTTAAGTTTCGATAATTAAGCGAAACGACTTTTGAAATATTTCCCATGGCAATGATAATTTGCATACAATGACTTCCATTTAAAGGAATAAGAAAGAACGGATTTTATGGAAATGGGAAGAGGCTATTGGATTTTTTCATTTAGACTAACCACGTATTCCTAAATCCTTTTTCAGATCTTTGTGATTACCGAGAAAATGCAAATGTAGAAATAGGAAATGGATGTTTTTCTAACCTCCTGTTTAGACTATTAATGCCTTGCATGACTGCTAAGATTCTAACATCCAATTACACTGAGCAACAGAAATCGATGCTTCCGATAGAAAGATACTTTATTCTTAATGAACATGAACAGTACTATAAAAAAGCTAAATTATCTACTTTTTTTTTGGAATTTACAGCTACCTGTACGTCTCATTCTAATATACTGCGTGCGTCATATTATACTTCTTTGTAAATAAATACGATCAGAAAGAATAATTTTATGAAAGACGCAATTACAGTTATATTCTGTTGTATTTATTTACTTATTTATTTATTTTACATGTTTAGCTTTGAGATAGGAACAGGCGTAAAAAAAAACAATTAATAGAAAAACATATATTTCTAACACAAAAATATCAGAGGAAAACGCAAATAGCCATTGGATTGGGGATTCCCGCTTCTGTCAGTTTATGTTAAAAACTTAACTTAGGGGGCCGCCTCCATATCGAAATTGCAATAAACTTTAAAATTTATCATATGAACATCAAAGTTTGACACCCAACTTGGAATTCTTAAAACACCTTCAAAATATCCAAATAGGATGTCAAAATTGAATATTTAATTTCAAAATTTTAAACAGAAATTTTTTTTTAATTATTTCAGATTTATTAAAAAGTATTGAGATTATGTTTAAGGGAAATTTTTCAAAATGATTTTGCTATTATAAAGGAACAAAAAGGGAGAAGCATATTAACGATATATATTATTTTTGATGTCAACATACCTTTTTCTATTCGCATGTAAAAGTAACAAGGATGAATGGGCAAGCTTTTGACATAGTATATTCCCATTTGGTTAAAACACGTTGCTTGATTCAAAGTTGGAGTTAAGTAAAAAATGATGAAAAAGTATTAGCAAATGACCTGAAAGATTGCTATGCGAAGCCTCACACGAGTCCAAGAGTATATATTATTTCTGATGTCAACATATCTCTTCTATGGACAGACAAACAGCATAACGATGAAGATACGAAAAGTGATTAAATAGACTTTTGACATCTATTTAGTTAAAACACCTTGTTTCATTGAAAATGCAGCTAATAAAAATGAATGAAAATAATATAAGCAAATATTGCAATGCGAAAGTCTCGCATGTATTCTAATGGTATAATAAATCTATAATAAATGAAGTGCTTCGTGCATGGGTGTACAATGATTAGGGAAATCTGACAAAGCAATGTTTGTATGTGCTGGAAATCTGAATTTTGATAATAATTGTTTTATTTTATGCTGTTCTATCAAACCCATCCGGCGTTTCTAGGGTTTGTTCCATTCTAGTCGAATTCCTTAGCAATAGAAAGTGATTAAGACGGGGAAATATAGGGGGTTGTGTAGGGCTCTCATACTGTCATCTTCCAGGTCTAAATTGGATGAATCCGAACGCCCACCCTCACAGGATTATGGCTATGGAAGGCTATGCTAGAGAAAGAACCCTGCGGCGATTAGCTGTCGGGGGACACGTTGCAGTAGAATTTATCGTTTTATTGATTTTCTAAACAAGGTTCAGTATTATTTGATGTTTCATATATTGTACCATTTGACCAATAAAATGGTATTCAGGCAAAAACAACTAGAAAATTCTGTGAAAAGTGTCTTCTAACAGATTTTCTCTTTCTTTCTTTTTTTTTTCTGTAACATTTTTACAAAGTTTGACATTAAAATTGGAATTTATAACTATTTTTTATGGCAAGCATAGCAATAATCACCAAACGTATTTTACTAAGTTGATGACTGATTCTTCTAACAGAAAATTCCCGTATTTTAAAATATTACTCATAGACAGTTCTTTGTTTTGTTTTTTATAATATATAGTATATATTCATAGGTGGATGAATTTTTCTATACATATTTATTATATTATACATAAACACATATGTGAATATATTTCCAATAAATATTTGAATGTGGATATATGTAGCAATTAAGTGTGTGAAAATTCAACTACTCTTCGACGTATGCGCCTCTGCACATAAATCGGTATCAGTTTTTAACACTTTCCAACATAGTTGAAAAGTGTTTATGAATTCGGTTTGTCTCTCTGTCTTTCTGCGCTGTAACTCGCGTAAATATACTCGGATTGTCATGCAATTAACATATTTTAATTAGGTTTACTGTGACACGTTCGGCATTGAAGATGAAGTGTGTAGCGTTTATAGTTCACTTACAGGTACACTCAAAAAATAAAGTTACGGTCTATGGGGAAAATCATTTGCACTAAATTTTGGTAATGTTACATAATTTCAAACATATTTAAATTGATATATGCCGTTGAGGTGCACTATCAGAGGTGTACTACAGAATACGATGTGCATAGCATTCATCATTCATTTACAGGGACACACAAAAAAATTCGGTTAGAGTACTGTGTAAGAACAATAATTGCCGGAAGTGCGTTTTATGTTGTGCTACGTTTTCAAATTAAACTAAGTTTTTGCCCATTACTTGGTGTGTATAAATTCTATAGATGATATACAGGGCAGCACAAAGGATCTGGAGTATGAGTATATTTCCGTTTATGGACGGAAATAGCTGAAGTGAAAATTACAAAAACTGTTTCATAATCGATGCTTGACGCATGATTTTTCGTTCTGGCTCTATTTGTATTTGAATAATTATATTCATATTGTTAAATAGAGTTTTCTTTTTATTTGGTAAGATAATACTAATATAAAGTGAATGAGGCTGTTTCTTTTAATATTGGACTATGAATTTTGATTTTTTGCTGATCTAAAAAAATATTTATCAACAATGCGAAATTTTCTGATACGTTCATGAACTTATTTTTATAGTTTTGTTGCATATTTTAATACATTTGAAAGACTTGTTGAAATTATTAATAGATGAAATCTGTATCGAGCATAAGTCATTATAATGTACTTTCTAATAATTAACAACATACGAATTAAGCTACAAATATTAGACAAGAATCTGTTTCTATTAAAAAATTACTCTTTGTAATATCATTTTGACATTTTATTAGTATTATTTTATGAGAAGTTACAGTTTCAAATGGGAAAAAATATGGAATGTAGTAATACATACATAATAGGTTTGGAGAAAAAAGCAGAAAAAATTAATATATAAAAGGATAAAAGATGCCAGATAAATAAAATAAATATAACACAATCATAATTTTAATAAAAAGTGGAATTGAAATAACAAATGTAATAAAAATGTAATTCGAAAAAAGACACGTGACCACGTATAATCTTCAGTTTGGTACAGTCGAACCTCGTTAACACGAAATTGAAGGGACTGTGAACTTATTTCTTGTTATCTGAAATTTCGTGTTAACCGTCATAATTGTGAGACCATGATGTTAGATATAAAAACTAAATAAATTAACCTACAAATATATTCCTGCTCATAAAATCATAAATTAATAAGAAATAGAAAATTTCATTAACAAATTAGTCATCATTTTTTAGGCAATAATAAATTTATTTACTTGCTAATAATTTTTTTAAAGTCTGTTATTAACTTTTGTTTCAATTTTTGTAGAGTAGTTCTTTTAGGAACGTATGAACCTCATCTAATTTGTTCAAAGTTCTGGAAGCATCCTCTTGTTCCAGAAGGAAACGTTTTACAGTTTTCAATGCTGTGGTAGATTCATTTAATGACACTAAACTTTGCCATTTGGTGTCAATTTCATCTTTGTCCGGCACTTCCATGTTGTCATCTTCTTTTTCCAGCGAATATTTCTTTGTATGTCGTCAAATTTGAAATCAGCATTTCTTCATCTATGAAAATGTACTCGGAAAAAACAATGTCTAAGGAAGAATTTCCCGTTTTTTGGCTACATATCTTTTTGTAGACAATTTTATGACGCTCTTTAAATCTTGTCAGTCATCCGTTAGAACATGTGAAGTCGCTCTCACCGAGAGCAACATCAAAAGCCTTTGCTTTCTCTTGCAAAACTGCAAAAGTTAAAACATTGTTCTAGCTTATTGCCTCTTTTATCCACCGCAGGATAGCAATTTCAATTTATTCATCCTTTCTTCTACACATCCGTTTTTTTTTTTTTTTTTTTTTTTTTTTTTTTGCTGGTTTGAATTGACTCACAGCATAAGCGGCTTCAATATTTTCACGATTCTTTAAAATTGTACAGAGGACCAATTGTAGAAGAATTGCAAGTATCCCATATTTCGCTGCATTTTCTGATTTTAAGCACTTTATTGCGAACTTCGTTTAAAATTTTTTGCTTGGTTTCTAAAGATATAGCTTGTTGTTTTTGACTCATTTTTGACAGAATTCTACAGAGCAACTGCGAACAGAGTTTCAATTATGTTAGTCAGGCAGTGAAGTAAGGATTGTCACTTCTTTCACTCACAGATTAGGGTAATTCGGAAAACCGGTTTATGTGACTGTCAATACAGTGAACTGGGTAATGGAACAATCACTTTCACAAAAGAAATTCCTTCACCCAATCTTTCATTGTAACTGATCTATAGCTCATATGGTTAATGTGGGAACACTTGCGCACATCAGAAACCAAAGAAAAGTAGGGTTTAGTCAGGAATTCAGTATTTCACGATTTTTCTTAAATCCTTTTCCACTTTATATGTTTTTCAAATCTCGAGAAAATTCCATTTTTAATCAGAGTATGTGACATGTAAGCTTGAAATATCTAAATCATTGCGTAAGGTTTTTTTTTTTTTTTTTTTTTTTTTTTTTTTGCACTTTGGAGCAAAAAAAAAAGAAAAAAAATCGCCTTAAGCGGGATTTTTCGAAATTCTATTTCATGTTAAACGAATTAATTAACATTGATTTTCAGACTCATCTGGCGGGACCTCAGTATTATTTCGTGTTAAGCGATTTCGTGTTAACGAGGTTCGGCTGTAGTACATTTCACATACCAAATGAAAATGCAATATTTCTTGCATTATTTTCTTCTATAATTTGGGAAAGATAATGCATCATCATCACAAGTCGTAAATATTTGGTTTGAAGAGTCCCTGGGAATTCCAGGTTCTGTAGCAGGGAAGTCGTTAATAGAAGATATATCACGTGATATTGTCACCCAGTCTTTGTCTATAATAGAAATTTCATATCTTGGTATTTTTAACTCTTTCGCATAGGTATTTGGATTTCCCATAGGTGCTTCTAAAGGCACAACATGGACACTTTGAAAGCGAAAACATTTCTTCGTGGGTTCTTTTCCGCATATTCATTCACAAATTATTTTTATATAATTTGACTAACGAATACTTAGAGTATAGTATGTACTATAATAATGAATAACCTCGATAAAAGTCAACAGTAAATTGAATGTGCAATTTAAAAACATTTATGACTTTAGGTCAAAAACAATGTCGGGTAAAGTTAAACATTCAAATTATTTAACCTAATCACATTATTCTAAAGATGATGAATTAAATGAGGTCATAGATTTGAATTGATGATAAGATTCATTTTGTATAGTCGTATGAAGCGCAGCGCGCGCACCCATTGTAATAAATTGCAAAGGCGGTTAATTAGTTTACTACGGGGATCTCCTTTTTGTTGTTTGGAAGATTTATGTGCCTTCTTATGTTTGAGAGATTTATCAATCTTCTTATGCTTATATAAATCAAACATTTGTGAAAACATTATACCGCCTAGATCTCAATTATATGTATTTGGATGAGTTTTGACATGTCGTCGTAAATCCCTCTTCTGAATAAATGTTTTTCCGCAATCGACACAGGTATGGGATTATTTTAATGACTTTTCATGTGTCTTTTTAACAAATATCATTTTGGAATAGCCTTTGTTGCAAAGATCACAAACATGAGGTCACTTTAACTCTCCTGATGATGAGGGTTTCGCATCAATATGAGATACTTCTTTGTGTACAAGTGTAGAATCCATACCTTGAATGTTCAATCCTGGGGCTAAGGTTTGACTTTTAGATTTATTACCACCTGGCAAAGTAATGTCTTGAAAGCTAGACATTTTAACTTTAATAATTACTACTTTAAACGATTGAAAAACTCAATAGACGTTCTCGCACAGCAATAACTGTACAGAGAATAATATAATTAACTTTTTTTCATGGGAATTTATACAACTATAGGTGGCACGCATCGTTGAAAAATCCCAAATTAATATACGTGATTGGATATTAAAAAACATATATGATTGATTAATTAATTTATCATAAATTGTAGATAGTCACAAGGCATATACATTTTAAAAGTTGACATATGTGTTATGTTCACAGAAAGTATATATCTCTAAAAGCCTATATATAATAATAATTAATCCTCTGAATGGGAAAGAGTAGTCTATGCTAGCTCAAGTCTATGGTTAAAACACGCTAGTTTGCTCTGTTTTGCCCGATTACGGAAGATTAAATGATTACGTAATCGGCATGCTATTCATTTTCTTTTGACTGGGGAATTTGTCGGTTCCCAAACCCGCATCCATCGTTGCGACAGATGACGGTTGTTTTCACATTCAACGGTCAGTTACACATTTGAAAATCAGCTTGTATAAAATGTTTAATTAAAAATGTCGTTGCTTCCCGGATTTTTTTAAGGACGCTATAGATAGTATTCTTATTTTGGTTTCGAGGCAAGCGAAATTCGTCTATTTGGGAATAACATTCAGAACCACACCATTGAGCCACACTAGGTTTAGAAAATTTATTCATATTTTATATTTTTTATCGAGTTTTAGATATTTTCAGGAACTTATAAGTTATGTATGAATTCTTTTATCTCTTTTAATTCAACTTCATGCATATTTTTAATGTTATCTCTCTAAATACTGAAAAAAAATCTTTTAAACACTATAAGAAAATCGTTTTAAATGCATTGTTTAGAATCGAACGTAATTTCCCGATTTAGGTGGTTTTACGTATAATAGTTTAATAATTTTAAATTTTTCTTTCTCTTTTAACCTTTTGAGTGCTATGAAGCGCGATAGCGCCGCAATGTATCTGCGGATCAAACAAATTTTGTTTCCACCCAGAAATTTCATTCAATAATTGAAATCATTTAATTTTTATTCAACAGTTGAAATATTTACAGCGATCTAGTGAGTTACATTTTATAAGATAAAATTTCTGGGTTGAAACACAATTGTTTGTTCCGCGGATTATAGGCCGAATTTTCAACACTCAAAGGTTAATATTCAGATGTAAATATATTTTTCAATTGTAAAATTTTTTAATACATTATTATTTTCGCTTTATTTAATTTGGCAACAATATGTAAATTATAATTTTTTCCAAATTTGAAATAAATCGCTATTGTGATAATGAAATTTTGAACATATTTCAACTTGAATTCGACCCGACACCCGAAATGAAATAAAATTAAAAGTTCGTTTAAATATAAGAAAACCTTTTTCATAATTAAATAAATTAGTAACATTAGATTAATGTTTCAGGAGTTCCACTTAATTTGTCGTTTAAAATTGTAATATGTATATATATATATATATATATATATATATATATATATATATATATTAATAATTAAAAGGTATCTACTAATACATACTAAAATTAAAATATTAAGGATAGAAAAAATTTTAAAAACTCAATACAAAGAACCAAGCATCTTAAAATTTTTATAAAAAAGCAGAATGCGTTTCGACAGAACGTAGCCATTCTTCATCAGCGCAAAAAGTCATATTTTGAGCGCAGGTGCAAAACTTCATATGTTTGTTTGTAGCCTTATTATTATAGATATCATACTATTTCTGGTTTGTTCGATATTTTATACCTCATGCAGTAAATTGAATATATACTCATTCATACACAAATATGTATTTATTTTTATCTAAAATATACAGTTTTGTTCAAATTTTTGTGAAAATCCCAGCAACTCGACTTTCAATAACCTAAATCTCGAAACATTCTAGAGTGACCCCAACCTACAAAAAAAAAAAAAAAAAAAAAAAAAAAAAAAAAAAAAAAAAAAAAAGGACAACCTATGACTCAATGCAGTATTCTTTATTGCTTGCTTTCTGCTAAATTCGATAATATTAAGCCAAGTGGTAGAAAATTCCACACACTGCGTCCAAACAGTACTAACAGGACACGTTGAATATGGTTGCTTGTATATACGGTATCACTCACTGAATTACTGTACTTTTACAACATTTTCGCAATGTCAGATTTCAAACAAAATAAGGTAAGTTTAAAATTTTCAGTACAATATCCTCACTGTAAATGACCATTTAACCCTCATAGTACCAAGATTTCAATTTTAATCAGAGTTCTTATTTTTGGATGATTTGAACCTGAGAATAATTAAATTAATTCTATTAAATTTCTTCCGAGGTGTCTGTTTTATTTTATTTATTATGTTTAAGTTACTATTTTTTTATTGTTCGATAAATGAAAAATTTCCAAACAAAAATAATTGAGGTCAATAGAGACCCCAATGGTACTAGGAAAGTTAATGAAAATTTCTTCAGTTGTTTTTAAATACTAGGGGGCAACTACGCTCGCCAATCCCTGTCCAGATCCCGCATACTGTTAAAACACGCTAATTTGTTCCGTTTTAAAAAGATTACCCGTTTACTGAAGATTAAATGATACTTTCATGAATAAGGGTAATCTTGCGTAATCCAGTTGCTATTCCTTTACCTTTGACTGGGGAATTTGTCGGTGTTTAAATACGCAGCCACCGTCGTTGCAACAGCTGACGGTTATTTTCGCGATTGATTAAGAAAAATCAATTACACATTTAAAAATCAGCTTGTATAAAATGTTTAAGAAAAAATGTCGCTGCCTCCCGGACTTTTTAAACGACGCTACAGACAATATTCTTATTTTGGTTTTGAGACAACAGAAATTCTTCTGCTTGGGAATAACATTAAAAACCACGCCATTGAACAACACTGTGTTTAGAAAATTTATGCTTATATTTTATCATTTTATCGAGTTTTAGTTATTTTTAGAAACAAGTATATAAGTTATACATTTTTATATACAACTTTATACATATTATATTACATATTATACAACTTTATTTTTCAATTTTATTTCCTCTTCATCATGAATATATTTCCTGTTATCTCTCTAAATATTGAAATGAAAAATTTTCTTTTAGAAGCTATAAGAAAATCGTTTTAAATATAACTTTTTAAATATATTGTGTTAAACATAACGAAATTTTCCGATCTAATACTTTTCGTGTGTAATAATTTATTTATTTTAAAGTTTTCTTTATTTTTTAATATTCACATGTAAATATATTTTTTCAATTGTAAAATGTTCGGAAACATTACTATTTGCGCTTTTTTAAAACTTGGCAAAAATAGGTAAAATATGACTTTTTCCAAATATAAAATAAATCACTTTGAGATACCGAAATTTTGAACAAAAATTTAAAAAATAGACTAATAAAATTAGACAAAATTAAAAAATGATTGCACTTTGCACACTTCAAAATAATTAAGTATGTGCCTGCGAAAGGTGCGGGTAAATGTCTATGCATAGTTTCTGATTCTATAAAACTTTTTTTTACAGGAATTATTTTGATCAACTTCAATATTGCGCTTAAAATAATTCTTCGATTTAAAAACTGCCTGCTTCACCATGTTTATCTCTATAAATCTACCAATTTTCATAATTTTGAAAACTACTAAAACTTTATATGCAATAGTTTTCCTAATATAAGCCACCTCCGACCACAAAATTTTTAATTAAGGCGGCATCAGCATCAGAAATAGTTGTTTTTTTTAGTATAGAGAGAAAATTATTGAGATATTTTCTGTAAATTTCCAAAAATTCCAATAAATATAGGAAGATTACTAATTCGGAAACCTTTTCCTATTTTTTTCTGCGATATTTATACTTACAGTATTTGTTGTAAAATGAGATATCTTCATTAATTGACCACGTACGTACACAGCTTACTTATCCCTAGCTTTATTAACATCCAATCATATCTTTATTTAAAACAATACATTTCTTTGTATGTTAGGTATATTTTGCGAAAAAAAAAGTAAAATAAACACATTTTTGCTTTCTGGAGTTTCGCTACTCATTTTTTTGGACTGTGGTCAAAAAATGACTGTAATAAATCTCATACACTTGCAAACTAATTGTTATCGCTTCAGTAACCTTTTTGACCCCCTGAATAGAGCTACTAAATATATACAGCAGCCTTACCCCTGAACCCGCGAAGAGGGTGATGCACGCATGAATGAGATAATGGATATGAGACTCTTATCTCGGTTCCGTATTTTGATTTGTAAAAGATCCCTCTTTTTTTTCGGGTTGAAAATTTTCTGGTAAAAAGGAAGACACGGTTTCTAGGGCCCAAAAACGTACCGTCTATTCCGTGAGTATTATTTAATTGCTGTTGTCGGTGGTGGTGTATTTCCTTCTAGATAATCTAAATGGAAATTTTAAACTGCAGAAAACCAGAAAATATAGAAACAATCTAAAAAAAAAATTTTTTTTTTAATAATAAATATCCATATTTTTATAAAGGAAAAGTACCGTTAAGAACAGAAAACTTTGTTTTGTTTTTGTTTTTTGTATTTCCATTCGGGCTACGCTATGGCAATTTCAAACTGAAGAAAATGACCGAAAATATTGAAGCGGATCTCCATATATATATATATATATATATATATATATATTTCTTTTTTTGAAAGAGTAAAAAAAAACATATTTTTTATGAAAGGTACCAATAAAAGCAAAAAAGACTTCTCTATACTTGAAAATTTGTGTTCTATCCGTTACACGCGGATGGAAATTCCAAATTGAAGAAAAAGCGGAAAATATAAAAACAAACTTCAGAAAATATGTTCTTCGAAATAGTACATATTCATTTTTTATACCAGAAAGGTACCCCTGAAAAGTAGTTTGTTTTACTCGGTATATATATGTCAGGTTTCTCTCACAGCTGCAAGAGTTGAAAGCTATTCTTAAGGGATTAGCGTATTGTATCTGTATCTATTGTGTACCGTTAGAGGCTTTCTTAAGATAAATCTTAATCCGGAGGGGAGCGAGTTGGACATAATGAAAGAGTTATTTCCATTGCAATGTGGTCTTTGATAGATAAGAAAGATAGTGCACTCTTTTATTTAGGAAGACAGATCAGTCAAGAGGGAGGAACGGTTGTCAAGCGACCCTTGGAAATAAAACAGCAGCCCCGTAGAGGGAGAGCGGGTGCGCTGGGGAATGACGAGAGGTGAAATTAGTTCGAACGTTGGAGTGAAGGTGTAAGGTCGTTGAGAGTTGACGATCTGAGCCACGTGTGTTTAACAGTATCTCTCGAAAGAAAGAGAGAGCGGGTATGAGATGAATAGAAATCTCAGTGCGGAAGGAATTGACGTAGTCTAACGGTACACGTAGAGCGTTTTCTGTAATTGTTTTGATTTAGTGTTAAACCGGATAATTTACATCCGAGTTTAAGTGTAAATATTGTTAATAAATTGTTACTTTAACTTTAATTGAAAGAGTTAGGTTTTTCTTGAATATACACCAAGTATCGTGCCCGATATCACGTATTCATATCGGTGGTGGCAGCATATCAAAAGACCGGATTTATTTCGAAGTAGTGTGGACGGAGAAGTGGAATCCGACAATGTTGGCAGCGACGGGATCTGAATCACCGAAGACCAGTGCCAGTTAGCTGTGTTACAGAGAGTTTGTGCCGGATCGCCCAGCGGAAGTGTTTGTGCCCTATCGTCGTAGACCACCAGTGCCAGTTAGCCGTGTTACAGTCAGTTTATGCCGGATCGTCTAGCGGAAGTGTGTGTGCCCTATCATCGTAGACCAGTGCCAGCTAGCCTTGTTACAGAGTGCCTTGCCGGATCGTCCAGCGGAAGTGTTGGTGCTGTGTGTAGTGTTAGTTCCAGTGTTTGTGTGTAGTGTTTGTGTACACAGTGATTCAAGTTACAGTGATTGTTGCCCGAGAGTGCAAGATTTACCCTGTGGAAAAGTGAGCAGAGAATTGCCCCAGCGAATGAAGTACGAGGTAAGGTGTTTTGATCATTTTACTCTACTGACATTCTCGAACCTACTTTTTTTTTATTGTGTATAATTGATGGTAATTTAAGTTAATGTTGTGGTTAATTTATGATAATTTATGTGCAATATAATAATTGGTCTAAATCAAATGAGATATTAACAACCATTTTACACTATTGTTTTAAGAAAAGGACCTTATATTAATTACTAGAAGTGATTTTCTAATTGTTTTAAACGGATAAGATTAATGATTAAAATTAATGCATTGTGTTAATAGTTGGAAGGAATAATTGAAATTTCTTAAATTTAAATTACTATTAAAGTAAAATTTAAATTAAGTGATACTGTTTGTTTTAAATTTGAAATATTGATAGTAAATGAGGAAAGCAAATTTGTGTAGAATTTAAATTAAATTGAAATAACCTTCAAGGAAGAACTGAAGGCCCAGAGAAAAAAAAAAGTGCTGTGATTTACTTTTTAATGTGAGAACTAATTTTGAAATTGAAATATTTTATTGAGATTAAATTTAGGAATTTATGTGTATTTCATGCAAATTTTTGTTAGGTGGATATTTTTATGTAGTGATTGGCATCAGTGTTTTATTCAAATTGCAACGTATCAGTATTATTGTGTAAATTGTATTTTATTATTTATGATAAATTTAAAATCTGTATTGCATACTAATCAAATTGAAATTATTGTTACTTGGTTATTGGAAGCAAATTGTGGGGTAACGTTGTTTAAGGAAATTTATCAATTATTATTATTTATTTGAAATATGTTAAATAGTATAATATGTGGAGGTAACTTATTAGGGTAGGATTTGAGGAAATATTAATTTGATATTGTGCTTAAGTATTATTGTAGGGTGGTAATAATTATCAGTAGAAAGTATGGCTTTCTTACTAAAATTAAAAAGGGTGGATCTTCAGGCGATATGTGAAGAGTTAGGAATTGAGGTCTCGGAAGATGATACCAGGTTTAAGCTTAAGAAAAAGATAGTGGAGAGCGACGAATATGAAGAGGGGGCCGTTATGGAATTATCTAACACTATTGTTACGGAGCGGTTAGAAAAGGTAGAAAAGGAGGAAAAGTTACAACGAGAAACTTTAGAAAGGGAGGAAAAGTCACAACGAGAAAAGTTACAACGAGAAACTTTAGAAAGGGAGGAAAAGTTACAACGAGAAAAGTTAGATAGAGAAGAAAAGTCTGAAAAATTGAGATTAGAACATGAGTTAGAGTTGGAAAGGATAAAAATTCAGAGTTCGGCAAATAACTCTAATGGGACTAGAGAATCGAATCATGAGAGTAGCCTAGAGAAATTGATTAAAAGTGTTAAAACTTTGTCTATCAAAGTTCCAGAAGAGACTGAGGGATGGAATCTGTTTTTTAGCAGTTTAGAACGAGCATTCCAAACAAAAAATGTACCGGAAACCCAGCAAGCCGAAATTTTACTAAATATGTTAGGAGATAAGGCCGATAATTTGCTAATATACACTACTAGAGAACAAATTGATAGTTATGAGAAATTAAAGGAATTAGTTCTAAGGGAACATGAGCCGACACCGAAGGCGTGTTTGGAAAACTTTAAGAAGGCTAGAAGGAATCAAAATGAAACTCATGTATTATTTGTGTCACGTTTAATAGCAACGTGTCAGAATTATTGTAAGATTAGAGGTGCAGATACGTATGAGAAGGTTAATCAGTTAATTGTCACGGATAAGTTGTTAAATACTCTAGATGAGGAAACCGCGACGCTTATTGGATTAACTCAGCACAGTAATTGGTTAGAAGTTTCTAAAATTGCTAAGGAATGTGATAATTTCTTTGATGCTAAACAAAAATCTTATGCGGTAACTTATAAGGGTTATAAAGGTAAAGAAAGGTATGTTAATAATGAAGATTCTAGAAGGGCAAAAGATGAGAGATTTAGTAGTAATTGGAGACAAAATGGAATAATGAAGTTAGTCCATTTTTGGATAGAAAACCGGAATATAAGAAACCTAATGATACGACGCCTATCTGTTTCAAGTGTGGTTTACGAGGACATGTACAGCGATTTTGTACAAAAGGAAATAATGAGGGAAGTAATCAAATTAATAACCGACAAGAACCAAGGGCTAGTATCAATAATGTCTCAGTGCGAGGAATTAAAGAATTACCAAGGGGAGCGAGTATGGAAAGAATCGGAGCAAAAGGGAATTGGAGAACTAAAGTTATTGGACAGAAGTTAAATCAACTCGAGAAAGTGGAAGTTAGTGTAAATGGGAAGATAACAAAAGGATTAGTGGATTCTGGTTGCCAAATTAGCGTCGTTCATAAAGATTTAGTACCAGCAGAAAAATTAAGAGGGGCTGGGAGCATCTATTTACAAGGGATATTTGGTAAGGCAGTTAAATCGCCGTTAATTCAATTACCTTTAGCTATTCCAAAACGTGGTCAAACTAATGTAATTCATCAGGATGTACTTTGTGCAATAATTGATAATAGTAAGGAACAGGTAATTTTACATCCTGACGTGGCTAATGTATTGTCAGGGTTAAACAACGAGAAATCATTAAGAGAATCGGTAGAAAGGGAATGTAAGGAGGATAGTAGGAATAAAGTGAAAGAAGGGGAAAGGATTAGAAATGGTAATAATAATCGTTATGTCGTAGACGCGAGATCGGAAAATTTACAAAGTCTGGAGAAGGAAAAAGCCGAGGTAGAGAAAAGTAAGATTAATCAAGTTACGGAAAGTAGTTTAAATGTATTTCAGGAATCCCAAATGAGTTGTAAGGATTTAGAGAAAGCTTGGGAATTGGCTGAAAATGAGAGAGGGTCTTATTATATTGTGAATGGGATGTTATATCATAAAGAGAAATTAGGAGACGAAACGGTAGCTCAATTAGTAATACCTAAAGTTAGAAGGGAGGAAATTCTAAAATTAGCGCATACTTCCTTATATGGAGAACATCACGCGGTTAAGAAAATGTTAGAAAGAATCAAGCATTCATTTTATTGGGAAAATATGGCAGAGGAAGCTAAAACGTTTGGCGAATCATGTGTAGAATGTCAATTAACGAGGAAAATGAATGGGAGTAATAAGGAGAAAGAGGAAATATGTCGACCTGCAGTTATAATTGAGTTAATGGACGGAAGTAAGAAACGGGTGTATCAAAATGAAATGAGGGAATTTATGGCCAAAAATAAAGTAGTCGATATTGTCTTGGATAGTGACGGGGAGTTTGAAGACTGTAGGAAAAATCTGTTGTTAGACAGAGAACAACCGGAAAATAAAGCCAGGAAGGGATTTGAAATAAAAGGGTTAACAAATATTCAAGTTGGGGACATAAAATCAATCTTAAGGAAAAATAAGGAATTATTTATGGGTCCTATCCAACTAGTAGAAATGGAGAAAAATCGGATTGGTCGTAAACCAGAGAGGGCTAAGATAAAGCAGAAATTGTACAATGTTATCATCACGTACAAAGAGGAGCTGGAAAGGCAAGTGCCTGATTGGTTAGAGGAAGATTTAATTGGGACATCAGAGGCAGAAGTTAGCCATTCAAGCGGGTGCATTACGAAAAGGGATGTACCAATTAAGTTAACGAGGAAGGACTGGAGGGAAAAGGTAGTACCGCCTCCAGCAATCTCAGCCTAAGGACTGACATTGAAATGACATAATACTAGTGTAACTTTATTTTTTTGTGTATTTATAATTGTATGTACATCCTGTGTTTATAAAAGTGTATTAGCATATTGTGTATTTTTTCTGAAGTTATCACATTAGTATATGGTTCATTAGAGATGTCAGTAGTTAAATTTTCAGACACATTGAAATATTTATGTAATTGTAGTAATGAAGAAACCTATCAAGGAACTGTTGAACTCTTCTCAGACATTACATAGTTTGAGGAAAATTAGCCCCTAAAAGGCATATTTTCCGCTAAGGTGGGGGGTGTCAGGTTTCTCTCACAGCTGCAAGAGTTGAAAGCTATTCTTAAGGGATTAGCGTATTGTATCTGTATCTATTGTGCACCGTTAGAGGCTTTCTTAAGAAAAATCTTAATCCGGAGGGGAGCGAGTTGGTCATAATGAAAGAGGTATTTCCATTGCAATGTGGTCTTTGATAGATAAGAAAGATAGTGCACTCTTTTATTTAGGATGACAGATCAGTCAAGAGGGAGGAACGGCGAAGTTGTCAAGCGACCCTTGGAAATAAAACAGCAGCCCCGTAGAGGGAGAGCGGGTGCGCTGGGGAATGACGAGAGGTGAAATTAGTTCGAACGTGGGAGTGAAGGTGTAAGGTCGTTGAGAGTTGACGATCTGAGCCACGTGTGTTTAACGCTATCTCTCGAAAGAAAGAGAGAGCGGGTGTGAGATGAATAGAAATCTCAGTGCGGAATGAATTGACGTAGTCTAACGGTACACGTAGAGCGTTTTCTGTAATTGTTTTGATTTAGTGTTAAACCGGATAATTTACACCCGAGTTTAAGTGTAAATATTGTTAATAAATTGTTACTTTAACTTTAATTGAAAGAGTTAGGTTTTTCTTGAATATACATCAAGTATCGTGCCCGATATCACGTATTCATATCGGTGGTGGCAGCATATCAAAAGACCGGATTTATTTCGAAGTTGTGTGGACGGAGAAGTGGAATCCGACAATATATATATGTTTTTTCTAAAGATACATAAAAAAATGTTACGTTCAACAATTCAGATGTATGTGGAATACAGTCAAGAGTTTCAATAAGATCTGAAACAGCTCTGGATAATATACGCCACCCTATTTACTTAATCATTTAACTACGAGTCGGAACATATACGTAACCAGTCGACTTTTCTTTTATTCTCACAAAGAATATTTTCTTGAATTGTGATATAAAAATATTCGCCAGTCCTTGTCCGTAATGAAAGAGTTAACAAGCAATCACTTGAAATCGGTTCGATTAATTTATTATTAACACATCTTTAGCGGCTAGTATTAATATTTCAATCAGGAATCTCCACTTGTGGGCGTTACTCTAGCATATTTCATTATATAACAAAACAAAAATTCTCTGTTCGTGTTAATATTATAAAATGGGTGAGTATAATAATGGTATTGTTTCTAATCAAAGTATTTCTAAGCATAGCAGTTAAATTGAATATTGTGTCTGTTTTTTGAGAAATAATGTAACACATAAAATGCAAAAGTACCGCAATTACATATTTACAAAAGACGTGTTTTCACGTTTCCAGCGTAAAAATGACTAGTTAAAATAAATAGTTTTGTAAATTCTAAAATTTACTTAATATTTCTTCTATTCAATACTCAAAAATGAAAAAGGTTATTCTTTGAGAAGATGCATAAATTTTAAATGTAATTAGAATTAAGGATTTAATTTTTTTTAATTAAATTTTTATTTTTACAAATGAAAAGGAATGTATACTTAAACATTTATTTCAAGAAAAAAATATATTATAAAATATTAATCAATAAAAAATGTATATTTTTGTGTTCCGAATTCCCTATATATGCAAGTTAATTTATCCGGTAATTTATAAAAAATATGTAACAAGTCATAACATACGTAAAAAAGACAAAATAGATGTAAAAGTAAAAATATTTTTTAAAAAACACGATTTTATATGAATTCTATCTTTATCTTAAAAATTTACGCCTACATGACTGCAATCCATGTTGTTTTAAAACATTTCCATTACAATACATGACTACATCACATGACACATCACTATGTCGTGGACCCAGATTATGGAAAGTCGCCGTTTTTCTTTATGTTTCGTGGAAAGTGCAAAATAATGAATTTCTTAAAGAAATTTAATTCTGGTTAAGATTTTTCTTAACACATGGTAACAGGAAAGAAAAAAAAATGCGTTAATGAAAATATCTATTCAGGAGTTCTAATTGTTTTTCTGAAGGTATAATCATAATTTATTTAATATTAATCTATAATTGATATTTAAGTTATTAAATTACAAAAAAATGAATGCCATCTGGAACTCACAACTGTACGCAAAGTGTATAAATCATATAGTGTATCATACAGTGTATAAATCATGTATAATAAAGAGGAAGTGTGTGAAAATTTTCATCTTTGCATAAATGAACAGAGTTTGAGAAAAACAAGAACGAAAAATCATGCGTCAAGCATAGATTATGTAACACTTTCCAACGCTTCCAAAAAACTTTTACAAATCATACCGTTTAATAAGCTGAAAGATAACATATAAGTAAACAATTTGGAAAACGCATAACATATTTAAAAACATAATTTCAGGAATTTCCAACGTATAAAATATTCGGAAAAATATCCGAATACTTTTATTCAGCCCTGTATAGGATCTATAGTTTTGTATATATACTACATAGGATGCTAAATTTTAGTTCAGATACGAAACGCGTAGCACAGTTTAAAATTCTCCTTCTGGAGTTTCTGTCAATAAACGGAAATGTGTTCGCGAACTTTTGTGCTTCCCTGTATAGGATCTACAGAATTTATACACACCACGTAGTAAACAAAAAGAGAGTTAAATTTAAAATCGCGTTCAGTAACTCAAAACGCACTTCCAGGAATTATTGTTAACAGACAGTATAGAATTCTTTTGTGTGTCCCTGTAAATGAACGATGACTGCTATACACACGATATTCTACAGTAAGCCTCTTGTCATGCACCTTAGTGATATATATAAATTTCAATGCGTTTAAAATAGTGAAACATTATTTAAATAAACCGCAGACGATTTTTCTCCATGGACGTAATGTATCGGAATTCTTTTGACTGTTCCAGTAAATTAACTATAAGTGCTATGCACACCCTATTCCATATTAAGCTTCTTCCAATGCACCTTAGTGATATATATCAATTACAATGTGTTTGTAAGTGTGTAACATCATTAAAATAAACCGCAAATGATTTTTCCCCATAGACCGCAATGTAACGGAATTCTTTTGAGTGTCCCTGTAAAAAAACTATAAGTGCTACACACTTCAGGTGAAATAGGGAACGTGCTATAGATAACGACAATAACATATAAAAATTGCAAGGCAATCCTAGAATATTTACGGGAGTTAGAGCACGGACAGATGGCCAGACGGCCAGACGGCAGACGGCAGACGGCCATACCTTCAGACGGCTATACGACCAGACAAACCGAAGTCATAAACACTTTTCAAGTAGGTTGGAAAGTGTTAAAAAAGGGTATCATTTACTCTAAGGAGATTTTTTTCGAATAGAATTTTTCATTTTAATCACTGATTATCTATCTGTGCTCTTTTAAAGTATCACGATAAGAAGCCGTGCAATGTTCGAGACTATCCTATTTTATATATTTGAAGCGCATCAAAAAAGATAAAGCAGCTCCCGTCAGCATTCACAATCAGCAAAGTTCAGGGGAAAATTCGACTTCCCCCGAATCTTGGAGTCAATAACTTCCTTCCAAGGAGATTCGGGAAAAAATGTTGAGAACGCGAGGGTGGAGGGTCCAAAAGCCGGAGACACGAGGGATGTGACAGTCTGATGAATGGTGATGAGGGTCCCGCCGAAAAGGTTGTTGGGATTGCAGCTCGAGATGGATACCCGCTTGTCCGATGACATGCTCCAGCAAGAGGAGCACCACTTCAAGGGACCAACTCAAAATTACCAACGAGTCATTGAATAAATTTTGATTCGAGGGTACTGGAAGCATAGAAACTGATTTCTCCCAATCGCGCCAAATTGAACACGTGGTAAGCGAGTTCGAATAGGTATCATGATAGTTTAAAAAGAAAATCAGAATCAATTTAAAAGAATCGATTTAAAGGGCTGTTTTAGGTAATGAATCAGTATTTAAAAAAAAAAATATCGAATCCAATATGTTTAAATGATTGTTTCGACTGATCAAAAATGCCATCCTATATTATATGCAATGTGATATTTTAAAAATAAACATCCAATTAAAAGAAATTTAAATGTCTATTTGTTTATTTTTACATTAACACATGAAAGTAAAAATCGCTACCAAGAGTTATTTCTCACTAAGTAAACGAACAGTCGATCCATACCGTTATCGCAAATGCTTTTCGCTTAACCCTATTGTGAGATTTGTTTAGATACTGGATTGGATACCGGAGTTAGTTTAGATACCGGAATTTTACCCAAAACTCGAATCCTTTTTTTTTCGAGATAGAGTCAAAACAGAGAACTCAATTACAAATAAACTGGAAAGTATGTATTTTATAAAACGTAGATTTACCCTATAGCGTAACTTTGTGAACTTCGTTGAAAAATTTAATCCATTTCGCACATTTTTTGAGTGAAATAATAAATAACAAAAGAGCATGTTTTTTTTTTCTAAAAATAGCAAAAAGTAGCCATAAAAATGATCTCTCTCATTTATTAATTCGACTGGATACGATTGGATTTCAAGCTTTTCCATAAAGATATGTAAGTAAATATGAAACTGTTCATTATAGGGTGGCTTTTTTCAAAAATTATTAAATGCTTACGATAAAAACCTACTGATATATCTTTCCTGAAACAAAGTCCAACATAAAACACTAAAAATGATCACTAGAAAATATTTATTTTCAGTAATGTAAATGTACCAACAGTGGTACGCTTAAGGACATTTCTGTAATTATGAATAAAGTTTAGTGATGCCCAAATTATATATGTTTTTAGAGTAGTCCTAAATATCATCTATCTGAATTAATTCAAAAATGCAAAGTACATGTATTGGTAAAAAAAAAAAAAAAAAAAAAAAACTTTACTCTTTTCTGTGCGCCAGTATTGGGCACATCTGATTTCTGGTGCATCAGTGGTGGTCTGCCACTCAAATCTTGAATGTTAGCATATACCATATACAAGTTATAATTTACTTTACAGTCTTAAATCTAACTATATAAAATAAAGAAATTCTATTACCTTGTTTAGACAGTTACATTAAATAATTTTATGAAAAATTAATCAATTATTCAGAAATTCGAATATTGCATCTTCTTTCACTGCCAATATTTCAACTGGCGCCTTTTTATCCCAAAAAGTTTTTTTGCCTTCTCTTCTTTTTCATCTTTTTCTCTCTCTTTTTGTTTTTTCTTCACTTTCTATTCAGTTTTAGCAATTTCAACTTCGTTATTTTTAGATCATTGTATCATTTGAGGGACAGTGACTACAGCAAGAATTTTCTCTAGTTTCCTTTTATACCTCCCTTTTTTTTTCTGGCCGAAAAAAGTAAGCTCACTTACAAAGAGATAGTATATAACTTGGTGGTCTAGTAATGTTTTAAAATTTTCTAGAGATGGAGACTGTTGTAAAGTAGCCTTTTATTTACCCATCATACGTAGTATAGGGTAAGTCTTGTAATCGTTTTGAAAATCGAAAATTTTTTTTGACGGATTTACACGTTTCAGACACTGGAGATTCCGAAAAACATATTTTTAGAAAAAAAAATTTTGCCGTCCGTCTGTGTGTCTGTGTGTGTGTCTGTGTGTGTGTCTGTAAACGCTCTATCTCCCGAAAAAATTGAGATAGAGACTTGAAATTTGGTATGTACTTAGTATGTAATAATGGGAAGAAGCCTATTTCATTTCAATAACCTCGATTAACCGGAACAATTTTTTTCGGACTCTCGAAATATTCGTTCTGATGAAAGGTATATAAAAATTTTCGAAATTGTTTATTTTAAGAAATAAATATAAAATACAATAAAAAAACATAAATTTTGCATAAAGCATGAAGTCGATCGGATTATTAGTTGCCGAGATATTTGGAATCCTATTTTCCACACTCTTCGATTTTTCATGACCCTGTATTTCATCCAAATTTCACTTCAAAGATATATTTTAATTGGAAATTTGACGCTTAATCAGATGCAATAAACCGCTAGTTAATAGGATTATTATTTTTGGAGTTATGAGGAAAAACCTCTTTCAAGCAATTCAGTAATCGAGCCTTTAAAGTTTGTGACGTCATCAAGCCACGATTTTATTTGAATTGCAATGCATTTTATAAGTAGTTTACACATTTTTATGTTAATATTTTACATTATGCATATCCATGATGGGTAAGTATTACGGTGGCCCCCAACGACTAGTTTTCAAATTCAACAGCATATTTTCTCTTTCTTCTGCTAATGAGTATTATTTCTTGTTCATTTACAATCTTGATCAATTTCATAATGTCCATACGCTAAGCTGGATATTCCATTTTCTATTATATATCTCTTGTCGTCAAAAGGACTTAGACTAATTTTATTTTGGGTTAGTGTACACAAGCATTGAGCATGTCGTGCGATCCATGTCTGCCTCTCCATGCTTGTTACTTACCCATCATACGTAGTATAGGGTAAGTCTTGTAATCGTTTTGAAAATCGAAAAAAATTTTTTTGACGGATTTACACGTTTCAGACACTAGAGATTTCGAAAAACCTATTTTTAGAAAAATAATTTTGCCGTCCGTCTGTGTGTCTGTGTGTCCGTGTGTCTGTGTGTCTGTGTGTCTGTAAACGCTCTATTTCCCGAAAAAATTAAGATAGAAACTTGCAATTTGGTATGTACTTAGTATGTAATAATGGGAAGAAGCCTATTTCATTTCAATAACCTCGATTAACCGAAACTATTTTTTTCGGACTCTCAAAATATTCGTTCTGATAAAAGGTATATAAAATTTTTCGAAATTGTTTATTTTAAGAAATGAATATAAAAGACAATAAAAAAACATAAATTTTGCATAAAGCATGAAGTCGATCGGATAATTAGTTGCCGAGATATTTGGAATCCTATTTTCCACACTCTTTGATTTTTCATGAACCTGTATTTCATCCAAATTTCACTTCAAAGATATATTTTAATTGGAAATTTGACGCTTAAACCGATGCAATAAACAGCTAGTTAATAGGATTATTATTTTTGGAGTTATAAGGATGTTTCTTTCAAGCAATTCAGTAATCGATTTTTTGAAGTTTGTGACGTCATCAAGCCACGATTTTATTTGAATTGCAATGCATTTTATATGTAGTTTACACATTTTTATTTTAATATTTTACATTATGCATATCCATGATGGGTAAGTATTACGGTGGCCTCCAACGACTAGTTTTTACCTGTTTTAACACTGCAAAGTCCAAATAGTGTCCATGCTTCATTTTATATCGAACAATATGTGTAGACACACACTTAGCATTTTTCTTCTTCTGTTTCGAATATTTCACTTCTTCAACAGAAAATTCTTCTAAACATTTGAAAGTGTTTTTGAGTTTACCCTATTTGAAAGTGTTTATGACTTTTCGTAAATATAACTCTTATAAATATACTCAGATTGGCCTGAAATTGATATGTTATTCAGTATTTTACAGCAGGTTCACTATTGCAAATAAAGTGTGTAGAATGTATCGTTTACATGGTCGCTCCAAAGAATTACGTTACATTATGGTTAATGTAGTGGTATGTAGTATGATAATGTAGTTTGAAGTGTATATTGATGATGATACACTATTTAAGCATAATGAAACTTACATGCATTTCTGAAGTGCACTTAAACATGCCTTCTCATTCATTTACTGGGTTACACAAAATAATTTTGTTACATACTGGTCTAAGAGAAAAAACCGTTCGCACTGTATTTAAGTGATTTTACACTATGTAAATTGATATACATTATGGGGTGCACTACAAGATGCTTAGTGTAGCATAAAGCGTGTATTGTTATCGTTTAGTTCATTTACAGTTACTTTTAGTTCAATAGTTATTCTGTAGATGAGCAAAAATGCTGAAACTACGATTTCATTTGTAGCATGGGTTTTTAATCTAAATGTTTGCAAATTATGTGGTGTTTCTAAATTCTATAAATCGTATACAAGGCTGCACGAAAAATATTCATAACCATAACTGTCTATGGTCGTGAATTGCTCAATTGTTTTATGCATTTTCCAACTGAACTATGTATTGTATGTTGGTATATTAAGAGATGCAAAGAACTAGATACATTGCCTTCTGTGGATGGTAATTGCTGTAAGTGCGCTTTAAGTTGATCGTTAAAAATAAGCGTTAAAGAGTTATAACATAATATCATATAATATCATAATAACTATAGCTTTAATTGTTTTTTTCATTTCGATTGAATTTCTTATGTGTATACTGCATCTGAATTAAATTTTAGCTCAATATGTGTTGTGTATAAAAATCAGTAGCTAATATACAGAGCTGTACAAAAGAACTGTTGTTGGAAATTACTGAAGGGGGATTCTATAGATCCTATACAGGGCTGCACAAAATAATAACAATTTGCTCCCCTGTTTACTCGCTTTTTCGCACTCTACTTTAATAGCTCCAAAATTTCCCTTTGACTTTCCACATTGATTTCTAACTAATAAAGTATTTGTTTCACATAAAGAGTACTTTTAAAAGACATTTTAATTCGAAATTTTGAACTGGTCAAAGTATACCTTGAAGGGGTACTTTAATTAGGATTCTTAACACATTGAATCCGCTTGGCAGGATTCCTAAACCAAAATTAAAAATAACGAGATAAAAAGATAAACAGTACTATCGAAACTTTTCTTCCAACCAAGAATTTGATACAATTCTATTGGCTTGAAAAATTCGCTTATTTTCCTACCAAATTAAGTGGACGATACTATTTTGTAGACATTTCAATATTTAATTCGCTTTCACATAATGTACAATTTAATATTTTATACTATACGATAGGAAACATTCCGCAATAGACTTGTCGTGATAATAAATCCGTGACAAGAATTATTCCACAACATGAGAATAATTAAAGTCAGACAGGATACTGGAATACATTGTACTTGAAAATAACGCTAGTCTCCGATCAATTGGAAACTGGAATAATATATCTGAAAGGTATTACCAGCATGCTAATCGCGAATCAAGCACTTTCACCCAATTATTAGGCTATAGCAAAAGTATTTTTGTCTACACGAAAGTACAGTGGTGACCAAAAGTTTGGACAGTTTTTGAAAGTTTCATGTTTTTCAACTTTGTGTGCTTGTAGAATTTATTAATTTTCATTTAAATACAAAATTTTATATATCAAATTGAAGGTAATTTAATGTAGAATTTAATAAGTATTACAATATCTGTATTGCAAAAAAGGTTATGCTCATTTTTGTAGAACAAACAAACACAAATCGTTTTGAATAAAATACAAACACAAATTGTTTTGTAATAAAAGCGTACTAGCCAATCCCAAACACTGTTCTGAGGACCAATCAAATGTCTGTAACTATAGTTTAGGTTATTTGGATGGTAAAAGAGTTATTGTTGTGGAAATATTTTGCGGAATGATACATACTAGTACGATTAAATAGAGTATTGCTGTTTTTGAATATTTAAAGTCCTTTTTTTTTAAATTGAACTAATTTTAAACAATGTCATCAACAAGAAGAACTAATTTGACATGTACAAAAAGAAGCCGAATTGTCATATTGAGAGAAAATGGCCTCTCTTATGCTGAAATTGCAAGACAAGTTGGTGGTTCAGTGACTTGTTCTGGTGTACGAAAGTTCTGTTTACGTTATGAAAAAACGAAATCAGTGGAAAATAAGGCCAAATCAGGCCAAAAAAAGGCACAAGTGCTACTGCCGATAGAAAAATTAAACGGCTATGCCATCAAGATAAAAAAATTTCATCAGATGCCATTAGATGTGAAATGAATGCAGCAGGTATTGCAGTAAGTTCAAGAACAATAAGAAGAAGGTTATCAGGATTTGGACTATAAGCTAGAATTCCAAGGCAAAAACCATATTTAAATAAAAAGCAATGCGAAAAACGAGTTAAGTGGGCAAAAGAACACATTAAATGGTCAGAAAATCAATGGAAGCAAGTAATCTGGAGCGATGAGAGTAAAATATCGCTCTTTGGTAGTGATGGTAGAAAATACGTGAGACGTAGAGTAGGAGAAGCACTTCATCCTGATTGAATTGAAGCAACTACAAATAAAAAAGAAAACTGCCCAGTTAAACTGAGGGCATTGAGCTCACAGGCTATTCACACTCATTGTATATTGTACTCTTATTTCAAAGAATTTGAAATATGCCCCTCGAAAAATAAAGAAATCAACAATATATTAAGGGGGGGTCATCCCCCCGTTACACCCCTCATAGTTAACTAATGAACCCTTTAAATTAATCAGGGAGGTCTTTAATTACAATGAATATACATTCAAAATATGAAGAAAATCGGATAATTCTGCATGAAAAACTCATTTATCCAAATTAAGAGGGGATTAGCCCCCCTTTCCCCCTTTATACTTAACCAATGAACCCCCAAAACTTTTCAGAGAAGCGCATTATCACAATGAACCTATATACAAAATTTGAAGAAAATCGGATAATTCTGCATGAAAAACCCATTTATCTAAATTAGGGGGGGTTATCCCCCTTTCCCCCTTTATACTCAACCAATGAACCCCCAAAACTATATACAGAAGCGCATTATCAAAATGAACCTATATACAAAATTTAAAGAAAATGGGATAATTCTGCATGTAAAACCCATTTATCTAAATTAAGGGGGGATTAGCCCCCTCTTTCCCCCTTTATACTTAACCAATGAACCTCCAAACTAATCAGGGAAGCGCCTTATCACAAGGAACCTATAAACAAAATTTTAAGTAAAACGGTTAGTTCTATCAAGAGTTATCGCGTTACGTACATACATACATACATACATACGTATGTACGTACATACAGAACCGGCGGGCACATAAGCTCTCAGGCTTTGATAGCCTGTGAGCTAAAAAACAAAAAAATGTCAGGATTTGGGTATGCATGTCTGCAGATAGTGTGGGCCGAATTCAAGTGATTGATGGCATTCTGAATGCCAAAAAATACATCGAAACTGTCCTGGAACCAAAATTGATACCTTCCATCAGAGATCTCTTCCCCAACAACGCACCATTTATTTTCCAGCAGGATTCATCTCCATGCCACACAGCAAAAGTATGCAAAGCATGGTTTCAAAATAAAGGCATAGATATTCTACCATGGCCAGGAAACAGCCCTGATCTCAATCCAATTGAAAATTTGTGGCGACGTTTGAAAATTCTTGTACGAAAAAAACGTCCATCCAATAAAAAACAACTTATTGAAGCTATAATTGATTCTTGGCACCATGTGATTACGAAAGGTGAACTCCAAACACTCGTTCACTCGATGAAAAGACGCTGTGAAGTTGTCTTAAAAATAAGGGTTATCCTACTAAGTATTGATTGTGTAAGTATCACTTTAAAAAAATGCAAATCTAAGATAGATCTTACTATTAGTTGTATAACTTTTTTTGTAATACAGAAATTGTAATACTGTTTTTATTATTAAAATCTACATTAAATTATCTTCAAATTGATATGTAAACGTTTGTATTTAAGTGAAAATTAATATATTCTACAAGATTTGAAAAACACGAAACTTTCAAAAAATGTCCAAACTTTTGGCCAAAACTGTATGTAGCTGTCACCTTCTCATCCTTATTGTTGAACATAAAATGTTATTTAAGAGGATATATAATCATACAGGCTTCTTTCATTCATTTTTAGCACTATCCAACCTAGTTGAAAAGTGCTTATGACTTCGGTTTGTCTGGCCGTATGGCCGTCTGGCCGTCTGGCCGACTGGCCGTGCTCTAACTCCCGTAAATATGCTCGGATTGCTCTGCAATTTTTATATGTTATTGTCGTTAGCTATAGCATGTTCCCTATTTCAACGGAAGTGTGTAGCACTTATAGTTTTTTTACAGGGACACTCAAAAGAATTCCGTTACATTGCGGTCTATGGGGAAAAATTATTTGCGGTTTATTTAAATAATGTTTCACTATTTTAAACGCATTGAAATTTATATATATCACTAAGGTGCATTAGAAGAAGCTTAATATGGAATAGGGTGTGCATACCACTTATAGTTACTATACAGGGACAGTCAAAAGAATTCCGTTACATTACGTCTATGGAGAAAAATCGTCTGCGGTTTATTTAAATAATGTTTCCCTATTTTAAACGCATTGAAATTTATATATATTACTAAGGTGCATTACAAGAGGCTTACTACAGAATAGTGTGTGTATAGCAGTCATCGTTCATTTACAGGGACATACAAAAGAATTCTCTACTGTCTGTTAACAATAATTCCTGGCGTTTTAAGTTACTGAACGCGATTTTCAATTGAACTCACATTTTGTCTATTACTGAGTGTGTATAAATTCTGTATTTCATATACAGGGTAGCACAAAAGTTCGAGAACACATTTCCGTTTATTGACAGAAACTCCAGAAGGAGAATTTTAAACTGTGCTACGCGTTTCCTAACTAAACTAAAATTTATCATCCTATATATTATATATACAAATCTATAGATCATATATAGGGTTGAATAAAAGTACTCGGATACTTTTCCGAATATTGTATCTGTTCGAAATTCCTGAAATTATGTTTTTTAATATGTTATGCGTTTTCCAAATTGTTTACTTAGATTTTATCTTTTAGCTTATTAAACTGTATGTTTTGTAAAATTATTTTGGAAGCGTTGGAAAGTGCTACATAATCTATGCTTGGCGCATGATTTTTCGTTCTTGTTGGGTCACATAAAGGGTGATAAAAATGTTGAGATTTTATGTATCGTACGGCTTTATTTTAAACTAGGCCTTAAAATCAATAAAGCTGTCCTCAAAATTCGTCCAGGACAAAAGTAGTGTCAAAATTGGATGCTAAAAATGAACATGTTCATTTTTAGTATCCAAATGGATTGTGGGGAATAGATTCTCCTCTTTTTTAGCTCACAGGCTATCAAAGCCTGAGAGCTTATGTGCCCGCCGGTTCTGTATGTACGTACGTACGTATGTATGTATGTATGTATGTATGTACGTAACGCGATAACTCTTGATAGAACTAACCGTTTTACTTTAAATTTTGTTTATAGGTTCCTTGTGATAAGGCGCTTCCCTGATTAGTTTTGGAGGTTCATTGGTTAAGCATAAAGGGGGAAAACGGGGGGCTAACCCCCCATAATTTAGATAAATGGGTTTTTCATGCAGAATTATCCCATTTTCTTCCAATTTTGTATATAGGTTCATTTTGATAATGCGCTTCTGTCAATAGTTTTGGGGGTTCATTGGTTAAGTATAAAGGGGGAAAGGGGGGATACCCCCCCCCCTGCCTAATTTAGATAAATGATTTTTTCATGCAGAATTATCCGATTTTCTTCAAATTTTGTATATAGGTTCATTGTGATGATGCGCTTCTCTGAATAGTTTTGGGGGTTCATTGGTAAAGTATAAAGGGGGAAAGGGGGGGGCTAATCCCCCCTTAAATTAGATAAATGATTTTTTCATGCAGAATTATCCAATTTTCTTCAAATTTTGTATATAGGTTCATTTTGATAATGCGCTTCTGTCAATAGTTTAGGGGTTCATTGGTTAAGTATAAAGGGGGAAAGGGGGGATAACCCCCCTAATTTTGTTAAATGACTTTTTCATGCAGAATTATCCGACTTTCTTCAAATTTTGTATATAGGTTCATTGTGATAATGTGCTTCTCTGAATAGTTTTGGGGGTTCATCGGTTAATTATAAAGGGGGAAAGGGGGGCTAATCCCCCCTTAATTTAGATAAATGGGTTTTTCATGCAGAATTATTCGATTTTTGTCAAATTTTGTATATATATTCATTGTAATTAGAGACTTCCCTGATTAGTTTAAGGGGTTCATTAGTTAACTATGATGGGGGTAACGATTGGATGATCCCCCCCTTAATATACTGTTGATTTCTTTATTTTTCGAGGGGCATATTTCAAATTTTTTGAAATAAGAGTATAATATACAATTAGTGTGAATAACCTGTGAGCTCAATGCCCTCAGTTTAACTGGGCAGTTTTCCTTTTTATTTTCTCTTCAACTGGTCAGAATTGACAACGGATGGGTTTTATTTCATGGCTGAGGTCCCCTTCCTTCAAACGTTTGGATTTGTATTGAAATGGCCGGACACTATTCTTTTCCTGGCCTTCAACTGCACAGATTTTGAGGACAGCTTTAGTGGTTTTAAGGCCTAGTTTGGCATAATGCCTTACGATGCACAAAATCTCAACATATGTGTGACCTAAAAATGAAATAAAGAAGCCTGTATGATTCTAGAATATAAAGAGAGCTATATCTTGTTAAATAACATTTGATGTTCAACAATAGGGGGTGAAATAGAGACATGCGTTGTTATAAAAGCATTCAGAAAACGACAATACTTTTGATAGAGCGTAATATTTTGAGAGCTATTTCTTTGTTTGAGTTCATGTTAAGGGATTACTTTGACGCCCTGAACTATCAGTGTTTTTTCGGAAATTTTAAGACATTAAAAGTATTTATACAAATTTATTTACGCTAAATTATTATACGTATAATAAAATTGAAAACTGTGTTTTATTTTAGTTGACATACTTAAAATTGTGGCTTGGCAGCTTATGAGCGAGAGAGCTTTGGAAAAAAGAGGGTCAATCGTAGACTTAAGACAGAAAAATCGACAAAACAATTAGTTTTTGAGTCCACCAATATGCACTTTTAGTGAAAAATCGGCAATCAATAATTTCGTTCCTTAATGTGCCACGATATCAGTATTTCGAAACAATTTGACTTATATCACTAGAAAATAGGTCACAATTCATTTTTAAAAAAATAAAGCTGATTTTTTCAAAATTAACGGAGCTAGGGTTTCCACCGATTTAGAAAATGCTGCTCTGTAAATAAAACTTTTTCTTTACTGTTTACTTGCTGTTGCGCGCATTCCTTCTATAGCTCCAAAATAGCCCTTTCACTTTCTATATCGATAAAATATTATTTTTGTGGAGATAAAAATAGTTTTAGTGTAAAAAAAACCAGCCAAAGTGGCCATGTTAATGCTGCAACATTAAATATAAATGTAATTTTTCTTTTTGGATATAACTCAATGACCTATATTGATAATATCGTTAATTTTCTATATATTTAAATGTTTTTAGCACTTTCCAACCTAGTTGAAAAGTGCTTATGACTTCGGTTTGTCTGGCCGTATGGCCGTCTGCCGTCTGCCGTCTGCCGTCTGTCCGTGCTCTAACTCCCGTAAATATGCTCGGATTGCTCTGCAATTTTTATATGCTATTGTCGTTATCTATAGCATGTTCCCTATTTCAACGGAAGTGTATAGCACTTATAGTTTTTTTACAGGGGCACTCAAAAGAATTCCGTTACATTGCCGTCTATGGAGAAAAATCATTTGCGGTTTATTTAAATAATGTTTCACTATTTTAAACGCATTGAAATTTATATATATCACTAAGGTGCATTAGAAGAAGCTTAAAATGGAATAGGGTGTGCATAGCACTTATAGTTACTTTACAGGGACAGTCAAAAGAATTCCGTTACATTACATCTATGGAGAAAAATCGTCTGCGGTTTATTTAAATAATGTTTCACTATTTTAAACGCATTGAAATTTATATATATTACTAAGGTGCATTACAAGAGGCTTACTGCAGAATAGTGTGTGTATAGCAGTCATCGTTCATTTACAGGGACACACAAAAGAATTCTCTACTGTCTGTTAACAATAATTCCTGGAAGTGCGTTTTAAGTTACTGAACGCGATTTTAATTTTAACTCGCTTTTTGTCTATTACGTGGTGTGTATACATTCTGTAGATCCTATACAGGGCAGCACAAAAGTTCGCGAACACATTTCCGTTTATTGACAGAAACTCCAGAAGGATAATTTTAAACTGTGCTACGCGTTTCCTAACAAAACTAAAATTTATCATTCTATATAGTATATATACAAATCTATAGATCCTATACAGGGCTGAATAAAAGTATTCGGATATTTTTTCGAATATTGTATCTGTTGGAAATTCCTTAAATTATGTTTTTAAATATGTTATGCGTTTTCCAAATTGTTTACTTAGATGTTATCTTTTAGCTTATTAAACGGTATGTTTTGTAAAATTATTTTGGAAGCGTTGGAAAGTGCTACATAATCTATGCTTGGCGCATGATTTTTCGTTCTTGTTGGGTCACATAAAGGGTGATAAAAATGTTGAGATTTTATGTATCGTACGGCTTTATTTTAAACTAGGCCTTAAAATCAATAAAGCTGTCCTCAAAATTCGTCCAGGACAAAAGTAGTGTCAAAATTGGATGCTAAAAATGAACATGTTCATTTTTAGTATCCAAATGGATTGTGGGGAATAGATTCTCCTCTTTTTTAGCTCACAGGCTATCAAAGCCTGAGAGCTTATGTGCCCGCCGGTTCTGTATGTACGTACGTACGTATGTATGTATGTATGTATGTATGTACGTAACGCGATAACTCTTGATAGAACTAACCGTTTTACTTTAAATTTTGTTTATAGGTTCCTTGTGATAAGGCGCTTCCCTGATTAGTTTTGGAGGTTCATTGGTTAAGCATAAAGGGGGAAAACGGGGGGCTAACCCCCCATAATTTAGATAAATGGGTTTTTCATGCAGAATTATCCCATTTTCTTCCAATTTTGTATATAGGTTCATTTTGATAATGCGCTTCTGTCAATAGTTTTGGGGGTTCATTGGTTAAGTATAAAGGGGGAAAGGGGGGATACCCCCCCCCTGCCTAATTTAGATAAATGATTTTTTCATGCAGAATTATCCGATTTTCTTCAAATTTTGTATATAGGTTCATTGTGATGATGCGCTTCTCTGAATAGTTTTGGGGGTTCATTGGTAAAGTATAAAGGGGGAAAGGGGGGGGCTAATCCCCCCTTAAATTAGATAAATGATTTTTTCATGCAGAATTATCCAATTTTCTTCAAATTTTGTATATAGGTTCATTTTGATAATGCGCTTCTGTCAATAGTTTAGGGGTTCATTGGTTAAGTATAAAGGGGGAAAGGGGGGATAACCCCCCTAATTTTGTTAAATGACTTTTTCATGCAGAATTATCCGACTTTCTTCAAATTTTGTATATAGGTTCATTGTGATAATGTGCTTCTCTGAATAGTTTTGGGGGTTCATCGGTTAATTATAAAGGGGGAAAGGGGGGCTAATCCCCCCTTAATTTAGATAAATGGGTTTTTCATGCAGAATTATTCGATTTTTGTCAAATTTTGTATATATATTCATTGTAATTAGAGACTTCCCTGATTAGTTTAAGGGGTTCATTAGTTAACTATGATGGGGGTAACGATTGGATGATCCCCCCCTTAATATACTGTTGATTTCTTTATTTTTCGAGGGGCATATTTCAAATTTTTTGAAATAAGAGTATAATATACAATTAGTGTGAATAACCTGTGAGCTCAATGCCCTCAGTTTAACTGGGCAGTTTTCCTTTTTATTTTCTCTTCAACTGGTCAGAATTGACAACGGATGGGTTTTATTTCATGGCTGAGGTCCCCTTCCTTCAAACGTTTGGATTTGTATTGAAATGGCCGGACACTATTCTTTTCCTGGCCTTCAACTGCACAGATTTTGAGGACAGCTTTAGTGGTTTTAAGGCCTAGTTTGGCATAATGCCTTACGATGCACAAAATCTCAACATATGTGTGACCTAAAAATGAAATAAAGAAGCCTGTATGATTCTAGAATATAAAGAGAGCTATATCTTGTTAAATAACATTTGATGTTCAACAATAGGGGGTGAAATAGAGACATGCGTTGTTATAAAAGCATTCAGAAAACGACAATACTTTTGATAGAGCGTAATATTTTGAGAGCTATTTCTTTGTTTGAGTTCATGTTAAGGGATTACTTTGACGCCCTGAACTATCAGTGTTTTTTCGGAAATTTTAAGACATTAAAAGTATTTATACAAATTTATTTACGCTAAATTATTATACGTATAATAAAATTGAAAACTGTGTTTTATTTTAGTTGACATACTTAAAATTGTGGCTTGGCAGCTTATGAGCGAGAGAGCTTTGGAAAAAAGAGGGTCAATCGTAGACTTAAGACAGAAAAATCGACAAAACAATTAGTTTTTGAGTCCACCAATATGCACTTTTAGTGAAAAATCGGCAATCAATAATTTCGTTCCTTAATGTGCCACGATATCAGTATTTCGAAACAATTTGACTTATATCACTAGAAAATAGGTCACAATTCATTTTTAAAAAAATAAAGCTGATTTTTTCAAAATTAACGGAGCTAGGGTTTCCACCGATTTAGAAAATGCTGCTCTGTAAATAAAACTTTTTCTTTACTGTTTACTTGCTGTTGCGCGCATTCCTTCTATAGCTCCAAAATAGCCCTTTCACTTTCTATATCGATAAAATATTATTTTTGTGGAGATAAAAATAGTTTTAGTGTAAAAAAAACCAGCCAAAGTGGCCATGTTAATGCTGCAACATTAAATATAAATGTAATTTTTCTTTTTGGATATAACTCAATGACCTATATTGATAATATCGTTAATTTTCTATATATTTAAATGTTTTTAGCACTTTCCAACCTAGTTGAAAAGTGCTTATGACTTCGGTTTGTCTGGCCGTATGGCCGTCTGCCGTCTGCCGTCTGCCGTCTGTCCGTGCTCTAACTCCCGTAAATATGCTCGGATTGCTCTGCAATTTTTATATGCTATTGTCGTTATCTATAGCATGTTCCCTATTTCAACGGAAGTGTATAGCACTTATAGTTTTTTTACAGGGGCACTCAAAAGAATTCCGTTACATTGCCGTCTATGGAGAAAAATCATTTGCGGTTTATTTAAATAATGTTTCACTATTTTAAACGCATTGAAATTTATATATATCACTAAGGTGCATTAGAAGAAGCTTAAAATGGAATAGGGTGTGCATAGCACTTATAGTTACTTTACAGGGACAGTCAAAAGAATTCCGTTACATTACATCTATGGAGAAAAATCGTCTGCGGTTTATTTAAATAATGTTTCACTATTTTAAACGCATTGAAATTTATATATATTACTAAGGTGCATTACAAGAGGCTTACTGCAGAATAGTGTGTGTATAGCAGTCATCGTTCATTTACAGGGACACACAAAAGAATTCTCTACTGTCTGTTAACAATAATTCCTGGAAGTGCGTTTTAAGTTACTGAACGCGATTTTAATTTTAACTCGCTTTTTGTCTATTACGTGGTGTGTATACATTCTGTAGATCCTATACAGGGCAGCACAAAAGTTCGCGAACACATTTCCGTTTATTGACAGAAACTCCAGAAGGATAATTTTAAACTGTGCTACGCGTTTCCTAACAAAACTAAAATTTAGCATTCTATATAGTATATATACAAATCTATAGATCCTATACAGGGCTGAATAAAAGTATTCGGATATTTTTTCGAATATTGTATCTGTTGGAAATTCCTTAAATTATGTTTTTAAATATGTTATGCGTTTTCCAAATTGTTTACTTAGATGTTATCTTTTAGCTTATTAAACGGTATGTTTTGTAAAATTATTTTGGAAGCGTTGGAAAGTGCTACATAATCTATGCTTGACGCATGATTTTTCGTTCTTGTTTTATTTAGATTCAATTTTGATGAAAGCAGACTTATCTTTTTTCATTTTTTCTTGTTTTTTGGATAGCTCTTTAATTTCTAAAAAAATGACGAATTTTCTTGTATCCTATAATTGCCGAAACGTTAGTTGAGGCTCACTGAAAAGTTTTTGGTTTCTGTCTGTCTGTCCGTCTGTCTGTCTGTCTGTCTGTTCCGCGATAACTACCGCAAAATTGATCCGATTAGGTTGATTTTTGGTAGGTATGTTGGTGAGGCACCCGGAATGAGCTGTATAGTTTTTAGTTACATTGGGTTCATTCGTTCGGAAAATATAGAACATTTCTTTTTAGGTCATAATTCTTTCCTATGGGAATTCAGACGATTTTGAAATTTTTCATTTGTTGAAAATAAAATGGCGCATTTGATTCATGTATTTAAACGGTAAGTTATGAAGGCTAAAATTTATCAAGTTAGGTCTTAAATTATTCAAACTAATTTGAAATGTTGTTAATACATTTGTCAGATTTTTTAAATTAGGTGTATAATTTTTGGTGCAATTTTATACATCTGTTCTAATAATATAATACATTTTATTTTATCATTTTTTTGCAAATTTTAAAATGCATTTATTTTTATTTTCCTCTTTAATTTAACCGTAACTTAGCAACTATATTTCAAAGAATATCAAAATAATAAAATTCAAATAACTCAGACTATTTTGCTGCAATATTTTATTCTCAAAATAAAATATTTTCGGTTGATTTTTGTATTTTATTGAAATAAATGAGAATTTATTTTGATATAAAGTTACCTTTTAACTACGGTAGAATGATTTCCGAAACATTTTTACATGAGATATTATTCATTTTCTGGAAGACATGTGGATTTGTCGTGGTTGAAAATTAGTATTATTTTAAAAATAGGATTATACCTCTCGTACAACGAGATGGTTAATCTAAAGAAATTAACGTAGTAAAAAGCATCCATACATCTTGAAATAGCACAACTACTGGAAACTGAGATCATTAAAAGCTATCATAAAAAATAATTTATAGCGCCAAATCACGTTTGCATTTTAGTGAATTGGCAGTACACACGATTATGAATAATTACTCAATAAGTTTAAAAGTTTCCAAATATGACTAATATATATATATATATATTTGGGGGGGGAGGGGCTGGGAATTTTAGTATGCTACTGCCATCGATTAGATCAGGATGTACTTAGATAAGATCTTGAATATTATAGAATGACCATCAAAGCTGTTTTTCCGAAACAAAAATTGTAATTAAACTAGATTTCTAAAATAGATATAAGGGAAATATAGTAGATTCAGTTTACATTTCCATAAGTTGTTTTTGTATAAGAGATATTATTCAACTTATCCATCAGATGCAAGTGTTTCGTGGTTGGAAGGTAAGTAAATATTGCTATTTGGGTATTTGGATAACATGAATTTATTTTCCAAACTGTTGCTTATCTTAACAAAACCACAGTATAAAACAAAATCCAATATATACTATAATCATTCACACAATCAATAGGAAATCACGAATATAAATGTAACAAGATTACGGGGGGTTCAGGGTGGCAGAGCCCCCCTGAAGAAATGTACTCTTTATCCAAAACATTTTATGAAAAAAAAGTTCATAAGAATTTCAGAAGTTCATTGCATAAACCGTGTTTATTTTAACGGTTCTAATTTTTGAAAACCTTCGATGTGTTTTATATGTCTATAAATACTATGTATATAATATAAAAAAATTAATTGCGTATTATAAGATGCTAAATATGAAAAGTGATATTAAAAAACAATGATTTTCAGTGCTGACGTTGTGGCTTCTGATCTGTAGATTTACTAGTTAGAGAACTTCTCAATATATTTGCCGAAACGTCAGTTAAGGCTCACTGTGGAGACACGAAAAGTTTTTGGTTTCCGTCTGTTTGTTTGTTTGTCTGATAAATGCCGTAAAAAACGTCCGATTAGGTTGATTTTTTGGTGGGTATGGTGGCGAGATACCCGGAATGAGCTGTATAGTTTTTGGTTAAATTTGGTTCATTCGTTCAAAAAATAGAGAACTTTTCTTTTTAGGTCATAATGCTTTCCTATGGGAATGCAGACGATTTTCAAATTTCATTTGTAACTGAAATGAAAATCGCCTATTTGAATAACGGATTTAAACGTATAATGACGGACACTAAATTTTCGATACGGAGGTTTTAAATATATGCAATAGCTTTGAAAATTTGAGGATACATCTATTAGAATATAGAAATTAATTGTTTAAATTATTGGAAATTTTTTTGCAACAGTTCGAGAAATATAAAACATTTTATTTTCCTATTTTTTACAAAGTCCTCTTTATTTTATTAGTTGCTCAGCAACCCTATTTCAAAGAATATTAAAATAAGATATGCATTTTTTTTACCTAAAAAATTACAAGAATAAGAAGTATTTCGCAGAGAATTTCGAAATAAGAATATTGGAATATCATTGCATAAATCGTGTTTAATTGAACGTTTCTAATTTCTGAGGTATTTCATATACCTATAAATATGTATGTAATAGAAAAAAATTAAATTGTGGATTGTAAAATGCTAAACAATATGAAAAGTGAGATTAAAAACAATGACTTTCAGAGCTGACGTTGAGGCTCCTGATTTGCAGATTTACTAGTATTTCATAACTAATTTTTATTAACTCTAGGTAAACAATTATTTCTATATAATATTATAGCTACTTACTTGATAAAATCAAGGGAAATAACATACATTTTTAATGTACATTTCTGAAAAATATGTCATTTAGTGTCATTTAAAATCTAATAACTCTTTAATAACCTCAAGAACTTGTTTTGAAGTCTTTAAATAATTTCTCACCTCTTTTGGCTGTATGTAGTTTAATTATTTAATCGAGTCTAAACATCACTTTTTTTCAAAATAGCAAATGCATTAAATAATTCAACATTTTTGATTTAAAAATAAATCGGTGATTTCAAAAATGACATACGTCCATTCAAGGTAGACAAAAATTATATCGATTTCAAAATTGCCGTTTATTGCAAAAAGAACACTCGTCAATGACAATAACCAATCAATCAATTCTCGAGTCAATATTCTCATGTTCAACATACAATCATGCTAAATGAACACCATAAAATGGACATTATTTTGGTCGTCGCGCATACAGAAATTCTGTTACGCAGCTAACATTGTTTACTTGAGAATGAGTAGCATCCGAGAAACCAATATTTCGTGTTGATACTGCGTTTAGGAATCTGGTAAAACAACCCCGATCAAAAGAAAGTTTATTTTAAAAAATGCCTGTTTAACCTTGGAAATTTATTGGTTTCTGAAGTTTTTGAGGATAATCGAACGCTTTTTGGAATCATGGATAGCTCGAAAAAGATATTACAGTTTCTATACACGTTCGAAAATGTCGTCAACATTTCATGTTTGTAGTGTTAAATTATTTCCGAAGCAATTTATTTCTAACTCCACTTTCAATGACATTAAAAATTAAAATCCGTTCAATTGTTTGAAATTGTTTACGTTTAAATGTTCATAAAAAACTTCGAATGTTCGTAAACCTTCTTGCTACATCAAGAAACATTTCCCTTTTAAAAAAAAATTAGAGTTATCTCTGTGGTTTTGGGTGTTGCAAAGCTGATGATAAAGTCTCAGAAATTTTTAGAGAACAATATCTGGTATTGTTTCCAATAGTTCCCAATACCTTTATCTGGTTAAAGTTCAATTGTGAAATAAGGCTCCAATGGGGCAATTTTTCAAAATATCGCACCAGACATTGAGGACAAGATCATGGTCTACGGAAGTACGAGGGGCAGTCGGAAAATAAGTTTTCTTTGGCGACTGTGGACAGAGATGTGTATGAAAGACAAAAAATGTAATGAGACATTAAAGATAAAACATAACTTTATTTTTTCACATAAGTACCAAGTACATTGAGACATTTGTTATACCGCTTTATAAGCTTCAAAAAGGCCTCCATGAAAAAATCAGGGCTTTTCAGGGGGTAGAAGTAGAGGTCGATCGCGATCAAGCAGATGGCGCTGTTGCAGTGACAGCGCCATCTGCGCAGGCACTGCAACAGCGCCATCTACTTGATCGTGGTCGACCTCTACCCAATGGTATCGGTGTCTTGCACGTTCGCGTTTACCTGCTGTGTCGTCTTTCGCCCATAGCCGTTCAATGCTTCGTCCATATGCAAAGCCCTGATTTTTTCCTGGAGGGCTTTTTGAAGCTTATAAAGCGGTATAACAAATGTCTCAATGTACTTGGTACTTATGTGAAAAAATAAAGTTATGTTTTATCTTTAATGTCTCATTACATTTTTTGTCTTTCACACCTCTGTCCACAGTCGCCAAGGGAAACTTATTTTCCGACTGCCCCTCGTATAATGTGAAGAGCCAACACAAGTCACGCGACCTAACTCTATTTGTTTATTTCTTTTGAAATTACGTTACACAGTTTACAATTATGCAAAATATTATTGAAGAATGCATCCATTTAACACCTGAATTGCTGCTCATCGTCCAACATGCAGTTGTATTTCTACCAATGATAGACACATCGAGCATACCTGATTAATATTTGCGCTTCATTCACCTTCTGCTCAAAGCCCCTACAATGCTCAAAGAACCTTCAATGTTCAACCAATTTTCAAACTTAAAGTTAGCATTTTTTTCACTTCTGTTTGACTATTTTTATTGGTATTTGCACGATATATTCTATTTTCTTTCTTAAATAAACTTTTTTTCTAAATGCGATGCCTATTACTTTTATAGTATTACTAGACATTAGACACTAATCTTCTTTAGTATCAAAAGTTGATATTTAGGCTTTAAAAAGCGTTGGTGCAAGGTGTCTTTATGTTGCTGTTAATTATTATTAATTTATTTTTTTAACAATTTCATGTTTATTACTTTTATACTACTACTGGAAACAAGGATACTATTCCAAGTTGTTATTTAGTCTTAACCGATGATGTCCGTTTTCTGAAAGGTTTCACAAAACTGTACTTAACTAACTGGTATTCTTTTGATACACTGTAAAAAATATTAGTGTTACTTTACACCAAAAATGGTGGCAACAAAGTTGCCACCAAAAACGGTGTAAAGAAACACCCCTTGTAAATTGGTGTAATGAAACACCAAAAATTAATTAGTGTAAAGAAACACCATCATCAATTTGGTGTGCTTTAACACCAAATTGGGTGTCCTACTAACTAATTCAGGATATGCCACTTCGATGCAGCATCACACCAAATTTGGTGTTCAAAATCTGTCGTCCCAAATTATCCTACGAGGAAAAGTGATTGAAAGGTTATGGATATTTATGTAAAGCTACAGGCATTTTTACTGGATTTTTCCCCTCTTAATTAAAAGATAACATATTTTGAAACAACTTTTATAATTAAAATTTAAAAAAATATATTGAGGATTTCAATTACAAATTTGCGAATTAATTTTGAAATATCCTTTTCTGAATCAAAGAGAAAAATATGTCTAAGTTTTACATAAATGTATAACAGTTTACAGAAAATTTAGAGATCTTTTTCTCTTTGATTCAGAAAAGGATATTTAAAAGTCAATTCGCAAATCTGTAATTGAAATCCTCAATATAATTTTTTTTAATTTTAATTATAAAAGTTTACTGATGTTTCAAAATATATTATCTTTTAATCAAAAGAAGAAAAATCCAGTAAAAATGCTGGTAGCTTTACGTAAATATCCATAACCTTTCAATCACCTTTTCTCTTAGGATAATTTGGGACGATATATTTCCGGTCAAAGACTTGAAAAGAGCTATAAAAAATAATTTGGTGCTGCAAGATTTATCGGGTGTTTAATTACAACAATTATGATAGCAACTTTGTTGCCACCATTAATAAAACCTTATTCAATTACAGTTATAATTAAAAAGAATTCCATATAGAAATTTAACAATATAAATGTTGTGATTACATAAATGTTAAAATAAACTTAGTCAGGAAATTCTGTTAGACTTTGTATTTTTTCATGTCAAAATACTTACGTATTTAACAATGAAGCCACATGAAACTATTTGCACTTATTTTTAGTAGTGAAAGGGTTTAATCGATTTTCAATATAGCATTGTAGAAGTTATGGCCATCCCCCACTCTTATTAACACCTAATATTTTATTATCCTAGTAATGAATGTTTTGCGTTTTGAATAAATTTCTTAAGAAATACCCCAAGGAAAATGTTACTCACTTTAAATAAAAATTAATTTTAAAATATCACTCTTAAGAAGCTTAAATTAATTGGATTTAATTACAAGTATTACTTGTTAGTGATATTTAACTATGGCATCCCAACACAACTTACATTTCTGGTTATAACTTAGTTGGTCAATAGAATAATCAGGTAACCATGTATGCAGAATTTATTCAAAATTTTAATAGTAAGAATTAAGAACAAAATAACTTTTATATTTATTTAACTAATACTGAATTGGAAAGTATAATACACATTTGTCAATACTAAAAGTATTATATGAAAATAATCAGAGACTAATAACTAAGTAAGAACGAATGAAATACAGTGAAGAAAGAAAAAAAGTTAAATTCAAAATATCTTAAAGAAATTTGAATGCATTAATAAACAAAATAACCTAACTTAATTTGAACAGGCAAGCAATGCTTATAATAATTCTTAACAGCTTGCAGACCAATGGGTTAGACACATACTTTTCTCATAAAGTTAGCAAAAAAAATTATAGAATTTTCTCTGAAGACATTTACTTACTCATATCTTAGATGGGCAAAGTTCTGACAGTAAGCCTTTGGTCAAATCAGTATATTTGCAATTTCACAATAAAAAAATGATTTTTATAAGCACATAAAAAAGCATAAGTCAAGGTTAAAAGTAAAGAACGGTTTTAGCTAATCATAAAAAAAAATGTGCATATTGCAGTGTACCAAACCACACAAACAGCATATAATTATTACTTAACATTATCAAAACACATTTCATGGTTAAATATATTGATATTAACCAAAATAGTATACCTACAGTTAAACCCAAAACAGGCTTACACAATTTTTTAATTGTCATTTTGGATTTGTACTGTTCAAATTGCCCACTTAAGATATATTACACACAATATTATACAATTTTTATATGTAACAAAAAAAAATCTTAAGTATTACATTCCATGTATGAAACATCATTTAATGTTACCAAAATATGTTTTAAGACAATGTACCAGTTTCCATTTTTGTAGTAGCTGGAAAATGGATATCTAAATTGCAAGAGACTTGAATCCATAAAAAAAAATCTTGAACAGTCCTTATTAGACATTTTTTTAATTTTATATGCACCAAAATGATCATTGAAAACACACTCATAATCTTCTAAAAGAAAAAAAACTTTATCACTATCTGTTATAATGAGCAAAATTTTTGAAAAAATTGGTTCTTCTTCAACTAATTTCCTAACAATAAATAAACCACTAACATATTTTAAAAAGTTAATAGTAAAGTGTGAAACAGAATATAGTTCCCTAGTAAATCCTTTGTCTTTCACAATAACCTGAGCAGCTTCTGGTTGTATAGAACTTAATTCAAGTGGTTTGGTAATCCCAACCGATTTATTATGCTAAAGGTATCCATTTGAATTACAAGCATAATATGCTTGACGTAATTGATGGCGATTTGCTAATGTGATAGTTATATTTTAAAATTTTTTTCCTATTGCAGCAAGTCTCTTAAAATAATAATGCTTCGCTTCAAATCTCAATGTCCAACAGTGACGGAGAGGCCCAAAATTTAACATGTGAGAAGGGTAATGAATAAGAAAGTGCTGCTTTGGTATCTTCATTTTATCAGGAAAAAGTTCTCTAAAAAAATGTAGGTGGTCATCAATTCTAATTTTTAAATAAGCAATATGGTCTACTGTGAGAACAGGGGCAAAAATAAGTTCAACAATACCCTTTAAATCTATAAACAATTTCCAATATGAATTGTCTTCAGGAATGACAGCAGCACACATTAACGGGAGTAATCTGACAAGTGTCCACATTCGAGCAGCTGTCTGATTTATTTTACATTTTTTATTTATTAAAGATGGTTTATCAATAGAATCTAAAGGTCCATAAGGCCACATTTCAATTTGTTTATTTATATAATCAATAGAAATTACTTTGTGTGTGTGTAAAGCTTCTAAAACTAAACCTGTTTCATATGGGACAACTCCTTCTAGCAAATCATGGGCAATATCAGGAGGGAGACCACGTGTAACATGAAAAAATTCTGAATTAAATGGAGAATTGTTTTTTATTCCATACTGAATTAACTTTGTGTCATCAGCAAGCAACTCTGTTACATGTTGTTTATAGTTTTCAGGAGTCCTCAATGTAATATGATCATCAGTATATGTGTTTTGTATCTCAGCCTTATTACACAAGCATGTTCTGCAATAACAGTTTACTTTATTAGAGAATGATTCCACAAAACCACCAATCATATTGCTTCCTAAATTGTCACCACTAATAAAAGACAGACAGCCAACAAAAGTTTCAGCTCTCACAGAAATTCCATCAGTTGCAAGAATATTCAAATCCTTAACTAAGGGTTCAACAATTTTACCAATACCAAAATATTTCACATCTGTACTTTTACAAATAATAACTAATTGAATTATATCAGTTGAAGATCTATACTGTGGATATACATTTCCTAGAACATAGTAAAATGCCAGTAATTTGTGAGTTTTTCTATGAACACCTAATGGGTTACAAATCTCAAATTCATCACAAAACAGATTTAATTTTAAGGAATGGAAGTTGGTAGAAAACAGGGGATGAGTTTTACAGAATTTACCATCATCAAAACTTGTTATAAGATTTTTGGCTTTGTCACACTTAGGGTTCACAACTTGTGTAAATACATCATCTTGTATCAACAAAAATTTCAAAGTTTTTAATATAGACACATAATGAAAACAACACGACTTGTTGAAACTATTATTTCCTAAAATATACTCAACAGGAAGAACCATTTGCATGTTTGTTTCATAGTACTTCATTCTCCTATAATTATTAGATAATGAATCAATGCTCTCAAAAATACAATTTTGTTTCAAAATTTCATTAATCTTTAGAAAACTCTCATTACTTATACTTAAATTAGAAGTTTCATTTTTAATTTTGTTAATTAAATAATCACTCTGCATTTCCAACAAAGAATTAAAATCCTGCAAGATTTTTTGGGTTGTGGACAGAGGTAGCATGTGTTTTTCCTGAGCTTTTAATAATAATAAACTAACATGTCGTTTCATTTTTGAATCAAAATTTTCTTCAGTTGCACCTATATCATCTTCTACATTTATTGATTCAAAGTCCATTAACGGATCTTTACTACAATTAATGTGACTTAAAAATTCTTCATCGCAATTATTCAAATTATTTTTACTTTTATCAGTGTGCGTATAATATGTATGTTTTCTACTCAAATGTGATCGATAAGAGGAAAAACTTTTGAATTTGGCTGTACAGCTTATGAAAGGGCAAAATATTGTTTTATTTTGTTTTGTATGTACATTCAAATGTTTTGAAATATCTGGCAGATTTTTAAAGCAGCTTACTTGTGGACAGTTGATACATGTTTTACATATGTAATGGCCAGGAAAAATAGATCTATCTTGAGAAAATGTATTCCTGTGTTTTCTATAAACATGAGATTTATATGCGTGAAAATTAGTGAACGTATTTGGACAGTCATGAACAGCACATTGCAAAAAAAAATTGTTTTCTTGGCTATGAAACAAGTTTAAATGAGTAAGATACTTGGTAAAAACTGTAAATGTTATGTTTGGGCAAAAATTACAAATTAAAACCATGATTATAAAAAAGATAATAACTAAACAATATAAATTGACTTAAGTATAAAATGTCTTTCTAATTGTTATCCTTACATACAATTTTTAAGTTTTTGTGCAAAGTTTACAACAATTGATGGTAATTTCTTCTTGTCTGACTGAATGTCAAAGATGAACTTTTCTATAAAAATAAGGGTTTTGATGCAACGTTTTGGATACTCGCAATTAAATATAAAGTATGATGCTATCAGATTGGTGACTGCTTCCGATAATGAATTGCAGTGGAGAATAATTTCATGCTCAGCTAGCAAATAGTATTTTTCTTGTTTAGTCTCAAAGCCAATGATTCCTACATGAGGCGATGAATAACCTGCTTTCTTAATGTCATCAATAGAAGTAGTTGCCTATAAGAGAAATTAAAATTAAAATCAGTGCTACTCGATTTCACTGCATGACAAATACAATTTTAATTTTTTTCTTTAAATATAGCATAAACCTCATCATGCGGTCGATGCAGTTTTTTTTTTTTTTCTTGGGGCCCATTTTGTGAAAAATAAGTTATTATTGTGAAATTTATCATATTTTTGTGAAAAATAACATTTTGTAACAAAGGATGAAATTTAGCTAACTCAAATTCAAACGAAGCATTTAATAATAATTTCTTCTTTAAGTCCTTCTGTTAAAGTTTTACTTTTCAGTGAACTTGTTTTGTTGGCAAATTACAAATTTTAAAACATAACGTAATAAAAATAATCAATGAAGAGTATGTTTTTATGGAATAGAAATTTGTGAAAGTGTCTATTTTTTTAAAATGAATTTTGTGAAGGAGAATGTTTTGTTAAATTAGATTTTTGTGAACGGGCTCTAAATAGACCCCAAAATTTTCCTGGATCGACCCTTGATCATCCAAGCATGCTATTATAAAACTTGATAACTGATAATGTAGAAGAAATATTAAGACAAGATTTATCGTTTTATAGACAAAACATTTACCACATAGATTTTAGCTATATTTCACTTATACAAAGAGTAACGTGCAGAAAACAAACCAACTTAGAAAGTATGGCATGCAGGAAGAAAAATTATAAAGAAATATTTATTGATACTACAAGTTCAGTAATCCTTTAACAAACAGTTAAAGAGATTTAGCAGATTCTGATATGTAAAATAAAGAATGTATTTTTTCTCTTTCATCTGTTGTAACTGACTATAAATGCTTTATTTTGGCAGTCTATTGTAAATTACATAAATATGGGCAACATCAACAACAACAAAAAAGGTTTGTACAAGCAAATATTTATCATTTTGATGAGATCTCTAGTTTGATTCTTTATCAAGCAATTCAAATCTTTAATGAGATTGTGACATAAGGAAACAGACTACATTATCAGGGTTGTTTAATTTAAATGTAAGATTTGATAGATAAATATTTTTCTAATACTAGGTGAAATCTAAAAGTTATAGCTTCTAATCAATCTTAGAGACAAGTGACTCATTTTTTTAGCATATGAAAGTAATTTATAAACACATGAGCAACAATAGTTAAAGCTGATATTTGCAGTCTCCTTTCATAGAAACCTGTGAAATATTAATTGAGGCGTATAATTTATTTATAAAATGTGAAAACATTGCCGTATTTATTATAGTGCTACATTTTACCTATTATTCAATTGTAATGTTGAAAATCCCCAACATTTTGCACAATCAGCCTTCACCCCCATCTCCCAACCCAAAACCGACCCACAGGGAGGCTCTATTAAATATTATTTAAACTGAAATTTAAATCATGATGAAAATCATTTTTATAAGAATGTCTTTGATTAAATGCAGAGCTAAAACTAGGATTTTTCTAACATATTAGGCAGGAATCTTAGAAATCTTTTCCTGAAAATTTAAGGGCAATGGAAGACATTTTAAACATTTACATGTATGTAATAACAATACTTTTTATGCAAGTCAATAACAGGTGGCACACTGCTAAATAATATTCCTATCATTTTCAACCACATTAAATTCATTTCTAACACATGCAAATAAAATACATACTTTTCACACATTTCATAAAAAAGAAAAATAATGTTACAAACCAAGACATTTTAATTTAATATCAAAGAAATGTTTCTAATATAGATGCACAGAAAATAAAAGTGGGCAAGAAAAATATGGTTACTTTTCCATTATACGGATACCATTGTCGCCAAGCATACATTTAATATATACATTATGCATTAACATACATTTTGGCATGGTGTCAGTATAATGGAAAAGTACCAAAACATGTTATTGTCTTGTACGGTCACTAACACTGTAAATAAATTAAATAGCATGTTATAAAAACTTTAAACATTTAATAAGAGCGATAAAAATTGTATAAAAAATGCTGTCATTTTGTAAATGTGAAAGCAACATTGCATATAAAATATTACCTAACTATCTTATGTAAACATTAGGCACAACATCCCTCGAGGAGGGGAAGGGGGAAACTCTTACTCTTATGTTAAACCTTTCTTCTCCAAAGACACCTTATTTTTGCAGATAATCAAATAAATTAATAACAGTATTTGTAATTTATCACTTACCGTGTATGTTAAAAATAGCTGGTCTTCAGAAAAATGCACAGGTAATGAGATCAGCAGAAATTCATCTTTAGCTATTGCTGTGTCAGCTTGCTCTTGGAGACATTTCAGAGTTTCAACCCATGAAGGAAGGCTTTTTCGTGCCAATAATAAATTATAGAGCTGCTTATTATATAAACTGAGAAATTTTGGAATACACTGAAAAATGTTAGATTTCCCTGTTATTCGGAAAAATTCATCAGCAAAGTGCTGTTTATTAAATAAGTTTGGATATTTAATTTTTAAATCAGCAACTTTCATATATTGATTGACAATTTCATCTCTTCTAATGTCAAATGTTTCATTTAACTCAGATGAAGCACTAGCCTGTTCATTAATAACCATGAGTTGTTTTTTGAACTGTGGTATTTATTTTTTTTCATTCGCTTTTTCTCCTTTGTTATGGAACTTATTGGTTATTTTCTTCTGCTTTACTTCCTCACTTTGATCAAATTTACGCATATTTTTCAATTTATCTCGAATAGCCTGTCGCCATCCACCATATCCAGTTCCAATGGACTCTTTTAAATATGGGTATTTAGAAACAATGGCTCTTGCCATGTCGGTCACCATAACTGATGTCGGATATTTTGAATGTTTCACAACAGATGAACATATGGTATGTATTAATTCTGACCGCAAAACCCTAGGTAAGGGTACCTCATCTTGCAAAGCTTGTCTTAGGCGACTTGAAAAGTCTTTAGCGGGTATTGTGAAATTATCTAGGGGAAAAGATGACTGTGGAGTTGCTGCAGCAAATAGATCTGGTTCTGATGATTCACAGGAACCAGAAGCATTTCTCTCATCAGTGAAAAATGGTTCAGTTATATGGGATGATGATTTCGATTCAGCACAGTCAGGAACTGAATTTTCAATATATAATACTTTGGGTGTATCTAACACAATTCTATATTTCTTACCTTGAAGAATGTTTTCATCTTTTTGTACATCAATGTACTCCTGCCAAACTTCATTAAAAAACTGTATAATAATGGATACTGTCCGATCAATACAAAATCTAGCATAAACCTCCTGAAACATCAAATAAGAATGCATAAGTTTCAAGTACATCTTGTATAAATTCAGTAACCATACCAGGAGTTGATCCTGACAAAATTGGAGGCCTATTTCATAAAAACTCATTTAATAAAGCAAGCCCATTCTCAAAATCCATTTTACTAACATAGCCATAGTCTTCTTACAAAATTCATTATTTATTAAATAAAAACTACCCTTACATGATTTAATGGAACAGATGTCGCAGACGCACCGGGATTTGTGCAATTTTTCTTTGCGCCATTTTGGCAAAAAAACCCAATTTTCCCAATCTTTTATTACACACACGCATTTAATTGAATTTATTATTTTTATATTATTTGATTTATTTACACATATATTCATTTTTATTATAAAAAAACAGGTTGCTATACACAGCAAAAATCGCCATTTATGGTGCCAAAAAGAAAACCCTGTGCAGTGACATCTGTACCAATTTAATCAAAATTGTTTGGGTGTACTGAAATTAATGATTAAAAATTGAAAAATTAATTAAATCCATGATTATTGTTTCTTTCTTAGCTTAAAAATCAGAAAATATAATGATTAACGAAATACAATTATTTGATTGATTGGAAATTTTTTTCTTATTTACGGCTATACCAAAAACAACCATTTTACAGGTAACAGAAAAATCGCCAAAAATAACTGCTTCATCAGCAGTTATGACAGTTGAAGTTGAATAAAATCTAATAATCTTAATTTTACAATGTTTATGAGAAACACCATAGAAAACACATGCTATTTTTTTATGTAAGTAGAGGATATTTAAAAGAATAACAGGACAATCTTCAGTAATGTAATGCATGAAAAAGTAAACAAATAAGTGATTCAGCAAATCTTAAAAATGTATTTTTATTAATATAACTATAAAATGCAGAAAAATATTCTGGTACTTCTATATTATCCAGTCAACCAATTTCCGTAAAAAAAAAAAAAAAAACTATCGCGAAATTATTTGCCAAACTGTAGCATCCAATAAACAAATGAAAGAATGTTGCCATTTGAATCTCAAAAAAAAAAGTAAGGAAAAGAAACGAAAGAAAAAGAAATTAGGAAAGCACCATTCATTAAAGTATCATTTCTCAGCAAGTTTAAACAATAAAATTTACAATACATTAAAGAAAAAAGAAACCAAAATAATCTTTGATATTTATTTATTAACATTATTTTTTTTAATTATCCCTCTCGACTGTTGGATAAATATTTGTGATGTCAGTTGAAAGTGATCTATTGTACGTAACTACACATTGCAACATTTTTTCAATGCTTTTTCTGTTTAAATATCATGATGTCGAAGACGTAATTTTTATTTTAGTTAATGAAGTAACTAATAAATCAGTAAAACATCATTAAAAAATCATTAACATCCAATTAAAAATCATTTGATGAAATAACAAGCACATGTAACGCATTTGACGTCAACTGAATGTGACGCCACGATAATTATTTTTAGCTTTAAATCCCATAGTTTGGCAATAGCGAAAATTTCTCCATCTTTGCATAAAAATTGATTAGTTTACAACAATGGATGTGTTTTAGAAGATATGGATTTGAAACGAACAATGATTAAAGAGGACATTTTAAAACATTCTTTTAAATATTAAAAAAAAAAATTAAGAGTATTCAAATCCAAACTGCTTATTTTGATACACATTTTTAAATTCAATTTTGCTCTAAAATGCCTCCAATTGGCAGGTTCTCTTATTCAGAAACTTTTATAATGTCTGTATTGTCTCAATGTTTTGATAAAGGCAGAATATATTTCAAAAAATGCTGTCAAAGTGGACATTTTGAACAAAATTTCCCAAAGCGATAGCGCTGAAAACAAAAAAAATTATACTGTGAAAATAAATGTTCGTAATTCAATTTCTAATTAATTGAGCGAAAAATAAAAACATAGGTCCCTTATAAATCTCTTCATAAATCACACCGCCAAGTTTCATGTTTTTACTTTTAAAAATGAGTCTGAAAATGTGTCTCAAAATTTTGAGTTGCTGAGCGTGGAAAAATATTTTTTTAATACCGCCTTAACATAAAATTTCCATGGTGCCTTTGAGCAGATGCAATGCAGAATGCGCATAGGAGCTCACTCGGTTGTATTATCACAGGGTAATGTACTTTATTTATACTACGTTCTTTTATTTACTGAATATGATATGGACAAAGGAATATACTGATCCTTGAAAATTTATTTCTTGCAGTACTGAATATAACTGCAATTTCGAAATGATTTGCATTACACAGTTGTTTACAGATTGTCTGTTTGGAGTTTGCATCGAAAATAGTACTGTGTTTCACTAGGGGAAGAATTTCTAAAATAAAATTTATGAAACACTTTTTCATACTATCCCCCTATTAAATAATAAAGAAGCTTATTTTACTCATATTGTTATAGTAATTTGTTTCTGTCAGGTTTTGACGGGTTCCATCTAGTATACATAAAATAATACATATTTATATAAAGATTGTGTATATTTTTTAACATGTGACACATACAACGTTTATTATTGTCCACCCTGGGTCACCTCCCCTCCTGAATTCAACACTGTTTGTATCTTTACATTTAAAAATTAGCCCGTCATTGTGTCAGAAAATTTTGAATTTGTTGCACAGTGAACTTGAAAACAGCTTTAATAGAGCTTTAGATTTAACTTTTAAAGTTCAAAGTTGATAAATTTTGGGGAAAATGAAACAATAAAGAAGAAAGTTAAAATTTAATATTTACTTACGTATTAACACCACCGTAGGTACAGATTTGGCGGTTTTTAAGTGCCGCCAATCTTTCATAGCACTAAAAAATGGCGTCAAAAATCAGCAAACAACAAGGAATCCAAAAGATAACTGTGTGCGCGTGCAAACAACAAGATTGTTCTTTATTGGCACATTAGCGCAACTTCTGCTGCGGTGGCGTTAGTACACAAGTACCATTTAATAAAGTAGCATTAAACATCAATATTGTTTAGAAAATAGTAAACATTAATTTCTTTACAAAAAACATTGCAAAATTTAAATATCTTACATTTTCAAATTCATCCAATGATGCTGGTAAATTAAACAATTTACTTCTTGAATTATAGGATACCAAAATATCTTTTTCCATGCTAAAAATGATAAAATATAAACTAAATCAAATTTTAGAATAATACCATATACAAGAGCATAAATCAAGAAAAAATAAGTAAAGTTTCTAATATTTAAAAATTAGGGCTGTAGCTAGATGTGAATAATAGGGGGGGGGGGGGGGTCTCAAGAAAATGTAGCGGAGGCTCATATTTTTTTTCTCTCTCTCTCTGACACATGCACGCACAAAAACACACACAAATATATATATATAGATGATCAAAGTATTATGCAGAAAGATAAATTAGTGTATATTCATATTCTAGGCACTATGTTTTTATTAAATTGTTGATAACATCATTGTATACTAAGAAAAGAAAAGGCTGGAGAATAAAAATTTCCAGTGTAAACTAGTGTATAATTATACTGGTGAAATAATAAGTGATGATGTCAACAATAAATAAAAAGCTTGCGGTTCACCCGTTTCATAAAGAGTTGCAACCTTTAATCAAAGTATTATGCAGAACGATAAATTAGTGTATATTCATATTCTAGGCACTATGTTTTTTATTAAATTGTTGATAACATCATTGTATACTAAGAAAATAAAAGGCTGGAGAATAAAAATTTCCAGTGTAAACTAGTGTATAATTATACTGGTGAAATAATAAGTGATGATGTCAACAATAAATAAAAAGCTTGCGGTTCACCCGTTTCATAAAGAGTTGCAACCTTTAATTATTTTATTAAAATTCCCTACCCTTAAGGATTTTAAAGTTGTATTTGTATACGATAAAAAAAATTGACAAAATCAAGGATGTACTTTGCATTTTAAAGTTATTGTTTTTAAAACACTTATTTAAACTAATTTAAAACACTTATTTGCAGTTTTTATACATATTACAATTTAGTATTTGTAAGAATGTTAAAAAATGTAAAAGGATCCCAAAACAAAGTTCGATTTTTGAACAGTTTCATTTGGTGACCTGAGAATCTTTCCTAAGGGGGGGGGGGTCATTTTTTTTTAAATCTAGAAGATTTGTAAAAAATACTGTTATTAGGATTATATTAATTATATCACAACTATTGCAGAATTATAAAATAAATAAAAGTAGATTTCCAAAAGCTAAAAATCTTCTACGGAAGCAGCAAATTATATTTTTATAATCACAAAAGTTTGCTTTTGAGCAAATGTTTAACAAATGGTAATACGAATTTCTAGAAAAGCCAAACACAAAGAGAGTGTAGTCCAGGGAATAAGCTTACTTTTAATTATGCTGCATACAAGATTTCAAAACTCCTCACAGTACAGAGGAAAAATTATGAAAATTCAAATCACTATGGACTGCTTAGATATTTAACAATAAATACTGTTTTTTTTTCACATAAACAATGATTTCTAAACGTTATTATTCAGATACAACATACACTACTGATTTTTTCCCCTTTAAAATATGATTTAAATGTTCTTTTAATGCAATCCACAAGTATTTTGCTTTAAAAATAAAACAGGAACTAAATATTATGTTCTAAAATATGATAATTTTTTATTAAGGGCTAATGTTAATTCTATAGGGCATTATTTTTCTAATATCTCGTTTGCATTTAAATATTTTTAAATGATTTTATTTATTTATTTTTTTTTTGCACTGGATAGCAGAGATCAATCTCTATTTCCGCCGTTGATTACTTTTTCGATTTTTTTCTACGAAGATACTTTCATTTTCGGAACCGGTTTCGAAAGTAAAAGCATCTTCCTAAAAAAAATCCGCAAAGAAAATCGAAAACGTAATCAACGGCGGAAATAGAGATTAATCTCTGCTACCAAATGTAAAAAAAAAAAAAAAAAAAAAACATTTAAAACTATTCAAATACAAACGAGATATTAGAAAAATAATGCCTATAGAATATAGAATTAACATTAGCGATCAAGTGTTGTCAAGTGCGTGAAGAGGATTATTAAGCAAAAACAACTAACAAAGTAAAAATTCTCATGCTTTGTTTAGTTAATTTCCCTCATCTAACTATACAAACACTATTTAGTATTATCTATTAAATATATAAGGAATAATTACTAGGCTTACCTTATGTTTTTAACAGCACTTCATAATGAAATCAAAATGGTTCATTCCGTTCTCTGCTCTGTTGTCGTCTGCTGACGCAACACTCTGACGTCATCGTATATTTCAACACCACAGAACTGGATTGCGAGATAAAAATGTACACCTATATTGGAGTTTTGGTTTCCGGAATTAATTTCAAATTGTCATTCTTGGTGTGTGATATCACCGATTTTTTTTTAAAGAGTACAGATAAACTATTTTAAGTGTATTATAACACTTAATTCAGTGTTGACACCAAAATTAGTGCATATTTAAACCTTATTTGGCATTTCATAAACCCAAATTAAGCGTAATTATACTCCCCATTTTTTACAGTGTACGCTTTTATTAAATTGAACTTGTTTCTTTTCTGTAAATATGGAATTTTATTGTTTTTATCCACTTTCTCACGTTCTAGATATTGTACGGTGTTGTGTGATAATACAATACTTTCAGAGCTTAATTATTAATTACTAGATTAATATTAGTTCAATTACTATTATACATAGAGGGATCAATTTAGAAATCCCGAATAAAAAGTTTAAAGAATGTTTCATTTTTCTTTTCTGCCTCCGTATCCTAAAAAGAAGATAAACAAAAATTAAATTATATTTTAAATCTATTACCACCTGACTCAACAATAAATATTTTATTTGTTTCTCACAATAATATAACATTTATAGTAATATAAAAAGGATTTTTTTTCTGTCTCCATATCTTAAAAAGCAAGTGAACAATTCCAAATAAATAAATTGTTCTAGTCTGCGCTTTCTACCAAGCATCCATAAAAACGGTGAAAGGTGCCTATGCCAAATTCCGGTAATGAATAGTGTATGTTTCATGACAGCAACATGAATTGCAGTCATTAAATGAGGCGTGATTTTTAAGACAAACATTGTATATGCTTAAACAAGCCTTTAATCTATTTTTCTTTTCTATTTATTATCCACTCGATGATTAGATATCAACAGATATACATACAATTAATCTAATAAAGTTAGTTTTACATGCAATACTAAATTTAGAACGCTCTACACTTGTGTTATTAATGCTATCTCGTCAGTTGCTAGTTTTCGGTATAGTGGCAATAAATTCAAAGGGGCGCTGCAGTCACTCTCATATTATAACATAGAATTGTTACTACTAGTAAACACTTGTTCCATAATTACTACTAGTTTTACCTGTTGAAATGTTTTTTGAATGTATACAGATTTAATTTGCACTGTGTATCATTTTTTTATTCATTCCATTAATAAGTTAAGTGGAAACAGTTTGTTAGCATACTTTATGCTATCTATATATTTAAAACGCTAAGCGTTTCCTTTCGACAATCCGTGAGAACAAACTACTGGATCAAATTACACCACTATTTTTTCTAATGAAAGGTATTTGGACACAGATTTGTTATCGTGCATTCGTTTGTTCGAAAATTTAATTAATTAGCCGTAATTTTAAATTAAAGTTTTACTTCTGCTTATGATATCATAAAGTCAGCAACTCCCTCTGTTGCGAGTCATAGACTTTATTGTCTGAACTCTGTGGTTCTTCAATCTGTTGACATTAGCTAATATCAACTAGGTAATATTTTAACGTCTATATATTTAAAACGCTAATCGTTTTCTTTTGACAGTCCGTGTGAACAAACTACTGCATCAAATTACATCATTCTTTTTTTAAATAAAACATACTTCGACACAGATTTGTTATCGTACATTCGTTTGTTCGAAAATTTAATTTTCCGTAATTTTAAATTAAACTTATACTTCTGCGTATGACGTCATAAAGTCGGCACTAACTCCCACTGTGGTAATGCATAGAGTAACGAGAAAATCTGTGGTTGCGAGGATACAATAAAAATAATAAATATTAAAAGCACGGGGCTTTTACGCCGAATTTTTTTAATTTGCAAGTTAAATTTCAGTGAAAATATTTATCCGCGTGTTTTATAAGCGAATAATTCATATTTATTGTGACGTCACCGAAATATTGTCCATTGGGTTTATTTTATCATTATGCATTATAACTTTGTTAATGCCATTTTTCATTACAATTAAAAACAAAATATATTTTTATTTGTATACATGGTGTTTAAGCATAAAAGTAACTTATACAAAGTACGTGTGAAAAGTTTGCGCCGGAAAATGAGATTAGGCTTAGCTTGAAATGCATTATAACATTGATAAAAATAAAAATAAAAATTGATTGTGTCAACATGACGTAATTTTGACTGATTTTTCAATTTTTAATTTGAAAGATCAGAATTGGAGCCTTTATTGGTTGCTTCCTCTTGATTGCATACCTTGATTACATGTTACCAATTACTTTTTTTTAATTATAGGTTATGGATTGTTATTATAGGTTAGAAGATTTCATTTTTTAATTAAAAAAATTCACAAAAGTAAAGGGATTCAGGAAAATTAAAATTATTAAAAATAGTGTTATGATAAAAAACACTTGAAATAATAACTTGAAATAATGATTGTATTTTTAGCTAGAATAAACAATGTAAGGCTAATATTTTATAGGAATTATTTTGGTAGGTTTGTTATAAGTTCATTTAACAGTTCCGTATTAGCGGCAAAGTTCTATTTCTTTCACTGGGAATTTCTCTTTCGATGTCAAAAAATGATAGTCTACTTTTGGACGCCAGCCAAAACACAGTGGCAATTTTTAGAAATGTATAACGGTTGTGACAACAAACGGCCCTATCGCTTTAGCTTTCATCGCGCTTACATCACTTCTAAATACTACAAATTTCAATTTTTTACTACATTTTACTACATTTTATAATTTCAGTTCTTACATCATCAATTAGAAAAAATTAGCTTTCGATTGAAATTTATTTGAAACCTGAATTTTTAAATAATTTTCAAGCATGAAATATTTTTCAATTCTATCTCAACAATGATCATCAGTTTGCTTTAACCCTTTAAGGGATAAAGCACTTCAATTGCTAAAATGTTGAAATAAATGATTGTCACCGGAAATTATGAACAAATTTATTTGTATATAACAAAAAAGCAATATTTCACATACATAATAAATGGAAAACATTTCTATTAAAATTCTGCTGTCATTGTTGAATTTCATAATTAAAATTTTGTGGTTTCGTACGGAAACCAATGTCCGTTAAAGGGTTAATAATGTAACATAGTCCCTGGGAAAGTTGCCCCAATTGAATATAGATTTTTCATCATCAAAACTAAAAAAAAAAGAAATAAAACCCCCTGATAAGTCATAAGATCAGATTATCCATAAGATAGAGCATTTTGGCGCTAAACTAAAATCTGTTCAAAAAAAGAAACTATTTTTAGTTTATTATTAACATAAAATTGATATGTTGAATCAGTTTATGTATATGTTGCATCAGAATATGCTAGGAACTGCATTTTATTATTTTTTTTTAAAATCCATTGGAAATTTAACTGTATAAAAGGGAAAAGATCCCCGACTGTGATGGAAAAGAAATAATCATCCTTAGTATGTAAAGCAATCAAAGAAACCAGACAAATAAATTACACTTGAAAACATTAAAAATCTCCCTTATCTGCAGATTGATTTATTAGTGTAAAAAAAGATTCTTCATCTTTACATAAAAATTGATTAGCTTAAAACAAGGGATGCGTTTCAGAAGATATGGGTTTGAAACAAACAATGACTGAAGAAGACATTTTAAAACTTTTAATTTAAACATTTTAAAACTTTTTTTAACGTCGAATTTCGGCGGTGCGTTTGAGGAGATACAATGCACATGTGCATAGGAGCTCATTCGCTTGCATTATCAGGGGGGGGGAGGAGAGATATGTGCTTTATTTACTATGTTCTTTTGTTGACTGAGTATGAGATGAACGTAGGGATTTGCTATTTGTATGATATTTCATAGGTCCAGGAAATTTTCTATCTTGCCGTGGGGAATATGGCGGTAATGTCAAACTGATTTGCATTACACAGTTGTTTACAGGTTGTTTGTTTGGATTTTGCATCGGATATAGTACTGTAATTCACTGGGGGAAAAAAACTTTTAAAATAAAATATTTGAAAGACTGTTTCGTACGCACCCCTTCTTATGTAATAAAGAAGATTATTTTACTAATATTGTTATTGTAATTTTTTTCCGTCAAGTTTTGACGGGTTCCATCTAGTATATACTTAATACTATATATTGAAGGGCTCAGGTTTGAAAAAAGGATCACTAAAAAAATGATATATTCAAGCATTCGAAAACAAATCTACATCCTATATCATTATCATGGCTTCGTCTAAAACAGCTGATTTGTTATTCAATTAACTGTGAGGAAAATTTTTGTCTAACGTATTTTATTTTACAGGACTTGTTGAATATAAATAAGAAAAACACTTCTCTAAATTTTATCTTTGTTTAGGATAGTATCCATTGAATAATAAGTGAACCTTGCACTTTTAGAAGGATGTCAGAATGCAGTTAAATAATTTTCCATGAAAATCAGAAGATTAAAAATTAGTTACCATGTTTTACATTCCAATCCCTCAATTAATAGAAAACGTAATTCTCAATGAAATTTTACGAGTATTATTTCTCTATTACTTGCCCATCATACGTAGTATAGGGTAAGTCTTGTAATCGTTTTGAAAAAAAAAATGACGGATTTACACGTTTCAGACACTGCATATTCCGAAAAACATACTTTTATATAAAAAAAAAAATTGCCGTCCGCGTGTCTGTGTGTGTGTCTGTAAACACTCTATATCTCGAACAAATTGAGATAGAAACTTGAAATTTGGTATGTACTTAGTATGTAATAATGGGAAGAAGCTTATTGAATTTCAGTCACCTCGATTATCCAGAACTATTTTTTTCGGATTCTCGAAATATTCGTTCTGGTAAAAGGTATATAAAATTTTTCAACTTGTTTATTTTAAGCAGTGACTATAAAAGACTATAAACAAACACAAATTTTGCATAAAGAATGAAGTCGATCGGACAATGAGTTGCCGAGATATTTGTAATCCTATTTTCAACACTCTTCGATTTTTCATGACCCTGTATTTCACCCAAATTTCAATTCAAAGATATATTTCAATTGGAAATGAGACACGTAATCCGACGCAATAAACCGTTAGTTAATAGGATTAACATTTTTGGAGTTATAAGGATGTTTCTTTTACGCAATTCAGTAATAGAACATTTAAAGTTTAGGACGTCATGAAGCCACGATTTTATTCGAATTGCGATGCATTTTATAAGTAGTTTACCCATGTTTTATTTTGATATTTTCTATTATGTATATCCATGATGGGTAAGCATTACGGTGGCCCTCAACAACTAGTTTTTATTTGAAGTAAATTTCAAAGGGTGTCTCATCTTTTTGTCCCATTACGCCACGCTGCGAAAGACAAGTATGCATGTCAATTTCGTCATATAAATCTACGGACTCCCTTTAGAAATTTAAATAGAAAAATAAAATCTAAGCAACGAATTAAAAATATAAAGTTCACACACCATAAACTTTCTGCTGACGAAGTATAGAAATTAAGTTACTTAAGTTTTAATTAAAAAGTAAAACAGAACTCTATTTTCGTTGAGCGCCAGTTTTACAATCTAACTAAAAAACACTATTTTAATTGAAAGTGGGAGAAACAATAGAAATTGGTGTTTTATTTTAATGGAATATTTAACAGATATCGTTAACAGATTCGTTTGAACAGAGTGTAAATGAAAATATGAATGTTCATCTTTATTTATTTATTGGATTAATGTACTGCAATGTCTGATTCAATTTAAATTAATGGATCTCAGTGGTTAATGGCCTAATAGAACAACCAGTCGATGGGACGTTCCAAATAGTCACAATGATGACCAAATTGTAATGTTTTTGAATCGCCGCATTATAACCCTTAGATGACTGTAACCTTGTGACTCCACTTTGCATCTCGTCACAAAATGGGACATATATACTTCACAGTGACTCCTTATTCAGGTCTTATAACGGCAGGGGGGGGGCAGTAAATTTTCCATTTCTGTCTCATTTTTGTGTTATTCTGGTCATGGTTATGCTAGCAGGGTTACGCATACAATTTCCATTTTTAAACTTCATATATAATACTACTGAAATCAGATAAATGCTCAGACTTTCATGGCTGCATGTACGAACTTGAAAACACACTTCAATACTTCAAAACAATTTGGCTTAAATTTGATATAATGGTGCATCCATTTTTTTTTATTTCGGTTAAATGCAAAAAGTCGCCAACATTTAGTGATAAACCGCTGTTACGGTACTAGTCCAGTAGAAATAACATTTTACCTTACAAAATTCGGGTAGTTCTGATTTTTGGATATGTTGTAAAGGTTGACCCTCTAATAAAAAAACCAAGTTTTCGACCTTCTAGACCTTGTGCGCTTTTTACAATATTGAAAAAAACAATATTTTTAGGCACTTTTTTCAATTTTTCTTAAATAACTCAATTTACAGAAAAAAGCACGTTCACCATTTTGTAGAGCATAAAATTCTCTACCACATGCACTATTCATGTTTGTAAATTCTCCAAATAGGGGGTAAGATACGGAGCCGGGAAAATAGGGTAAAATTTGCAAAAAGTGCAAAAATCCACAAATGACGTTAGTTTTTGCTTAATAACCTACTTTTAGTGCGTTTTAGAGAAAAAAGTGTCAATATAAAGTTTGTAAAGCATGAAGTAGTCTATAAGTTTCATTTATTAGATCATTAAATGTCTATAATAGACTCTAAAAATCAGGATAATACAATTTATGGTTAAAACAGAAAAATACCGCCTGACAAGTCATTAATTTAAAAACGAGCTTTTATTTTTGATATTGATTAAACGATGCAATTAATTAATTATAGTATGTACAATAATAGGTAACTGTTGAATAGTTGAGGCTGGGGGGGGGGCGAAATTAACCAAAAAACCTAATCGGTAGACATAGGTGCAGGGCCAAGAATTCAAAGTCGAAAGTAAAATTAATAGCTGGGAATAATGTAAAAATATACTTGAAAGATAAATAAGTTATAATTTAGATATTTTAAAAAGGAAAGGAGTATCTAAGGCCGAAACTAAGGGAAGTGGGAGCAAAAGGAGCATGTGGCCCGGGCGCTAGAATGGAGTCGATTTTTCTGAAATAACTCGATTTCAGTGCATTTTACCGAAAAAGCCTTTTCACCATTTTGTAGAAGATAAAATTCTCTACAACATGCAGTATTCTTGTTTGTAAATTGTCCAAATAGGGGGGTGAGATACGGAGCTGGGAAAATTGGATTAAATTTGGAAAAAATGCAAAAATCCACAAATGACGTTATTTTTTGTTAATAACCCACTTTTAGTGCATTTTTAGAAACAAAACTGTCATAATCCTCTTTTAGAGCATAAGATTGTCTATAGTTTCATTTATTAGATAATTAAATATTGGTAATAGACCTTAAAAATCACAGCAAAAAGATTTTTGGGTGCAAACAGGAAAATACCGCCTGACAAGTTATTAATTTAAAAAACGAGCTTTTATTTTTCATATTGAAAACACGATGTGGTTAATTAATTATAGAATGCACAATAAATTAATCAACAAATACATAGTAAGTATTATATAGTCGCTTTGTCATATATGTTTCCTTTTTCTGCTGCTTGGCCCTGGTAATGATACCATCGTCTCAGATACTTCATCGTCCGTCTCTGTACTTGACTCGTTGGTTGTTCTAGGTCATCAAAGTCCTCAAGGTCCAGTATAATATCAGGAGCGTTGCCACATAGTTGGATGTGGCACTTCACACAGATAACTGAGCACTTCAAGCCTGCCTTTCTAGAGATGCAATTCGTACTAATTTTTTTTTTTTTTTTTTTTTTTTTTTTTTGCATTGGCAAGATATGAAATCGAGTAGAGTTTGAGGAGCTGGTCCATTCATCATGGTGACTGGAATGAGTCCATGACCACCCCACTTGCAGCCGCATTCGAGGGGATCCTTTTCGTTTCTCAGCCATGTCTGAATGCATCACGAGTAGATGGTAGTCTAGCTAAATTTAATTTAATATTGTTAGCTGCTCTAGCGAAGCTGACATACCGCAATACATTCAAGTTTTGGTTGGGATCACCTCCATACAAGGCAAGAAGTACACCTTCTGTGGCTTCAACAAGTTTATGCCTCTCTGCATTTGAGTCTTTAAAGATATGAACTTTTTGGCTCAGGGATGGGATCTGAAGAAGTCTGCAATATTTCATTTTCCCATCGCTGTAGAGCACAGACGTGGTGTCACAACAACTTACTGCATAAAGAAAAATAATATTTTGTGCAACTTCCTTAAATTTGAAACACTCTTTGGAGTAGAGATCATCAGACAGTTTCCCTTTCCTGGCCCTTCGGAAATAAACATTGTCTGCAGCTAGAGAAGCCACAAGAACAAGAAGGTCCATGTCTTCACCATTGACAATGACAGCATCGTAATCACGTGCTTAGGAAATAGCTGTGTTCACTATTAGCACATCTGCATCTTCAGTGGCCTGCGTAGTGATCATTTGTGCTTTTTCAAACACATTTCGAAGCATATAAATGAAAAGTTCTTTTTTTTTTCATTCCCCAACAATTTTTCTTGTGGCATCTGTGGAAACATAGTCTCATTGAACTTAACCTCAGCAGAAGTATGAATCTTAAAGCGACGAGCACTTTCTGCACTTTTTTTTACTTTTTTGATTATGTTCAGGATAAGTTTCTAATATTTTCTTTATTTTAAAATTTAAAACTGAATTCAAAACACCGGAAAACAATTCTCCTTTATACAGGTTTCCATCTTATCAGGTATAATTGTTGTTATTCTTTCTGTTGGGACTAACATTCTCAAACTGAGATACATTTACCATCAATGTAAACTTTGACTAACAAAAATATGTGGGACAAATGAATACAAACACGACAAACCAAATCTTCATTGTGCGCTCTCTTCTCCTTCCATTCTAGCGCCCGGGCCACATGCGCCTTTTGCTCCCTTTTGCCCTTAGTTTCGGCCTTAGATACTCCTTTTCCTTTTTAAAATTTCTAAATTATAACTTATTTATCTTTCAAGTATTTTTTTACATTATTCCCAGCTATTAATTTTACTTTCGACTTTGAATTCTTGGCCCTGCACCTATGTCTACCGACTAGGCTTTTTGGTTAACTTCGCTCCCCCACCCCCTCAACTATTCAACAGTTACCTATTATTGTACATACTATAATTAATTAATATCATCGTTTAATCAATATCAAAAATAAAAGCTCGTTTTCAAATTAATGACTTGTCAGGCGGCATTTTTTTGTTTTAAACATAAATTGTATTATTTTGATTTTTAAAGTCTATTATAGATATTTAATGATCTAATAAATGAAACTTATAGACTACTTCATGCTTTACAAACTTTATAATGACACTTTTGTCTCTAAAATGCACTAAAATAGGTTATTAAGCAAAAACTAACGTCATTTGTGGATTTCTGCACTTTTTGCAAATTTTACCCTATTTTCCCGGCTCCGTATCTCACCCCCTATTTGGACAATTTACAAAAATGAATACTGCATGTTGTACAGAATGTTATGCTCTACAAAATGGTGAAAGTACTTTTTCTGTAAAATGCACTGAAATCGAATTATTTAAGAAAAATCGAAAAAAGTGCCGAAAAATATTGGTCGAAAACTTGTTTTTTTTTTTATTAGAGGCTCAATCTTTACAATATATCCAAAAATCAGAACTACTCGAATTTTTGTAAGGCAAGACCCCTTTTTACGCTATTTCTACTGGACTATACGTTATGTTTAGGTAACTCCTGTTTCATTCCTTTGGGAGAACAGAAGGGGAGGACTTTTTAACGTGCGCCTGTTTATAAAATGCCTTATCGCCCAGCACATGTGTATTTATTAATTGATCGTGACGTTCTTTTATGTAAATAAAATTTAGAAACTTTATTTCTTCAGAATTCCATTAAATCGTCGTTTGGGGATGTTGTGGAATTTTGATAATTTTATTTTGTGGATAGTGTGAACTTATTTATTGACAATATTTTAATTTATTTTATCACAGAACTTTTTTCGAGTACCTAATTTAACAGATATAAATTTAAAACACGTATTTTTTTTAAAGGAATTCATTGTAAAGTTTAAAAGAAAAATTCTTCATTTTATATTTGAAATATGCAGTCATTAAGTATTCTGTATAGTGAGTATCAGGTACCAGGTTATTTTTTCCTTTTGAAAATCTGGATATGAGCGTTTAGAAAAGTTTTTTGGCCCTGCACGCATTCCAAACAGAGCATTTTATAAGTTTTTTAGGGGTGTGATCCTATAGATTTATTTGCATTCTTTGATCAATTCTTTGCTCATTTCTTCTTCAATGATGTGTGGTTATTGAGGCACATCCGTGAAGAAGATAAAATGTAACGATAAAACAGATAGTCGAGTAGGGCGGTGGGCGGACATTATTCTAATTTACCCTTTTCCCTCCTTTTATTTATCATAATTTATATATTAGGAAAATTATGAAAATTATTTAAATTTTGCTTCCTCTTCATGTGCGTTTGCAAATTCTTTCGTCCAGTTTGGTAGGTGTTTTGCTTTTTCCTATTTTATTTTATTTTCTCCACCCTCTACCACATGATCCGTGTCTTCTTTAGGTGCGTTCATAATTATATAAATACGTCGTCTGGTCCGTCCGTCTGTCTGTCCGTCCGTCCGTCTGTCTGTCTGTCCGTCCGTCTGTCTGTCTGTCCGTCCGTCCGCATAGAAAAACGCAAAAACTACCCAACCGAATGGTTTGAAATTTAAGATATATATCTTTGCAGAATTTTGTCGAGTCATTTCAAATTTTATGAAAATCAAATCAAAACTTTAGGAGATATTAATAAAAATATTTACTAAGAAATTTGAATTTTTAAAAGAATTTGGTTCTTTTTTGTTATAGAAGCTTCCGAGGTTTAATGGTCAAGCGACCGAGATCCTTATTAGGTGCGTTCGTAATTATATAAATACGTAGCACCTATAGTCGTCGTTTGGTCCGTCCGTCTGTCCGTCCGTCTGTCTGTCTGTCCGTCCGTCTGTCTGTCCGTCCGCATATAACAACGCAAAAACTACCCAACCAAATGGTTTGCAATTTAAAATATATTATCTTTGCAGAATTTTGTCGAGACATTTCAAATTTTATTAAAATCGAATCAAAACTTTAGGAGATATTAATAAAAATATTTATTAAGAAATTTGATTTTTTTTTTTAAATCGGTGCTTTTTTGTTAGAGGAGCTTCCGATGGATGTTAAATCGTCAAGCGACCGAGATACTTATTTTATTACAGAAATTAATCTGCAGACGATATAATTCATTTCACAGAATTAAAAATCATCAAGATCTGAATATTTATATAACTAGCTGATACATATATATCTGAATATTTATATAACTAGTTAAGATATTTGTATGAACAGTGTCATAAAATATATACTTAACTAGCTGTTTAGCCCGTTCTACGCATGGGATATCATGAATTTAATTCTAAAACGTGCGTACGAACGCACCTCGTTTGTAACGTTTGACGTACAATTTCCAACTTGTTTTATTACAGAAATGAATCTGCAGACGATATAATTCATTTCACAGAATTGAAAATCATCAAGATCTGAATATATATATATAACTAGCAATAGTAGGAACGTACCTCATTTGTCACGTTTGACGTACAATTTCCAACTTCTTTCTATTTAGAACATAAATTATTCAGATTATTATAGCGATCGCGGTATTATCGATTTTCGCGCATTTTTGGGAAAACTAGTGACACTTTTCTTCTTGATTTATTGCACGCGAAGAGCATGAACATGCGTTTTAGTGATCGTGGCATTAACGAATTATACGCATTTTTAAGATTCCTACACAATGCTGTTGCTGCATCTAGTGATGATTTATTATTATGATTAAAAAAGTATGATTTTTTTATAACCAGATACATTAGAAAATTAGGAAAATATAAAATTGTTGTTATAAAATTAATAAAAATACCATAAATTTCAATAATACAATTTCTTTCCAGATACGATAAAACATGTTTAAAAAAGAAATAAATCGGAAAATACGTTAAACACAATGCATTTGAAATCGAAATATATTGTATGGTCTTGCTATATAAACATTTAGTCGAAGACACATTTAATAATTCGTATTGCTTAAAACGATTTTTTCGTATATTTATTTCATGTAATGTTTCCTTTTACGAGAATATTTGAAATTTATTTTTTATTCAAACTAGCTAGACCGATTTACAATCTAAAATTATTTTTAATAAGTACATTTCTACTGTGAAAGTGCATCCATTAGAATTGAACCCTTGTAAAATTTCTTGTTTCAAATGGTCTGTACAATTCATTTCACATTTAATTCAGCTATAATGCGTAACATTCTTCTTTATCATCTCTTTCTATTTCTAGCAAAAATTCCTTGTAATACTGCGGATCGGAAAAGATTCCCTTTCTCAAAGTTTGATTTCTATAGTTCTAAATTGGTAAAAACGTTTGTAGAATCGCTCCAAGAGAAATCGGTGCCCCACTATATCAAATCTGTTTGAAAAATTGATTCACCAATTATTTGGCACACAACTGGCACGTTCTTCTTTTCCTTAATCACCTTAGGTATACATTAAGCAGGTAATGGTGGTAGAGGTTATGGTTTAAATGCAAATTATTTTATTTAAAATTTAATTTACGCTATTTGGAAATGTATGTTATGGAGGTTTATTGTTAACCCTCCATAACGGAGACTTCTATTCAGCGAGTAACTTTTTCAATCCATAGCACATACATATTTGTGTTCTTTTACTTCTGAAAAGCAAACACCTCCGAATAGTGGACAAATTTCAGTATCCTATATATTAAAACGAAAAGGGATTTCCGTCAAATCCACTTTTCACATGAAAATGACCCATTTGCGCATGCATAAACTTAAATCTAAAACTTAACCAGTTTTAGAGTACACTTGAACGGAAAAAAGGTGGCCGAGTGGTATAAGGCGCGATGCTTCTCTGTTCTGATCATCGTGTCGGTTTGATACCCGCTTTGGACAGAATAAAATTTTTAATATTTTATTGGCAATAATTCATTTTAATAATGACATATTTAATTCAGGAAGAAAAGTTATATAATTTGTATTTTTTTTATTCGGATGCTTTATAATTGAAATTTAACACCCAAGAATATTTTGTTTTATTTACTAAATTTATATTGAAAGTTTTTAAATTAAAATATCATATATGTAATTATCGATCAAATAAATTGAACTGGTCTACAATTGTTATTATATTTGGTATGACCATTATCAAGATGTCACATGTATAATAAGATAAGTATGCGATTATTTTCCGTAAAGTAAAAATAAAAGGAGAGAAAACAAAAAGAAGGAAAAGTATTCACACAGGAACTCTAAATTATTTTGATATCCATGATTTAACAATTAAACAATGTGTGAAAATGGAAAATATAAATTCAAGTAACTAAAAAATATATACTATAAATCGTTATTTTAAATTCAGGTTTTAGAATCAGACTGATAAAAATAATTTAATGAAAAATTTTAAAGGTCGTGTAGTTAAAAAAAAAAACAGAAATACAAAATATTTTTATTTTTTCAAAATATTGGGACTGTGGTAAATAAAATTTAACAATTGACATTATTTTTTTTTCTTTTACTAATTTTATATTATAAATATTTAAGTTAAAATATTTTGCATGTAGTTATCGATTAAATAATGTGATCTAACCTTTTATCTTTATTTTGTATGTCCATTATCAATAAGATATATATGTATAGCTAAGAAAAGTATTTGATTATTCTCCTTAAAAAAGAAAAGAAAAGAAAAGAAAAAATAAATAAGCAAAAATATTCATATAGGGCAGAGTGGGGTGATTATTGGTCACTTTTCATAAAGATCCATATAACTCAGTAACTAAATTGAATTGAAACAAAAAAATTATACTTGCAGAAAGAGAATCTAATCCCTAACAATCTTAATTAGTTTTATATATTTTTAATTACATATAATATTAATAAAATTAAAAAATGTCTGACCAATAATCACCCCGGCAATGGGGTGATTATTGGTCAGGGATGGGGTAATTATTGGTCATTGGTTTATGATCAAATACCAACATTTTAAACACTTTAATTGACCAATAATCACCCCCATGTTGCAAGTGACCAAGAATCACCCCGGTCTGCCCTAATAATTATAAACGAAATCACCTTGATATCCATGGTTTATCTGGGTTTTAGAGTCAGGCTGATAAAAATAAAATTAATGAAAAAGTTTAAAGGCAGCGTAATTTAATCGAATTAGAAAATACTAAATATTGATATATATTTTAAAAAATTATGACTGTAGTAAGTAAAAATAAATCATTCATTTAATATTTTTAGTGTTTAATTCTTGCTAAATTAATTCAAGTATAACAGGATGTAAATTACAAACTTAAAATTATTTCACTTCATTTGTTGAGTATGCTGGACTGACAGCACAATCTATCGTCTTATATCTATAGGAATCGTTTACACAAAATAACAATTCATAAAATTTTCAATACTTAATTTATGCAGCTAATTAAAAAAAAAAGCATATTTCTAAAGGAACTTTCAAGTTATTTACCACCAAATCTTGACGGCTACTATCTAGTTATTGTTTATTTTCGATCAACAAGCAGACGAAAAGTTGAATATACAAACAAATTATATGATTATTTTTTAATTCATTTTAAATCTTCATTTTAACTAAAAAGACATATAATCAATAGACATCAACCTCCAAAAAAAAAGCACAAATGAAAAAACGAGAGAAAAGAAAATTATATGCTTTCTCCCAACTTTCTGGAAAATGTAAAGAATACGAAATATTCTTAATATAAACGTTACAGCATTTCCCACGTATCTAATTTGTGATTTTTTTTAAATGTAGAAAAATATAAAATAATTAAAATATATGTGAAGCAATATACCGGGTTAAAATAATTAACACACTGGTGGGATATAATAAAGCAAACAAACTTCTAAATAACACCATAAATTTAAGATATGGGCTAGGCCTTTCGAAAAAACAAGGCATTAGGCGCAAAAGACGTGCTACCACTTGGAATGCGGGAGCAAGACTAATATACCGGGTGTCCAAAAAGATGGTAATATGGTTTATTTCTGTAACTATAAGAGATGGATAATTAATGTAAATTACAAAAATGTTCATAAGAAGGTAGATAATTCGATATGTATATTTTCTTCTCTATGGGGTCAGAGAAATTCAAAATTAAAGTTTTTATATTGAATGCGTCCAAAAATCAGTGTTATAAAGAGTCAAAAATCGTGAATTTGCCAAGATATTCGAAACGTGAAATCCGTGATCACGTATCGAATTACGTGGCAAAATGAAAAAAGTCACAATACTTGACTATAACTCTGTGATTTTTGGAGGTACTCAAACTGAACGTTTTCGGTATGAATAAAAATGCAATAGTGATTATTTTTGTGATTGGACATTTTTGAATGCAGGGTGTGTACAAAAATTTTATTTTTTCTGAAAATACTCCCCATGGAGATGGAAGTGTGCAATTTGAATCCTCTACCTTTCTATGATCATTTTTGCAATTTACATTATTTATCTCTCTCTTATAGTTACAGAAATAAACCACGTTACCATCTTTTTTGGACACTTGATATTTTTACTTAAATTGAGTTTGATATTCCATCAACAAAAAAAGAATAAAAAAGAACTTAAACGTGGTCAAATGCCTTAAATTACAATACTGACAAGGAAGGTCTCCTTAAAGCGTATACTCAGAAAATTTTGAAAAAAAAAATGCTAATGAAGCTACACATGTATGTAATAAAGGAACAGTGAAATTTAGTCGCAGAATCCCAGTAGAAAATCTGCAAAAAATAAAATACTTTCGAGTATTTGGCGCAAAAACACACTATTTGGCTTGCAACATTTTTCCTTCGCCAAACGCAAACGATTTTAATGCATTTTAAATTGCTTGTAAAATTATTATTCGAATGCGCAATATTTAATGAATTTAAACTTAAACGATGAAATATTTATTACTTTTTGTATAATATATACAAGCCGCTTGTTGTTGCAGTTATTTATTTTTACCACTTAAAAAATATGTTCTATGATTTGGAAGCTGCAAATATCTATTTTATGTTATAGCGAAGCTGACATTTAATTTATGTGTATTATTGAATTATTGAATCTGTATGTTTATTTTCACTTTTAGTTAACAATCGAAAATTTAAAAATATATTAATCTGAAAGACATATGAAAGTAAGCGAAGAGTTAGAAGAAATTCTTCTTATGAGACCTGCCTATGAGATTTTTACAAAATTTGAAAGCGTAAAATTGTTATAAGCTTAAAAAATTGTACGAATGGTTAATTCTATGGCTCATGATACCATACCCTCTTGTTCAGAATCGTTTGCATTTTGCGTTCAACATTTTCAACTCTCTGTACGTTTGCATTAATATTAATGAAAAGTATTCTTCAAATCCTATTAAATAAATCACTCACGTTTTTTTTCTCTATTTATTACCGATTCAATGAAATTTTGTTATTGTTTTATCCTCCATTCCACGATTTTTTTTTATTTAAATGGCTTCAACGAGTAATTTTTAAATGTATTTTAAAAGGAAAAACCCGATGACAAAAGGATTCGTTATACATTTTTATATCGAAGAAGTTGTTGTTTCCATAGCAACAAAAACTTTTCTTGAATTGACAATGTTCAGAATCGGGCTAATTTTGAACTTGAAACAATTTTAATCAATTTAAATTTTGTTTTAAATCGTAAAATACAATCGTTAAATTCCATTATATATACTTATAAGTATATATAATGAGACAACATATAATGAGACATACAGTGGTGGCTAAAAGTTTGGACATTTTTTGAAAGTTTCATGTTTTTCAACTTTGTGTGCTTGTAGAATATATTAATTTTCATTTAAATACAAACTTTTATATATCAAATTGAAGGAAATTTAATGTAGAATTTAATAATAAAAACAGTATTACAATATCTGTATTACAAAAAAGGTTATGCTCATTTTAGTAGAACAAACAAACACAAATCGTTTTGAATAAGGACGTGTTTTGTAATAAAAGCGTACTAGCCAATCACAAACACTGTTCTGAGGACCAATCAAATGTCTGTAACTATAGTTTAGGTTATTTGGATGGTAAAAGAGTTATTGTTGTGGAAATATTTTGCGGAATGATGCATACTAGTACGATTAAATAGAGTATTGCTGTTTTTGAATATTTAAAGTCCTTTTTTTTAATTGAACTAATTTTAAACAATGTCATCAACAAGAAGAACTAATTGGACATCTACAAAAAGAAGCCGAATTGTCATATTGAGAGAAAATGGCCTCTCTTATGCTGAAATTGCAAGACAAGTTGGTGGTTCAGTGACTTGTTCTGGTGTACGAAAGTTCTGTTTACGTTATGAAAAAACGAAATCAGTGGAAAATAAGGCCAAATCAGGCCGAAAAAAATGCACAAGTGCTACTTCCGATAGAAAAATGCCTTCAAGATAGAAACATTTCATCAGATGCCATTAGATGTGAAATGAATGCAGTGGGTATTGCAGTAAGTTCAAGAACAGTAAGAAGAAGGTTATCAGGATTTGGACTACAAGCTAGAATTCCAAGGTAAAAACCATATTTAAATCAAAAGCAACACGAAAAACGAGTTAAGTGGGTAAAAGAACACATTAAATGATCAGAAAATCAATGGAAGCAAGTAATCTGGAGCGATGGGAGTAAAATATAGCTCTTTGGTAGTGATGGTAGAAAATACGTGAGACGTAGAGTAGGAGAAGTACTTCATCCTGATTGCATTGAAGCAACTACAAAAAACCCAATAAATGTCATGATTTGGGCATGTATGTCTGCAGATGTCGTGGGCCGAATTCAAATGATTGATGGCATCCTGAATGCCAAAAAATACATCGAAACTGTCCTGGAACCAAAATTGAGACCTTCCATCAGGGATCTCTTCCCCAACAACGCACCATTTATTTTTCAGCAGGATTCAGCTCCATGCCACAAAGCAAAAGTATGCAAAGCATGGTTTCAAAATTACGGCATAGATATATTACCATGGCCAGAAACAGCCCTGATCTCAATCCAATTGAAAATTTGTGGCGACGTTTGAAAATTCTTGTACGAAAAAAACGTCCATCCAATAAAAGACAACTTATTGAAGCTATAATTGATTCTTGGCAATATGTGATTACGAAAGATGAACTTCAAACACTCGTTCACTCGATGAAAAGACGCTGTGAAGTTGTCTTAAAAAATAAGGGTTATCCTACTAAGTATTGATTGTGTAAGTATCACTTAAAAAAATGCAAACCTAAGATTGATCTTACTCTTAGTTGCCTAACTTGTTTTGTAATACAGGTATTGTAATACTGTTTCTATTATTAAATTCTACATTACAGTACCTTCAGTTTGATATATAAACGTTTGTATTTAAGTGAAAATTAATATATTCTACAAGCACACAAAGTTGAAAAACATGAAACTTTCAAAAAATGTCCACATTTTTGGCCACCACTGTATATAATGAGAAATACCCAAAATTGTAGTTATAAAAATTTAATATGTAAGTTAAATTTGCATAAATAAATTCAGTATGAAAAGGTTTTTCCTTAAAGAGTATTTGTCATAAAAGCGTATTTTTTGACATTTCATTCCGTCGCCAACCGGTGAAAAATCATCAAATAAACGAAATGTTCATCATAGAAACTCGACAGAGTTTCTCGCCAAGCATAAGAAACAGCAATGGATTGACCCGTAAATGAAAGGAATTTCCGCCAATGGATGCCAAACGATTTTACAAAATGTTTATATTTTGCGGACGGGACAAAACGGGTTCTTGACACATCTATATCTCGCGATTTATTTATGATAGAAACAAAATTCTTGATTCTATGGAATGGGGCGTGACAAGTGACTAAGAAATCAAAAGTAAAGCAAAATCCGACGAATAGGTTTTCAGTAAATTCGATTTTAAAAGTACTGTTTTTTGCACTTTTTAAATCTTGTTCAGACCAAAAATTGTTGACAGGGCTACAGCAATGTGTAATTATCGGATTTTTACGGGGTTTACGTAATTTCAATTGTTTTTATCAGTAGTTCAAACCTTTGTAAGTTTCATGTAAAAACATTAATTAGTTTTTGATTTATATCAGTTTAAAGTTATTGATTCATATGCTTAACATAGAGCAAAAAACTGTTGACAGGGCTACAGCAATGTGTAATTATCGGATATTTACTCGGTTTACGTCATTTGAATTGTTTTATGAGTAGTTCAAACCTTATTAAGTTTCATGTAAAAATATTATTTAGTTTTTGATTTATATCAGTTTAAAGTTAATAATTCCTATACTTAACATAGAGCAAAAAAAAAAAATGACCCAACTCTTTTAGGAATAGTCGTATACACATGATATTAAGATATGCTATTACAGTCGACCCAAGTAAGCTTTCTATTATAAAAAAAATAACATTTAAGGTTCGTTTACAGGGTCTCACAAAAGATCTTTTGATACAGGGCTAAAGAGTTGTGTAATTATCCGATTTTTACGCAGTTTGCAGCATTTAAATTGTTTTTATGAGTAGTGCAAATGTTTAATATTTCGTGTAAAATTATTAATTAGTTTTTTTTTTATGTATACCACTTTAAAGTGATTTATTCCTATACTTAAGATGAAGCAAAGAAATATTAAATGGTCTAACTCTTTTCAACAAGAACGTATGCGCATGATGTTAAAATATGATACTACGAATGACCTAAGTTAGCTTCCTATTGTAAAACAGAATTGTAGAAATTACTGTTCGTTTACAGGGTAACTCAAAAGATTTTTTAATAAAACTAAATAGTTGTGTAATTAGCGAATTTTTACGTTGAAGTACTTGATTCCTGTACTTAACATACAGGAAAAACAATAGTAAATAGCATAACTTTTGTCAAAGGGGCTATACACAAGATATTCAAATATGTTACTACATCCGATTCATTTAAACTCTCTATTGTAAAGCGGCATTGAACCATATACGTTTCGTTTACAGGGTCTCTTAGAAGATCGTGATTACATTACAACCAATGTATATTTACTTAGTGAGATGTATTTTATTAATTTTATACTATTTCAATCTCTGTAAGGTTTTTTTTTCCTTATCTTGCTTTAAAATTTAATACGAGTTCATTTTGTCCGCCTGAAAGCTCGTCGATCTTAAGTTCTAAATCTTTTAAAATATAGTATTTTCATCGATTAAAAAAAAACTGTATTAATTTTTAAATATATAATTCTAGTGTATGAGGAATTGATTGAAATAGCGATTACAAAATTCCAACTTTACATTCATGCGCTGAGTAATAGAATAATGCAAAAATGTTGCTACCCCAAGATTATAAGGTTTGCTTTTAAATATTTGACGTTCATCCAATCTCCGGCTATGACGAACTTAAAACGCTCTAAAAACGGGCCTAGAGCACAATGAAAAGGAAATAACTTCTTAAATTCCCCATAAAAATTAAAAATGCTAAATTTCGTATACAATAGGTGATCGGTAACGATCTGTTCGGTTTATGAACAAATCGGTTAACGAATACTTTCGCGTGAAATTTTTATGTTCGGATAACGAACACATGTTCGGTTAACGAAAACTTTCGCGTGAGAATTTTATGTTCGTAGAACGAACACCTCACGAAACAAAGTCATGATGAAGCAATGTCGTGTTTCATATTTGCCGAGCTATACTTATTGCCTCTATTGTCGACTTAGAGAACATTTTAACAGTTGCATACATATGTCCTAATTAATTCATGGACTGCCGGGGATTGGGGATACCTATATTTTATGATCACCGAATTGGAATGGACAGACAAGAAACATTAATTATGTATTTTGTGTCTTTATGTATTTTATGCATTTAGTAAATACTTTTTGGTTTAACGCACTTCAATATTTTTAAATGATTTTTTTTTTTCATTGGATAGCTGAGGTCAATCTCTATTCACGCTCCTTTGTACTTTTTCAATTTTGATTACAAGTTTTTTTTTATTAAGATACTTTCACTTTCAGAACCGGTTTTGAAAGTGAAAGTATCCTCAATAAAAAAAAAAATGCAACAAAGTCGAAATGCAAAACAAAATCATTTAAAAATATTGAAATGCGAACAAGATATCTTAAATTATTTCCTCCATAGGATTAACATTAGCGAGCGGCTGTTTTCGTCTGAGTGAAGTAGCCTCTTAACAGCTGCATACATATGTCCTAATTAATTCATGGACTGCCGGGTAGTGGGGACCTATATTTTAGGATCCCCGAATTGGAATGGACAGACTAGAATCATTCATTATGTATTCTGTGTCTTTATGTATTTTCTGCATTTAGTAAATATAGTCATTTTTGGCTTAATCACGCTCCTTTTTAAAATCTAATTTAAAGCTTTATGAATCATCATATCAAAAATGTTAATAAAATTTTACACCTTTTTAAGTAGTTCTTTATGCAAACGCTTTAGTCTTTGCGGTATATTTGCAAAATCACACAAAATTTTGGAATACATGTCATCCTACGAACAGTTTCTATTTTGAAATCACTTTAATAGTTTTTATACTTTTGCAAAGGTTGCGAAACTTATATTTTTCCAATTCTCGAAACGTTGAGTTAAAAAACTTAACAAATAAAAAACGTTTAAGGTACTCAGTAATTTTCAAAAATAATACTTAATATATTAGTATAAAAATCCCTGTGAATGGCCCGTAGAATTTATTTTTATTATTATTATTCTCGGTAAAGTATGCTCTATAAACTTATTGTTATAATTGACCGAAAAAAAAGTGCTTCTTATTTTTCCACATTTTTCTGAAACTGCAGTATTTTAATTAATTTGTAAACTACTGTAAAATTTTCTAATTTTTTCTTTTTTGAATGTATATAAACGGAAGAGTGATATAAACAAAAGAAAAAGTAAATAAACATGTCATAAATAATCTGATGAATACAATGTAAGGAAATTAATATAAAAGTTTCCCCGTTGCTATGGTAGCAACATGTTCATTGGAATAAGTCACTCAATAAATTGTATAATTCTGATGTATAATTCTATTTATAGCATCACAATTATTTTTTTATTTTGCCCCTTTCATCTTTCTTTTATCTTTTCTTTTCTGAATAAAAATGGAATCTGTGTAATTGAAATTAAATACCTTACAAAAAGAAGTGATATCTCATCAAAAACAACTCGTTGTAAATGATCCCGCCAAGCCACAAACCTAAAACGTCAGCCATAAAAAGAAGTGATATCACATAAAAAGAAGCGATATAGAAGTGCATACTCCGAGTCCCGTGTAAAAATCTATCACCACTCATAATGTTTCCAAAGGACTCGGAGTGAGGCACAGTATGTGAAAACTGCTTGGCGACCTGCAGTCTTTTAGAATATATGCAGTATATCAATTTTGAATATCGAAAAAATAAATTTTTAATTTTTGTTCACTTTTATAAATATTTTTGCATGCGAAAGAACTGACAGAACGGATTTTTCCCCAGACTTATGCGATTCCGCTTACGCTATAATTATTGCAATATATCTAAATTTAGTTAACGGTTATTATAAGGTGCATTATTATTAATATGCGTATGATCATTTTACTTATATATATATATATATATTACAAACTCAAAATTTTTACATGTTTACTTAAAAAATCCTCTTCGTAAGAGTGGTGTTTCTAGTTTAAATAATGGTAAATAAAATCAACAAATTGATTTTTCACGCTCATACATACAAGGACATGCAAACACAGAAGCTTCAACTTTTTACAATTTTATGGGAGCAAAATAAATAAATAAATAAATAAATAAAATGAAATAAAATAAAATGAAATAAAATAAAATAAAAATAATATAGTCATATGTAATTGCAGGAAACGCAAACATTATAAAAGGCTGCAAGTCGCTAAGCAGTTTTCACATACTGTACCTCACTCCGAGTCCTTTGGTAACATTATGAGTGGTGATAGATTTTTACACGGGACTCGGAGTATGCACTTCTATATCGCTTCTTTTTATGTGATATCACTTATTTTTATGACTGACGTTTTAGAATTGTGGCTTGGCGGGATCCTTTACAACGAGTTGTTTTTGATGAGATAATTTTTTTACGGACGTTCTATCGAGTTTCCGCAGACATTTTTTTTATAGACGTATATATCCTTATGAGAAGAACATTCTGTAATTTTTTTCAAAAATTTCTGAGTATGCGCTTATGGAGTGATTTTGAAGGAGGTGTTTTACGGAAAGAGGAGTTACTTTTAGCCAAACAACGGAGATTGATAAACTTAACACAAATTTAAACAAAGAGTGACCATTCCTGAAGAAGGCAAGGCATGGAGTCCCACCATCGGCAATAAGATTGGTGGACAAAAATGCAAGACATTCATTAACAAGTTTACTTTGAACTAAACAATTGTATTTTCGAATGATTCATGACTAAGCATTACAGTTAGAAGATTGCACATTCTGTCTCAAGTTCAGCCAGAATACCTCTCGCCCCATTCTTAATCATGTTTTTCTCTACCATAGTGATCGTTTAAAGTTGAATTAAAAAAATAAAACAACTTTAAATGAAGAAGGATATGAAGAGAGAGGAAAATAATACCTCGGAGACACTTTCGCTTTATTATGTAGTTCCTAGCATGGCAGCGGATCAACCCAAGGACGTCACCCACCTTGAGGACCCGCTTGTGGCATATGGTCAGGACAAGCCCCGAGCTCAAGGCAGCAACCCAAGGACAGCTATCTTATCTTTGCACACAGGTAGAATAGTTTGGTTTTTTTATTTAGTACGCCATAGTGTACAAACAAACAAAATAGGAACTCCAATGTTTCGACATTATTTTGAAAATTAAATTACATAATCCGACTTTAAAATTAAAATATACTACTATTTCTGATATTTTTCAGATATATAACAGATAATTATTTAAAAATCATCCAATACCAAATAGCTAGTTAATGTTTTTTTTTTTTTTTTTTTTTTTTTTTTTTTTTTTTTTTTTTTTTAAATCAAAGGTAAAATATACAGTAAAATGTATTCAATCAGATTTCGTTAATATTTTTATAAGAATAATTATGTTGGTATTCGAAAAAAAGTTTCCTTGGCATTTAAAAAAAAATCGCGATTTCGCATTTATTACAGACTTAGTTACAAATTGATAAGTTCAGTTTTATCATTATATCACATAATTTTATGTCAAAAATATCAAAATTTTATTTTATTTCGTTGTTTTTATATTAAAAAATATTACAATGCAAGCATTCAATTAAATAAATTAATGCTAAAATAACACCTCTGCAAATTTACTATTTATATTTAATATCTATAGTCATATCAAGCTATTATTATTGAATGAATAATAATGACAGTAAGCTAAACATTACTATTTTGTGTCAAAAATTTAATAAGCAAAATAAATTGAGTTTAGCAGAATAAGTGAAAACAAAAAGATTTAATGTAAAAAGAAGTTACTTTTTAAAAATTATTTCAAATCTAAAATGGAATTTTCGAGAAAATTTAAATAATATCATGAATTAAATAAAATGAACTATTGAAAACATTAAAAAAAAAACACTCAGCCGTTTATTAAAATTTATTGGATAAAAATAGACATTCTAGTTACATATATAATAAAAATAATATGTTTGGCGAATCTAATAAATGTGATTTTAATATTGAAATTGAATTCTAAAAAATATATAGAGAATATATTTCTAAAAATACGAAATGAAGATTTCATTTTTTTTAAACTAGAATTTGAAAGAAAAAAATGTTTGTCTATGTTTTTATATTCCTTTAACTATTCAATAGATTCTAAAACAATCTGAATCCCATTGCATGATAATGGCCACTTAAAAGAATTCAAAACAATTATACAAATCCTGCTGTAAAGTTGTTATTAGAATCAAAGAATTGTTTGAAGATAAAAATGACATCTAATGATTAGAATTCCAAGAACGGAAAACCTGGTGTTATGCAGGTGCACTCGATAGAGGCAGCTGAATAGCAAAAGAAATGGAAAGTTGAAATATACATTGATGTCCAAAAATGAAGGGGCAGTGACCGTACGCTTTCGATTTGACGAATATCTACTGAAATTTTTGAAGTGAACTTCGAGGATGTAAAGGACATACTTTCCAGTGACAATTAGGAGGCTAATAATAATTTGAATAATAAAATCACCCATGTAACAGTAAATGCTCAAAATGACTATGTGGTTCCCGCTCAAAGTTTGTGCAAGCATAGCACGCATAGAGAAAAATTGAAATGTTTTATGTTTATAACATGCAGCCAACATTTCCGAAAACTTGATAAAAACAGTAGAAACAGTATGCTGCAATTGAAAATTGAATTTATTGAATATTTCAAGAGATATGAGTATTTGAATGAAATCATTTTTAACTGCGCATGCGTGAAAGACAAAAAAATTTTTATTTTATAGTTTGATAGCCAGGTATTTAGAACAACTATTCTAAAAAGTCCAGTCAAATCTCAGAAGGATAGTGGCGATAGAGTGAGCAGTTGGATGAAAAGAAATTTTCTACAATTATTCAGTCAACTCACTGTATCGCCGATATATTTCTGCGTTGTCAAGGTATTTTACTGGACTTGTATCTAAGTTGCCCTAAATAGCTGACTACCAAATTAGGAAATAAACTTTTGGAATCTTTCGTGCATGCGCAATTAAACATTATCCCATATCTCATCCAATATTCAATAGATTCATTTTTTAATTGCAGTATACTGTTTTTTCTGTTCTTTGTCTAGTTTTCAGAAAGTGGTTTTAAATTTGGTTGAAAACCATAGAAACAGAAAAACTTATACTATAAATATATACTATAAACTATAGCTTATGCTATAAATAAAAAACATTTGAATTTTTCCTAGAAACGTTAACATCTACACGAATATGCCTGCTATGCTTACACAAATGCACACAAACGTTGAACAGGTTCCACCTAGTCATTTGCTATAGTGACAGAACATTTTGAGCAATTTCTTTTACTTGGATGATCACAAATATTATTTTATTATTAAATTTATTTTGGCCCACTAATTGTCCTCGCGACTCTATCTTCACTGAAAAATATCAAGTCCAACATGTTCTTTACATCCTCAAAGTTGAAAGAGAATTCGTCAAGAACAAACCGTGTAAAATCGAAAGCGCCCTTTCATTTTTGGACATCAGTGTACCAAAAGGCATTTTGATAGATGGACTTTCCTTTGAACATGCACTATTTATACAAGAAAATTAGTTTGGAATCCATTTTTATAAAATGCAGTTTTGTCACATGCAGAAAATAGTTTTAAAATTCAAAAATCCCCACTTCTAGAAAATGCTGTAAATAATATATTAGACCAAGATGCAACAGAATCCTCAAACAATGGCGGAAAAGAGTGCTTATCAAACCAAAAACAGAGAACTCCGTTGCATTCTGGGATGCCAGTATCTACGCATGCATCGGACATGTTGGATCGAGTCAACGTTTACCCAACTATGGCGTTCATTTGCGAAATATCAAACAATTCGATGGGAGCGAACGAATTTCTATTTCGTCTGACGAAGAAATTAAATGGTACTCATTTAGCTTCTTGTTGACTCTACCATTTCCATTAACAATCTGCCAACAGTCTGTGGCTAAGTATGTGCTTTCTTTGTTCTGCGGGGCAGCATTTAGTAAATTGAATCAAAATATACACTGTGCCCACTAAAGTCCGTTATAACCCAATAATTTCTGAACGGCAAGTTCTATACTCATAAAAGTGGGGTCTAGGTATAGCAAAGTTGCGATGCGCTACGCAAGAAAACCGCTTACAGTGCCACCTGGCGGATAAATTTGGAGTTAGCGTTCTTATTTAGAAAACGGTAAGAGATACGGGGGAAAAGTCAATTACAAAGTTGTTCAGCATCATCGATTTAGTAAGAGAAGACACCTTCCGTAAAGTACTGTTAAAAGTAGAAGGCGTAAAATGCATATTTATTTGGTTCCAAACTCCCAAAATTGTAACGCGATATAATGCGGAAGAAAAGAGAAAAGGTCACACTCCAGAGTTTCAATTGGCAGTAGTTATACAGTATTCATCTTTACATAAATAAATCTTAACCAGAAGAACCCGTGCGAAGCTTTCGCACTGCAAAATTTGAGATTACTTCCTGGTACGCTTTAGCACTAATTTTTAATTAACTGATTTTTTTTTTTAATCAAACAACGCGTTTTAACGAAATGTGGGTGTACTATCTCAGAAATTTGTTCAAACACTTTTCGAATGATACCTCATTTATCGTTGTATGCTTTGTATGTGTATAGAAAAAAAGAATGTTGACAACAGATATATGATGATTGCTTGTGTATATATATATATATATATATATATATATATGATGATTGCTTGTGTATAAGAAAGTGTTAATAGATTGGCAGAAAATTTTTTTTGCCAAATTTTCTTCTCTCGTCAAGGTTATTTCTCTAGGTTGCCAAGACCCCTATACTGAAAAAAAAAACGAATTGTAAAAAAATTGAAACACTAAATCAGACATTTAAGAAATTCATATGAAAGCATTTAATATCTTAAATACATAAATCAATATTTGGTACATTCCAAACCTATGGGAAGTTAAACATGGGATGTTCAAACTTTGTTCAGACTTCGCTGGCGTATTAAGAGCTTATTCAAAAATCAATACTTCTGAATGCTAATGAACTGTATATCTGAATTCGCATAAAAACAAAGTAAACAAATAAACAAATTAAAAGCTCGATATTTTTTCAAAAAGTACGCGAAAGAAATAAACTAACAATCGTATTTTAATGGCATTATAGGCTGGCGTCATCTGATAATGCAGTATTTTATTTTTTAGGGAAGACCTTTCATTTCATTTATTGAAAACAATGCCGATTTAATTTTTAATTAACTGCAATTTTTAATCAAATAACATGTTTTAACGAAATGTTAAGTGTGCTATGTCAAAAGCCTGTTCAAAATCCTTTCATGTGCTATCTCATTCGTCGTTCTGCGTTTCGTATTTTCTTAGAAAAAGGGATGTTGACAGGAGAAATAATATACACGATATCACATACCGTGTAAAAGTCTTTTTTTTTCCATTTTGTATAAATGGTGGGGATACATGAAACTGCGAGTGTATGCAACCCCTCCACCAACATTGCAGGAACTTTGAAACCGTATTATGGATGCTTGTGCCAGCGTGTCACATGTCATGTTATACAATGTGCAGCGGGAAGTGCAATTCTGTGTCCTTATGTGTATTGTTGCTGAAGGACACCATTTGGAGTACCACAGATAGATGATCCTCATTTACGATAAGTGCAGTTTTGTTCAACGCGATCAAACACATGTGCGCTTAGTGCTTTTCATTTGTATCATTTTTGTTAGCAAGATGTTTTTTGCAATAAATCGATGACGCTGAACAACTTTGTAATAGACTTTTTTTCCTGTACCTTGTACCGTTTTTTAAATAAAAACGATAACTCCAAATTTAGCTACCAGGTGGCGCTATAAGTAGTTCTCTTGCGTAGCGCATGGCAACTTTACTATACCTAGACCCCACTTTTATGACTATAGCAGTTACCGTTCAGAAATTATTGGGGTGACAACGGACTTTAGCGGGCACACTGTATAGTTTCAAATAGGAAAAAAATATTATCCAGATATGTATCCAATATACATAGTTGTCATCAAAAAAACAATTATACGAAGCCGTATACGAGGCCGTAGCGATCGAAGAGTTGGGGAAACTGTTTAAAGGTATCTTAAGGTATGCGTCCGTATTTCGACACAATCTTTTTAGAACCTCTACCTAGAGAAGATTTACACCAGCATCTACAAAATTTTCGAAACATTCAGACGTGCAGAAGTATTTGAAAAAAATAAAATCTGAGAAATTTTCACAAACAACAAAACCTCGAAAAAGCGGGGTGTTGCGGCATGGTTTGCTCTGCTTCGACTCATGTTTTCACTACTAAATATGCGTATTTTTTCACTAACAAATTGCTTAGCTTGGATACAGTAATATTTATAACCTATTAAAATTTCAAAGAGTTCGGAAGATGAGAACTATTTTTTTATTGTTATGTTAAAGGGTCCGAACCGAAAACAAACAAACAAACAAAGAATAACGAGGGGAAAACATATTTATTTTACAATTAGATAAAAATATATTTTCACAAAATGTTTACACGGTCTGTAAAATCATTTTATTTGTAACCGATAAATATTTCAAAGAGTTCGGATAACAAGAACTTAAATTTTTAAACTATGAAACGACCTTACGTGAAAAAACAAGAATGTGTCTTTTAACGAGCTCTTTTATCACTAAATATCAATATTTTTCGCGAATTTTTTATTTAAGAATATGATGTCATGATAAATTGGGTTAAAAATACAAAATCATAAAAACTCGAGGTTTGTTTAAATTTATTTTCAAGGGTCCGAGCAACGCCGGGCGGGTTAGCTAGTAGTAAAACAGAATCGGCATAGTATTGTAATGTAAAACAATATAGTAATAAATTGTTTACGATTATGTATGTCATAATATTTATTGGTTAATGCATACATTAATATCTGTGAAAGCAAAACCTATGTATACCATAATCCAGTCTTACACTGAAATTTTTCATAGTCCTGACGGAAGAATACCATAAAAAATTTCCGTCTGAAACAAAATTTCTTTCTAGTCTTTTGCAATTCCGTTTGTAGGGAACTTTGTCGTTCATCATTGTTATATTTATATAAAACCAATCCAACAAAACCTGCTAGGGAACAGAGACAGTTAGACAGGTTTTCGTCTTCGCAGGTCTAAATGTATCCTATTTCTCTTGTTCCCGTTTAAAGCAATATTCCGTCATAGACAGGTTTTGTTTCAAAAAAAGGAAAATGCAGTGGTTTACAAGGATTTTAAAAGAATGATTTTTTCTCTATTTTTATCCAGATTTTTCTGTTTTATGAAATAATCCAAATAGTACCTGCTTTTGAAGAATATTTCACGCATTAACGAAAGTGTAAGAATTCTTATCCTAGAAATCAAAATTTAGTTTCTTGAATAACTTTAAACAAAAACTCTTTCAAAATATTCCTCTTTCAATCAAAGGTGTAACTTATCAGCTATATGCATTAGAGCGCCGATTATCCAAACTCCAATAAACCAAACTGTCCAACTATCCGAATACCTCCTTTCTTGGCCTTCTGTTTTCTCTCAGATGGTCCCTTTCATCTATTCAAGTTGAAAAAGAAATGAAACCGAATGTTATGAAAATGATCATAATGAAGCCTTTGAATGTTTCGAAACAGCTATGAAATGATGAAATGATTGGAATGACAGCCCCATTCAACTAAAGTATTTAAGAATTCGTGATAAGGCAGTGTTGAAAATAATATCTTCTTTAAAGCAAAAACAATCCAAAGCTTTTTTACTTAAATTTCAAATTTTGCAGTTCAGAAAATGATATAAAAAGCAAAATAAAAATTTAAGAAGATCAAAAAAATGACAAAAAAATGAACATACAAAAAATGACAAATACATTTTTTAAACGTGCCAACATTAACAGCTGGCAGTCCTAAGCCTGGTAAATATGGATCAAAATTGTGTGCATACAAAATATATATATTAGGTAGCTTTCAATACAAAAAAGTATAAAGCTACCTATTGCAGCCGTTCGGAGGAAAGCAGTTCCGGAAAATTTCGATATATTTTCACCGATCATGACCCCCAGAAACCCAAAACCACCCTCCGTTCAAATGTTGATATATATATATATATATATATATATATATATCTGACCTATGTCATACGATAACGCTCGTATTTATAAATCGATTTTAATGAAACTAATTGTGTGTATTAAGGTCACTAATGTCTCGACCGAGTTCGTTGGCCAGCTTGGTCCACCATTTTGTTTCAAGATGGCGGCCATTTAAAAATTTAAAACTAAAATAAATATACCAAAAAGTTAAAAATTCAAATTTATTTTTTAATTACGTGTTAGGCCTTGATACAAGAATTCCAGAGCATTTTTTGGTTTACCTCTATCTTTAAAAATGGCTGAGATAGAGCAGTTTGAAATTCTAGGGTGGCTGACATTTTGAAACTAAACAGCACATTAACGCGATTACTCGCAAATTATTTTCTTTCATTGTTGTAATAATTTTCCCAATCATACGCATAAAACTATATATTCATATCCGTGAACGCCAAATTCTCGCCAAAATTGGCGACATTTGGCGAAATATCGCCAAATTTGGCGACCAAAATAAGTCTTCATAAATGAAGCCAATTTGGCCATTGGTCAATAATTTGTTGAATTTCTTATTCAAATTCAGTATTAACGAATCTTTTGTAAATGTTTCTTTGCATTTTAACTTGCTGTTTTCGTGTAACATTAGCTAAAATTTTAAAACGAAGATATAGGAAAGCTACCTTTTCCTCCCGGTACAGGCCGGAAGGACCTTTTTTTAAATCTACCCATCCATTGCTATATTTTTAAAAACACACATTTGTTCCATAAAAGAAACTCTTCCATGTAAAAAATGCATTTTAACCGTTTTGACAAATTCAGGAATATCCCTAAAATGACCTGTCGAGTTATCCGAACAATCGCTGGATCCTACAGGTTCAGATAATCGGCACTCTACTGTGTTAGTTTTTAGCACATATATCACATGGAGAGTGTTTCGTAAATTCCATTTTGGATTCGTTCGGGTGCAGTCACCTCTAGTAGATACATCTTCATAGTAGAAAACTGCATGCGTGATAAGTTGTGTACGTTTTAAGAGCCTACACTAGTCACGCGAAGAAACGCTCACGCTAATGTTAAGTCTATGGGAAGGTTATCGTGCGATTTCTCGCTCGCATTTTAATATTTTTAAATGATTTTTTTTGCATAGGATAGCTGAGGTCAATTTGCAACGTTGTTATTCTTTATTTTTTTTATTCTGGTTAAAGTTTTTTTATAAGCGGACATTTTAAATTTTGGAACCGGTTGGAACCGGTTCTGAAAATGAAAGTATCCTTATATAAAAAAACTGGAGCCAAAATCGAAAAAGTAAAAACTAACAACGATATAGATCGACATCAGCTATCCTACGCAAAAAAAAAATCATTTAAAAATATTAAAATGCGAGCGAGAAATCGCGCGATAACCTTCCCATAGACTTAACATTAGCGTGAGCGTTTCTTCGCGTGACTAGTGTAGGCTCTTAACAGAAAAATGAAGCATAGAAATTGTGTTTCCGCCTTAAAGAATTAAGGAGGTGTGTAGAAATGATTTCAAACGTAATTATACTTTTGTGTGAATGAAGAAAAGAAAACGAAAAAACGTTTGTCCAGCATTAATCGGTTTTCAGCCTTCATTTTTTAGGGTTTCGTTCATCTCACGAAACCCTATTACTCCCGCTTCGTTGTCTGCCGCCACAGAGTCGATTCTCAGAAACTATGTAACTTACAGTCATGATATTTTGTGTACTTATAGCTAAATACCTATTATGAAGCTCAAAATCATAAAATTTGAAAAAATCGTATTATTTTAATATAGAGAGATAAAAAACCAAAAATCTAACAGCCTTTTCCTATTCAATTTAAACATTTTTCGTAATAGCAGTTGCTAACCATTAAAAATCCACAATAAAATTATTTCTACAATAATTAATTTTGTATTGAAAGATTTCTATGTGAAAAATGAAAATAAAATAAAAAGTTTCACCCATTGAAAAAAAGATGAATAGGATGTCCTATTGGTAATAAAATGGAAATTTCCAAACATTTCTCAATAATACAAGGAGTATGAGTATGTGTAAATACAGAAAGCAGCTTAATAGGACGTCATTTGAGTATTAAAAAGAAAATTAATCTGATATCTAACATTTTGAAGGTCTTGTTTAATTTTGAAATGGATTTTTTTTAATATCACGTTTAGTCCATATGACAGATATTATTATCGGACCGGTTCATATTTTCGAAAACACGAGAAAAATGGACCCGTAAATTTTTACTTTAGAAAAAACATGATTTTTTTTTCTTTGAAAATGAAATTTATTTGGATTTATTAAAAGGAAGAATAAAGTGTTTTGAAAGGAATATTATACGAAACCTTTTGTGCGATCTTCGATCATACTTACCCAGTTGCTGCATATACTTTCATAAATATTTTTCAGGCACTTCAGACACTAAAATGTACCTTTGAATTAAAAAAATCGGGATTTTAATGGTTCATTGTGAATTATACATTCATTCAATAGTTCCAAGAAAACTGCCTTTATTCTTACGTAAAGCTTTTAGCTCTGAGCAGAAGTAAAACTAAATATCTGTGTAGAAAATCTCTGAAAAGGTTCATCGCCATATTTCCTTTGAAAGGCATGGATAAAACCCTTCTAAAACCCTATTACTTTCTCTTAGAAAAAAAACCAGAAGCAGTATATATGACTCTTCACGTGAAAAGAGTTGCATGGCTTTGCCAGTTATTCATTGATTTTGCGATCTCAGTCACGAAAATAAAATGGGCTGCGATTTCAATAAAAATTCACTCGTTTATAAAAAAATCTCTTTTCAGTAATTCTAATTAATAAAATAAAGGTCATATAATAGTAGTTATTGCACTGTTAAATGATAATAACATATATAAATAATATTTTCAAAATATTAGAGATTAATTGAACGAAGATCTCGTCGAAATATAAAAATGAGTATTTCACGATAACCCCAATGCTACAGTAATATACAGGGTGTCTCTTCTTGACCAATAGCTAATCCTCAAACCGTTAGTTTTAGTTGCAAAATATGTTTCAAATGATGGTCCACTTACGTCAAAATAGCTGTTTTTATTAAGTTAAGAAATTTCAATTTCTGTACGATCCGCGCGCTATTTATATTTGTTAAAACGTTTTCTCTGTTCTAAAAAGTAAAACAGTACAATTTCTATTTTGTACCACCCAAGTTTATCGTGTTATGAAACTTTGAATTTTAAGAATTTCCAGCATTTTTTGGCACTAAAAATACATTTTTCGTTTTTAGTGCATTGGAAGAACTGAAAATTTGTAAAATTCAAAATATCTTTACTTGGTAAGTTTTAGTTATAGATGAATGAAATTTTTACTATTTTACTTGTCAGAAGTTTTTCGAACTACAGCTTATAGCGCCCAAGAACTGGAGCAAAATTTAAATTTCGTAGTTTTCAAGAACCTGCAAAGCAATTCTTTTTCAAAGTTTTTGAATATCTAAACATTTTGGCAGATTTTATTATTCTTCTAAAAGTTTTATTATTCTTTCTAAAGTTTGTTTTAGTATTTTCGACTTTAAATGAAATAAAATTGTTCAATAAATATTGGTTTTACACTGCAAATCGTTTCAATGAAATGCCACTATAACCACCCCTTATTCAGAAATATTAGTTTTACACTGCAAATATCTTCAAAGAAATCCCACTTGAACAGAAATATTGGCTTTACATTGGAAATTATTTCAATGAAACGACCCTATTGTAAAAATATAACATTGCGTTAGAAATGATCATAATGAAATGGCGAAATACTTTTTGCTAATATAAATGAATATTGGCAAAATGAAAGCACTCCACTGTTTTCATGCCAATATTGTCAATATTGTATTTTTTTTTCTTAGAGATAAATTAGAAATCAAAAGAGTAAAAAAAGAATACTGATTAGACGTACATACCCATATTCATTCTGGTACTCATACCTGGGCTTACTTATACTTAGGTAGTTATATTCACGTCCTTTGCTGTAAGCATACATTATTAGACCTTCGACTAGTAGCTGTAAAAATGAACTCATTCATTTAAAGGTAGAACCAATCAGTCAAGCTTCGGGCATCCTTGAATTATACTGAATTTGTTTAAAGACTGTATTTGGTGAATAATGCAAGACGTGTATTTGAAAATTGAAAGATAAACCTCGTAAAAATGCATAGATTTTTTTAAATTAATCACTCCTTCCTATTTTTCCTGATATTTTTACATTCTTTCATGGATAACATACTTGAAAAAATATATATATATAAATTTGCTTAAAACTAAAAATTCGTTCAAAAAATTTAAATTTAATATTTTTTTTAAAATCAGACTTTCTGAGAGGAAAACAACAATGCAGCAAAAAGAATTACAATATAAAAATCATTAAATTTGCCTTCAAACGTACGAACTTATTCTATGAATGTTGAAAAATACGCATTGGATCAATTGCATACTCAAGTGATAGTTCAACGCCCATAAATCATGTGATTTTCGGTCCTGCTACCATTGTAATATTTTGCTTCATGTTCCCTTCTAAAATAAAGTGCTCTTGTATTTTAAAAGGTAAAAAAAAAGTCTTTAAGCAATTCTTTAAGAAAATGTTTCAAATCTACATTGATTTCAAACCTACAACGTCATGAGATGAAAAAAGTTTCCTGCCGTTTTTAGCAACTATTACTGGTCAACGTGTTTTCTATTCTTACGTAATGGCATAGGTGCACGTTATTAACACACACACGCACACAGATATAATCATAGAAAAGCCGGAATGAAGATGCATCATACTTTCCTACTGGCCTAGAAAAGAATTGCATTAGAACCTTATTTTGTGAAAAATTGTAATTCTAATCTTTTTTACACAACTGCACGCAGAAAAAGAGGGAGTGTTTGCAACATTCTTTATTCGTGGAAAAAATTAAAACGGGTGGAAGTATTTTAATAAATAGGGTGCCAAAATACTTGTCTCATACTAAATTGTTTACTTAGAAATCACTGCGAGTGTTATAGACTACACTGTAAATAAAATTACGTGAAAACGCAAAATGTGCCTGCAGCAAATTTGCCGTGTATTCTCAGTTTTTTTTCACAAAACTTCATTTTGATACTTCTCTGCTTTCCTGATGTAATTTTTCTGCTTTTGAAAATGGAAAATATCCATTCATCACTTGCACAAGTTTCTATTGCTTTGCCTTCTTCTGGATTCGAGCCTGGGTACACTTCAAGGGTGTTCTACTCATTATGCTAGAGCTTTGGAAATTTTCCTTTTTTCTCTCGTAAAAGAACAGTACCCGGTAGACCGATCCTCGTGGGGTAGTTTCTTTAAAATTGATACTGTATTTGAGTAAAGACGAAATTTTATCATTTATTTCTACATAATTTATGCTGTATTTAAGCAAAGACAAATTTTTATTATTCATTTCTACATGAAACTATAATTTCTAATTTCTAAAAATTATAATAACAATTGCTGTCAATTCATTTTTTGTATATGTATTATACTGTTATATATGTGTTTATAGAATTCCCCCGCCAGACACCTTAGGAACAGCCCACACACCACTTTCCGATGGTCAGTTCATGACGTAGACGCCCAACCCAGAATAGAAATGATGATATATGTAATTTTCATGAGCTAGGAGTGATAACTAACTTTTCAATTCGGAGACATCCAGTCGGCCAGACTGTCTGATGTTCGCTCTCGTAGGAAATAATTAAAGGCTGATATGTTCAGCATAGCCCCTCTTTCCCTTAATCGTTTAAATGTTGTAAACTACCGCCAATATAATGTGTTATTTCCCTGTAAGTATTAATATAGATATTTATTTAACTTTATTTAAGAAAAAAAATAGGAGCAATAGCAGCTAAGTAGTATATATGTTACTTCTCTTTCCCCTCTCTTCTTTTTAAACTCTTTTATATAACTCATTTGTTATTAACACTTTCCAACCTAGTTGAAAAGTGTTTATGACTTCGGCTTGTCTGTCCGTCTGCCGTCTCTTCGTGCTCTAACTCGCGTAAATATACTCGGATTGCCCTGAAATTTTTGTATGTTATTGTCGTTTACTATAGCATGATCCCTATTGAAAATTAAGTGTGTAGCACTTATAGTTTTTTACGGGGACAGTCAAAATTATTCCGTTACATTACTGTGAATGGAAAAAAACCGTTTCAAGTGCATTTTTGTGATGCTACGCGATTTGAAGCATGACAAAATTGATATACAATAATGAAGCGCACTAAAACTGCTTTTTGTAGAATATGCATTTATTATTCATTTATAGAGTCAAACAAAAGAATTCTGTTCCACATTGTTCTACGGGGAAAAATCGTTTGCAGTGGCATTTAATGATGTTTCACAATTTCAATATGCATTACTGAGGTGCACTATAAATTGCTCATCGTGTTATAAATCGTGTGCATTGCGTTTATCATTCATTTACAGGGACACACAAAAGAATTCGGTTACAGTATAGGTGCGATAATTACAGTCTATGTGTGAAAACTGCGTTTTCAAGATTGGTTTTTGAGTGTACTTAAATTTTTGCATAATACGTGGTATGTATAAATTCGGTTGTCACATACAGGGCTACATAACGAAATTCGTAAGTATTAGAGACTATGGGAGTGAATTCCTTAGGGTAGTTTTTAACTGCGTTACGCAACTTTATATAGTTAGCAGACTTATAGAAGTTTGTGGAAAATAAATAAATTCATGTATGGGGCTCCGCAAAGAACAGGGTACATTGTCGTTTATAGTAGGTAATTGCTGGAAATTTGTTTTAATTTCACTTATGTGTTACCTGAATTAAATTTTAGCTCCATATTTGATGTTTTTGAAATGTGTTTGGATAATATACAGGGTTGTACAAAAGATTTCGTTTGCATTTCCATCGATTAGCGAAAATTGCTAAATGTGAATTTTCTAAATGAACTAAATTTTATCATGCTATGTAGTATATATCCAAACCTGTATATCATATACAGGGCTCCACTAAATAAATGGACTACATTGCTGACTGTAAAACGTAATTGATAATACGGAACTTTTAAATGTGGTACAGGTTTCCTATCCTGTTTACGTACATCTGTTTACTTACTTGTCAATTATAGTAGGTACTACTATACTGGAAGTTTGTTTTAAGTTGACTTATGTGTTACCTCAATTAAATTTTAGCTTAATATGGGGTGTGTACAAAAGTCTTTAGATTTTATACAGGGTTGTACAAAAGATTTCGTTTGCATTTCCATCGATTAGCGAAAATTGCTAAATGTGAATTTTCTAAATGAACTAAATTTTATCATGCTATGTAGTATATATCCAAACCTGTATATCATATACAGGGCTCCACTAAATAAATGGACTACATTGTTGACTGTAAAACGTAATTGATAATACGGAACTTTTAAATGTGGTACAGGTTTCCTATCCTGTTTACGTACATCTGTTTACTTACTTGTCAATTATAGTAGGTACTACTATACTGGAAGTTTGTTTTAAGTTGACTTATGTGTTACCTCAATTAAATTTTAGCTTAATATGGGGTGTGTACAAAAGTCTTTAGATAATATACAGGGTTGTACAAAAGATTTCGTTTGCATTTCCATCGATTAGCGAAAATTGCTAAATGTGAATTTTCTAAATGAACTAAATTTTATCATGCTATGTAGTATATATCCAAACCTGTATATCATATACAGAGCTCCACTAAATAAATGGACTACATTGTTGACTGTAAAACGTAATTGATAATACGGAACTTTTAAATGTGGTACAGGTTTCCTATCCTGTTTACGTACATCTGTTTACTTACTTGTCAATTATAGTAGGTACTACTATACTGGAAGTTTGTTTTAAGTTGACTTATGTGTTACCTCAATTAAATTTTAGCTTAATATGGGGTGTGTACAAAAGTCTTTAGATAATATACAGAGTTGTACAAAAGATTTCGTTTGCATTTCCATCGATTAGCGAAAATTGCTAAATGTGAATTTTCTAAATGAACTAAATTTTATCATGCTATGTAGTATATATCCAAACTTGTATATCATATACAGGGCTCCACTAAATAAATGGACTACATTGTTGACTGTAAAACGTAATTGATAATACGGAACTTTTAAATGTGGTACAGGTTTCCTATCCTGTTTACGTACATCTGTTTACTTACTTGTCAATTATAGTAGGTACTACTATACTGGAAGTTTGTTTTAAGTTGACTTATGTGTTACCTCAATTAAATTTTAGCTTAATATGGGGTGTGTACAAAAGTCTTTAGATAATATACAGGGTTGTACAAAAGATTTCGTTTGCATTTCCATCAATTAGCGAAAATTGCTAAGGTGAATTTTCTAAATGAACTAAATTTTATCATGCTATGTAGTATATATCCAAACCTGTATATCATATACAGAGCTTCACTAAATAAATGGACTACATTGTTGACTGTAAAACGTAATTGATAATACGGAACTTTTAAATGTGGTACAGGTTTCCTATCCTGTTTACGTACATCTGTTTACTTACTTGTCAATTATAGTAGGTACTACTATACTGGAAGTTTGTTTTAAGTTGACTTATGTGTTACCTCAATTAAATTTTAGCTTAATATGGGGTGTGCACAAAAGTCTTTAGATAATATACAGGGTTGTACAAAAGATTTCGTTTGCATTTCCATCGATTAGCGAGACTCGCTAAATGTGAATTTTCTAAATGATTTTCTAATGAAGAAGATACGCCAGACATATCTTCTTCCACAATATTTAACGGTAAACTTTTGTTATAGTTTTCTGGATGTGTTGGAAAGTGTTTCATAATCTGTGCTTGACGCATGATTTTTCGTTCTTGTTTGCATTTGAGATAGAGATCTGTGATTTTTTATACGTGTTCTTTATTATGTATATGGTATTGGAGAACATATTATTTTTAAAAAGCATTTATCTCGTTCATTATGTTCTTTAGTCTTTTTATATGATTAAAATTACATGAAGAATAGTTAGATTTCATCGCTTTTTACTATACATCACAGTAAAAATTAAATCTGCTGCTATATATATCTAAAAATCCATGCACAGGTTTGTGTAATATATTTTAGTAAATACAGGGTGATCAGAAAATGAGTATACATTTGAAAAATTAATAATTCACGGAATAATGTCGGTAGAGAGGTAAAAATTGACACACATGCTTGGAATGACATGGGGTTTTATTGTATCCACAAAAAATCATAAAGTGGCCGAAAGAGGGCGCTTTGTGTGATAAGAAAAACAATAATTAGCATAACAAATTATGACAAAACAAAGACGATGTTCTTCAGAACGAATGTTCAACATGTCCACCGTCATCCCGCAACAATAGCTGTAGCCGAGGGACAATGTTGTGCACAGCACTGTGCAGCATATCTGCAGTTATGATGAGAAATTGGCGTTGGATGTTGTCTTTTAGCATGCCTATTGATGTCGGTCGATCGCGGCAGATTCCCCATTTTGATAGTAGAGCTTCACTAAATTTCCTTTTCTGGTAATGTCAACATTGCTGGTGCATCTGATTCTCTCTCTCATTACAGCTCTTTTTACACACGATTCTCAGGCAGAGTCACTGACATTTTGCTGTTCATTGCCATCTGTCGGCCTTTTTTTATTTTTAACCTTTTTTTGTGTGGTTACAATAAAACCCCATGTCATTCCAAGCATGTGTGTCAATTTTTACCTCTGTACCTACATTATTCCGTGAATTATTAATTTTTCAAATGTATACTCATTTTCTAATCACCCTGTATATTACAAGAAATCGAGGTAAAATGGCAATATTAAACAAAATAATAGGAAGTTTTAAAAAATTAATTTTTTAATTGAAACATTAATTGTTTGTGCTGTTTAAAAATATTTTGGTTTTCAAAATATGCTTCAAGTGGAATATTAATATCTTATCTAAAACGTCTCATGTAAAAAATGCAGCAAAGTCTACTGACTCTTTTACCGTAAAAAGGTCTGAGATCGTGTAAAGTCAAGTTTAACTGTCTTATTAACTCTGAAATTTTCATTCTCAAATCTCTCCTAGTCTCTAGATCTTTAGTTAATGATTATTTTGTGACTTGGTAATTACGCAGCACAAGAATGTGACAGCTGTATATATTTAGCCTTAATCAAATAATTCCACCCCATCCCATGACATAACAAAATGTAACAACGTAAATCCTGATTTTTTATTTTTTTATTTTTTCTGTAAAATGAAATAAATAGATATTTGACAATGGACGGAATTAATAAAGAAAAAATTTATTAAATAGAATTTTTTATATTTGCGGTGATGGGGAGAGGTCGAGAAGGGGGGACGACTTTTTATTAAATATCATATTTATTGTATTATTTATTGTATTGTATTGTATTCTTTATTTATTCGTGCTGCGATATATAGAGTGTTTTAAATAGAATAGTAGTAAATAGAGAAATTTCGTTATAGTTTTCTGGATATGTTGGTAAGTGTTTCATAATCTAAGCTTGAAGCATGATTTTTCGTTCTTGTTTGTATGGAAAGATGAAATTTTGCATGCGATTTTTAACCCACTTCCTGATAGGTTAGAATTATAAACATTATGTGCAAAAATGTTTTTCCGATGATAATACTACAGCATTTTAATATTTTAAAAAGTCAATTATAAATTAATACTTTAATTTTAATGCATTATTTAATTTTTTTTTTTTATACCGCTAACCAGGCCCCTACCTGCCCGGCATGAATGCCTAGCTTAACGGGTTAGTACCTGGGTGCGGGGCGGAAATCGCCTGATCACAGCATGGCTGTGATCCACCTGACTATTGATTTGTTCACATCGCTGCTGTGCTTGCTCTCTTGTGATTTGCTACCGTTATCTTTGTTTGCCGGTTCAAGGTTTCTGTTTAACTTTGTTGAATTGACAGATTTAATAGGTCTCGTAATTTAGAACCTTGATCAGGTGACGAGACCCTCACCTGACTAGGCACCCCCAGAGGTATTATTCACAGGTAACTTGGAGGGCTTTGCACCCACGACGGATTTTACATGCACCAGGTGCCATTAGCGTACATAGATTTACATATTTACCATGTCTGTTGGCTTGTCACGTTCATGCATTATTTAATTACCCCGCCACACGCGATAAATTGCCAAATATTCCCTGTAACGTGTGCAATCGTATGGGAGTTGAAAAAACAATAGATTTAATTAAGCGCCAACAAACGATCGTCAAAATATGCCAAATGGCTACCATAAACTGTACAATGAAATATTTGAACAGCTAAAAAATCGAAAATATGTTATAAATAGAATATTGAGAATGTGATTTTTAAGAAACTGCGCTTTTATCAATTAATAGTTTAGATATTCATTAATTTGCGACTACACGTTGAGAAACCAATTTCCAAATGAATGTATTGTATCGGACATTTCGCGGAATGAACATGAATTTGGATTATTTTGGCGTTTTTGGAATTATTTCACTTTTTTCTTTCTTCAACATTGACAAAAATTTATTATTTATTTCGACATAAAAATAACATTTCTAGTGTCTAAAAGGTCTGAGATTTTGATAAAGAATATTTTTGAAAGAAAAAATCAATTTTTATATAGCAGGAAATTTGGATTGCCATTTATAAAAATATCTTTTTATGAATGAGATTATGTCAGGCATAATTTGAGTTCTATTTCCCATGTTTTATAAAAAGTTAAATGATTCTTCAGTCGTTGTCCAAGTCAATATTTGGCAGCAGAGATGAGTTATTTTGGCAATGATGTTGTAAATTTGGCACAAAATTTTTCTTGCTTTTAAAATTGCTGCTAATTTTGTTCCAGGGTGTATCGCTATCGCAACAAACTATAGCGATGTTTGTAACAATGTAGTAGTGGAGTTAAACATAGCAAGAATATAAGTGCAGTTATCTATCAAGAAATGTTAGTATATTTACAGAATGTTTATGAAAATATTTGATATGTGATGTCTTTTATGTTAACGATGCACAAATCTCGCCGATAGTCATTTTTGTCTCGCCAAAATTGGTATTTATTTTTCACGTTTTTAAATTAGAAAGAATGTGTTGATGTTGAAATAAAATGTTTTGATTTCTAGTATTATTTCTTCTTATATTTTTTCACTTTTTCGCATTTAAAAGAATTAAGGGAGTGTGTTTCAAATGTATGCAATATATATATATATATTGTAAATGAAATGAATTTTAAATGAATTAAGCTAAATGTTTGCTTTTTAAATGAAATGAATGCCACACTAATGATGGCGATCAAAAAAGAAGTATTTGGCCATTCATCACCTGCGCCCAGCTAACATAAAATTACCAAATATTTAAACTCACCAAAAAATCAATTTGATTTAGCCATATTTGTTTTAGCCAGTTAAAACGAATTTTACCGAATTCGGGATTATCTTCCGCTCGATTTGGCTTGGAAGAAAATCGTTAGTGCCATTTACGAAATCATTCTGTTTGGGTTAATGATCAATGACCCATTGTGTTGGCAAAAATTCCGATTACGGAAGATTAAATGTGAAAAACGATTGTTTATACCTATCAAAACAGTTTTTTTTCGAAGTCGAGACTTATTCGGATGGTTTTCTCGATTCGCATAAGCTTATTTCATAAAACTTATTGGAATTGTTACCGATTAATACCATCATTTTGTGTAATGAGTCTGTTTTAACCATATAAAATGAATTTTTCCGAATTCTAGCCATTTTAGAAGCTTTTTCGGTGAAAAGTTGAGTTTAACCTGTCAAAACGAACTACCTAGCTATCATTTTATCGTGCTCGATTTAGTAAAGGAGGCAAGTTTCGTGAAAATTGTTTGAGCATTTTTCGATTTATAGCAAACAGTATTTTCAGCGCTGAGTTGGTTTTAACCTGTCAAGACGAATATTCTCGATTTCGGGACTTAGCTAAATCATTTGCTCGTGCTCGATTTAGTATAGTAGACAAGTTTCGTGAAAAACGATCAAGCCGTTTACGATATCATCCGTGAACAGGAAAATCGCTTGCTCATTTAATATATATGATTCTCAGTACATAATTTCAGCTTATTTATTCTGCTCTTTTATAACAAGAATTCTCTAATTTATATTAAAATTACATGGGAATACATAGCAATTAATATCGAGGTATATAGTATAATATTTTGAATACCTAACTACAACCAAATAGAAATAAAAGCAACTTTTTAAAGAAAACGCTTTATTAGTGTACTTGAATGGAAAAATTCTATTTTCATCAAAGTATGAGAAATACTCTATACAAATTGGAATTTTAACCCAATTTTTAATACATTTTAATTTTAATCAATATTTAAGTTTTTTTTTATTATTAAAGTCTTAGATCTTTGTAAGAAATCAATTAAAAGAGAATGCAAATATGAAGATAAGAAAGAAACAAAAAAGAAAATCATGCGTCAAGCGTAGATTATGAAACATTGTCCAACATTACTTCATCGTTTAATAATTAAAGAAGATACCTAAATAAACAATTCAGAAAACGCACAAAATATTTTAGCATCTAAAAAGTACTCGTAATCTTTTGTGTAGGATTTCTAGATTTGTATCTATTCTACATAGTATGTTAAACAAATAACACAGTGGAGAATTCACTTTCAGCAATTTTTGTCAGACGGACATGCAATGGACTTCTTTTGTACAGAAACTAGAATATTTCATCTAGAGATTTTCATACACGCCACAGATTTATTTCGGGCATACATCGCTTAAAACTACTAAAATAACACTTTCCAAATTACATTTTATAGATAGTAATGTATACAGTTCTTTGAATATCCATGTATAGGAATTTATTCATATTCTACAACTAAATGTAGTTCAACTTGAAAATGCATAATTCAATTTAAAAACCCTATTCAGTAATGTTGACGAATTGTTTGTGAAGCCTTGTATAAGGTTTATAGAATTTATACACAACCCTCTTGTATGCAAAAATTTAGTTAAACTTCAATTGCATACAATAACTAACTAGTCGGATGTGCTAAATCCCATAACTTTCTTCTATCACACACAGGTTTCGCATACACTAAAAACAATCAGCACCCATTTATATCAAGTTCTAACTGAATCTAAAGTTTTATTAAATTCCGTGCATTAGTACTTGAGCCATGACTATTGCTAAAATCGTGTAAATCCTGTAAAATATAGCATAGCAGCGCCACCTGTTGGGAGATTTAGACCAAAACCTAATCAACTACAACATATGTCAACGTCTAACTGAATATGAAGTTTGATGAAAATCCGTGCATTAGTTCCTGAGATATAGTTATCGTGATAATAATGAAAAATGTAGCATAGCAGCGCCACCTGTTGGAATATCTACACCAAAACGTAATCAGCGTCTATTTATGTCAAGGTCTAACTGAATCTGAAATTTGATGAAAATAAGTGCATTCTTTCTTGAGATAAAGCTGTTGCAGAAATCGCGAAAAATGCAGCTTAGCAGCGCCACCTATTGGGCGATTTACACCAAATACTAATCAGCACCTATTTATATAAGGAGACTTTATAGCTGAATATAAAATTTTATTAAATTTCTTGCATTAGTTCTTGAGATCAAGCGCCCACAAATTTTTTGTCACATACAGACAGACAGAATTACAGACTCACAGACAGACATTTTCTAAAAACAGTCCAATCGTGTTCAGGACCTTCTAAAACATATAAATCCGTCGAGAACCGGAAGTCGAAAATTCTCATGAATCCAATACTTTCTTCTTGTGAAGATAGAAGAAAGTAAAAATGCATTCACAACAATTATCGCTAATAGACTGCACTCTTTTGTGTCTGCTGTGTAAATGAACGATAAATGCTATGCACATCCTATTCTGCAGCAAACATTTTATAGTGAAACTCACTAATGCATATCAATTTCATTATGTATGATTCAAACACTTTCAATCATCATTATGTTTGAAACATCATAAAAAAAGATTTCATACACTAACTGCTACAGAGTTCGTTATAGTGCGCCTCAGAAATTCATATCAGTTTCATTATGTTTGTAGTAGTGTAACATCAACCGTAAACGATGTGTCCCCATAGACCATAATGTAAAGGAATTATTTCGTGTAAACGAACTATAAATGCTCATTTTCAATAGCACACATGCCATAGTAAACGTCATTAGCATACATCAATTGCTTGACACTATGTGTATATTTACGAGAGTTAGAGCACGGACAAACTGAGGTCCTATACACTTTTCAACTATGCTGGAAAGTGTTGATTAAAAATCAATATGGATAGTTTTAAAATCTAATAATATGCTTTAAATAAAATAAGATATTATAGCTTCAAATCAAAGTTATGCTGTTAATAGTGTTTTAGATTAGTAGATAATAAATAAGGGTTCTGCATCAGCTGCACGCGCTGCACCAACCTCAAGGTTGAAGGCAGGTCACTGCAGCCCGGAAGTACGTCGCGGCGGAAATACGTCACGGAGATAAGCAAGTTTGGAGATAAGCGAGTGGGGAGATAAGGGATTGGGGGAGATAACAAATTCTAAGAGGGGGATTATCTTAATTAATGGAATTAGTTTAATTAATGAATCGTGGAATGCTCCTTAGAAAAAATGTTTAAGGAGGGATTTTTTTTTTTTTTAATTGTGGACCACCCGCAATCGTAACCACCCGCTATGAAAACAATTCATAAGTCCACAATTTTATTTTTTATTTTTTTCAAAATGTATTCGAAAAAAGTAATGCGAAAAACAGAGAGTTTGATTAAAATACAGGGTACCCTATAAACATGAATCACCATACTAAATTAAACGGCCTCCCCCCCCCCTCCCACATTTTTATTTTAGCAGAGTGCCCTTTGACACATGTGAGGCTAAAAATATAAGGTCCCTTCAAAAAATACAAAGTGCCATACAAAAATGGTATAGGGGAATAAATTGAGGAAATAGCCCCCCATCCCCCTTTTGCCCAAGTGGGCCCTTCGATGTAAGTTAGGCTAACAATACAGGGTGTATGGAAAATATAGAGTGTCCATCAAAAATACAGGGTACCCTATGGATCTGATTCACCATACCAAATTTAAGTGCCCCCCCTCCCCACCGTTTTTATTTTAACAGAGTGCCCTTTGACACAAGTGAGGCTAAAAATATAAGGTCCCTTCAAAAAATACAAAGTGCCATACAAAAATGGTATAGGGGAATAAATTGAGGAAATAGCCCCCACCCCCCTTTTGCACAAGTGGGCCCTTCGATGTAAGTTAGGCTAACAATACAGGGTGTATGGAAAATATAGAGTGTCCATCAAAAATACAGGGTACCCTATGGACCTGATTCACCATACCAAATTTAAGTGCCCCCCCCCACCCTTTTTATTTTAGCAGAGTGCCCTTTGACACAAGTGAGGCTAAAAATATAAGCTCCCTTCACAAAATACAAAGTGCCACACAAAAATTGTATGGGGAATAAATTGAGGAAATAGCACCCCCCCCCTTTTTGTCCCAGAGGGTCCCTTCGATGCAAGTTAGGCTAACAATATAGCATACCCTGTAAAAAATACAGAGTATCCATCAAATATACAGGGTACCCTATAAATCTAATTCACCATACCAAATTTAAGTGTTTCCCCTCCCCCACTTTTTTATTTTAGCAGAGTGCCCTTTGACACAAGTGAGGCTAAAAATGTGAAGTCCCTTCAAAAAATACAAAGTGTCACACAAAAAATTTATAGGGGAATAAATTGAGGAAATAGCCTCCCAACCCTCTTTTGCCCCAAGTGGGCCCTTCGATGTAAGTTAGGATAACAATACAAGGTGTATGGAAAATACAGAGTGTCCATCAAAAATACAGGAATTCCCCAATTACATGATTCACCTTACAAAATTTAAGCGCCCACTCCCTTTTTAACACTTTCCAACCTAGTTGAAAAGTGTTTATGACTTCGGTTTGTCTGGCCGTCTGGCCGTCTGGCCGTCTGGCCGTCTGGCCGTCTGCCGTCTGCCGTCTGCCGTCTGTCCGTGCTCTAACTCCCGTAAATATGCTCGGATTGCTCTGCAATTTTTATATGTTATAGTCGTTATCTATAGCATGTTCCCTATTTCAACGGAAGTGTGTAGCACTGATAGTTTTTTTACAGGGAGACTCAAAAGAATTCCGTTACATTGCGGTCTATGGGGAAAAATCATTGACGGTTTATTTAAATAATGTTTCACTATTTTAAACGCATTGAAATTTATATATATCACTAAGGTGCATTAGAAGAAGCTTAATATGGAATAGGGTGTGCATAGCACTTATAGTTACTTTACAGGGACAGTCAAAAGAATTCCGTTACATTACGTCTATGGACAAAAATCGTCTGCGGTTTATTTAAATAATGTTTCCCTATTTTAAACGCATTGAAATTTATATATATATCACTAAGGTGTATTTCAAGAGGCTTACTACAGAATAGTGTGTGTACAGCAGTCATCGTTCATTTACAGGGACGCACAAAAGTTCGCGAACACATTTCCGTATTATTTAACTCCAGACGGAGAATTTTAAACTGTGCTACGCGTTTCCTAACTGAACTAAAATTTAACATCCTATGTAGTATATATACAAATCTATAGATCCTATACAGGGCTGAATAAAAGTATTCGGATTACTTAGATGTTATCTTTTAGCTTATTAAACGGTATGATTTGTAAAATTATTTTGGAAGCGTTGGAAAGTGTTACATAATCTATGCTTGACGCATGATTTTTCGTTCTTGTTTTATTTCAGAAGAGGGCCCTTCGACACAAGTAAGGCTAAAAATATAAGGCCCTTTCGAAAAATACAAAGTGACACATACAAATTCTATAGGGGAATAAATACATGGAGGAAATAGCCCTCACCCCCTTTGGGGAAAATATAGGGATACCCTATAAAAATGATTCAACATACTAAATTTAAGCGCCCCCCCCCCCTTTTCTTAATTTTAGCAGAGTGTTCTTTGATAAAAGTTAGACTAAAAATATAAGGGCCCTTCAATAAAAGTTCTATAGGGGAATAAATTGAGGAAATAGCCTCCCACACCTTTTGTCCCAGAGAGGCCTTTGATATAAGTTAGGCTAACAATACAGGATAGCCTTAAAAAATATATAGAGTGCCTACAAAAATCATACGAAAAATTCAAACGTTAATGCAAAATTAGGATCTATAGTAAATAACAAAATAATAATAATAAAATAAATAGGATAAATAAAAGAAATTTTAAAACTATAATAAAATTTTTAAACCATAATAAAATTTAAAACCACCCTTTAAAGCCATATGAAAGAAAAATTTAAAAAGTCGATAGAGTAAAAATTTCGGGGTCTATTTAGGACTCCTTCACAAAAATACATTTAATAAAATAGAACCCTTCACAAAATTCCGTTCTATAAAAACATACTCTTCATTAATTATTATTATTTTATGTATAATTTTAAAGAAAATACCTCTTAAGTAAAATTCAGTGATTCTCCCTAGGGGAGAGAATTATATTACAATTTTGGGTTAGCGTTGGCTAAGGATTTGTTCTCGACTTGCAGAAAGAGAAAGCATAGTAAGTATGCGTCACTAAGCTTGAGGAGATGTTTGATAAGATATTGAAGATTAATGATAAGAGAATTTTCTATAGTTAAAGAACTTTCTCAGATAATTAATATTTGGAGAATGATATCACTAAATAAAATGAGAAATAAATTAACTTATTTATTTCATTAGTACATATATCTTAATATACATTACTTTAAAAATATTAAACATTTATTCACTCATATAAATTACTTCGTTTTCACATATAGGGGGAAAAATTATCACTTGTTATTTCAACGTATAAAGCAAAACTTACTATTGTTAAAAAATGTACAACTACCCTTCAGTATACTACCCTTCAGTACCCTTCAGTACCCTTCAGTTTGTGTACTACCCTTCAGTATAAAAAAGTCGCAATTTTCGAAAATTTTTCGATCCTGCACCCCATTGATGTTAGCGGCACTGACATAAAATATAGCCTATATTGGAGTAGGGATTGTCCCCATCAATTTGCCACCATTACTTTTGAAATCGGTTCTGTAGTTCCAGAGATATCATAGAAAATGTAATTTAGACTGTTTTTAGAACGCTTTTCGCTCATTTCACCCTTTTAAATTTCAATTTCTTTTTTATTTTGTTCTTAGAGAGCATTTACATCTTATAAGTAACTACAATGACAAATTTCAAATTTCTAGTTTCCTTCAGTATAAAAAATAAAAATAAAACTGCCCAGTTAAACTGAGGGCATTGAGTTCACAGGCTATTCACACTAATTCTATATTACACTCTTATTTCAAAGAATTTGAAATAAGCCCATCGAAAAATAAAGAAATAAACAATATATTAAGGGGGGGTCTCCCCCCGTTACCCCCCCCCCCCGTAGTTAACCCCTTAAACTAATCAGGTAAATCTCTAATTACAATGAATATATATACAAAATTTGAAGAAAATCGGATAATTCCGCATGAAAAACCCATTTATATAAATTAAGGCGTGATTAGCCCCCTCCGTTCCCCCACTTTATACTTAACCAATCAATCCCGAAAACTAATCAGGGAAGCGTCTTAACCCAATGAACCTATAAACAAATTTTGAAGCAAATGGGATAATTCTGCATGAAAAACCCATTTATATAAATTAAGGGGGAGATTAGCCCCCCCCCGTTCCCCCTTCCCTTTATACTTAACCAATCAATCCCGAAAACTAATCAGGGAAGTGCCTTAACACAGTGAACCTATAAACAAATTTTGAAGCAAATGGGATAATTCTGCATGAAAAACCCATTTATATAAATTAAGGGGGAGATTAGCCCCCCCCCCCGTTCCCCCTTCCCTTTATACTTAACCAATCAATCCCGAAAACTAATCAGGGAAGTGCCTTAACACAGTGAACCTATAAACAAAATTGGAAGGAAAACGGAATAATTCTCCTTGAAAAACCAATTTATATAAAATAAGGGGGGATTAGCCCTCCGTTCCCCCCTTTATACTTAACCAATCAATCCCGAAAACTAATCAGGGATGCGCCTTAACACAGTGAACCTATAAATAAAATTTGAAGGAAATGGGATAATTCTGCATGAAAAACCCATTTATATAAATTAAGGGGGGTATTAGCCCCCCGTTCACCCCCTTTATACTTAATCAATCAATCCCGAAAACTAATCAGGGAAGCGCCTTAACACAGTGAACCTATAAACAAAATTTGAAGGAAAACGGAATAATTCTGCATGAAAAACCCATTTATATAAATTAAGGGGGGATTATCCCCCGTTCCCCCCCTTTATACTTAACCAATCAATCCCGAAAACTAATCAGGGAAGCGCCTTAACACAGTGAACCTATAAACAAAATTTGAAGGAAAACGGAATAATTCTGCATGAAAAACCCATTTATATAAAATAAGGGGGGATTATCCCCCGTTCCCCCCTTTATACTTAACCAATCAATCCCGAAAATTAATTAGGGAAGCGTCTTAACACAGTGAACCTTTAACCAAAATTTGAAGGAAATGGGATAATTCTGCATGAAAAACTCATTTTTATAAATTAAGGGGGGGGATTAGCCCCCCGTTCCCCCCTTTATACTTAACCAATCAATCCCAAAAAACTAATCTGCGAAGCGCCTTAACACAGTGAACCTATAAACAAAATTTGGAGGAAAACGGAATAATTCTGCTTGAAAAACCCATTTATATAAATTAAGGAGGAATTAGCCCCCCGTTCCCCCCTTTATACTTAACCAATCAATCCCGAAAAGTAATCAGGGAAGCGTCTTAACCCAATGAACCTATAAACGAAATTTGAAGGAAAACGGAATAATTCTGCATGAAAAACCCATTTATATAATTTAAGGGGGGGATTAGCCCCCCGATCCCCCCCTTTATACTTAACTAATCAATCCCGAAAACTATTTAGGGAAGCGCCTTAACTCAGTGAACCTATAAACAAAATTTGAAGGAAAACTGAATAATTCTGCATGAAAAACCCATTTATATCAATTAAGGGGGGGGGGGAATTAGCCCCTTGTCCCCCCCCTTTATACTTAACCAATCAATCCCGAAAACTAATCAGGGAAGCACCTTAACACAGTGAACCTATAAACAAAATTTGAACGAAAACGAGCTGCGTGAAGTTAGCCCCCGAAAATGAGATAAAGAAAAAATTCAAACTGCATTCGATTGACCACTTTTTGACCACAAATGACCATCAACAATTTTGTTTGACCTCCCTTCCTTAAGGAGTTATAAGAAAAACAAGATACGGAGGCTAACTTCACGCAGCCCCCGAAAATGAGATATATCGAAAATTCCGAATGCATTCGTTTGACCATTTTTTGACCACGAATGACCAGCATCAATTTTGTTTGACCACCCTTCCTTAAGGAGTTAGTTAAGAAAAACGTTATTTTAAGGGAATTTCAAAATCTTCGCATATATCCAAAAAATCAAAATAAATAAAATTTAAGTAGTGTATACGATTGAACACTGTTTGACCACCAATGTCCATCAACAAATTTGTTTGACCACCCTTCCTTAAGGAGTTATTTGAGAGAAAAGATTTTTCCCCAACAGCGTGAAGTTAGCCCGCGAAAATGAGATAAATGAAAAATTCCGACTGCATCCGATTCATCACTTTTAGACCACGAATGACCATCAGCAATTTTGTTTGACCACCCTTCCTTAAGGAGTTATTTCAGAAAAACGTTATTTTAAAGGAATTTCAAAATCTTCGCATATATCCAAAAAATCAATATAAATAAAATTTAAGTAGTGTATACGATTGACCACTGTTTAACCACCAATGACCATCAACAATTTAATTTGAACACCCTTCCTTAAGGAGTTGCTTGAAAAAAAAAGAATTTTCCCAACAGCGTGAAGTTAGCCCCCGAAAATGAGATACATGGAAAATTCCGACTGCATGCAATTGACCACTTTTAGACCACGAATGACCATCAGCAATTTTGTTTGAACATCCTTCCTTAAGGAGTTATTTAAGAAAAACGTTATTTTAAGGGAATTTCAAGATCTTCGCATATATTCAAAAAATCAAAATAAATAAAATTTAAGTAGTGTATACGATTGACCACTTTTTGAGCACCAATGACCATCAGCAATTTTGTTTGACCACCCATCCTTAAGGAGTTATTTCAGAAAAAATAATTTTCCCAACAGCGTGAAGTTAGCCCCCGAAAATGAGATAAATAGAAAATTCCGACTGCATCCGATTGATCACTTTTAGACCACGAATGACCATCAGCAATTTTGTTTGAACACCCTTCCTTAAGGAGTTATTTAAGAAAAACTTTATTTTAAGGGAATTTCAAAATCTTCGCATATATTCAAAAAATCAAAATAAATAAAATTTAAGTAGTGTATACGATTGACCACTTTTTGAGCACCAATGACCATCAGCAATTTTGTTTGACCACCCATCCTTAAGGAGTTATTTCAGAAAAAATAATTTTCCCAACAGCGTGAAGTTAGCCCCCGAAAATGAGATAAATAGAAAATTCCGACTGCATCCGATTGATCACTTTTAGACCACGAATGACCATCAGCAATTTTGTTTGAACACCCTTCCTTAAGGAGTTATTTAAGAAAAACTTTATTTTAAGGGAATTTCAAAATCTTCGCCTATATCCAAAAAATCAAAATAAATAAAATTTAAGTACTGTATACGATTGACCACTGTTTAACAACCAATGACCATCAACAATTTTATTTGACCACCCTTCCTTAAGGAGTTGCTTGAAAAAAAAAGAATTTTCCCAACAGCGTGAAGTTAGCCCCCGAAAATGAGATAAATGGAAAATTCCGACTGCATGTGATTGACCACTTTTAGACCAAGAATGACCATCAGCAATTTTGTTTGACCATCCTTCCTTAAGGAGTTATTTAAGAAAAACGTTATTTTAAGGGAATTTCAAGATCTTCGCATATATTCAAAAAATCAAAACAAATAAGATTTAAGTAGTGTATATGATTGACCATTGTTTGACCACCAATGGCCATCAACAAATTTGTTTGACCACCCTTCCTTAAGGAGTTATTTGAGAAAAATAATTTTCCCAACAGCGTGAAGTTAGCCCCCGAAAATGAGATAAATGAAAAATTCTGACTGCATGAGATTGACCACTTTTAGACCACGAATGACCATCAGCAATTTTGTTTCACCACCCTTCCTTAAGGAGTTATTTAAGAACAACGTTATTTTAAGGGAATTTCAAAATCTTCGCATATATCCAAAAAATCAAAATAAATAAAATTTAAGTAGTGTATACGATTGTCCACTGTTTGACCACCAATGACCATCACCATCAACAATTCTGTTTGACCACCCTTCCTTAAGGAGTTATTTGAAAAAGAAAGAATTTTCCCAACAGCGTGAAGTTAGCCCCCGAAAATGTGATAAATGGAAAATTCCGACTGCATGAGATTGACCACTTTTAGACCATGAATGACCATCAGCAATTTTGTTTGACCACCCTTCCTTAAGGAGTTATTTAAGAAAAACGTTATTTTAAGGGAATTTCAAAATCTTCGCATATATCCAAAAAATCAAAATAAATAAAATTTAAGTAGTGTATACGATTGTCCACTGTTTGACCACCAATGACCATCACCATCAACAATTCTGTTTGACCACCCTTCCTTAAGGAGTTATTTGAAAAAGAAAGAATTTTCCCAACAGCGTGAAGTTAGCCCCCGAAAATGTGATAAATGGAAAATTCCGACTGCATGAGATTGACCACTTTTAGACCATGAATGACCATCAGCAATTTTGTTTGACCACCCTTCCTTAAGGAGTTATTTAAGAAAAACGTTATTTTAAGGGAATTTCAAGATCTTCGCATATATTCACAAAATCAAAATAAATAAAATTTAAGTAGTGTATACGATTGACCACTCTTTGTCCACCAATGACCATCAACAATTTTGTTTGATCACCCTTCCTTAAGGAGGTATTTCAGAAAAAATAATTTTCCCAACAGCGTGAAGTTAGCCCCCGAAAATGAGATAAATAGAAAATTCCGACTGAATGCGACTGACCACTTTTAGACCACGAATGACCATCAACAATTTTATTTGACCAGCCTTCCTTAAGGAGTTATTTAAGAAAAACGTTATTTTAAGGAAATTTCAAAATCTTCGCATATATCCAAAAAATCAAAATAAATAAAATTTACGTAGTGTATACGATTGACCACTGTTTGTCCTTCAATGACCATCAACAATTTTGTTTGTCCACCCTTCCTTAAGGAGTTACTTGACGTCACACCTTAGCAATCAACTTGACAACCTGACCTGACAGGCATTCAGTTTCAACTGACAAGCTTGCGGTTATTTTGTTTGATCATCACTTTTTGATTGGTGAGCGATAATACTAGCTCAAAAATCTGAGATTTTGGTTGGTTAGCGGAAAGTTGGTCTATTTCGATAACAAGAAATACAATTTTTAAACGTTAAATTAAAGATTAGAGCACTTCTGGCTCGTTTAGCACTAGAAATTAAAGATTCGCAACAGTAAGTCCCTGCATTTCAATGCTTTATGTAGCTGTAGCGAGTAGCAACATTTTAAATAGAAATTAAATTCTGATTTTTGATATCATTAATGGGTTTTTTTTTTCAAAAGTGTTTTTGTTTATTTTGAAATTCGTTTGTCAATGCATTTTTTATTGTTGTTCTTTGTTTTCTAAATACAGAATAACTTTTTGAATTTATCGCACGCTTGCTATACGATGCAGCAGACAGCTGGGACTACTATTCGGATGTTCGTACAGAACATATTCCGCTGTTAACCCTCTGACTGTCCAGCAAAAGGGCAAATTTGTAATGATGTTTTCTCAGTACTTTATTTTAAATACTAAAAAAAAAAGTAAGTATTCCAAAATTATATAAAAAACTTGACTAGTGGTTATCATTATTTCCAAATAGTAATTTCAGCAAATTTCTCAAATTCTTATTTCAGTCCCTCACGCCTTCGTCTAATATATATCTATATATTTAAAACGCTAAGCTTTTTCTTTCGACAATCCATGAGAACAAATTACTGCATCAAATTACATCATTCTTTTTTAAATGAAAGATATTTGGACACAGATTTGTTATCGTACATTCGTTTGTTCGAAAATTTTATTAATTAGCGGTAATTTTAAATTAAACTTTTACATCTGCTTATGACGTGATAAAGTCGGCAATCGGAATTCGCCCACTGTTGTGAGACACATAGTTTATTATCTGAACTCTGTGGTTGCGGTAATAAAAGAGAAATAATAAATATTAAAAGCACGTGGCTTTTAGGCCGAATTTTTTAATTTGCAAGTTAAATTTCGGTAAAAATATTTATCCGCGTGTTTTAAAAGATAATAAAAATTCATATTTATTGTAACATCACGGGAATATTGTCCATTGGGTTTATTTTATCATTATGCATTATAACTTTGTTGATGCCATTTTTTCATTACAATTACATACGAAGTATATTTTTATTTGTATACATGGTATTTAAGCATAAAAGTACCGTATACAAAGTACGTGTGAAAAGTTTGCGCCGGTGAAATAACGTTATGCTTAGCTTGAAATGCATTTTAGCATTGATAAAACTAAAAGGAAAAATTTATACGATTGTGTCAACATGACGTAATTTTAACTGATTTTTCAATTTTTAATTTTAAAGATTAGAACTGGAGCTTTTATTGGGTACTTCATCTTGATTGCATACCATGATTACATGCTACCAATTACTTTTTTTAAATTATAGGTTAGAAGATTTCATTTTTTAATAAAAAAATTCACAAAAGTAAAGGATTTCAGGAAAATTAAAATTATTAAAAATAGTGTTATGGTTTAATAAAAAAAACTTGAAATAATGATTGCTTTTTTAACTAGAATAAACAATGTAAGGTTAATATTTTATAGGAACTATTTTGGTAGGTTTGTTATAAGTTCATTTAACAGTTCCTTATTAGTGGCAAAGTCCTATTTCTTTCACTGTGAATATCTCTTTTGATGTCAAAAAATGGTAGTCTACTTTTGGACGCCAGCCAAAACGCGCATTGACAATTTTTAGAAATGTATAACGAATGTGATAACAAACGACGCTATCGCTTTAGCTTTCATCGCGCTTAGATATCACTTCTAAATACTACAAATTTAAATTTTTTACTACATTTTACTACATTTTACAATTTCAATTCTTACATCATCAATTAGAAAATAAAATTAGCTTTCCATTGAAATTTATTTGAAAAATGCCGTTTAATTTAATGAATTTTTAAATAATTTTCAAGCATGAAATATTTTTCAATTCTATTTCAACAATGACAACCAGAATAAACAACGTAAGGCTAATATTTTATTAGAATTATTTTGGTAGGTTTGTTATAAGTTCATTTAACAGTTCCTTATTAGTGGCAAAGTCCTATTTCTTTCACTGTGAATATCTCTTTTGATGTCAAAAAATGGTAGTCTACTTTTGGACGCCAGCCAAAATGCGCATTCACAATTTTTAGAAATGTATAACTGTTGTGATAACAAAATAACATAAAATTGATATGTTGAATTCGTTGATGTATATGTTGCATCAGAATATTCTAGGAACTGTATTTTATTGTTTTTTAACACTTTCCAACCTAGTTGAAAAGTGTTTATGACTTCGGTTTGTCTGGCCGTCTGGCCGTCTGCCGTCTGGCCGTCTGGCCGTCTGCCGTCTGGCCGTCTGGCCGTCTGCCGTCTGCCGTCTGCCGTCTGTCCGTGCTCTAACTCCCGTAAATATGCTCGGATTGCCCTGCAAATTTTATATGTTATAATCGTTATCTATAGCATGTTCCCTATTTCAACGGAAGTGTGTAGCACTTATAGTTTTTTTACAGGGACACTCAAAGAATTCCGTTACATTGCGGTCTATGGGGAAAAATCATTTGCGGTTTATTTAAATAATGTTTCAATACTTTAAACGCATTGAAATTTATATATATCACTAAGGTGCATTAGAAGAAGCTTAATATGGAATAGGGTGTGCATAGCACTTATACTTACTTTACAGGGACAGTCAAAAGAATTCCGTTACATTACGTCTATGGAGAAAAATCGTCTGCGGTTTATTTAAATAATGTTTCACTATTTTAAACGCATTGAAATTTATATAAGGTTCATTACAAGAGACTTACTACAGAATATTGTGTGTATAGCAGTCATCGTTCATTTACAGGGACACACAAAAGAATTCTCTACTGTATGTTAACAATAATTCCTGGAAGTGCGTTTTAAGTTACTGAATGCGATTTTAATTTTAAATCGCTTTTTGTATATTACGTGGTGTGTATAAATTCTGTAGATCCTATACAGGGAAGTACAAAAGTTCGGGAACACATTTCCGTATTATTTAACTCCAGACGGAGAATTTTAAACTGTGCTACGTGTTTCCTAACTGAACTAAAATTTAGCATCCTATGTAGTATATATACAAATCTATAGATCCTATACAGGGCTGAATAAAGTATTCGGATTACTTAGATGTTATCTTTTAGCTTATAAAAGAGTATGATTCGTAAAATTATTTTGGAAGCGTTGGAAAGTGTTACATAATCTATGCTTGACGCATGATTTTTCGTTCTTGTTTAAGATCCATTGGATATTTAACTGTATAAGAGGGATAAGATCCCCGACTGTGATGGAAAAGGAATAATCATCCTTATTATGTAAAGGAACCGGAGAAACCATACAAATAAATTACACTTGAAGATATTAAAAATCTCCCCTACCTGCAGATTGATTTATTATTGTAAAAAAAAAATATTCATCTTTACATAAAAATTGATTAGCTTAAAACAATGGATGCGTTTCAGAAGATATGGATTTGAAACGAACAATGATTAAAGAAGACATTTTAAAACTTTTAATTTAAACATTTTAAAACTTTTTTTTTAACGTCGAATTTCGACGGTGCGTTTGGGGCGATGCAATGCACAGGCGCATAGGAGCTCATTCGGTTGCATTATCACAGGGGGGGTGCTTTATTTACTATGTTCTGTTATTGACTGATTATGAGATGAACATAGGAGATATACTATTTGTATGATACTTCATAGGTCCATGAAATTTTCTTTCTTGCCGTGGGGAATATGGCGGTAATGTCAAACTGATACGTCAAACACAGTTGTTTACGGATTGTTTGTTTGGAGTTTGCATCGGAAATAGTACTGTAATTCACGGGGGGGGACTTTTAAATAAAATATTTGAAAGACTGTTTCATACGCACCCCTTCTTATGTAATAAATAAGCTTATTTTACTAATACTGATATTGTATTTTTTTCCGTCAAGTTTTGACGTGTTCCATCTAGTAGAGGTTTAATATCAGAGTTTCGTTCGGCGGTGAAAGTTTCACTAACATATTTTGCAGAGAGTGAGTAACACACCTTTTGTGCGTTGCTGCAGGCAGCAGTGACCCTGGTCGGAGGTTCTTAGAAAACATACTGCATCCTTATATGACTGATGGTTACCATTATTTCCGAATAGTAATTTCAGCAAATTTCTCCCATTCTTATTTCCACGCTATCGACTAATATAGGTACGGATAGGTTGAATAACGGAGTTTCGTTCGCATACTGATTTATATAGAAAAGAGTGCGCACCTTGGTAGTGGAAAGTGGAACAAAAATATTTTACAGAGCGTGCTTAGCACCCTACTATACAGCAAGCAGCTTGGACCCGTATCGGAGGTTTGTAAAAAATAGTGCGATGGAAAGTGAGACTAAGGTACTTTGCAGCACATGCACGGTTCGATACAATCAAATTACGCCACGTTACAGATAAGTTACGGTTACGGCACGTTACAATCAAGATACGGTTACGGCACGTTACAGTTAACTTGTGATTATGGCACGTTACATTTAAGTTACGGTTACGGCACATTACAGTTAAGTTACGGTTACGGTACATTACAGTTAAATGACTGTTATGGCACGTTAGAGCTATGTTACAATTAGGTTACAGTTAAGTTACAAATACGGCACTTTACAGTTAACTTACGGTACGTTACAGTTAAGTTACGGTTACGGCATGTTACACTTAAGTTATGGTTACGGCACATTACAGTATAGTTACGGTTACGGTACGTTACAGTTAAATTACCGTTACGGCACGTTACAGATTAAAAATATATAAGTTAAGGTTTTGTTACAGGTAAGTTACGGTTACGACACGTTGCAATTAAGTTACGGTTATGTCACGTTACATTTAAGTTACGGTTACGGCACATTGCAGTTAAGTTACGGTTACGGTACGTTGCAGTTAAGTGACGGTTATGTCACGTTACAGTTATGTTACAATTAGGTTACAGTTAAGTTACGAATACGGCACGTTACAGTTAACTTACGGTACGTTACAGTTAAATTACGGTTACGGCAGGTTACACTTAAGTTATGGTTAAGGCACATTATAGTATAGTTACGGTTACGGTACATTACAGTTAAATTACCGTTACGGCACGTTACAGATTAAAAATATATAAGTTAAGTTACGGTTTTGTTAAAGGTAGGTTACGGTTACGACACTTTGTAATTAAGTTACGGTTATGTCCCGTTACAGTAAAGTTATGGTTACGACACGTTACAATTAAGTTGCGATTATGGCACGTTACATTAAAGTTACGGTTACGGCATATTACAGTTAAGTTACCGTTACGGTACGTTACAGCTAAGTTATGGTTACGGCACGTTTCAGTTAAGAGACGGTTGCGGCACGTTAGGGTTATGTTACAATTACGTTACAGTTAAGATACAATAACGGCACGCTACATTTAAGTTACGGCTAGGGCACGTTACAGTTATGCTATAATCAGGTTACAGTTAAGTTACGATTACGGCACATTACAGTTAAGTTACGGTAACGTTACTTTACAGTTAAGTTACAGTTAGGCATGTTACAGTTAAATTACGGTTATGTTACAGTTCAGTTACGGTTACGGTACGTTACAGATTAAAAATATATACTTAAGTTATGGTTATGTTACAGGTAAGTTACGGTTACGGCACGTTCCAAGGAAGTTAAAGATACGTCACGTTACAGTTAAGTGACGGTTACGAAACGATAAAGTTAAGTTACGGTTATGGCATGTTACAGTTAAGTTACGATAACGGCACATTACAGTTAAGTTACGGTTACACCACGTTACAGTTAAGTTACGGTTATGGCACGTTACATTTAAGTTACTCGTTAAGGAAGGGTGGTCAAACAAAATTGTTGATGGTCATTGGTGGTCAAACAGTGGTCAATCGTATACACTACTTAAATTCTATTTATTTTGATTTTTTGGATATATGCAAAGATTTTGAAATTCCCTTAAAATAATGTTTTTCTTAAATAACTCCTTAAGGAAGGGTGGTCAAACAAAATTGCAGATGGTCATTCGTGGACTAAGAGTGGTCAATCGCATGCAGTCGGAATTTTCTATTTATTTCATTTTCGGGGGCTAACTTCACGCTGCTTGGGAAATTCTTTTTCCTGAAATAACTCCTTAAGGAAGGGTGGTCAAACAAAATTGCTAATGGTCATTCGTGGTCTAAAAGTGGTCAATCGCATGCAGTCGGAATTTTCCATTTATCTCATTTTCGGGGGCTAACTTCACGCTGTTGGGAAATTTTTTTTCTGAAATAACTCCTTAAGAAAGGGTGGTCAAACAAAATTGCTGATGGTCATTCGTGGTCTAAAAGTGGTCAATCGCATACAGTCGAAATTTTCCATTTATCTCATTTTCGGGGGCTCACTTCACGCTGCTGGGAAAATTCTATTTTTTTCAAGCAACTCCTTAAGGAAAGGTGGTCAAACAAAATTGTTGATGGTCTTTGGTGGTCAAACAGTCGTCAATCGTATACACTACTTAAATTTTATTTATTTTGATTTTTTGGATATATGCGAAGATTTTGAAATTCCCTTAAAATAAAGTTTTTCTTAAATAACTCCTTAAGGAAGGGTGGTCAAACAAAATTGCTGATGGTCATTCGTGGTCTAAAAGTGGTCAATCGCATGCAGCCGGAATTTTTCATTTATCTCATTTTCGGGGGCTAACTTCACGCTGTTGGGAAAATTATTTTCTCTCCAATAACTCCTTAAGGAAGGGTGGTCAAACAAATTTGTTGATGGTCATTGTTGGTCAAATAGTGTTCAATCGTATACACTAATTAAATTTTATTTCTTTTGATTTTTTGGATAGATGCGAAGATTTTGAAATTCCCTTAAAATAAAGTTTTTCTTAAATAACTCCTTAAGGAAGGGTGGTCAAACAAAATTGTTGATGGTCATTCGTGGTCAAAAAATGGTCAAACGAATGCATTCGGAAATTTCGATTTATCTCATTTTCGGGGGCTGCGTGAAGTTAGCCTCCGTATCTTGTTTTTCTTCTAACTCCTTAAGGAAGGGTAGTCAAACAAAATTGTTGATGGTCATTTGTGGTCAAAAAGTGATCAATCGAATGCAGTTTGAATTTTTTCTTTATCTCATTTTCGGGGGCTAACTTCACGCAGCTAAGAAAACGGATATTTCTATGAAGAGTTATCGCATTACGTACATACATATATACATACAGAACCGGCTGGCAAGCTCTCAGGGCTTGATAGCCAGTTTGATAGCTAAAAAATCGCAATTTTAGAAAGTTTTTTGCTCCTGCACCCCCTGGGGTTAGTGGCACCGACATAAAATATAGCCTATGTTGGAGCAGGGGTTGTCACCATCAATTTGCCACCATCACTTTTGAAATCGGTTCGGTACCCAGCTAGAAAAAGTTTGCAAAAAAAGTGCACAAAATCTGAGCGTATTTGGCACCTCTCCTTATGCACAAAAAATTCAAACTAAATTGTGCACAAAAAATGCAAACTAAATTGTGCACAAAAAATGCAAACTGAATTGTGCACAAAAATGCATAATCAGAGGTGCCAAATACGCTCGGATTTTGTGCACTTTTTTTTGTACACTTTTTTGCATACCAAATTTTCCCTAAATTGTGCATTTTTTATGCAAAACAAGTGGTGCCAAATACGCTCAGATTTTGTGCACTTTTTTTGCATACCAAATACGCTCAGATTTTGTGCACTTTTTATTTTACACATTTTTTACATACCAAATAATTCCTAAATTGTACACTTTTTACGAAAAACAGAGGTGCCAAATATGCCGATTTTGTGAATTTTCTTTTTTGTAAACATTTTTTACATACTGAACATTTCAAGCATATATTTAAATTTAGATTTCAGCTTTTTTTTTTTCCTCCCATTTTGGCAAACTTGTACCATACCATGTCTGATAAAATCATTGTTGTTTTATAATTGTTTATAACTATGCATCTTTCCAAAAATTGGTTTATTACTATTGTGATAACAATAAATTTCATAGTAAGCTGAATCTTGATTTAATTATATGCTTGAAATGTTCAGCATGTAAAAAATGTTTACAAAAAAGAAAATGCACAGAATTAGCATATTTGGAACCCACTATTATGCTTAAAAAATGTACAATTTAGGGATTATTTGGTATGCAAATAATGTGTAAAATAAAAAGTGCACAAAATCTGAGAGTATTTGACACTACTGATTACGCATAAAAAGTAAATTTTATAATTAAAAATAACATTGCACACAGTAATAAACAAAACAAAAAACAGGTTCGATATTATTAAAACCCTAGAGAAAATTATTACACTTACTTGAAAACAGCAGCAAAATAAATATATTCGTTATATGTTGAAAATATGTTTTAAATAATATGTTTCATAACAACTTCACTTTATTTATAAATGTACAATCTACTTTTTACCAGCATTGCACTTCCAATATGCAATTATTGCAAATGACTGCTGCAATTGAATGCAATCATCCTTCTGACCGCAGAGGGCTTTGATATGGACGATCACTAGTCACAAATCAAGCTGCTGTTGGGAAGAAGCAAAAGAAAACAGTACAAAAAAAAAGAAAAAAAAAAAAAGACCATTGCGGTTTAGCCGCTGCCTTTATTTGAAATCACAACATATATAATAAACTGATTGCACTTGTGTATAGTTTTAATGCCCCGTTAACATTTAGTTTTCAAAACAAGACATTTGAAAAACTTTACTGTCCCATGACTTGCTTTTGTCAATAAATTTGTAAACTCTCATCTCTATAAAATATTAAACAGCATTGAAATAGGATTCCTTCCACCAGGTCGGTCATCTTCACAGTGTTCAGCAGGAACTTTATGTTTTGCATGGGCTTCTGTATAGTTTTGGATTGCTTCTGTAATTTTAAAGCTGGATCCAGTTTCTGTTTCCTGTAAAAAAAAAAAATGTTTAAAAGCATACAGAAATATACAAAGTGAACAATTTTAAAGACATTACATAAATATAAGAATTCAACAAAAATAGTTTCTTCCAATTCTTCCGGCCAATTTTTTCCACTTTGAAAAAAATTTGCCAACTCTGAATTCAAGTTATGTATAACAATAATTGATATCTAGTAAAGTACTACTGTTGCATGCAATTTTTTCTTCTTCAAAAATGGGGCATTTTAGCACGGAAAGAAATGTTCTTTCTTGACAGATACACATACAAATTTCTGTATTTTTTTCGCGACCTATTGACAAATTTCTGTATTTTTTTCGCAGACTGACGAATTTTGAGATTTTTTTCCGCAGACTGACAAATTTCGAGATTTTTTCGCAGACCGAGATTTTTTTCACAAACTGACGAATTTCGAGATTTTTTTCGCAGACCGACGAATTTCGAGATTTTTTTCGCAGACTGACGAATTTTGTGATTTTTTCGCAGCAGACTGATGAATTTCACGATTTTTTTTCGCAGACTGACGAATTTCGCAATTTTTTTGCAGACTGATGGAATTTGCGATTTTTTTCACAGACTGACGGAATTTTGTGATTTTTTTAGCAGACTGACGAATTTTGTTATTTTTTCCGCAGACCGATGAATTTCGTGATTTTTTTTCCAGCGACCGATTGAAGAGTTTCGTGATTTTTTTCCTGCAACCAACATGAATTTTGTGACAGTTTTCCCACGATTGGTTTACAAAATTCGTGATTTATTCCTGCTACTGATTGTCGATTTTTGAGGGTTTTTTTTGCTCGTGTTGCCAGTTAAATAACCCTTCAAAATTCTGCCACCACTCCTTTGAAATAGAATTATTCACCTTATTTAATGACAGATTAAATTATGCGAGAATTATGACTGATTAAATAATGCGAGAAATGGCAAATTATAGCATTTTTAAAAAGTGGTGAGAATGAAACAATCCTAATTTTAAAAAAGTAGCCCACTGGCAAAACACTTTCTTGAAATCGATTGGCAAATTTTCTGATAGAATTTTTTTCTGCGTCTTGCTGGCGATACTCGCGGCTTTTTGTTCATGCGATCGTAGACTAATTAAGATTTTTCTCCCCTGCAATCAACTTAAGTATTTTGCAATTTTTCCACACAACTTACGGATGAATTTCACAGTTTTTTTTATTTTTTACACACAATTGAACATTTTTCGCATTCAAAAACTTGATAACTGTTTTTATTTCACAGCTAACAGGCTGATCTATACTGTTAAGCAAGATTATTGACAAACAATGACTTCAAAATGTTAAGGTAATGAAACAAAATGGCTCGGCCAATTCACTCTCAAGCTGAAGGATGTAAATACAGATCAGTGACTTTTGTGCTGTCAGATGCATAAGAGGGGTGCACAAATACTTATTTTCTGGATCAGCTTAGTAGATTACATGTAAAATGTTTTTAAGAAGCTATAAATAATACCATCACTCCAAAATAAATTCTAATGACAATAAATATATAAAACATTTGTTTAAGACTGAACATATTTCATGGAATTATGACAGGAAAGTACAGTTCATATATTCTAAACAGAAATTATAAAATAAATGATTAAACATGCAGTGATTACAAGTTTAGATGATGGAATTGTTATTCATTGCAATATAGTAAAGAAGCAACTTACCAATAGACGCAATGAATTTTATAACTAGCACCTATTCACATATCTGTCCGTATTTTGTCATCCTGCAAAAATGAAGAAATAAATGAACAAACATAATTACTTCAAGCATAAAAAAAGAAGAAAAGAGAAAGAAAAAAAATCCCTGACGGCTCGGCCTACAGGCACAGGTAGATTTCGAAGACGCAGACTGTGGGGCGCCTGTTTGTCGGGAATTGCGGAAGAAATGACCTTTTTTACGATGATGCGGCAGTTTGAACCGCCTACTTCAAAACCTAACTTGTTTGCAGGCGGAACCGGCAGGGATTTTTTTGTTTTTAATTTTTTTTTGGTATAACGGTTGGTCCTATAAAAAACTTGTCAATATAAAAGTTTTAGATAATATTAAGAGGATTTATAATAAATTTAAGCGGATTTGAAATCTTGGGAATTGACGAATTTATGAATTTTTTTCTTCTAAAACCCCCCTCCCCCCCCCCCTCTTAAGGCAATTTTTAATTATACCAAAAATCTGTCATACATAAATTTTCGACCCTTCTCCTAGAAGTAATAATAACTTCAAACGGATTCGACACGTATCATAATTAAGAAATTATGGTTTTTTTTCTGTTTTCACAAAAAGGCTCCCCCATCCCCCCCCCCCCCCTGGTTCGATTTTGCCCATTAACGAACTTGACCGAGATTTTATGCCTCTTGATTTTATGTATCAGTTTCGAACAGATGCGGGAGTTGGAACCGCTTACTTCGAAAAATAACTTGTTTGCAGGCGGAGCCGGCAGGGGTTTTTTTGTTTTTAATTTTTTTTGCTATAACGGTTGGTCCTATAAAAAACTTGTCAATATAAAAGTTTTAGATAATATTAAGAGGATTTATAATAAATTTAAGCGAATTTGAAATCTTGGGAATTGATGAAGTTATGAAATTTTTTCTTCTAAACCCCCCCCCCCCCCTTCCCCCGCTTAAGGCAATTTTTAATTATATCAAAAATCTGTCATACATAAATTTTCGACCCTTCTCCTAGAAGTAATAATAACGTCAAACGGATTCGATACGTATCATAATTAAGAAATTATGTTTTTTTTTTCTGTTTTCACAAAAAGCCCCCCCCCTCCCCCCTGCTTCGATTTTGCCCATTAACGAACTTGACCGAGATTTTATGCCCCTTGATTTTATGTATCAGTTTCGAAAAGATGCGGGAGTTGGAACTGCCTACTTCGAAAAGTAACTTGTTTGCAGGCGGAGCCGGCAGGGATTTTTTTTGTTTTTAATTTTTTTTGCTATAACGGTTGGTCCTATAAAAAACTTGTCAATATAAAAGTTTTAGATAATATTAATAATAAATTTACGCGGATTTGATATCTTGTGAATTGACGAAGCTATGATTTTCTTTCTTCTAACCCCCCCCCCTTTTTCCCCCCCCTTGGAGCCATTTTTAATTATATCAAAAATCTGTCATACATTAATTTTCGGCCCTTCTCCTAGAAGTATTAATAACTTTAAATGGATTCGATACGTATAATAATTAAGAAATTATGGGTTTTTTTCTGTTTTCACAAAAAGCCCCCCCCCCATCCTCCCCCCCTTGGTTCGATTTTGCCCATTAACGAACTTGACCGAGATTTTATGCCCCTTGATTTTATGTATCAGTTTGTAAAAGATTAATGCACAATTTTCCCAGTTATCGTGGTCAGAAAAAAGTGACATAGATAGATAGATAGATAGATAGATAGATAGATAGATAGATAGATATAAAGTTTTGAACTGGGGGTGGTTTTGGGTTCTGGGAGTCATGATCGGCGTAGATCTGCAAAAATTTTTCAAAATTTCCAACTTAGGTGAGAATGTAATAGGTAGTATTTCTTACGAAATCTACCTAAAAGGGGGCGGGGGTTGAAGTAGGAAGCTGTGCATTATTTTTTAAAGAGAAAAGCAAATAAAAGAAATTTTTAAATTATTTGAACTTCTCATGTTTCTTGTCTGCTAGAATTTGCTACAATACAAATTTTGCATAATGCATGTAAAACTGAAAAAAAAAAGTTGAAGATTTATTTAGATTTCATTTCAACTAAATGAAATGTTTTAAAGTTGCTTTAATGTCATGTTTCAAATTTTAATTTAATTTTTTAAGATTATTGAACAAGATTTAATATAAAAATGTAACATTATTGTAGCATTGACTAAATAAAATAATTTTAATCTGTCCCTTTTCGGGCTTAACAATATGGATTTTTTTATTTTCTTTTTTAATATCTCAGGTTTTTCAATAACAAATTAATACGAAGCTGATAAGATTCACAAGAGGCAAGTAGTAAAAGACTGCACAGATCAAAATCAGCATTAGTAATATGAAATATACAGTTTAAACATTGATTATTCTATAAACAATTAAAATAAAATTAATTTTTAACAAACAAAAAAAAAAATAGCGGTATGTGAAAGCTATCGATAAAATCTTCTTGTTTTATCACATAAGAAGTATAAAAATAATAACGAGTATAATATGAGCAAAATGTTCTTGACTATAGTAATTACAGAGTTTCCCCCAGGTTTAAAAAAGGGCACTTTTTGGATTTTTCAGGGCACTTTTCAGATTCTTAAGGGCACTTTTTTATTGTTAAAATGTATTATTTTGGTTTTTAAAACCACTTTTGATATTTCAAAGTCAAAACACTCTTTTTAAGACAGCATTGAGTCAAAAAGCAAATTTTTTTAATGCAGAAAGGAGAAAAGGCACTTTTTTTACTGAGGGCAAGAAGTGTGCTAATTATTTTACTGGAGGGGGCAAGAAGGGTGCTAATTCTTTTTATGAGGGGCAAAAAGGGTGCTATTTTGTAAACCAAGGGGCAGGCAGGGTGCAGCGCCCTTCTGAAACTCTCTGGGGGAAACTCTGGTAATTGTAAACAGTGAATGTGTCAAGAGTTTTTGTTATATAATACAAATAAGAAAATGTCAGGTTAAAATGGCCTAAAATCACAGAAATATGCTATTTCTAACTAAATTTGAAACATCGGTATGAAAATCAGCATTGGCAGAACAAAATTTACAGTTCAAGGATTGACCGACACTAGTAAGCGGTGTGTGAAAGCTATCGATAAAATCTTATGTTGTTTTATCACATAATAATAAGTATAAAAATAATAACAAGTATATAAGAGCAGAATGTTCTTGAATATAATTGTAAACAGTAAATGCGCCAAGAGTTTCTGTTATATAATACAAATAAGAAAATGTCAGGTTAAAATGGCCAAAAATCGCAGAAATATGCTATTTCAAAAATTTGTATGAAAATGAGCTGTGGCAGTACAAAATTTACAGTTTAAACATTGACTGACATTAGTAAGCGGTGTGTGAAAGCTAATGATAAAATCTTATGTTGTTTTATCACATAATAAGAAGTATAAAAATAATAACGAGTATATATTCGAGCAGAATGTTCTTGAATATAATTGTAAACAGTGAATGTGTCAAGAGTTGGAACTGCTGGAAGTGAGTTTTAAGTTGCCTTGTGCGTTTTTTACCTGAATTAAATTTTAGCTTAATATGTGGTGTGTACAAAAGTCTTTACATAATATACAGGTCTGTACAAAAGATTTCGAGTGATTTTCCATCGATTGGCGAAAATTGGTAAATGTGAATTTTCTAACTGAACTAAATTTTATCATGCTATGTAGTTTATATACAAGTCTATAGATCATATACAGGGCTGCACTATATAATTTGACTGATTTTTGACTATGGAAGGTAAATGTTAAAACTGGATTTTTAAATATGATAGATGTTTCCTAAACTATTTAATATCTTCTTTCACCTCATTTAACGGTGAAGTTCCGTTACAGTTTTCTAGATGTGATGGAAAGTGTTTCATAATTTATGCCTGACGCATGATTTTCCGTAGACATTCATTACGTAGCCGTTCCAACGGCTTTTAACAGATGCCGTTTGCATGGCGCAAAAATAAAAAATTCACAAATTTGCTACAAGTATTTTCAAATAGAAATTTTTGCTGTTCGATTTTGGAGATTTTACACGTTAACATTATTATAGTAAAATACTGGTTGTAAAACATTGTACTTTTGACATATATCGGTGTCCTTCAAAGTATTAATGCATTTGGAATTATAGAGGAAATGTTGTATTTTTATTTATTTATTTATTTATGTATTTTTTAAATAAGTAATAAAATCAAGTCCATGTTCAACTTTTGTTATCTTTCAAAAATTTATATATTTTATTAATAAGTTTTTGTATTTTCTTTAATTTATAACTTAATTAAAATGTCCTTTAAATACATCATTAAGCCTATGTTATATGTAAATTGTTTTCAAAAATCTTGTATCCGTTAATAGAACAATATACTGTCTTTTTTTTATCGTTTAATTAATTATAAACAAAATGATTTTAATAAATTTGTGTCTTAGGGGCAGTTGAAATAATTTTGCCTATTTATAAAATATGATATATGCAAAATAAGTGTAATGTACTATTTCTCTCATTTTATTATGTAAAATTTGGAAAAAAATAAAAACACATAAAAGAAGTTTTTCGTCGCTTTATACTCATCTTTAGTATTGCTTATCGAATGTTCTAGCAAAGATGTAAATTATCAAATCAGAAAAAAATGATTAAAAGGAAATTTTATATTTTTTAAAAACTTATGATTTTAATAAAGGAATAAAAATAATGTTTGCATTTTTAAACTAGTCGGATGTGCCAATCCCAAAAATTTATTTTATCTCCCACAGGTTTTGCATACACTAAAGACGAATCAGCACCTATTTATATCAAGGTCTAACTGAAATTAAAGTTTTATTAAATTCCGTGCATTAGTTCTTACGAAATGACTATTGCTAAAATCATGTAAATTCTGCAAAATATAGCATAGCAGCGCCACCTGTTGGGAGATTTAAACTAAAACCTCATCAACCACAACTTATGTCAACGTCTAACTGAATCTGGAGTTTAATGAAAATCCGTGCTTTTATTCTTGAGGTATAGTTATCGAGTTAATAATGAAAAAGTAGCATAGCAGCGCCATCTGTTGAGTTATTTACACCAAAACGTAAGCAACATCTATTTAAGTCAAGGTCTAACAGAATATAAAGTTTTATGAAATTCCGTGCATTAGTTCTTGAAATATAGCTATCGTAAAAATCACGGAAAAAGGGCCACCTGTCGGGATATCTGTACCAAAACGTAATCAGTGTCTATTTATGTGAAGGTCTAACTGAATCTGAAGTTTGATGAAAATGAGTGCATTATTTCTTGATATAGGGCTATTGCGGAAATCGCGAAAAATGCAGCATAGCAGCGTCACCTGTTGTGCGATATTCACCAAAAGCTAATCAGCATCAATATATATCAGGGACTCACTGAATATAAAGTTTTATTAAATTTCGTGCATTAGTTCTTGAGATAGAGCTCCCGCAAAATTTTTGTCATATAAGACAGACAGACATAGTCACAGACTAACAGATAGACATTTTCTAAAAACAGTGAAATCGTGTTCAAGACCTTCTAAAACGTATAAATCCGTCGAAAACCGGAAGTCGGAAATTTTCCTGAATACAATACTTAAAGGATTTTCCGGAAGGTTCCGGGAAAAAAAAATGGTGGCATTAAGATGCCACGGCTTTGTGCTGTTACCTTTCACAGCTATCTTGTAAAGATAGAAGAAATTAAAAATATAATTAACAATTTTACACTTTATTTATTCGCGCAAGACCGAGCTCGGAATTCAGTTTTAGCAAATATTGTTTATATGTTTAGTCATGAGTTTCGATTAATATATTTTTGTTATACAGCTGCGATTTTGTTACCTGATAAAAAAAATAATATTTTCAGAATTTAAAAAAAGGTTCCGAAAAGGTTCCGACGCTCTGTGAAAGTAGAACATTTCAGTATTTTGATATGAAAGGTTCCGAAAAAAGACGTACCGTAAAGTTGGAATGTTTCAGCATTTTGACCTGAAAGGTTTCGGAAAAAAGCGTATCGTGACTCTGAAATATTTTAGTACTTTGATATGAAAGATTTCGGAGTATATATTACGGAATGTTTCGGAAAAATTGGAATGTTTCACTACTTTGCTGTGAAACGTAACAGCAAAAAGCCGTGGCATCCTAATGCCACCATTTTTTTCCGAAACCTTCCGGAAAATTTTTTACAGTGTATATGTAAAATAATGGTACGTTATCAGTAACGTAATCTGTTGGGAAAAAACTAATAAATCATGACGTTATGTTTTACCAGTGACGTCACATACCACGTGATAGATTAAATATAAGATAAGCTGATAAGGAGTTGTACTAAAATTATTCAAATCCAAGATATTACAGAAGAAGTACGTATGTTTATCCTGCTCCCGTCATATGATGAAGATATGATACTAGCATGTGTTTACAGATCTGTTTGTTTTAGGTAAGCATAATTTGTGTTTCTATACTATATAAAATTTATATGAATGTTTATTTCTCTTATGCATTAAATATATATATATATATATATAGATAGATATATATGCGATTTATAAATATCCATAGGTGTTGAAACATGTACTTTTTAATTTAGCTAATATAAGCAAAATTTTAAAAAGTAGTTTAGGTTACATAGCATTATCGTAATAAATATAATATATGGAAGATAGTTAATATGTCTTGAAAAAATGTATTATATCAGTTACATTTTAGTATATCTGACACATTCAAAATGCTAATAAGCAAGTAATGTAATACATGGCGAAAATAAATTATGCAGGATAATTAATAAGTAAATAATAAATGTAAAAATAGAAACTATAAGCTTTTTCACTCACATACTATTTATTTATGGTTTTAAATTACATGCTTTATTTTCTATTAATGTAAAATTATGTGTCGTTTGAAAAAAAAATATATATGCTAAGATAAGTTATATACAAAGATATGTGTTCTGAATATTAACTTTATCTTGATATTAACACCTTTTAAAACTTAACTAGTAATTTTAGTGTAAAATAGATTATAGAAAATATTCTCAGACTATAGGAAAATAAAGAATATATACTTTATCTCGATCTTAATGCATTTAAAAAATAATTTTAGTGTTTGTAATGAGATGAGTAGTATGTACACAGGGCTACATGAAAAAAAAATCGCATACATTAACGGTTACAAGTATAACAATTCTTATATAAAAGGAATGTTTAGTGTGATATGTTTTTATTTAAATTTATATTTAGATATCTATCTTTACTGTATGCATGAAATGTCTTAATAATAGTGTGATAGAGTTGGAAAGTGTTTCATAAAGCCCACCATAATGTATTTATTTTTATTATTTATATACCCTTTTTCTTTTTCTAATTTTAGTATGTCTTATTATTTTTTTTTCATATATTTCCCTTCTTATATGTTATTAGTAACACTTAAAAAAAATGATTCAATACATTAACAATTAAACGAATTAGTTTTTTTTTCTTTCGATATTTGTAAAATTCTTAGTTGTACATTTTTTAATAATAGTAAGTTTTGCTTTATACGTTGAAATAACAAGCGATAATTTTTCCCCCTATATGTGAAAACGGAGTAATTTATATGAGTGAATAAACGTTTAAAATTTTTAAAGTAATAAATATTAAGATATATGTACTAATGAAATAAATAAGTTTATTTATTTCTCATTTTATTTAGTGATATTTTCTCCAAATATTAATTATCTGAGAAAGTTCTTTAACTATAGAAAATTCTCTTATCATTAATCTTCAATATCTTATCAAACATCCCCTCAAGCTTAGTGACGCATACCTACTATGCTTTCTCTTTCTCCAAGTCGAGAACAAATCCTTAGCCAACGCTAACCCAACATTCTAATATAATTCTCTCCCCTAGGGAGAATCAATGAATTTTACTTAAGAGGTATTTTCTTTAAAATTATACATAAAATAATAATAATTAATGATGAGTATGTTTTTATAGAACGGAATTTTGTGAAGGGGTCCTAAATAGACCCCGAAATTTTTACTCTATCGAGTTTTTAAATTTTACTTTCATATGGCTTTAAAGGGTAGTTTTAAATTATATTATGGTTTTAAATTTTATTATAGTTTTAAAATTTATTTTATTTATCCTATTTATTTTATTATTATTATTTTGTTATTTACTATAGATCCTAATTTTGCATTAACGTTTGCATTTTTTGTATCATTTTTGTAGGCACTCTATATATTTTTTAAGGCTATCCTGTATTGTTAGCCTAACTTATATCAAAGGCCTCTCTAAGACAAAGGGGGTGGGGGCTATTTCCTCAATTTATTCCCCTATAGAACTTTTATTGAAGGGCCCTTATATTTTCAGTCTAACTTTTATCAAAGAACACTCTGCTAAAATTTAAAAAAAGTGGGGGGGGGGGGCGCTTAATTTAGTATGTTGAATCATGTTTATAGGGTATCCCTGTATTTTCACCAAAGGGGGTGAGGGCTATTTCCTCCATGTATTTATTCCCCTATAGAATTTGTATGTGTCACTTTGTATTTTTCGAAAGGGCCTTATATTTTTAGCCTTACTTGTGTCGAAGGGCCCTCTTCTGAAATAAAACAAGAACGAAAAATCATGCGTCAAGCATAGATTATGTAACACTTTCCAACGCTTCCAAAATAATTTTACGAATCATACTCTTTAATAAGCTAAAAGATAACATCTAAGTAATCCGAATACTTTTATTCAGCCCTGTATAGGATCTATAGATTTGTATATATACTACATAGGATGCTAAATTTTTGTTCAGTTAGGAAACACGTAGCACAGTTTAAAATTCTCCGTCTGGAGTTAAATAATACGGAAATGTGTTCCCGAACTTTTGTGCTTCCCTGTATAGGATCTACAGAATTTATACACACCACGTAACATACAAAAAGCGATTTAAAATTAAAATCGCGTTCAGTAACTTAAAACGCACTTCCAGAAATTATTGTTAACATACAGTAGAGAATTCTTTTGTGTGTCCCTATAAATGAACGATGACTGCTATACACACAATATTCTGTAGTAAGTCTCTTGAAATGAACCTTATATCAATTTCAATGCGTTTAAAATAGGGAAACATTATTTAAATAAACCGCAGACGATTTTTCTCCATAGTATTGTAACGGAATTCTTTTGACTGTCCCTGTAAAGTAAGTATAAGTGCTATGCACACCCTATTCCATATTAAGCTTCTTCTAATGCACCTTAGTGATATATATATAAATTTCAATGCGTTCAAAATAGTGAAACATTATTTAAATAAACCGCAAATGATTTTTCCCCATAGACCGCAATGTAACGGAATTCTTTTGAGTGTCCCTGTAAAAAAACTATAAGTGCTACACACTTCCGTTGAAATAGGGAACAGGCTACAGATAACGATTATAACATATAAAAATTGCAGGGCAATCCGAGCATATTTACGGGAGTTAGAGCACGGACAGACGGCAGACGGCAGACGGCCAGACAAACCGAAGTCATAAACACTTTTCAACTAGGTTGGAAAGTGTTAAAAAGGGAGGGGGCGCTTAAATTTTGTAAGGTGAATCATGTAATTGGGGAATTCCTGTATTTTTGATGGACACTCTGTATTTTCCATACACCTTGTATTGTTATCCTAACTTACATCGAAGGGCCCACTTGGGGCAAAAGAGGGTTGGGGGGGCTATTTCCTCAATTTATTCCCCTATACAATTTTTGTGTGACACTTTGTATTTTTTGAAGGGACTTTACATTTTTAGTCTCACTTGTGTCAAAGGGCACTCTGCTAAAATAAAAAAGTGGGGGAGGGGAAACACTTAAATTTGGTATGGTGAATTAGGTTTATAGGGTACCTTGTATATTTGATGGATACTCTGTATTTTTTGCAGGGTATGCTATATTGTTAGCCTAACTTACATCGAAGGGAACCTCTGGGACAAAAAGGGGGGGGGGGGGCTATTTCCTCAATTCATTCCCCTATACAATTTTTGTGTGGCACTTTGTATTTTGTGAAGGACGCTTATATTTTTAGCCTCACTTGTGTCAAAGGGCACTCTGCTAAAATAAAAAGTGTGGGGGGGGGGCACTTAAATTTGGTATGGTGAATCAGGTCCATAGGGTACCCTGTATTTTTGATGGACACTCTATATTTTCCATACACCCTGTATTGTTAGCCTAACTTACATCGAAGGGCCCACTTGTGCAAAAGGGGGGTGGGGGCTATTTCCTCAATTTATTCCCCTATACCATTTTTGTATGGCACTTTGTATTTTTTGAAGGGACCTTATATTTTTAGCCTCACTTGTATCAAAGGGCACTCTGCTAAAATAAAAACGGTGGGGGGGGGGGGCACTTAAATTTGGTATGGTGAATCAGGTCCATAGGGTACCCTGTATTTTTGATGGATACTCAATATTTTCCATACACCCTGTATTGTTAGCCTAACTTACATCGAAGGGCCCACTTGGGCAAAAGGGGGATGGGGGGCTATTTCCTCAATTTATTCCCCTATACCATTTTTGTATGGCACTTTGTATTTTTTGAAGGGACCTTATATTTTTAGCCTCACTTGTGTCAAAGGGCACTCTGCTAAAATAAAAAAGTGGGAGGGGGGGGAGGCCGCTTAAATTTAGTATGGTGAATCATGTTTATAGGGTACCCTGTATTTTAATCAAACTCTCTGTTTTTTGCATTACTTTTTCGAATACATTTTGAAAAAAAAATAATAAAATTGTGGCGTTATGAATTGTTTTCATAGCGGGTGGTTACGATTGCGGGTGGCCACAATTAAAAAAAAAAATTCCCTCCTTAAACATTTTTTCTAAGGAGCATTCCACGATTCATTAATTAAACTAATTCCATTAATTAAAATAATCCCCCTCTTAGAATTTGTTATCTCCCCCATTCCTTTATCTCCCCACTCGCTTATCTCCAAACTTGGTTATCTCCGTGACGTATTTCTGCCGCGACGTACTTCCGGGCTGCACTGACCTTCCTTCGACCTTGAGGTTGGTGCAGCGCGTGCAGCTGATGCAGAACCCCTATTTATTATCTACTTAGTTTAAAAAAATCACTTTGGATCATTAAATTGAATTTATTTCTCGTTCCGTTAGATAAATGGCAACTATCGATTGCATTACTATGACTGAAAATTATTTTAGAACATTTTCTATCATTTGGTTAAAAAAAAAATTAAATGAAAATTTAAGTTCAAAAGTTAACCTATTAAAAATGAAACTTTTATCTCCATAAATGTAATTATTATATGTGGTATAGGGCGTTATGTATTTTCACATTTTAATTATATTTGATTAAAATCATTTTGCTCATTTTATTTACAATGCAAGGTTTCAAATTTTAAGTCTAAATAAATTAAGTTCTTAAAAATTAATAAAACTGAATTATCACAATTTGAATTTAACATTTTAATAAATATATCTTTGAAATAAATAATAACAATTTTCATTCTATTTATATTATATAAAATTTTAAAATTTAAATTTACAATCTTAAATTCCGATAGATGGCATCAAAACAGTGATTTGAAATAAAGCATAATCTGTGTTGCTCTAGGGAAGGGAGGAGGGGCGGTGTGGTGGACGTTCACTAGCTTTAATCTGACTCAAAAGGGCAGTAGAGTTGCCCAGAGTGGAGCTATCCCAACCATAGACTCCTATGAGATCCCAGCACCTGTAGAGGGTCAAGTAGGTGTTGACTATCCTCACCACAGATGTGCTTGAAACTGCGTTTATATAGCTGTCTAAGCAAGTGTGCCTGAGAGAGCCATAAATAATACGATTCCCCATTCTTTCCGAACGATTTTGTGGTCATCGAGAAAAAAAAGGGAAGCCTCAACAAAAGAAAGAGGCGTTGACTACCTGTCATGGACAATCCCTGCGTGACCTAAAACTTCAAAGAGAGCGAAATACCACAAGAAACAAGCCGCTAGTACAGGATTGTCTAGGCGGACCTTTAAAGGTGCAAACTCAAAGGTAGCGACTCCGGCAGTATCCGTAGTTAGCGGTTCTTTCGTTGCGGTTTTTCGGAGCCTTTGATTTTTTATGGGTTTCATCGGACATTGACGAAATCCGCGCCTCCCCTCTGCGTTGTCCGATGGGTTTTGACAGTTTTATTATTGGAACCACGGAGATAATTGCATAGGAAGCTTGTGATTCCTATTGCAAAGTTCCCCATCCTGGTATTGTGAAGCTCCTCTCAAGGCAATAAAAAAGGGTTACTTTCAAATTTGGCAGAACTTTCACGATAAATGTGAGTTTGTATTTTCGCCAAGTGTTCCAACAAATATATTCTTTTAATTTTTGCTGTACTAAATAAATAATTATGCTTTAGAATTTTATACTGTAACTGAATGGTCCAAGAAAACACAATTTCACAGCAGAAATAAAAAGTTTTTCCAAAGTTGCTTTTTGAAATAAATAGTTTTTTTTTCTTTTCATTTTTTGACAAATGAAATCGTGAGTTATATTTATTATAAGTTATTTTACAATTTCTTTCTTTTTTTTTTTTTTTTTTTTTTTTTTTTTTAATAGTCATTTTAAAAAGTAACCTCTAATAAAAGGATTGATTTAATCATATTTATCATTCAGTATTATTACAAATTCTGAACACATTCAAGCTTATGTGACATAGGACGGTTTTCAAGATTTAATCTATCATTTAGCCAACATGATTGCACAAAGCAAAATAATAATAATAATAATAATAATAATAACAATATAGGTAATGAATTTTGGTTTGGAATTCAATAAGTACTTTGAACTCAAGATTTCATTTGTCCAAAAATGGAAAAAAAAAAGTAAAAGAAAAAGAAAGCAATGAAAGAAAAAATGTTGGATCCCAAATCATTCATAATTATTTCGATTCTAATTATATCCAGTGAAATCGAATGTTGCTTTCTCTTTTTCAATAAATGAATTATTTATTGAGTTATAGAAATCGTTATAGACATTCTAAAAGATTTTCTGCTTTCGACAAAAGAGAAAGAAAGAAAGAAAGAAACATCATTCAGGGATTCCAAATGGTCCCCTTTTCCCCCTAAAGTCCCCTTTTAGGTAGCTTTCAATACAAAAAAGTATAAAGCTACCTATTGCAGCCGTTCGGAGGAAAGCCGTTCCGGAAAATTTCGATATATTTTCACCGATCATGACCCCCAGACCCCAAAACCACCCTCCGTTCAAATGTTGATTTATATATATATCCATATATATATATATATATATATATATATTGAATAAATACTTCATTTGTTAGGACTATGTTTTATAATGTGTAATTTGACATAGCTATTTGGGATAATAATTTCATTGCATTTGGTCAGTTATTTCTGTTTCAATGGTTAATTTTTGCAATAAGTTTATATATATATATATATATATATATATATATATATACATATATATATATATCTGACCTATGTCATACGATAACGCTCGTACTTATAAATCGATTTTAATGAAACTAATTGTGTGTATTAAGGTCACTAATGTCTCGACCGAGTTCGTTGGCCAGCTTGGTCCGCCATTTTGTTTCAAGATGGCGGCCATTTAAAAATTTAAAACTAAAATAAATATACCAAAAAGTTAAAAATTCAAATTTATTTTTTAATTACGTGTTAGGCCTTGATACAAGGATTCCAGAGCATTTTCTGGTTTACCTCTATCTTTAAAAATGGCTGAGATAGAGCAGTTTGAAATTCTAGGGTGGCTGACATTTTGAAACTAAACAGCACATTAACGCGATTACTCGCAAATTATTTTCTTTCATTATTGTAATAATTTTCCCAATCATACGCATAAAACTATATATTCATATCCGTTAGCGACAAAATTGGCGACGTTGGCGACAAAATTAGCAAAATTGGCAAAATTTGTGGCATTTGGCGAAATATCGCCAAATTTGGCGACCAAAATAAGTCTTTATAAATGAAACCAATTTGGCTATTACTCAATAATTTGGCGAAATTCTTATTAAAATTCAGTATTAACGAATCTTTTGTAAACGTTTCTTTGCATTTTAACTTGCTGTTTTCGTGTAACATTAGCTAAAATTTTAAAACGAAGATATAGGAAAGCTACCTTTTCCTCCCAGTACAGGCCGGAAGGACTTTTTAGAAAAAGGTCCCCTTTAGTCCTCTTTTATACGTTTTGGTCCCTTTATTCCCCTTTTTATGACTGGAAAAAAAAATTTGCTAATGTGGAAAATATGCCGCAAAATGCAAAAAACTTTAAAAATTGCTAAAAGTTAAAAAATCGTAGAGGGCAAAATTTATTACAATGGGCTTTAACATTGTAACCGGATTCCTTTTCAGAATGTCAAAAAATAGCCTCAGAATGTAGAAAAACATAAAAAAAAACACATTGGAAATCTCTTTAAAAATCACAAAAAATTCAAAAATCTACAAGACAAAATTTACTGTCATAAAATCGCCGCAAAATACAAATAAACTCAAATTGCATAGAAAATTAGCAAAAAATCAAAAATCGGTGCACGGATTCCGAATAAAGTTTATTGAAAGGAGGACAAAATTTATAAAACTGGGCAAAAAGACTGAAACCGGATTCTTTTTCAGAATGTCAAAAAATCTCCACAAATGTGAAAAAATCTAAAAGTCACATAAATTGCACAAAATAAAAAAATTGCTGCACGAATTCTGAATAGACTTTATTAAAAAGAGGACAACATTTACTATATTGGGCTAAAAAAAAATAAACAGGATTCCTTTTACTACTCTGCAAAAAATATCTGCAAAATGTATAAAAATCGCAGAAAAAAAATTACTATAGTTAATAAAGTAACTGAAATCCTTTCACAAATGTCAAAAAAATCACTGCGGAGCGTGGAAAAAAGGGCTAAAAATCGGTAAAAATTCAAATAAAAAAATGCTATTGCAGAAGAACAAAATATAAAAGTTTGTTGCCGAATTCTTTTTACGAATGTCAAAAAATTACCACATGTCACAAAAAAGTGAAATTTGTATTAAAAATTCGTTAAAAATTCAAAACTCACTATACAAATTCCGAATAAACTTTATTGAAAAAAGGAAAAATAACACTACTGGGCTAAAAAAAATTTAAATGAATTCCTTTTATTAATGTGAAAAAATTCCCATGAAACATGAAAAAAAGGGTAAAAATCACATGAAAAATTAAATTTAAAAAATTTAATTAAGAAAAATCAAAAACTAACTTGAGACATACAGTTACCTTTCTGCCAAATCTTGTAGCTCTATGCGCAACAGTCTCTTCAGCACACAGGTAACCTTCTATATTATTATAGATGTAGTTTTGGTTTTGGTTTTGATAGATAAATACAGGGTGTTTCTAAATGAATATCGGGGTTTTAACGCTTTGTAGTATCTATTATAAAAAAATTAAAATTATACTTAACACATAAAATGAAAGAACAACTCAAACAGTTTTACCTACAAGCTTACAAGTATTCAATGTGAACACCTTTCGTCACACGGCACACATCAAATCGATAGCTCAGTTCTTCCCAAACGCCACTCTACGCTCACCCGATCTTGTGACGCCTTGTGATTTCTACCTGTTGGGGTACATAAAGGATCGAGTGTATGTGCCTCCACTACCAGCTGACCTACCCAACCTAAGAAACAGGATTGCGGCAGCTGTTGCAACAATTACCCCACAAACACTAATTAACGTTTGGGAAGAACTGAGCTATCGACTTCATGTGTGCTGTGTACTGTGTGACGAAAGGTGTTCACATTGAACACTTGTAAGCTTGTAGGTAAAACTGTTTGAGTTGCTCTTTCATTTTATGTATTAATTATAATTTTAAGTTGTATGTAATAAATACTACCAAGCGTTAAAACCCCGATATTCATTTAGAAACACCCTGTATATCTCGGCTATTTCTTCTTTTTGTTAACACTTTCTTTAATATATATTTATTAGAAGAAAATATTGGAATCATGAAAATAATTTCCATATTTTTTATTATTTAGTCATTTTAAGGTGACCGGAATATGTTTTGATATTTTTTTTTAAATCTCTCTCTGTATGTGATACACATTTTGTAACCATTCTACATCAAAACTGAAGCATGGAATTTCATCAAAAGCCCTATTTAATTCGACTTAGCACACAGAGGTGCTGATTATGTTTTGGTGTATATGGCCTAACAGGTGTCACTCTTATGCTGCATTTTTTTACATTTTACATGAGGTATTTTAATAAGGAAATCTGGGTGAAATTTCATCAAAACTTCACATTCAGTTAACCCTTAACATAAATTTATGCTGATTAGATTTTGGTGCATTTCACCCAACCAGTGGCGCTACTGGGTTGCATTTTTAACGATTCCCAAGATAGCCCGATCTTGGCATGTTTGGGATAGAATTTCACCCAATTTAATATGTCAGATGATTATGAATATTGATTCAATATTGGTTTTTACCACTTCCCAGGGGGCGTTGCCTTACTATGCTTTTTCGGATGAACATTATAGCATCTCAGCTTCTATTATATAGAAAGGAACTGAATGTTATGTTTGAGTCAATAATTAACAATATATATGTTAATCTAATTTAAAATTTTATTACTTCACAGAAAACGCTGTTATGCTGTACTTTTTTATTCACTGATTACTGTTACTACATGTTAAATTCCAAGAAATGCTCTATACTTTTGTAATTGTTAATGTGTAACTCCGCTAACAATTGATTGATATAATTTTTTCTTAGATGCATTAATTTTTACTGTTTATATTTTATTACAAATCCTTTTTTGTTGTTTTAAATATAGGACGATTCCACCGTTATACGTGTGTGACGGTGAGAGAGGTTTTTTTTTTTTTTTTTTTTTTTTTTTTCAAATTGTGACAAATTTGGAAGTGAAAATATTTAGATAACGTTTTACGTTTTATTGCTAGTACAGGACACATACAGAATCCTTATTGTAGAGACAACTTTAGTCTAAAGTAATGACAATAAAAAAAAAATAGTAAAATCGTTGTTACGTGAGTGACTCACACATGTAACAACGACTTTACTATTTTTAAAAAAATATATTATTACTTTAGACTAAACGTGTCACTAGAAAAATGATACTGTATGTGTCCTGTAATAGCAATGAAAAAAGTAAAACGTTAGCTCAATAATTTCATTTCCAAATTTGTCCCAATTTGCAAAAAAACACTGTCCAAATGTCACACACGTAACGGTAGAATCGTCCTATAACCAATCTCGCCGTAGTATATTTAAGTGTATTAAATAAAGCTATGTACATTGTTTAATGACATCTTTGTAAAAATAATCAATTAAGATATTTTCTGAGATAATTAAAAAAATTCCATAGTTAGGAAAGCTTGGTGCAGTATTTTTAGACACGTGGTCCCTTTTCAGTCGATTCTTTTAATATAAATGATCCCCTGAATTCCCCCTTTTTAGTATTAATGGTCCGCCCAAAGTTCCCTTTTTAAATAAAAATGGTCCCCTTTCCAGCCTTTTGGAGGACAAAAATGTGTTGGGAGCCCTGATCATTCGATTACATAGTTTCTCAATAAGAACATAAATTTCTATTTTTTTTTTTATACGTGTACTTGATAAATTTCTTAATCAGTTTTTTTTTTATCCTTCATTTTTTAATAGTGTGTTTTTATGCGAATAACATTTATTTTTCTTAAAGGATGTATATTTCTTAGTTGTCAAACTATATTTAAAATATACAATTAATTTATAATTTTATGTGTTAAAATCTGAGCGCGGAACTAAACAAAACTTCGCACAAAATTAAGCATATATTTTAGAAGAAATTTGGCAACTCAAAAAAAAAAAACATATCCTTTAAGAACAGTACACAGAAAACAGAAGTTAATAAGATTGATTCATTAAGGAGATATTTTAAAAATACGAATACATCACACAGTCATTGGTTTAATATTAGTGGGAGGAATTTGAAATCTCAATGATGAAGAGCCTTAAAAATTGTTTTTTAAAGAGATAAATTATGATAAAAAAAAATTATTATGAGTTATTTTACAGTTCTTTTCTTTCTTTTCTTTTTTTTTAAAGTAGTCATTTTAAAAAGTAACCTCTAATAAAAGAATTGTTTTAATCATATTTATCATAAGAAGAAGAAAAAACTACCGCCCTTACATTGGCGATTGGTCGCCAATATAGCAATCCTTCTCAAGATAACTTACAGCTTTGAAGGGATGTCCTTTAACATAAACTCAATGCACGGAGCCTTAAGATACACTGAGCATAATCGAAGAGCAAACGTGCTCTCACTATCCTGGAAATTTACTGTTATCGTGCAATTCAATTGATCTGTAAAAAAACATTTCCATTTTTAACACCTTCCAATATAGCTGAAAAGTGTGTATAAATTCGTTTGTCTGTCTGTCCGTGCTCTAACGTACGTAAATAGACTCAAATTGCCATGCAATTGATATAGGGTATTGAAGTTTACTACGGCATGCTCGGTATTGAAAATGGAGTGTGTAGCATCAGTAGTTCGTTTACAAACACACACAAAAAAATTCTGTTACATTACGGTCTACAAGGAAAAATCATTTGCGGTGTATTTTAATGATATTACATAATTAGAAACATATTGAAATTGATATATATCACTGATGTGCACTACAAGAGGATTTCTATAGAATAGGGTGGGTGTTCCGTATCTATTGGCGATGGAACATCCCCCCCCCTCTTTTTTGTTTCTGGTAACCCGTTAATGTAACCGTGTGTGTGGCGCGGTTGTGCTCGAAACTAGGTGGCAACAAGCCGCCGTTGCTGTCTTTCTCTTCATCGTATTTATTAACTAAATAAATACTATAGTTTTATATACAGTCCATTTGTTCTAAGTTCGTACAACTAGTACGAAACCTCCGCACATTTTTGGTCCTAAGCGACCCGGAGGTAATCAGCGCATCTTCAGTGTTTAACGAAAAACTTGTGATTTCTTTATCTTCAACAAGAAGATCAACAGTATGTCGGAAGCAGCAGTTACGACTTTGAATTGAAAGCGCGGTAACATCAAGTCTCAGCTCACCAAAATATCCAAAGCGATTAACGAAAATGCTTTCGAAATAGCTGAATGGCAGTCTCATTTGGAGTGTTTAACTAGAATACAAGAAAAGTTCGAAGTTATCAAGGAGGATTATTATAAAATCGTGAAAGATGACGATTTTGAACAAACAGAGGAGCAACTGTCTTTACTGGATGAGGACATTAGAACAATAGAGGTAAGTCTTAAAACCTCTATTAAGAAATTTTATTGTGAATCTAATGTTAGCGCTTCTTCAAGTAATGATATAAGTGCTAGTAATCATAAAGCAATTATAAAACTGCCCAAAATTCCATTACCGGTTTTTACTGGAAAAATTGAGGAGTGGAGCATTTTTAAAACTGCCTTTAATACGCTCATTACTGAAAATTCTGATTTGAACGACAATGAAAAGCTTTTCTATCTTCGTGGCGCTTTATTGGGGGAACTCAAAAGCATACAAACCCCAGACGATAGTTATACGTCTCTCTTTAGTGCATTAGAACAACGGTATGAGAACAAAAGAAGAATAGTAGATTGTCATATAAAAAATATTCTCAACTTGTACCCAATCAAACATGAATCCGCAAAAGATCTTCGAAATTTATTAGATAGTGTTAGAAAGAACTTAAGAGCCCTTAAAGTTTTAGACTTTGAAAGAGATACATTCTCTAACGCCATATTATTAAATATACTTTTAGACAAACTTGATCGAGACACTCGTAAACAATATGATCTCACGTTAAAAGATAACGAAGTTCCTAACTTTGACGAATTTCTCGAATTCTTAGAACGAAGATGTCAAACCTTAAATAGCATCAGTGCTAGTTCTTCTTCAAAATTCAATTCTAATTCTGTTCTAAGTCTTTATTCATGAAATCTGATAAAACACAGAATAAAAAGTGGAGTCTATGCTCTGATATCCACCCATTGTACCATTGCGAAAAATATAAGATTATGAAATTAGCAGATAGAATAAATATTGTCAAGAAAAACAAACATTGTTTTAACTGTCTTAATTCTTCACATTTATTATCATCCAGTGATTCAAAAAATACTTGCTTTGTTTGCAAATCAAAATTTCATCATACTTCCCTACATAAATATTCAGCGCCACAAACTGATCATTACGAGGTCAGATCAAGCGTCGCAGACACAGCGGCCTTTACGCAAAGAGAAAATTCTGAAAACGATACTCCCAAACATTCGTTTTTTTCTCATGGAAACAATAAATCCGTTTTGATAAACACGGCGATAATTTATATTACAGATTCTAATGGGGTTAAAAGACCGTTACGTGGCATTTTGGACTCTGCGTCAGAAAGTAATTTTATCTCATTTCACGATAATTTTATCTCATTCAACTTTGTTGGGATTAAAGACAGAAAAAATTCCTATTCCGATTGCGGGTTTGAATGATTCAACAATAAATATAAAGGCGAAAACTGCAGTTTGCTTATCTAATAAAAGCGGGGATTCTCAATGGAATATTGATTGTCTGATCACTCCGAAAATAACAAATTTCAGTCCGTCTAGAAAGATAAGCATTTCTAATTTGAGCATTCCACAAAACATAAAATTGGCGGACCCTGAGTTCTTCATTCCGCAAAAAATAGATATACTTCTGGGTGCGGAATTGTTTTTCGAATTTTTAAATGCTGATCAAATAAAACTGAAATATAATTTAATTTTGTAATCAACTTGTTTTGGATATCTGGTATCTGGTAGTGTTTATGATAATAATATAAAGCATAATGAAACCCATTGTTTTCTAACAAAAAATCTAGAAACACTCAATAAGACCTTGAACTCATTTTGGGAAATAGAGAATGTTGATGATTTAAAGCCGTGCAGCAGTGATGAATTAACATATTGTAATCAACATTTTGATAAAACGCATTTCAGAAAGGAGGATTGGAGATACGTAGTTGAAATGCCGTTCAAACCAGAAATTTCTGAAACTAATTTAGGAAATTCTAAAAAAATCGCATCTTAAAGATTAGATTATTTGTGGCAACGTTTAGAGCATGATCCAACAATGAAAAATTTGTACATAGATTTTCTAAATGAATATAAGTATTTGAAGCATATGCATGAAATAGAGGAAAATAGTGATTTTGAAGACGGTTTTTATTTACCTCATCACGGAATCCTGCGACCATCAAACAAAACTACCAAACTGCGCGTCGTTTTTGACGCAAGTGCAAAATCAACAACTGGAAAATCTTTAAATGATATGTTATATAAGTGAGGGGTGCTTCAGGAAGATCTCTTTTCAATATTAGTAAGATTTAGAAAGCACATTTACGCATTCACGGCAGATATCAAACAAATGTTTAGAATGATAGAAATTAACCCGTCACAGCATAAATTCCGAAAAATTCTCTGGAAGGACAGTAAGTCATCGCCTGTCAAAGTTTCCCAACTCTCAACCGTTACCTACGGGACCGCCTGCGCCCCATATCTAGCAACCAAAACTTTGCAACAACTTGCTTTGGATGAAAAAAGGGACTTCCCATTGGCTTCGAATATTTTATTAAATGATTTCTACATGGATGATTGCTTGTCTGGTGCTTCATATTTTACCCAGATGCAATTAATTCAGCGAGAACTAACGAAACTTCTCCAAAGAGGAGGCATGAGCTTGCACAAATGGTGCTCCAATGGAGTACAGTCTAAGGATCAGGAAATATTTCCCCTTGACAGAAATTCTGAGGAAAGTGTGACAAAAACTTTAGGAATGCTATGGAATAGCTTCAGTGTTACATTTACCTACAAGGTAAACATAAGTGAAAAACAAAACTTTACTAAAAGAGATGTCCTTTCACAAATAGCTCGTATCTATGACCCCTTGGTCCACTTGGACCGGTGATAGCAAAGGCAAGAATCTTCATGCAACAACTGTGGCTACTCAATGTGGATTGGAACGAAAAACTACCTCCACACGTTTCTCAGCAGTGGGAAAACTTCATCGCAACATTACCAGAATTAGAGACAGTTAAAGTGCCAAGGTGTTTCTTAAAAGTGAACGTTAAATCTGTTGTGCTGAACGGTTACGCAGATGCTTCTTCTAAGGCGTACGGTGCAGTCATATATATTCAAACTATCTCCAACACTAATGAACTATCTAGTCAACTTCTTTGCAGCAAGTCCCGTGTTGCTCCGACGAAAGTAATGACAATCCCTAGATTGGAATTATCTGCATGTCTTCTTCTGACAAAATTGACTAACAAGGTCTTAGAGACCTTAAAACAACCTCTCGACTCCGTCCAGTTGTTCTCTGATTCAACTATAGCACTAGCTTGGATTGAAACTCCTCCAAATTTGTTAAAGACATTTGTGTGCAACAGAGTGTCGCAAATTCAGCAGTTATAAAAAAACTATAAGTGGTCTTACATTCCATCCGAGAGCAATCCAGCTCACATGGTTTCTAGGGGACTTGACGTAAAAGCTCTTGCTGCTAGTGAACTGTGGTGGCAAGGTCCACAACTTTCAACTGTTAGTGAACAATCTTTAGAGACTATTCGTAATCCAGATATTCTGTGTGACAATTTATATGTGAATGAACTGAAACCTCCTGCTAAAATGACTCTTTTTAACATTAATGACTCTAATTTTATGAATGATTTATTTAATTTAACTAATAATTTTTTGAAATTAATTAGAATTCTAGCCTTTATTTATAGATTTATTAGAAATTGTAAGGAGCGCGATAAATGAAAGGGTCCTCTTTCTGCCAACGAGATCCAGAAATCGGAAATTTACTTATTGAAATACATTCAGGTAAAGTATTTTACACATGAAATTGATGCCTTGAAAAAAGGTTCTTCAGTCCCTCCTGCAAGTAAGTTAAAATTTCTGAATCCTTTTTTAGATTGTAATGAACTAATCAGAGTAGGTGGGAGACTCTCACATGCGAACATAAATTATAAAAGCAAATATCCCATAGTTTTGCCAGCAAAGGATAGGTTAACTAAACTTATTTTTCAATACTATCATCTTCGTGATTTTCATGCAGGACCCCAGGCTCTTTTGAATACTGTACGTCTAAAATATTGGCCACTTAGCGGCAGAAACATTGCACGTAAGGTTGTGCATGAATGTGTACAATGCTTCAAAGTTAAGCCCATAATGGCTAACCAGCTGATGGGGGATCTCCCTCCTGAGAGTAATACTTAGCTCTCCCTTTTCTAATGTCGGATTAGATCTATGTGGACCCTTTGAAATAAAATACAAGGGCCAGAGAAAGGGTACCCTCCAAAAAATCTATGTAACTATATTTGTATGTAGGGTCACTAAGGCTGTACACATGGATTTCGTTTCAGACTTAACATCTGAAGCAATAATTGCTACTTTAAAGCGATTTTTCTCTCGTCGTGGGAAAAGTTCAACAAATTTTAGCGACAACGCTACAAATTTTGTTGGGGCTTCAGCAGAACTTAAGCGTCTACGAAAACTTATGAATAGCGAAGAAATCTCTGACCTTTTGGCATCAGAGGGCATCTGCTGGAAATTTTCTCCTCCTAGAGCACCCAACTTCGGTAGCCTTTGGGAAGCGGGAGTTAAAGCATTTAAATATCATTTTAAGAGAGTAGTGGGTTCAGCTCATTTAACGTTAGAGGAATTTCTAACGGTAATTGCACAAATCGAGGGCATATTAAATTCGCGGCCACTTTCTCCTTTGTCGACAGATGCCGACAGTTTTGAAGTATTGACTTCTGGTCACTTCCTCATAGGAAGACCGCTTAATGCGCTTCCAGAACCAAATTTAAAAGAGGTAAAGGATAACTTATTAAACAAATGGCAAAGAACACAAAAAATGGTGCAAATTATATGGAAGCGTTGGCAGAATAATTATCTTAGTTACTTACAACAACGAAACAAATGGCTATTCAAAAAGCCAAATATTTTGCCAGGTATGTTGGTATTAGTAAAGGAATCACAACGTCCTATTTGCACTTGGTCTCTAGGCCGTGTTACTAAAGTAATCCCAGGTGCTGACATGTCAAAGTAGTAGAGGTACGAACCGCGAAGGGCATTTTTAAAAGATCTGTACCTAAAATTAGTATTTTGCCCATGATAGATAATGAAATTAATGCTCAGTAACTATTTAATATTTTTTTTATTATTATTATTCTTAATTGTATATTTATTGTGATGGTTTTAATTGCTTATAATTGTATCATGTTGTTTTCTTTATTATCTGTGTTACATTTGTTATATATTGAAATACTTGTAATATTTCAACGCCGGGCGGGATGTTCCGTATCTATTGGCGATGGAACATCCCCCCCCCCCTCTTTTTTGTTTCTGGTAACCCGTTAATGTAACCGTGTGTGTGGCGCGGTTGTGCTCGGAACTCGGTGGCAACAAGCCGCCGTTGCTGTCTTTCTCTTCATCGTATTTATTAAGTAAATAAATACTATAGTTTTATATACAGTCCATTTGTTCTAAGTTCGTACAACTAGTACGAAACCTCCACACAGTGGGCATAGCATCCATCGTTCATTTACAGGGACACAAAATAATTCGGTTACAGTACTGCCTATAAACAATAATTGCTGGAAGTGCTTTTTTAGTTGTGGTACGCGTTTTTAAATTTAACTAACTCTTTGCATATTTGTTGGTGTGTATACATAGTATAAGTCGTATACAAGGCGACACAAAATATTTCGAGCACATTTCCGGAAATTGCTGTAGGGGTATTTTTAACTCTTGTTATACGTTGTAAATTTTTGAATATTATGTATCTACTATAGGTCCTATACAGAACTGCACAAAATAATTTGGATATTTTGAATGGAATTCCTGAATTGAATTATACGTTTTCCAAATTGTTTACTTAAACATCATGATTAAATGGTGAAGTGTTTCACAATCTATGTTTGACGCATGATTATTCGTTTTTCTTAACGTTCAACGTGTAAAGGTAAAAAGAGATTTTCACTCAAAACAGAAAGTTCCTGTTAAAAGAAATTTCGTATAAAAACATTCGTCTACATAGAGAAAATGCATACTAAAATGCATAGAAATGGTTGTTCGATTTAAAATTATATATTGAATATATGGAAATTTAAAGATTATGCATCGCCAATCATAACAAAATGTTAATAATTAAATACTAAAGAAATCAAATCAAACTCGGGATTATATGAATTGTTACGGCTGTGAATATGGAAATATTTTGAATGCTACCATGAAAATGGCCTATTTGTGCTTTTCTTTAGTTTTAGCTATAATACTCAATGACAAATAATGACAAGTTGCTCAATTATTGATTACATAGAAAATATGAAAAAATACGAATTGAGAAAAAGGAGTTTAAACATTTCATTTACAAGAAAAACATTAAGACAGATACGTAAAATTAACCCTATCTCCTTTATTAGAACTCAAAGAAATTTGGGCACAGTGTTCCAGAGACGTTAAGGTTTATTTCAAGATAAATAATGAAATTCGACATTAGTGTCAATTTGTTCTTTTTTTCTTCCGTGATCGGGCTTACTAACGTTCCAGTCGGTAACAGAAGTAAGGGGACCTCCTATTCCACAAAGTAGCGGCGGTCTAATGCGGGAATAAAAATAATAAAGAAATTAAATCAAAATTTAGGTATAACGAATAACACTACATGAAATCGCACAACCCTAACTATGGAAATAATTTGATGCTAATATGAAAATGAAAATCTTGTGCTTTTCATTTTTTTTTATCAGTTCATGTCATTTTCGTGATTACGAGTAAATGTTGTAAGGAAAGAGTTTGCAAAATGTAAACAAAATGACTTATTATAAGCTGTTGTTAAATATATGTACGGTAAAAAGAAAAATAAATCTGTTAAGTGTGGGTATAACAAAGGGTTCCGTACACTAAATTTATTAATTAATAAACTCCTACTGCTTCTAATTTTTCCATAATTTTAGTTTCAGTAGATTCGGAAATAGGAAGGGGGGAGAGACATATTTTTCCAGTATACTTTCGATGATATCTTTAAAAATATAATAAATAAAATTTAAAAAAATATATTTTCGAGTTCGAAGTTGCGAGATCTTTCGAACGATACCCTACATGATGTATATAAATTCAAGTAATTGAATTAATATCTCGGCTAATTACCACATTTTTATCGAAAATCATTATCAAATGACCTTGGATGATTTTGTGTCGATAGATAGCCCGAGCGCCCTTCCATTCCCCCGCTGACCACCCGAAAAGTACAGTTTGTGTGTAACGGAAAAATACGTTTTTCTCAAAAATTATGTTACATAGAAAATCGCTCTAGTTTTCCTGCAAGGTTTAATTAAAGTCCTACTACCCCTCATTTTTTCATAATTTTAGTTTCAGTAGATTCGGAAATAGAGGGGGAGGGGAACCCATTTTTGAAGTGAATTTTTGACGATATCTCTGAAAATATAATATCTAAAATTAAAAGAAATATATTTTTGAGTTCGGTATTACGAGGTCTTTCACACGATATACAGAAAGAAAACTTTTTTTTCAAATAACTTAATTAGCCCCCGAAATTTTTTTAAACATATTTGTGACTCTGAAAATAGGTGGGTAAAAAGGCTTTATAAATTTTCAGTTTTTGAACTTTCCACGTCCCATTGTTTACGAGAAAAAGGGTTCTGACACACGGACAGACAAACAAAGAATTGATCTCATAATGTTTCTGATTTTACTTTATAAAAAAGGAACCCTGAAAATACCTGTGTGTGTGTTTGTTTGTTTGTTTGTTTTTTGCGAAATAAACATTCTCGTTTCGCTCATCTTTTGTAGTGTTAAACTCTTAAGGGATATCTTGAGCTTTAAAATTCCCCTTCGACTTATCCTAACTATCGTTAGGCGAATAGGCATGTTTTAGGCATTTCAGAAAAGACAACATTAAATCCTTTTTTATGAACTGCGAATGAATTTAATTTCAAACAATGACTCAATTTAAATTTCTTTTCAGTAACACCCATAAATATGGCTTCATTTTCTTTTCTATGAAACCTATAAATATCATTTTAGATTATGCAGAGTATACATTATACAAAGTATACATTTCGAGTATTTTTGTAAATTTCCCTTCTTCATGAAGCACTCCAAATAATTCCATACATTAGTATCTAATGTTCTTCATAAGCGGTTTAACACTTTTGATTCGCAACATGAATCGAAATGAAGCTTCTTCTATCTTATCCAAGTAATGACGTTTCCATTCTTAAGGACGACTCTTAACGAGAATTGGAATTGGTTTACGCTCCTACTAGATATTTGAACATTAACGACACTAGTAGGGTATAAATACGGCTAGTAAAATACGTCGGCGTCGGCGTAAGTGGTGTTGAGGGTGAATCTCGGTGCTGGTGGTAGCGTCGGCGTAAGTGGCGGCGTAGGGTGGTGGCGTAGATAAGATAAGGGGCGTCGGAGGTGGTGGCGTAGATAAGAGGCATGCGTCACTTCGGAGGGTGGATTCATCGAGATGAAATAAACTGGAGAGGGCTATGGCAACCTTTTTCTGAAGCACACATAAAGTCACATGACATATGGACTTCTTTCTCCCACACGCGTTTGCCCGCGTCTTTCGTCCATTGGATTTACATGGGGTTGCTTCCGAAACAAACACACAGACAGTTTTGTTTCTTATTTTGTAAATAATAATGGTGACAAATTGCAGAGCATATGGATGTAAATCAAGATGTGTCATAAAAGGAAGCATAAACTTTCATACAGGAGTCTTAGATTTATTTTAAAAGCTTGTTTTCTTTTAAATAATAATAATAATTCATACTTGAAGCAGTGTCATTATTTGATAATGATTGGTATTTTGCCCCGTAAATGAAGCATATTAGTTTCTTAAACAAAATATTTTACACTAATGTATGTGCTTTTATTAGATGTAATTTATATAAGTTTTAAATCATTTTATTATTATTATTATTTATTTTAAAATGAAAAGCTCCCGTTTTCTATCTTGGCGACATTCTTTTACGCCAGATTGTAATTTTCTTTCCCCATGCAATGCATTTATATTTCTGACTACTGTAAGTGTTTCTTAAATTATTCGTAATGTTCAGGTATAAATAATTTTTAAATGCGTATTTAATTTTAAAAATGAGTATTTAAAATTTGTTTTTTGATAAGTTTTTCGAGAAATTATCATTATAAAAAAGAAACATTTTCTAAGAATTTAAGAAATTGAGGAAATAGTTTCAATACATAATTAATGTTATAAATTATCGCAATTTTTTGCACCAAACGACAATTTTCTTATTCCAGAGAGAAAAAAAATGTTATACACAAAGAATACCAGGACAATTAATGCTTAGGCTAATGATGAAATTTTTAAAAAAAATATTAACGTAAATTTAAAATTTTCATTAGCAGTATTGTGATCATATGAATTAGATGACACTACCTACTCCATCCTTTTTTTTTGAAAAATAAGGGTTTTAAATAAAAGAAGAAAAATAGCATTTCGCATATTTATTATAGAACGCTTTCTTGTTTTATTTATATGACTGTGTCCAAAATGGTTTAGTAAAAAATATCGCTGCCTCTTGGACTTTTATGATAATGTCTAGAAGAACAGATTTATTTTAGATACTATAAGAAATTTTTTTTAAATATATTGTTTTAGATATAACACAATGTTTATCATCAAATGCTCTTCACGCGTAATAATGGAAATATTTTGAAGTTTTCCTACTCGTTTTATATTCACGTAAATATATTTTTGAATTGAAAAATATTTGGAATTATTATTTGCACTTTTTTAAAATCTGACAACAATAAATTAAAAACTTTTTCGAAATATGAAATGAATTTCTATCCAGAAAATGAAATTTTGAATAAAAAATTGAAAAAAAATCTTAAAATATTAGACAAATTAAAAAAATGATTGGACACTGCACACCGCAATCTAGTCTAATGTATGCATCTATAAAAGAAGGTTAATTTGCTATTCATAGATTTTTGATCTTATAAAACTTTTTTGACAGAACTATTCTCACCTATTTCTACATTAAATAGTGCTTAAAATAACAATGGTAATAAAAATAGGAACGCGTTTACTTTTTTAACATGGTTTGAACCGAATTTCCAGACGCAACAGCGCAGGACAGGGAAAAAACCTGCCTCCCTGAGAAAGCAATCGCCCATAACTCAAGTTATATCTGTACAAGTTGTAACTGTCATGTATGTATGATTATTGTATATTTATACATATTCTTCAAAACAAAATGTTTCAAATAACAAAACGTTCATTTTTTTTCTTTTTTCGTGTGGCTTTAAATATTTAGTATTCAATGAGTCGTGGAAAGGGCTGGCAAAAAAATAAAAAAGGAGTAATAAAATAAGAAAAAAGGACTTCTTAAAAAATATTTTTCATCTCTCAACGACGCGAAACTTTCTGACACATTTCCTGACTCATTTTTAAACATGAAAGCATGATACTTGCAGACATGATTATTGAACTGATTTGTAATCGAACAGTTTTATCATTTTCCGATAAATGAATGATAACTTGAGTTATGAGCGATTGCTTTCTCATGGCGGCAGGTTTTTTCCCCTATCCTGCGCTGTTGCGTCTGGAAATTTGGTTCAAAACGCCAACTTCGACAGCATTTTCTGAAAAATATTCTACCTTTACATTAAAAAAAACGGAAGAAACGGTTCGATTACATAGTTTCTTAATAAGAACACCTGTCAGTGTGCTACGTTTGCGAAAAGCAATGATTAAAAAAAATATGTCAGAAAGTACCTAGTTCGGATTTGAGAAGGATCTTAATTTCAAGAAGCCATAAAATATTCTATTTTATTCAATTTTAATATTATTTAAGTTTTCTAAGTTTGATTTTTGTCTTTAGTAGAAATTTTCTTCTCAGTTTAAATGCAACAAAATACGAGTTTATGTTTGTCACACAGCCAACCGGACTTCGATAAAATCCAATCCAACTTTTCTAAACTCCTGATTAAACTGAGGATGGAAACATATATTCAAATGAAAATAAATATTACAAAATAAGAGACATTTTTTTTTCATGAGAATTACTTTTAGTATGAATTATGAGTAACGCCAATAAAACGAAAAATCGCCAATTTAAAAACCTATTCCCTAACTAATTCCCCTAACACACGTGACACATGTCTGCCTCACTTTTCCCGTCCCCGCTGAATGGGGAATATCAGTCTATCTTATATCAAGTCTATCGGTGGATTGGGATGACTCATGGCATGTTGGTAGAGATAAGGAGTATTATTTTAATGAGTTTTAATTGGGGGACTTTTTTGAAGCATTTTTTTCGCGCAGAATTGTCTACTAGAGTACGAGGTGAATTTCAACGGAATTATTTTAGCGAATTAGAAATTGAATTAATTTTAATTGGAGAACTTAGAAAATTTCGATCCCATTTTATTTTTTTCAACTATAGCACGGTACTAAATATCTTTCGAAGTATAGTTTGTGAATGAAAATTGTATTTTAAAAAAAATAATTAAAAATGGTCATTAATTAATTTTAATTGGAGAACTTAAGAAATTTTTGTGGTATTTTTTTTTTTTCAACTAGAGTAGGCTATTTGATGTACATGTTAGAGTATACTGGAGGTAAATTTCAAAAGTCAATAATGATTTAATTAAAAATGGTCATTAATTAATTTTAATTGGAGAACTTAGAAATTTTTGAGATTTTTTTTTTAACGAGAGTACGCAGTTTGAATGTGTAGTGGTATGGCGGATGTAAATGAAAATTGTATTTTAAAATATCAATTAAAAATGGTCATTAATTAATTTTAATTGCCGAACTTAAACATTTTTGGAGCAAACAGACGGTTTTAATGAATTCGATACATGTTATGGTAAAAAATACAGGATCCCGTATAAGTATACTGCACTCAATTTAATAGCTCCCCTTTTTTTTACCCAGAAGTCCCTTGGTTATAATTGGGGGTAACAATACGCACTTCAAAAAGTATAAAAAGGGCACGAAGAATTTTAACATACATATAAAATGGTTAAGTAAACAAGAATGGAAAATCATGCGTAGCGGCATAATTTATTAATCACTTTCCAACATTATTGAAATATTAATACATGCCCCCCCCCCGTATTATACTACATTCAATTCCATTAGCTCCCCCCCCTTTTTTTTACCCAGAAGTCCCTTGGTTATAATTGGGGGTAACAATACGCACTTCAAAAAGCATAAAAATGTTACGAAGAATTTTAACATACATATAAAATGGTAAGTAAACAAGAATGGAAATTCATGAGTAGCGGCATAATTTATGAATCACTTTCCAACATTATTGAAATATTAATACATGGCCCCCGTATTATACTACATTCAATTCCATTAGCTCCCCCCCCCCCTTTTTTCCTACCTAGAAGTCTCTTGGTTATAATTTAAGCTCACAATGTGCACTTCAAAAAGTATAGAGTGGTATAAAAAGGGTACGAAGAATTTTAACATACATATAAAATAGAATGTACCCAAATTCAACTGGATTCTTCCCCACGTGGTTTGATGACATTACTGATCGCGATAACATTCTAGATAAGATTCACTGATAAGAACACATTTCAATTCATTTCTTCTAAATCAAGTATACGGGTTGCTTTTAAGGTCTAGGTATGTAGATATATAGTATAGATAAATAGATAAAATCATGTATTATTTAATCCAATATTATTTAATTATAATCCAAGTTACCATATGGATATTATAAGTTAGTAGATTCATAAAATAATGAGAATGTATATAATTTTAATAATCTATGCTGATTTCTACAGATATTTAATAAAATACAAGTGAGTTTTCGAGGGAATTGTACAGAGTTTACCAATTTACTTCCCAGCTTTATCTTACCATAAGCAATGGTCTAAATCAAGTTAGGATATATACCTTGGAAGTCATATTCATGTGACTAAATAACCTGGGGCTCACTCAGGCCAGTAGTTAGCGTGGTGGTTATAAAATAACCTGGGGCTCAATCAGCCCAGTAGTTAGCGTGGTGGCTATAAAATATGCGGGGGCTCACTTAGCTCTGGGGTTAGCGTGGTGGCTATAAAATAAGCGAGGGCCCACTCAGCCCAGTAGTTCACGTGGTGGCTATAAAATAAGCGGGGGCTCACTCAACCCAGTAGTTCGCGTGGTGGCTAAAAAATGACAAGTCTGATTATATGTTTGTGGGTTCGAAACTTGTGCGGTTCAGACGACGGGATTTTGAATACTTAGAGAAGTTAAAGAAATCACGATATTGTTCCATATCCTTATAAATATTGTGCGTGTGTTTGAATAGGGTAAGTAAAGGATTCTTTATAAAGTTATAATGGAAGTCATACATGCAAAGTTTAGAGACCTCTAGTATAGCAAACCAAACATATATAGGCCAATTCAATAAAATACTAGTTTTCAATCTCTCCACAACATTCAGGTCTTTATTGTAAAAGAAGCCTTATAATTATATCTAAGTAAAAAAAAGAAAAGAAAGAAACAAAAGCTGTAATTTTTTAAATACATTTCCAGTATGAATTATTAAATCTAATTCACTTATTTCAGTAGTATTTCAAATTCTTAACAATAGTCGCATAGCATTGGAAAGTATACCATGATGCATGATTTTTCCTTCATATTTATTTATTGTCACTTACTGTAGATCCTATTTTATAATTTAGGTTAACATTCTTCATTTATTTCTACCCTTTTTCTGGACACTCTATATATATTTTTAAGTGTGTATTGATAGTCTAAATTTTATCGAAGGTATTTCTGTGATAATGTAGGTGAGGTAGCGCATTAATGCAGTATAATTAATGTGTATTATAGGGGAGCCTATATTTTCACTATAATCTCTATTTAAAAAAGACTTGTATCGAATTAGATTCATTAACATATTTAATTAAAACCTGTCTGTTTTGCCTAAAAATTTTTAAGGGTACCTCTTAATGACTATTTCTTAGTTCTTATTTTTATTGAATACTCAATGAAGCATTTTAAAACTTAACAGATTTTAGTATATATATATATATATATATATATATATCACTATATATATATACATATATGGTGAGTAGCATCTATACAGGGCTATACGAAAGAATTCACATATATTAAAGGTTTTAAGTATCAATCTCGCTTTAGATAGTCATGTGACATACATTTAAAAAAATCCATATGTGTTATGGAAAAAGAAAGAACGAATATGATATATCTTAAAGTCTGCATGAAAATAATTAAAAGAATGTATGCGTTTCTGTAGGTGTAAGTCTTTGTATTACTGAAGATTAAATTTAATATTTTATGTTTTAATTTTGTCTACCCTACGTAAAGAAAAAAATAACCATTTATTTTAACACATAATAAAAAGTACTTTAAAAATATATTACTACTAACTTACTATATATCTACATACCTAGACCTTAAAAGCAACCCGTATACTTGATTTAGAAGAAATGAATTGAAATGTGTTCTTATCAGTGAATCTTATCTAGAATGTTATCTCGATCAGTAATGTAATCAAACCACGTGGGGAAGAATCCAGTTGAATTTGGGTGAAGTCCAGTAAATCATGCTTGAAATTTTTAGGTAACGATAAATTTATATATATATATATATATATATATATATATATATATATATATATATATATATATATATATGTTTTGCATAACCAATATGTTTTAAATCTTGTTTTAATAGTTCATGTCTTGTCAATATATTTTTACTGGACTTGTTAATATATTTTATGCGATAAGAGAAATTATATTTTACTTAAGTAGAAGTACATATCGAATTCCTATTCTTCTTTTGGTCACTATGTATTTTTTGAAGTGTATATTGTCAGCCTAAATTATATTGAAGCCATTTCTATGAAAAATAGGGTAGGGCTACTATTAAATTTAGTACAGTATAATTCATATATATTATATAGGGGACCCTGTATTTTTAGTGTAATTTCTATTTTAGCAAGACTTGTATCGAATTAGATTCATTAATCTATTTAATTAAAACCAATCTCTTATCCCAAAAAATCATAAGGGTACCTCTTAATTATTATTTTTAATTTTATTTCTTAGTTATTACTTTTCATTGAATACTCAATGAAGTATATATAACGAATCGAGTTGAAGCTATACAGGGTAACATGAATGAATTCGTGTACATTAACGGTAACAATCTCGCTTTATTGTATGAATCTAACTTTGAAAAAATATTTAAAAAACTATAGCATAATGTATAAATATATTCATGTATTTTTAGAATGTATACAACCTACACTATTTGTAGTTATGGATATGTTTAGGAATAAATTGTCCGTTCTTAAGTCATTTCAAAACAGGGTCCTTCAAACAGACCCCTTCACGAAACTTTAAAACAGGTGAAAATGAAGTTTGAGTAAGATATTCAATATGATAAGTAATTTATGTAAAGTAACAGTCTGTAAATAATATATGCTAAAAAGTAATTTAGGTAAGATCACACACACAATATGTTTCAAGTAATTTATGTAATATGTAAATAATATAATCAAATACAAAAAATGAAAACACTAAGCTTTTTCATTCACAAACTGTTTATTTATCGTTTAAAAAGTTACACTAGCGAAGATATTTAAAAAAATGATACAAATTTCTAGCTATGCTGCATTTAGCTATAGACAGTTCTAAATGCAATATTTTTTCCAATGTCCAACCAGATCCCAGTTGTGTGTACTTCTGAAATGAGCCAACAATTTTTGAGAAAGCTTTCTCTACATTCGTAGATAAGTTTCCATTCATCAATTCAAATATAGTGTTCGAACGGAAAAAGGGTTTGGCAGTTTCATGAAGACCATCGTGTGTTACACGACCTACGATTACTTGAACAGTTCCATACCATTTCATTGACCTTTTTTCTTCTAATTGAAAATTTAGTTCATTTAATACGTCCAATCTTACACTATTAAAAAATATATTAAAATCTTTATCGTTCTCCTCATTAGAATCGATGATAGTTTTAGTGAATACATTAAGGGCATTTTGTCTTTTAAGATGTTTTACTTTTTCAAATAATGCATCCTTTAAAGCAGAAGATTGAGTTGGGTTGGATGAAACTTTATGTGCAGTTCTCAGATGTCGAATTAAATCATCCTTCTGTAAAAATTCTTCAGTACGCTGGAGACATGTATGATGCTTGATAGGTCTATGAATCTTCTTATGCTGCAATAAGCCATACTTCCGTGAAAATACTTCAGAGCACACATCACAATTATATTGCTTGTGTGATTTGTGAATCTTCTTGTGTTGACGTAAATCACTCTTTTTTGAAAAGACTTCAGCGCACAGATCACACTTATAAGTCATGCGGGTCTTTAAATGAGACAATTTATGGCGAATCATGGCACCTTTTCTATAGAATGCTTTCTGACAAATGACACAAACGAAAGGTTTTTCTCCCGAATGAATAACCAAGTGTTGCATTAGATGGTCCTTTCGCAAAACAGATTTGCTACACTTAGTGCACACATGTGATAATTTTGGCTTATCCTGTCTTGATGAAGATGGTTTCACTTTATAATTCGAAACGTCTGTTTCTTTGGGTTGCACTGAAGATTCCAAGTCTTGATTCCTCAATTCTGGTGATAGGACTTGACTTATAATCTTTGGATCACATAATGTAGAATAATGCATAGCTCGTTCCATTTTAACACAAACTAAAAATAATGAACTATTAAAATCACCTTCACACGCTGTTGGTAGTGCACTGAATGAGGAAATTATCTCATTACATGCATATGTATACGATTATAGGGGGCGCGCGTGTGCCTATGAATTATAAATAAACGTATGGGATTGTATCATGAATAAGCAAATATGATTGGTTAATCGTATCTTAATAAATTTTACTTGTGCGATACAAAAATAAATCTCATAGTGTCAAATCACGTGGTATCACTAATCCCATGTTCGCTTGAATTTTTCGTATAGTTACTATGTATTATAAAGTAATTAAAATAATTATTTTTTAAAATCAATTAGAAGAAACATGCAATAATACCTATTCATTATGTATTCTAGCATACCTCTTATTAATGTTGTCATATGATCTTGGTTAAAATTCTTCATTCGTATCCTTTTTATACCACTCTATACTTTTTGAAGTGTGTATTGTTAGCTTAAATTATATCTAACAGACTTCTGGGTAAAAATAGAGGACAAAACTATTAGAATTGAATGCAGTATAATTCATATATCTTATAGGGGATGACCCTGTATTTTCACCATAACATGTATCGAATTAATTAAAAACCCATGAGCTAATGGAATTGAATGTAGTATAATACGGGGGTCATGTATTAATATTTCAATAATGTTGGAAAGTGATTCATAAATTATGCCGCTACTCATGAATTTCCATTCTTGTTTACTTACCATTTTATATGTATGTTAAAATTCTTCGTATCATTTTTATGCTTTTTGAAGTGCGTATTGTTACCCCCAATTATAACCAAGAGACTTCTGGGTAAAAAAAGGGGGGGGAGAGAATGGAATTGAATGTAGTATAATACGGGGGCCATGTATTAATATTTCAATAATGTTGGAAAGTGATTAATAAATTATGCCGCTACGCATCATTTTCCATTCTTGTTTACTTAACCATTTTATATGTATGTTAAAATTCTTCGTGTCCATTTTATACTTTTTGAAGTGCGTATTGTTACCCCCAATTATAACCAAGGGACTTCTGGGTAAAAAAAGGGGGGGGGAGCTAATGGAATTGAATGTAGTATAATACGGGGGCCATGTATTAATATTTCAATAATATTGGAAAGTGATTAATGAATTATGCCGCTACTCATGAATTTCCATTCTTGTTTACTTACCATTTTATATGTATGTTAAAATTCTTCGTATCATTTTTATGCTTTTTGAAGTGCGTATTGGTAGCCCCAATTACAACCAAGGGACTTCTGGGTAAAAAAAGGGGGGGGGGCTATTAAATTGAGTGCAGTATAATTCATACGGGACCCTGTATTTTTTACCATAACATGTATCGAATTCATTAAAACCGTTTGTTTGCTCCAAAAATGTTTAAGTTCGCCAATTAAAATTAATTAATGACCATTTTTAATTGATATTTTAAAATACAATTTTCATTTACATCCACCATACCACTACACATTCAAACTGCGTACTCTCGTTAAAAAAAAAAATCTCAAAAATTTCTAAGTTCTCTAATTAAAATTAATTAATGATCATTTTTAATTAAATCATTATTGACTTTTGAAATTTACCTCCAATATACTCTAACATGTACATCAAATAGCTTACTCTAGTTGAAAAAAAAATACCGCAAAAATTTCTTAAGTTCTCCAATTAAAATTAATTAATGACCATTTTTAATTAATTTTTTTAAAATACAATTTTCATTCACAAACTATACTTCGAAAAATATTTAGCACCGTACTATAGTTGAAAAAAATAAAATGGGTTCGAAATTTTCTAAGTTCTCCAATTAAAATTAATTCAATTTCTAATTCGCTAAAATAATTCCGTTGAAATTCACCTCGTACTCTAGTAGACAATTCTGCGCGAAAAAAATGCTTCAAAAAAGTCCCCCAATTAAAACTCATTAAAATAATACTCCTTATCTCTACCAACCTGCCATGAGTCATCCCAATCCACCCTCCGAAGTGACGCATGCCTCTTATCTACGCCACCACCTCCGACGCCCCTTATCTTATCTACGCCACCGCCCTACGCCGCCACTTACGCCGACGCCACCACTACCACCGAGATTCACCCTCACCACCACTTACGCCGACGCCGACGTGTTTTACTAGCCGTATTTATACCCTACTGACACTGCTAGACGGAAATACTTTAAAGATGGAAAATGACAGGTTGGGAATTTAGTAAAGATTTCCATTTAGCAATAAAAATGGTTTATAAAATCAAGTGTTCGAATCCGCAGGCAGTGATGTAGCAAACCAATATCGTTCATGAAGTGATCTAATGAACGTGCCAACATTGCATTCATGAGAAATACTTCCAATTCATTAAATAATGGATTTACATTGGAATATTGGAAATGAAATGATGGAATATATTTTACTAATATTAGTTATTATTGGAAAAATGGAAATACTTCAATGTTGGGTCAATAGTGCTAATAAATGTCACTGTCTTCTTATCGTTGACCACTAGCTATTTCCCAAATGTTCCAATTGTTTCAGATGTTGTTCTTCATCCATTTAAGTGTAAATTGTGTTTATTTATACAGTTACGATATTTAAATTTTTATATGCTTTCTGGGTCCTTTAAGGTCCTTTTAATCGTAAAAGAGTTTGTTTTCTCGAACCTCTATAGGGAATAGAATAAGTCACTATCTTTCAAAAGGTCACAGCCAATTGAAAGAGAGCGCAAAGTGGCTGAAAAACAGGTATACGGGACTCGTGCTGAATTCTTTGCTTCGTAGGTAGAAATCCGGACTAACTGTAAGTTGCATTAGACCTTTACACGTTTTTCTTGAAACGACATTTTTCGCGTAAAGTAGCTTTTAAATGAACCAATCAGTCATTTTTTTTTAATTAAAAATTATTTATTTTGAGGGATCATAAACCTTTCATTTGGAAAAAAACAAATTGATATTTTTAAGCAACGTTGAAATTAGAAAAAAAAAAGAGCGATAAAATAGCACTTTTTTCAAACGATTACCATTTTACCAAATTTATTTTAATTTAACTAAATATAGCTTCATGGCCCCTCAAATTCAATACCTTGTCTGAAATTATTGATTTTCTTAGTTTCAGATGATACTGACAAGCTGTGCACTACATGGCGCAGGGTAATACGCGCACAGTATATCTCCAACTATAATAAAGAAGGAAGTTTGTGTGTTTCTCGGTTTTGTTCTGAAGAGACCGGTGCACGCAGAGCTACAAAATTTGGTGAGAAGGTACCTCTATGCATGTAGTTTTGCACCTCGAAGCCCGAATTTGGAATTTTTGAATAGATTTTTTTTATTAAATTTTTATACGATTTTTAGTGTTTTATCATGTTTCGCTGCGATTTTTTCACATTAGTAACCGGAATCCGGTTCCAATTTTTTAACCGAATATGGTAAATTTTGTCTTATTTTCAATAAAGTTTATACAAAATTCATACAACGATCTTTGAATTTTTGGCGAATTTTTTCCTTCGATACTAAGAATGATTGATTGATTCGGTGGTTGCTTCCATTTTAGCCCCAGCTTCGCTCACAATAATCATTTTTTTCTCTTTTTAGATTGGAGAAAGTTGATACTTCTTTACAGATGAAGGGCGGATTATTTATTATCTTTTTTTTTATTAGATTTTTCAATTGAATTTTTTATGCGTTTTTTAACCTTTTTTCATATTTTCTATCATATGACGTTACTTCATGCCGCTAGAAGTCAAACATCGTTGGAGGGCAGTTGGGAATGGCAGCTGATAGGATTGTAGGCACAGCGGGAAGTCAACCGGGCAATTGTGATTGGCAGATGAAAAGGTCGTCAGCTGATTGCAATTCGTACAGCGAGTTGTGAATTTTTCGCGATTTGTTTTACGCGATTTTTAGAGTTTTTTCATGTACGTGACGTCATTTTATTAATGTATTTGATTTCAGAAATTTACAACGATAACTTACTGTTTCTTTATTTCAATAAAAAAAGAAAAGGAAAAAAAAAAGTTATTTTGTTTTTGTTTTAAAAGTTAATGATAATTCCTAATATTTTAACGTCATTGGTTTACTTCTGTCTGGGGGGGAGATGAGTGTTTGGTTGTAATTTAAATATCGCTTTTATGCTCTGATAGAAACTCCCTCCTTTCCCCCCTGCCTCCAAAATCAGAACTCTTTTATCATTAGTCCGATTCAAGCGAAACCTTTTCTCAGGTCTCCCAGATACTGGATAAACTTCGGTATAATTTTTTCAGCCCTTGGTTACCACTGTTTCTGAACATTAATCATAAGGGAGGAATATTTTATCGGTTTCTATGGGCCAAATTTCAACGAAAATTAATTCATTTAACTTAATACGAACAAATTAAGGTATAGATAACAAATTAAAATACAGATTTAGTGCCACCTGGAGGTAGAAAATGGAACTAAAAGATTTTGATGCGCGTACGCAGCACGCCTGCATCACGGTGTCATAGGCAGCAGGGACACGTGCCGAAGTTTCGATCGGAAAGAGTTTTATTTAGAACAGAGTGTATCCTCTAGCGGTGGAAAGCGGAACTAAAAATTTTGCATTTAAAAATTTGTCCGATTCAAACACAGGGACCGATTTCAACGAGAATTGATTCATTCAACTTTACATAAACTAATTAATATATAGACAACTAATTAAGACATAAATTTGGTGCCCCATAGCGGTGGAAAGTGGAACTAAAAGATTTTCAGCGCGTGCGCAGCATGCCTTCTATACGTTGCCATAAGCAGAGGGAACAAATGCCGGAGTATCGTTCGGAAAGAGGTTTGTTTAGAACAGAGTGCATCCCCTGGTGGTTGAAAATATAACTAAAAGATTTTGCATTTAATCTTGGTCCGATTCAAACGAAATCTTTTATGATATTCTTCCCAGGTCTCTCAGGTAATAAATAAACTTCGGTATAATTTTTTTCAGCCTTTGGTTAACAGTTTTTATGAATATCAATATCCAGGGGGGTGATTTATTTTCTCGCGTTCTATGGGCCCGATTTCAACGGGAATCGGTTCATTCAACTTAACATGAACTGATTAAGATATAGCTAATTAATTAAGACATAGATTTGGAGCCCCCAGCCGGTGGTGGAAAGATGGTGGAAAGTGGAACTAAAAGATTTTGCAGTACGTGTATGTCTGCTATACACGGTATCGCAGGCTGCGGGGACACGTGTCAGAATATTTGTTTAGAACAGAATGCATCCACTGGCGATGGAATTAAAAGATTTTCCTGCGTGAGCGCGGAAAATATCTATTTTTATTGAAACCGCAAAAGAAAGTTGCCGATTTGATAATCCCAGACAATGAAATAGTTTCATTTTCACTCATCCTCGAGTATTAAGATAATTATTAGAGGTATTGTATCAAAACTCGTAGCCTGTACGTAGTTTATTTTTCTGATTCCGAAAATGCAAATTTTGTGGAAATCCGACGGTATTTTTTTAAAATTTTGACCAAAAACTGACCCGTTTTGAATCAAATGATTCAGACATTTGTGGAGGTGGTATTAAATTTACTTCCGCTTCGGGGTCCATCTCTCTATTTAATTTCCGAATGACAAAGTTTTACCAGAGGAACGATTTCGCGCAGCGATTTTTAGAGTCATTTCGCGTTTCGTTTTATTTTTTGACGGGACCGGGCAACGCCGGGCGGATCAGCTAGTAATAAAAATATTTTTATTGTAAAACCTATGAATAATAAGCAGGTAAATTCTGTTTTATCGTTACTTTATTCTTTGTATGGAAAAAAAATCCCGAAGTTGACCTACTCTTCGTGTCAATCTTTATATTAAGAAAAACTTTCTCCTCGCTATAAAAAGTAAAACAGTGAAAATTCCAAAACTAAACTTACGAAGTTGTGATACTTTTTGCGGCATTTTTCTGATATTTAAATAGGAAAAAGGCGTTTTTTATGTAATGTTTGAAAAAGATGAAAATTCATAAGATTCAAAGTATCATAAGGTGGTACGTTTTGATTGTACAAAAATGGAATTAATACTGTTTCACTTGTCAGAAGAAGGGGAAAATACTTTTTAATATAACTTATTAAATTAAATTTCATAACTTTTAAATTGTTTTGATGGAAATAGATTTTTATAGGATGAATAGCAACATTTGAAACAGTTTTGGAATTGGAAGAAATAGTATAGGAGTTAGCTATTAGTCGAAGATAAGAGTGAACAACAAACAATAATATTTTGCTTAAATGAACAACAAACAATAATATTTTGTTTGAATGAACAACAAACAATAATATTTTGCTGCAATTTCTATGCCTTGCAAAAAGTTTTATTAAAAATAGGAGATCATTTTAACAGAGAATAAAACATAATTAAAAGAAAATATTATTTAAAAAATTAATTTTACACTTTACTTTGTCTTAACTGCCGAGGCTGCTTTTATACGGTATCTGATGCGTTCATTTAATCTACAATTCTTTATTAGACAAACTCATTTAATTATAGAAAAAAAATACTTTCCTTACGAAGATAGTGAACTTTTATTCTCAATGTCTTGCTACTTTCTAGTTCACTTATCAAGCTGATAAAAGCAAAATTCCAATCTTATTTTCAAGAAAATATCCTGAAAGTTAAATCAGGAAAACAGGCTTTTGTAAAGGCTTTGGAGCATTTTTCGCATATAGCTATTTACTTTAACATTTAATGTATCATTTTGAATTATATAATGCATATATTGAATACAAAATATAAATTTAATCACATTTAGCGATTTATTTTTAAATAAACGTTTTACTAACAAGTTTGTAAATCTTTTCTATCAATAATTAACTCGACAGTTTATATTCTTCAACTTCAAAAGTTCTCATTAATTCCTCCTATTAAAATAGTTTTCATATGAATAAGTATTTTAACTCTTACTCAAATATTTTTATTGTTTGTTATTTTTTTTAAACAAACAATCAAACAAAAAAAGGGGGAGTTTCAGGAATATGAAAGACATATAAGGAACTAATAAAAAAAGGTTTTTAATTCTTTTGAATAAGCTTTTTATGTAAAGTCCCTGGAAAAAGTTGTCAACCCCCACTCATTCTGCTGTAAAAGAAAAAACGTTTAAAAATAGATGTAGATGGAATTTCACTGGTAATACTGTGTATTGTTTAATTATATGCAGAATTTAGATTGGGGGCCTCCTACATATATTGAATTTACTTTTACAAATGGTGACATCCACTTTTCAAACCTTGAGTTCCTTGTATCTAAAATGCACTGGAAAATTATATAGCTTATGCCCTTTTACTGAAATCTTCATAGAATTATAAAATAAAATGTGTAACTGTTTATCCATCAATTTAGAAAAATAAAATTAAGATCACGCATGAATTAGCAACCAGAAAATTTTTAAAGACAATTTAAATATAAAAAAACTACTAAATTTATAAAAGAAAATTCTGTAGATAATTTTCTATAAAAGAAAATTTTCCCGATGACACTAAGATTTTAATTTCTGTGTTGCAAACGATAACTGTAGATGGCCCCTTTGTCCCTTGGACGAAAAGTAAAATATTTCTTAAAATTTAAAACATAACTCGAAAACTAATGTCTGTAAACTCACATCCGTATTTCTGGCAATACTGATTCTTTTCATTTAAAAAAATATCGAGATATTCATTCATAATTTTTAATATGCATTAATTAATATTTTTCACAAATAAAAATGTGTATTTAATTAAAAAAAATCCCTGACGGCTCGGCCTACAGGCACAGGTAGATTTCGAAGACGCAGACTGTGGGGCGCCTGTTTGTCGGGAATTGCGGAAGAAATGACCTTTTTTACGATGATGCGGCAGTTTGAACCGCCTACTTCGAAACCTAACTTGTTTGCAGGCGGATCCGGCAGGGATTTTTTTGTTTTTAATTTTTTTTTTTTGGTATAACGGTTGGTCCTATAAAAAACTTGTCAATATAAAAGTTTTAGATAATATTAAGAGGATTTATAATAAATTTAAGCGGATTTGAAATCTTGGGAATTGACGAAGTTATGAATTTTTTTCTTCTAAAACCCCCCTTCCCCCCCTCTTAAGGCAATTTTTAATTATACCAAAAATCTGTCATACATAAATTTTCGGCCCTTCTCCTAGAAGTAATAATAACTTCAAACGGATTCGATACGTATCATAATTAAGAAATTATGTTTTTTTTTCTGTTTTCACAAAAAGGCTCCCCCATCCCCCCCCCCCCCCCTGGTTCGATTTTTCCCATTAACGAACTTGAGCGAGATTTTATGCCTCTTGATTTTATGTATCAGTTTCGAACAGATGCGGGAGTTGGAACCGCTTACTTCGAAAAATAACTTGTTTGCAGGCGGAGCCGGCAGGGGTTTTTTTGTTTTTAATTTTTTTTTTTGCTATAACGGTTGGTCCTATAAAAAACTTGTCAATATAAAAGTTTTAGATAATATTAAGAGGATTTATAATAAATTTAAGCGAATTTGAAATCTTGGGAATTGATGAAGTTATGAATTTTTTTCTTCTAACCCCCCCCCCCTTCCCCCGCTTAAGGCAATTTTTAATTATATCAAAAATCTGTCATACATAAATTTTCGGCCCTTCTCCTAGAAGTAATAATAACGTCAAACGGATTCGATACGTATCATAATTAAGAAATTATGTTTTTTTTTCTGTTTTCACAAAAAGCCCCCCCCCCCTCCCCCCTGGTTCGATTTTGCCCATTAACGAACTTGACCGAGATTTTATGCCCCTTGATTTTATGTATCAGTTTCGAAAAGATGCGGGAGTTGGAACTGCCTACTTCGAAAAGTAACTTGTTTGCAGGCGGAGCCGGCAGGGATTTTTTTTTTGTTTTTAATTTTTTTTGCAATAACGGTTGGTCATATAAAAAACTTGTCAGTATGAAAGTTTTAGATAATAAGAAGAGGATTAATAATAAATTTACGCGGATTTGATATCTTTTGAATTGACAAAGCTATGATTTTTTTTCTTCTAAACCCCCCCCTTTTTCCCCCCTTGGAGCCATTTTTAATTATATCAAAAATCTGTCATACATAAATTTTCGGCCCTTCTCCTAGAAGTATTAATAACTTTAAATGGATTCGATACGTATAATAATTAAGAAATTATGGGTTTTTTCTGTTTTCACAAAAAGCCCCCCCCCATCCTCCCCCCCTTGGTTCGATTTTGCCCATTAACGAACTTGACCGAGATTTTATGCCCCTTGATTTTATGTGTCAGTTTGTAAAAGATTAATGCACAATTTTTCCAGTTATCGTGGTCAGAAAAAAGTGACATATATATATATATATATATATATAAAGTTTTGAACTGGGGGTGGTTTTGGGTTCTGGGAGTCATGATCGGCGTAGATCTGCAAAATTTTTTCAAAATTTCCAACTTAGGTGAGAATGTAATAGGTAGTATTTCTTACGAAATCTACCTAAAGGTGCCTCGATTATGTTTGGATTCTTTCTTTGCATCTCATTAAAACTTTTCAATCAGATTATTTCTAGGGAAATAATCTAGGGAAATTTTCTAGGGAAATTTTCTATAAAAGAAAATTGTCCCGATGACACTGTTTATGATTTGCTGTACTCTTAATTTAGTTTATAAATTTGAGAAACAGTCTGCATACTTTTTTTTAACTCGAAGTTTGAACATTGCAGTATGAAATCCTAAATATAAATTATAAAGCTCTATCTTGAAAAAACACGTTAAGTTAAACAGTTTGAAATGACGGAAATATGTATTTTTGGTTATTATTACATTTGTAATGCTTGATCCTTTTAGAATGCCGTACAGTGGGACGACAAGTTTAGAATTAGACAAGTTTAAAAATTACAGTTGTACCGTTAAACGTTGAGCCGGGAACCGCCGATACCTGTGAAAGGCAAAATCACGGCCAACTTCAATACCGGTCAAGAAAGTTCTTTTTTTTTCCCGCCTGAGAATGGAGCGAGGCTTACAAAAAGACAGGCTACCGCGGTACATTACACTCACTCTTTTTACAGACCGCTAGAGTGACGTGATGCCCTTTTCATACACCTCCATTGGTGCATTCGAGCATCACGTGACTCCGGCGAAAAAAAGATACGCGTAAAGCACCGCGTAGCCTTTCTTTTTCGTTAGCCTTGGGGATGGAGTTTATGACGTCAGATCATGTGATCTAATGCCGGCCCAATCTGCCGGGAAAGCTCTTGTTTGTTTCTTCCCTCTCTAGTATGTCATTCTCGGCTGATTGGGTCAGTGGAGATCTCGTGATCTGACGTCATCAACTAAGTCCAAAGCCATTGCCCTAACAAATAAGAGATTTTTAGGACAAAACTCAGTTATCTCGAAACACTGCTAAGGTCCCTTTTGAACAATTATGTGTTTCTTTTTTTAAATTAAATTATCTACAAACTATACCTGAACAACAAACAAATGTTATTATTATGTTGCAACAAAAAATAGAATCCATTTTTATGCATTTTGAATTTTTCATTGTATATGTTTTAATATTTCCTATTTTTATGTTTCAAGTACAGTTGAGAGACAACGCAATAAGCAGCATAAAGAATAAATAACGGTTCACAAATATGTAACCTAGACTTCACAATCATGATAAAATTTGTTATGCAAGAGTAATTTTGTCGTACACTATTAAAACTTTAGTGGTATAACATAAGTATAACATAAACATAGTAGTATATGACGAAGACGAATCTATTTTTTGTTATATATTATTTTGAACTATAACACATTACTTGAACTTTTCTAATGACATAACAATGGAAATCATGCACGTAGTCATCGCCAAAAAAAATCCTATATAATAATGTCTGATAATAAATTGGTAATATAAATAAAAAAATAAAAAAATAATAAATAGCTATTAATTAACTAAAATTGACTTAAATGCTAATTCGAAGGAATTTTGGCAAACTCCTATCATTCATAATTTGTAGTCTGACTTGACTGTAGTCTGACAACTGTAAATGAAGAGTGATGAATCTCCCTAACACCTCCCATAACTTCGGAAAGATTTCAGTCAAGCTTGCATCACACATGATTTGCGTGGCTAACATTTCAAAATCAATGACTAACCAGCGCAGCAATTTTCACTTGAATAGTCACAGATTATTCTTGAATAGAAAGTTTTTTTTTTTCTAAGAGAAAGTAACAGGGTTTGAAGAGAGGTTTAGCCACGTCTTCGGAAGGAAATGGGGCGATAAATCTTTTCGGCTATTTACTACGCAGCTCTTTTATCGTATTTGGCGTAATAATGCCAGCAGCTTTCATGCAATGGTTCCATGAGTATGCTTTATGAGTAGTGATCCATAATTTAAATTGAAGATGCGCTTCAATTAAGGAAGAATGAAAACGTTTTAAGAGGGGATTACTTCTTTATTCTAATAGCTTTTAATAATATATTTTAGTAAGAGTGATTTTCTATATTTTTATGCTGTTTGGGCAGTCAAATGAATCAGCTGTTTAAATAATTTTTTTTTCTCTTTCTGCCAAATGATCTTGTTTAATATTATTAAGTAGGATTTAAACTATATTAATTTAATATGATTCGTGTAGACACAATATTCGTCCTTTGGGTTCGAAGCTATAGAAAAACAGCTGTTTGGGAAAACATTGAAAACTTGCTCTTTTTAATTTCAATAATTTTTATTATGTTACAGAAACGATATAAATTTATGCAATGTATCTGAATAATATAAGGAATATTAATTTATTTTAAAATTAAATTTGTGTTAATTATCGACTTTATTAGAAATGTAACTTTAAAATAAATCAGGTTATAGCATATCTCTATACAAATGAGTGAAATTTCAAGTGCTTAAATTGAGGTTTGTTTATAAATTATCTAAATTAAACTTATTTTACTTAAATATGCTTTTATTTCACGATTTCAATGTTATTTATTTTAAAAATGATTGAAATTTTTCAAATTATGCTTTTTTTGCAAAATGTATACATTTTAACGTCTGAATGTGAAAAAATCTTTAAAAAAAGTCTTTAAAAAAGTCTTTAAACATACTTTAAATTTTGTGAATTCTACTCCCCCCCCCCCTTTTCAACGTAGTAAACCAAACTCGTTTATCTGTATCCCTTATTATAAGAATATTTCTGAAAAAATTTCCGGCATTCTAAAATAATTCAATATTGGGGTTTCTTTTAAACCAATTAATAAAGTGAGTTCCTTTTACACTAAGCATAAATTTCAATATAAGTCTAAATAACACGGTGTTGTTTATATTATTCCCTGTAAAGATTGTAATAGTGTCTACATTGGTGAAACAGGTAGATCATTGGAAATTCGCCTAAAAGAACATACTAGTGCTTTAAAAAATAGTAATTTGAATTCAAAAATTGTCCAGCATTCACTTCAAACGAATCACATCCCCCTAATTGCGAACGCCAGTATTTTGAAATCAGGTTGTAACGATTATTCCTTGAGGGTTGGTTCACTCAATTGCGATCGCAGACGTTGAATGAAGCTCGTTCTGTCCCTAATGAATATTATCTGTTTTTAAAATAACTTCAACTTTCCTTGATGTGTTCAGTGGTTTGTTATGCAATAGATTGTTTTTGTACTGATGATGCCTTGCGTGTCGCTTGGCGAAACGTCTACTATTTTGTATTTTTAACTGTTTTTAAGTATATTTTTATTTTAAGTGTACTCATGTCTGTCTTAAATTATTTTATTTGGTGTTTTTAATAATGCTTTTATCAATTTTTTCATTATTTAATAATTAAATAATTAAAGAATGCGCTTTTGTTTTCATTAATTTGGTTTCTCAGCTCATAAGTGTGGCAATAAAATAACGTGGTTAAAAGAAATAGCGAAAAATACATTCGTGAATGCAAAGCGTAAATAAACAACCACGCTGTCATTTTACCCACTGTGACGTCACGAGAATATTGCCTATTGAATAAATGTTATTACTATAGTTAGCCCTATCAGAGGCAAGTAATTGTGTTTCTGTAATCTTGAATTCACACCAGTATTTTCGAAATATTTTATTTGAAAATAAGGTAATGGAATTTTACACCTTTTATAACACAGAGTTATGAAAGTAAAATTTTATTTTAAAAATCTGGTACAAATTTTGATTAAAACTAAGTGGGATAAAATATACCCCACTGCCCTTCAAGGTGTGTTAAGGGGTACCACCATTTTGACGGCCCAAAATTTAAGGCCTTTTTCAGGATATATATTATTTAAGGAATGCGGAGTGTTTATAAAAATCCACTTATTAACTACAGGGTGTCCCACAAGGTACGCAGCGTCTAATATGTACAGATTCGGATAGAGTACATCAATATGAGTATTTTGAATGGTAACAAGTGGGGTCCCCGAATATAGCGTGATAGTCTAATTACAGGATGAACTTTATCATAGTTGCGAACTTTTACGCTTTTTTTAACCACTAAAATTTTATAGTAAATTTTACGTTATTAAATCTCCGAAATCACGGGATTCAATAAGTCAAAAATTTCTATAAATTTTTAGTGGTATCAAAAAAGCGTAAAAGTTGGCAGCTATGACGTTATTGACGAATCAGATAGTGGGTATTCCAAATGACGATGTGTAAAACATGAAAGATTCCCCAGATGATTATCCAAATTTGTAGTAACCACTAAAAATTTATAGAAAATTTTGCCTTATTGAATCCCGTGATTTCGGAAATTTAATAAGCTAAAATTTACTATAAAATTTTAGTGGTAGGAAAAAAGCGTAAAAGTTCGCAGCTATGATAACGTTCATCCTGTAATTAGACTATCACGCTATATTCGGGGACCCCACTTGTTACCATTCAAAATACTCATATTGACGTGCTCTATCCGAATCTGTACATATTAGACGCTGCGTACCTTGTGGGACACCCTGTATCTGTGTTATGTATCTATTATACACATAATGAAGTAAAAACAGTTTTATGTAAAAAACGCTCTTAAATTATTCTTTACTGTTTGCTCTATTTCTATACTTTCAAAATTGCTCATTCCATTTCGATACCGATGTTTAACTAATAAAATGGGTTTTTCGTGTGCATAGAACACGTTAAGCAACAAACAAACAAACCAAAAATTGAACCGGTTAATGGGATGTTCCCCTTAATGTTAATAACATATTTTTTCTTTGCATGTCTTCGGGACTAATATATCTAAATAAACCAGTCTTATTAAAAACCTGTTAGGATTTCAACATTTTCTCTTTAAACATTTTTGTCCCAAAATAGAAATTAATAAAAAATCCCCATTAATAATTTTCTCAGTAGTATTTGACGCTTTATTTAATAATATTATGAAATTTGTTAAATCGGCAATTAGAAAGTTTTCTTGTAAAACCCCAAAAAATGGTCAAAATATCAAGCTTTTTTTTTAACTCAAATTATATGTAACCTTTTTTTTTTACATGTGGTTAAAAGGTTTATACAAAAGTAGTGTACAAGATTCAGTTATTTTTCACAAATGAAAAACTTAAATGAATGCCCTTTTCTTCATGTTCGTTTTTGGTTCGTTTTCTTGTTTTCAAAATGGTAAGGCCTCTTTCTATTTGAGATAGTGGTTTATAGTTTTAAATGTTCTTTATTATATAATGTGATAAAACTGCGCATGGAATTTGCATTATGCTCTTTTATATATATATATGAATAAAATTATATGAAGGAGCGTTAGTTGCCACCGTTTTTTCAATAGTTTGGACAGTCACAAAATTATATTAAATCGAATATTTGATATCGAACAGAAATATAACATTAAAAAAAAAGTAGTAGAAAATTAAAAATAAATTTTAAAATAATTAAAAAAATTATACAAATGTGCAGTTTAAAAAGATTTTCTTTTTCAAAATATACTTCTAGTTAAATGTAACAATATTTATCATAATTCTTAAAATAAAAATATGCTGAAAAAGTACATTGTTTTTTAAAATCTCTCACTTATTTTAATTTCTGGAAAGTAACTTCTTATCGTTTTATATGCAATTTGAGAGAAACTCGATAAATTTTTATTATTAATGCAATCCTTTGTCATTTCCCATTCCTATTATCACCGCCCTTCTACATTTAAATTTTCTAATATACAGCTGGTCAAAAAATAACCCATATTTTATTTTATTACCAAATTATCGCGGGCGATATCATTCGACTACAAATTGTGTCTTTTCCCGAATATGAATGCAATTTTTGTATCAAATAGGAATTGATCTACATATTAAAAATTGTATTGAAAATTTGTATTTATATTTTCCAAATGACAACACCCACTTTTGTCATCCTATTTGACATCCTTGAATTCAGAGTTCTTATTCATGGTATCTCATTAAAAACAAAAATTTAAATCGGGTGATATTTTTGAAAGCTATAAAATAATGTTTGTCACGTGCATTTAACATTAGCATTCTTAAACTTTGAAATCTTCCAACTCTATGAAAAATTGAGAAAAAATACATAAACTATAAATATTTTTCGGGCAGCTTTGATCCGAAAAGCTAAAAATAGTATAAAATATTCCCTTTTTTTTAATTCTGATTATCTTTCGTAATATATATATATATATATATACAGTATACTTGGCTGATTCTACTGTACTTAGCATCATGCCAGTAGAATTATGAAATACTGTATTATTTTTAAAACACATGTGGGTGCAGCCAAGCTGACGAGTACATCCACATATGTTTTTTCATATCCAATTCTTGATTGGTTCTCTTGTGGTCCAGTTTTTCCACTGAATAATGTTCATAATTAATTTATTAATCCATTTGTGTTTACATAATAGCAACTCCAATTTATAATTTTTTTCCCCTTTCTCTCTCTTTCTTTTTAAATGTTCTTCAGGTATGAGTAAATTTGGCTAATTACCATTGAAGCACATGCTATGGTAATTTTATGATTGCACAAGTTAATTATTAGCTATGTGGTATTCTGATTACACAATATCATTAATTATCTCTTAGTAGATTTTAGTACCCTTAGCAAAAAATGACATAGGATTTTTTATGGAAACATATGGTTTTATATGGAAAACCATAAAAATTTTATGTCATTATATGTAAAACTACTGTATTCATATGGTAATAATTCTTCTGTCTATGGTATTCCATAGCAAAGTGTATGGTAAAATTATATGGCAATGCAATTTACCATATATTATATGGTACTCCATAGCAAAGTATATGGTAAAATTATATGGCAATGCAGTTTACCATATATCATATGGTACTCCATAGCAAGGTATATGGTAAAATTATATGGTAATGCAGTTTACCATATATCATATGGTACTCCATAGCAAGGTATATGGTAAAATTATATGGTTAATGCAATTTACCATATATCATATGGTACTCTATAGCAAGGTATATGGTAAAATTATATGGTAATGCAATTTACCATACATTCAATGGTGTTTCATAGCATGATGTATGGTAATTATATGGTAATTATTTGTATTTGAAGAAATGGCAACGGTTAGAAATGTTTACTTCTCTCGCTTCCGGCTCGGCTGCGTCTGGCGTGAAGCACAGTGAAGTGTATAGGCTTGATGTTTATCTGGTGATCGACTCTCAAGACTGCTAGTTTACTGGATTTATTTAGGTATGTATTTGTCTGTTTTTTACTTTATGTAATCATTTTTGATTTCAGTAATCACGTTAAAAATATGTTCTAATAAAAGCTTTTGCATGTTGGCAGTTCCAAAAGTTGTATTATTGTGATTAGTTTTAAGTTATATTCTATTTTTAATTCTACTTCTTATAATTTATCAGCTTAATGAAGATGTAACGGTATGAAACGTCATTGTTTAATGGACATTTGGTGTTAAAAGGGTTGAACCGGTAATATGTGATTACTTTCTGATTTGGGATGGAAACGACACACGCTATGTTGTCAAGCCTATTTTGATCTTTGGAAAGTGAAGTTTTGCGTCAGTTTGAGATGCTGTAGTTTAATTTTGCTGTTTTAAAAATTAAACTTCTAAAATAAATAAATATACATTTTTAGTTAAATGAATTCCATTAAAACGAAAATGGTTTTTGTGTTCGCTGGGACATTTTTGATTACCTGAACTATTCAACTATTTTAATGCAGTATATATTGTATATATACAGAGAGAAAGAAAACATAAACATATTTAAAATGTTTGTGAATGCAATAAATGTTGAATAACACTTTGTGTTAATAGATATATCTACACATGTAGCTTAGCTTGGTTAAATTATTTCAGTTGTAAATTTTACTTAATCATTCCTTTTTCAAATGCTGCTGTTTTATGATTTATGTAGAAATTTTCTCAAAAAGATGCATGGTCACAATGGCACTGGCACAACTTTTGCATTTAACTTAGTGTGTGCAATTAGTTATGCTATATGCAGTTGGTTTGTAAGATTATTTTTCTGAGTGTTACATCTGAGCTCGCTTTTATGTGCTTTTTTTCTTGTATTATTTGATATTTGTACATGTCCTAGTATTTGGTACTCGTTTATTTTGCCAAAACAGTACTCGCTACACTATTTTAAATTCATAATGCTGCAATTTTTTATTTTCAAACTTAGAAAATAATTAGACATGTATTTCGACTAAGTACTTTGTGTATATTTGGTACTAGGCTAATTCAGAATAATTGTTCAGCAGCCACATTTTGATTGTGCTTGGCTGAATCAATCAGAAATAGTAGTATAACATTTTACTATTTTTTTAAGCATATTAATTGATAATATATAGCAATATTATATTAAGGGGCCACTCCACTGAAACTCTCCGATTTCAGAAATCCCATGTTTAACTTATTTCAAAACATTAAAGCGCAATGTTACTTTGGCCTTGTTATTGAGTACTTGGCTGTTGGCTATTAACTACTCTACCGAGTACAGAGTATTGTTACCAAGTACTAACAAGTAACTTTGTGTAAGAAAGAATCGCTGATGTACTCATGAAGTGGGCTTAGAGTTAATGCCCTGTGTATGTGCGTTTATATATATATATATTAGGGTGGGTCGAAAAAAACAAAATTTATATAATCGAAATGTAATAGTGTGGGAAAGTTGTCATTGGTAATAAGGAATAAATTTGCAAAATATTACACCAAATGGTTAAAATCTTACCGCTGCAAGGGCAAAATTTTGAAAAATCGCCAAAAAATTGTTTTTTTTTAAAAAATTATCTAACCATACGAATGCAATTTCTAATAGAATGCAAAATCTACATCAAGATGCTAGTAACGTTCCAGTAAAATTTCATTATGGTGAAATCATTTCTATTACCGGCACAAGAACGGTAAAAAAAAAAAAAAAAAAAAAAAAAAAAAAAAAAAACGCCAAAAATTTAAAATTTTCGTTATTTCTAAATTTTTCCATTTTTATTATATGTCTACAATTAAATAAATTTACATTATAGCTAGTAATAACTTATAAATGTCCAGTAATTTTGATCATAGGTATTGCCAACCAAGGGCGAGAGCCCCCCCCCCCCCCCCAATTTGAGAGAAAGGGGCTTTTTGAAGGGATTTTGGGGATTTTCTGGAAATTTTTTTGTAGGGGAGGAGGCAAAAGTGAAAAATGAGGGGGAATTTATGTAAGAGCCCCCCCCCCTACCAAAAAAATCACCAAAATTTACCGGAAAATCCCCAAAATTTCTTCAAAAAGTCCCTTTTTCTCAAATTTAGGAGAGGGGTCCCCTATCGCCCTTGGTTGGCAATCCCCATGATCAAAATTACTAGACATTTATAAGTTATTACTAGATATAATGTAAATTTTTTTAATAGAGGCATATAATAAAAATTGTAAAAAACGGATAATTGAAATTTTTGCCATTTTTATTTTAAATTTTGGCCGCCCCTACGGCAGTAATAGAAATGATTTCACCATAATGAAATTTTATTGGAACATTACTAACATCTTGATGTATCTGTTCCATTTGAAATTGAATTGGTATGGTTGGATAATTATTTTTTTTTATATAAATTTTTTTTTTTTGTAATTTTTTGAAACTTTGGCCCTTCTGCGGCAGTAAAAGATATTGACTCTTTGGTGTAATATTTTGCGAATCTATTCATTATTACCAATTGCAACTTTCCCGCACTATTATGTTTCGATTATATAAATTTCGGTTTTTTTGACCCACCCTAATGTACATGTCGTAGGCTAATTGGGAAATCCGGCTCTTTGCAAAGAGCCGGTCTAATTGGAGAATCATTTCCATTTTCCCAATCAGCCTGGTGTTTTTCAGGCTAATTGCAAAGAGTCTAGATAACATTAGGCTAATTGAAAAATGACAATGTCTATTTAGAAAATGACCAGATCTTTGTCAAAATATGGTGTTGTACCCAACTCGAACCTGAACATTACATTCGAAGTTGACCTGAACCCGACAGAAAGGTTGATCGAACCTAAAAATTCAATGTTAACCAGTAACCTAACCTGAACAAGACATAAAAATTCCATCAAACCGTAACCAGATCTGAACCCGATAAAATAAATTTCTTCGTGTCGTAAACCGACCCAAACCCGAAAATAATTAACCCGAACCAGAAATTTTTTTTCCATCAAACCATAACCCAATCCGAACCCGAAAAATAAATTTTGTTGTCATGCAACCCAAACCAAAACTGAAAATTTAAATTAACCCAAAACCGATCCAAACCTGAAAATTTAATTTAACCCGAAACCTAACCCAAACTGAAAATTGGAGTTAACCCGAAACCTGAACCCGTCAAAAAATCCATCAAACCGTATCTTGATCCGAACCGGACAAAATAAATTTCTTCGTGTCACAGCCCGATTCAAACCAGAAAATTCAAGTTAACCCAAAACCCGATCCGAACACGATAAAAAAATCCATCGAACAGTAACTCAATCCAAACCCGATAAAATAAATTCCTTCGTGTCGCAAACTGACCCGAACCTGAAAATAATAGTTAACCCAAACCAAGAAAAAAATTCCATCGAACTGTAAACCAATCCAAACCCGAAAAATAAATTTCGGCGTCACGCATCCCGAACCAATCTTAAAACTTAAGTTAACCCAAAATCGACCTGAACCTGAAAATTTAATTTAACCCGAAATCTAACCCAAACTGAAAATTTAAGTTAACCTGAAACCCGAATCCGTCAAAAAATCCATCGAACTATAACCCAATCCGAACCCGACAAAATAAATTCCTTCGTGTCACAACCCAATCCAAACCAGAAAATTCAAGTTAACCCGAAACCTGATCCGAACCTGATAAAAAAAATCCATCGAACAGTAACTCAATCCAAACCCGATAAAATAAATTCCTTTTTGTCGCAAACCGACCCAAACCTGAAAATAATAGTTAACCCAAACCAAGAAAAAAATTCCATCGAACTGTAACCCGATCCGAACACGAAAAATAAATTTTGTTGTCATGCAACCCAAACCAAAACTGAAAATTTAAGTTAACCCAAAATCGACCCGAACCTGAAAATTTAATTTAACCCGAAATCTAACCCAAACTGAAAATTGAAGTTAACCTGAAACCCGAACCTGTCAAAAAATCCATTAAACCATAACCGGATCCAAACCCGATTCCTTCATGTCACAACCCAACCCAAACCAGAAACGAAGGAATTTATTTTGTTGCGTTTGGATCGGGTTACGGTTCAATGGATTTTTTTATTGGGTTAAGGTCGAGTTTCGAGTTAACTTGAATTTTCTGGCTTAGATTGGGTTGTGGCACGAAGGAATTTATTTTGTTGGGTTTGGATCGGGTTACGGTTCGATGAAATTTTTGACGGGTTCGGGTTTTAGGTTAACTTCAATTTTCAGTTTTGTTTTGGGTTGCGTTTCGACTTTGTGGTTCGAGTTAACTTTAATTTTCAGGTTTGGGTTGTGTTTCGTGTTAAATAAAATTTTCCGGTTCAAATCGGTTTTTGGGTTAACTTAAAATTTCAGTTACAGATCGGGTTGCGTAACTACAAAACTTAATTTGTCGGGTTTGGATCGGGTTGCAGTTCGATAGATTTTTTTATTGGGTTCGGGTCAGGTTTCAGGTTATCTTGAATTTTCTGGTTTGGATCTGGTTGTGACATGAAGGAATTTATTTTGTTGGGATCAGGTTACGGGTCGATGGATTTTTTTTGTCGGGTTCGGGTCAGGTTTCGTGTTAACTTCAATTTTCTGGTTCGGATTGGGTTGTGTGACGACGAAAATTATTCCAGAAACTTATTTTAGCCAAATTTGATTGTACAAAAAACTCTCAAATCCATGTATCATTGGAGATGTAAACAGTGAAATTTACAGTTAAGTTGAAGGAACAAAATTCTAAATGGCACTGAAATCAACAGTGATCAGTGTTTTTACAAAATTTTTGTTAATTATGTTGTTTTGTCTATTAAAGCTGATTAATTAATAAATAAAATTTTATTACTTATGATTTTGATGTACTAAATTAGTGTATGTAAAGCAAAAATTCGCCTTATTGTATCCTGCACAATATGTATGCTATTTCTGAGTGTTATTATTATTATTTTTTTTATGGAATGTGATTTCTGAAAATAAACAATACTGCCAAGGTTGAATATATGATTTCTACTTGTGATTTTTTCAGAAAACGAATGCTAATCCTAGAGGTGGTAAACAATTTAACTACTTGGCAAATTATTGCAACTGTTCATCACATGACTATGAAGAAAGTAATGGAGCTAACACCAGTTATTGTTTATGCATGGCTGCAAAGAATCAAAAGATAGGTAATTATATTCTTTACACATTTTAGTAACATACTGTAAATTACACCAGGATTTCCAAACAACAAAACTACATGGCATATTTTTATATATTTAAGATTATTGTTTGGATAAAATGGTGTTAAAATAGTTTTTTTTTTCCAAGACAAAAGTTGAACTCTACTAGTAATGTTAACTTTGTTGTATTTGTTATCTCTGACAATTTTAATTGCTCATCTTTGTTTTTAACTCGCAATCTTAATTACTCGTTTTTGTTTTTAACCCTTTTATAAGTGTTAGCAGTCTGCCTGTTGTTGCAAACATATGTTTGGTGTATTTTTAAGATGCCAGTGGAAATTATTTCAGAAAATCCCTTTAATGCTAAATTAATTGATGCTTGTTGAGATAATGTAAATATTTAATAATTTAAGCATGATCAAATTTATTTCATTAAATTTAAAATTTATATTTATTTTGATGTTTTGTTCTGAGAGATTCTATAAACTAAAAAGCATAATATATTTTTTAAATAGTACTATATCTTGTATTTATATATTTTTTGTTATACCAACGTTATGCAAAAATGTACGCTAATGTGCCATTTATATTAACCCTGATCATCCAAGTGAGATTTTTATTGAAAACCCTGCCAAATACTGTGACTCGCTATTTATTTAACATAAATCATTTTTGGTATTTTTTCGGTACTTTTGTGTTAGCCGGGCACCAACGATCACCAAAATTGTTTATTCTTGCCAACCTTTTTTTTTTTTTTTTTTTTTTTTTTTTTTTTTTTTTTTTGACAATCTTTTAACATTAGCTAGTAACCGATATTTTAACATTGCAATGTAATATCTTAAAAAGCTTACTTAAAAATGGCTAAATTATAATCGTAATAAAATAAGTAAACACAAACACATCAACACAAATAACAAAATCTCAAGAATTGAATTGAAATTGAAATTCAACTCATTGAATTCAAATCATTTGGATTGAAAGGGTTGCAATTCAAATGATGCCTGAAACAAGATTTGGCGAGTTATCACTGGCACCCAGCTAACTTAAAAGTATTCTTTTCTGCTATACCAACACCATGCCAAAATGTATGTAAATAAGCCATTTATTTCAACCCTGACCGTGCAAAGGATTTTTATTGCAAACAATGCCAAACATTAAAATTTGCTAGTTATTGAACATGAATAAGTTTTTTAATTAATATTATTTAATCAGGTTAGTTCCTATTTGACTCTACCATTTGGCGAAATTTTGCCAAATAGTCGATAGTCAGCCAGATATAGCTCTTTTATTGTTGGAAAGGCTGAGCAATGATAATTTGTGTTACAATATGATAAATGTAAGTAAACAATTTAAAAAGCGCCGAATGGTGGAGTGAAATAGGATTATGCCATTTAATCGTAACCTTGCAAAAACATCTTAATTTGCTATTTTTCGATTACAAATAATTTTTTATTAAGTTATAACTTACATTTATCATTGACGCTGAGATGGTTTTTACCATTATATTGGGGTTATACCAATGAAATTGTTTCAGGACTTTAGGTATATAAAAATAGTTTTTATTAAAAATTATCATAAATGTCTTCATTCAAAAAATGAAATGTTTACTTCAATGCTAAGAGACATTTACATGCATCATTCACATCATCATGCCTGCAGTTTAAATTGAGTTTTGTTTCATTATTTTATTGTATAATATTTATTTGTTCTTTTAATTAAATATATATTGGTATTGATTAATAAAATAATCCGTGAAAGTCCTAGTTTTCAAATGTGATATTTTAAATGCCTAATTCCATACCATCAATGTTATTATTATTATTATTTTTTTTTTCCAAATGATTCATTTCATGTGATTTTCATTTTACACATCAACTATTACACTTGGCGACAATGGTGTTGGTATAGTGGAAAAATACCTCATTTTTTTATTATTTAATAGTGTCTGCGAAAAATCTTAATTTGCTATTTTTGAAATTAAAAGACAGTTACATGTCTGCAGTTTAAATTGAGTTTTAAATTGTTATTTTATTTTAGAATATTTATTAGCTCTTGTATTTTAAGTATATGTATTTGTTTTGATTTAATACTAAAATAGTTCGTGAAAGTCTGAAATTTCCAAATGTTATATATTTTAAATGATCACTTTCGTACTAACAATGGTAAAAAAAAATATTTCAAATGTTTCATTTGGCACCAACTATTACATTAGCATTGGTATAACAGAAAAGTACCTTTTTGTTTTACTTTGCAGTCTTTAAAATGTTTCATTGTTGTAGTTTCAGAGCCTATTGGCTTATTTTAAAGCGTGTGGTTTGGTGCATAATTAACTTCATTGTTGCTGTTTGTAACTTGTATACAGTTTTAATAACCCTAAACAATAGTCAGCAATTTATAACCTGTGATTGATTGATGGAAACCTTTTTAAATTAATATTTTAAGGTATAAGTTCTTAGAATATTAAAATTTTGAAAATCTTTTGCAAAGTAAAAAAAAAAAAAAAAAACTAATGCAGCTTAACCCCTTTGGGATGAGCGACCGATATAGGTGCTGAGGCTTGTGGTTTTCAGATCCTGCATGACCAGTATACATGCCTCACACTTGGAACATTTTGTTTTAAGACAGTTTAACATACAAAATTTTATCATAATCATATTAGAATTTATATTAGGAAAGAACACATTTCCTTCTAACTAATATTATTATTACAGGATAATAATGCTGTGAATGATGTTCTGGCCAGGATAGATTATCTCTGTCTACTTGCAATTGCGGATATGAAGCAAGATACTTTGCTATTCTTACATTTTGACAGCATGATAGTGTTTAAAGAAAAATGTCCTATTATGGCAGTATTGTAGTTGCTAACATGTATTGCAGTTTTTACATAGTTTGTGGCAGAATCAAGGCCTGCATTCTTAATCAGTCCTGTGGCTCTGAAAGATGAAATGTCATTAGCACCAATTTCAAAATGTAACCTTGTAAATGGTCTGTTATAAAAAAAAAAAAATCTCTCTCTCTCTATATATATATTAGTTTTATTGGAAATAAATGTAATTTTTAGTATAAGTGTTTTTTATTTTTTCTGTTGTTTCTATTTTTTCATTATTATATTAGTAATGTTTAAAATTTTTTTAATTTTAAATATAGTAGTTTTTATTGTTAATGTCTGTAGTTTAATGTATTGGAGCAGATTAAATTTTATAATTTATTTTACTAAGTTTAAATTTTAAAGAAGATGTATTTATGATATATTTCCTCCAAATTGTCGATGAAATTTTTAATATTATAGCCTGCCACTGATGGATAAAAAATTGCAAACATTTTTTTTCTCTGATTAATCATAACAAAATTTTGATTTCAAAAAAATATTTTTACAGGGTCCCTGCTGTCCTAAGAAAGTACTTAATGTCTAATTTTTGTATTGCATTTCTAAGAAGCTTTATAAGTACTTACATTTCACAAGTCCCTATTTAATTCTTGAAACAGAATGCAGTTTTCAAGTAATCAGTTTGCTTCTGAGAGTTTATGTAGCACAGTGCCATCACTATATTTTTATTAAATATAATTTTAATCTTAATTACTTATAAATGTAAGCTAATTAGCAACTAAAGTTTTTAAAAAATATATAAAGACCTGATTTTAAAATTCTTTTATTTAAATCTAATAAATCCAACTTTTATTCACTCTGAACTCTGTAATCACTAGAAATTCATAAAGCTAGAGAATTGGTGTTTCTTTTAAACAGTTTAATAACAAATAATTTTTGCAGTTACATTGAAATTATTTTAAGATTTTTAATAAAGACATTTGGTTAAAACAAAGTTTTGTAGGGAATATAACATAATGTGCCAATTTTATGTTTTTACGCCAAGAGTATTTAAAAACATTTTTATATAATGTAAATAATTTAAAAGGTTCAGATTCTCCTTTCTTTTTTCTTTTTGAAAGGAGGGGGGGGGGTGAAAATTATTATATTCTAATTATGCATGTATGAGATATTTTTGTGTGAACAATATTTATCTAATTAAAAAAAAAAAAATGAAAATTTTCAAATTACTTTATTTTGATCTTTTTCAAGCAAGTTGTTGCTTTCGATAGGCTGTGTGTGACAGGTTTCACAGATTAATTGTTATTTTTATGTGTATTTTGCATATACAGTGATAGTGCTAATAATGATTTTCTAACTAAATAATTGAAAAAAAAGGGGGGGGGGATGGATTCTTGATTATAGATTATTCTGTTATATTTTCAAAGAAGGGTTTTAAAAGAATAAATGGAGGGTGGGGTAGGTATTGATAATTTGGTTTGAGGGAAAATAATAGCTATTTCTGTGTCGCATGGCACACTCAATTTACACTACCTATAAAATGGAGTTAATGGTTTAAAAATTCTAAGTCTGTGTAATCTATATATATATTTGTCTTACGTGGCGCGAAAATAGGGCTGAATTTGTAGCGTATTGTTTGGCAACAGCCGTAGTTTCTAGAGCTCAGACCAATGAACAGACTGGATTGTGTTAGATCAGCTCCGCCTCCAATCCAATATGGCGGTCATTGTGAGAGCAGTGAAAAGTGAAACCATACAAAATTAGCAATTATTAAAAATAAAGTAACATGTACGTAATCCAAAGCGTCTGAGATGATTCCTCATTTTAATTATGAGTAATATCGTTAATTTCAAAAGAATTCTCAACTCATATTTAGAATTCATTTACGAATTTCACTCACTCAAGAATCGAAAAAAAAAAAAATCAACTGACTAGGTGGCACCTGCCACCATCTGTTGCTGTAAATTGAAGTAAAAAATAATTTTGTTTGTAAAAATCTATAATCATTTTTTTTCTTAATGAATTGAAGCCGCACTGTACAATATTATAGGTGCAACAAGTTTTAAACTAATTATGTTTCCAAGATCCTTTTTTCATAGTATTTAAATGATTTATATGCCCATTGGTAGCGCCAAGTAAATGCATTTTTAGTTCTGTTTTCAATGAAAAATTACTTTTTTAGATTAAAAAAAAATTGTCAATTTCATATGTTCAAATGTTTTATGGAAGAACTTATTCCGGCTAGAATTGCTGAAAGATAAAAAGGGGCGAGCGAAGCGGTCTCAATGTGAATGGCTTCGCAATTCACGGGGGGTTGGCGAGCGTTAGCGAGTAGGGGGCTGAGCCCCCTAGTTTATTTATAATTGTCTAAATGTAATATTTCAGTGATATCATAAATCCATATTTTTTTTCTAGCTATATAAAATTGGATTTGTTTAAATTGTCTTTCCAAACCCAGGTAATTTTTTTAATAAATGCATTTTTAAATATTTATACATATATTTATTGTCTTTAGAAAAATCTTTTGATATTTTATTACTGTTTTCTTTTAAATATTGAGATACGATTTTATTCTATAATTATGAAAATTATTTCTAGTACTTTTCTTTATGTTTTTTTCCTTCAGATTTCCATTAAAAAACCCATAAATTATCACGCTTATGATTCCATAAGATTTCATTAATACTGTGAAATGTAATGGTTAGGTAAACAATGTCAATGTCAAACTGGGCAGGGTGGCCTACCTATCAACTTAAGCTCAACTAGATACTAGACCCACCCAGCAGGTTTGTTTACCTAATTATACTTTATGATATTCAGCAATAATTATGCTATGTAATTCTGAAATGCATATTTATTCTGAAAATACAATTTACCAATCCTACTTAGCAGTACTAAATACTACTATGTGATATTGAGCAATAATACTACCATGTAATAATACTGTAAGATGCTGGAGTAAATAATAACAATGGATAGAAGTAAGTGGCTAACAATTTGGAAAACGCATAACATATTTGAAAACTCTATTTCGGCAACTGCCATCAAATAGTAGGAAAATATATGAATACTTTTGTGCAGCTCTGTATACGATCTATAAATTGGGATATATACTACGAAGTGTGCAAAAAGTTTGTTCAGTTACGAAACGTATAACATAGTTAAAAATTCTCCTTCAGCAATTTTGTCAATAAGCAGAAATGTACTGAAATTCATTTGTGCAACTCTGTATATGATTTATAAATTTACACATAGCAAGTAATATGCAAAAAAAATAGTTAAATTTAAAATGCATACCACAATTAAAAACGCACTTCCAGCAATTATTGCTCATAGACAGTATTGTAACTGAATTCTTTTGCTTGTCCCTGTAAAGGATTAATATAAATGCTATATTTTTATTTAATTGCTATAGGTTGTACCTTATCATATGGTACCATATGATTTTATTCTAAAACACCATAGATTGTGACATACAAATTCCATAAGATTTCATTAAAAAACACCATAAAAATGCCATAAGATTTCATCCCAAAAACTCCTTAGGCGTTTACCATACAGTGCCATGAAAATTACCACACTTAATGATTATATGGTTTTCCATAGGATATTTTTTACCATAGGCAAAAAACCATAAGATTTCACTTATGGGTTTTTTTTTTATGGTAATTCTATGTAGACGTTTACCATACACAGTGTATGGTAAACGTCTACATAGAATTACCATAAAAAAAAACCATAAGGGAAATCTTATGGCATTTTGCCTATGGTAAAAAATATCCTATGGAAAACCATATAAACATTAAGTCACAGTGTATGGTAAACGTCTACACAGAATTACCATAAAAAAAAAACCATAAGGGAAATCTTATGGCGTTTTGCCTATGGTAAAATTTCCTATGGAAAACCATATAAACATTAAGTGTATCAAGTGTATGATACACTTAATGTTTATATGGTTTTCCATAGGATATTTTTTACCATAGGCAAAACGCCATAAGATTTCACTTATGGTTTTTTTATGGTAATTTTATGTCATTTTTTGCTAAGGGTAGAATGATATTAGAACTTGATATGTTTTTGAAATTCATAGATATTATAATTATATATATATATATATATATATATATATATTTGTATACAAAATGATTAAATTTTTTTAAAGATTTGAAATCTTGTGAATTTAACAAAATAATTAAACATAAATAGTATCGCGAGTTACATATAAAGGGTACCTTTCTCGATCCAAAAACATTGTGAGGAAAATCGTAAAAATAGTTCGCTCTCTTTAATACAAAAAACATGAAAATAATGAAAGAAGTACTAATGAATGAAGTAACAATTTATTAGTAGTAAAACATCCTGACTGAGAAATATAACACATACCATTACAGAAATTGCTTCAAATGAAAGAAAAGCAAAACTAAAGAAAGGCACACTGACTCTGTTTTATAATGGAATGCAATTATGTCAATATTTAGAGTCATAATATTTGAAGTTTCTTTTCAAATGCCAGCCCGGCAGCGTGGTTGGTAGTGGAGGCGACCGCAGCAGTGAGGGTTCGGGTTCGACTCCTGGTAAGGCATGGATGTCATTGTGTGTGTGCCATCTACTTCCTGGTGTCTATCCCGTCCTTGTCAAGAAGAAGATTTATGTAATTTGTCAAAGTCTTACATGCATTTCTGTGAATAAAATGATATGGATCATTCGAGACAAACAGCCTAGTTGTCTCAAAGCAATTCTCTTTCAAACGTATTCAAATGTTATTTCCAAATTATTTCTTTAGAAATATACCTATTGCAATCACTTCGTTTATCTTTCTGTCTGTCTATTATGTATTGTCTATCTATCTATCTATATATATATATATATAATGCAAATCTTGTCATTATGATAACGTCCGAAATTCTGATACAATTCGAGCTTAATGCAACAGTGTATTGATATTGCTAGTATCTGGAATGAGTTCGTTAATCAAGTAAATTAGCTTTTATGGTTCATTTACAGGGACACACAAAAGCAAGAAACATGCAGAATTTGTCATCACGATAACCTCAGAAATACTGAACGACTCAATAAATATAAGACGTATACTGTAGATTCTAATTGGAACTGTGTATTTATCTTCCCAGTATCTTGCATTAGTTCATTAATCAACTAGGTAGTCTTATTTACATGGCTATTGCTAAATCAAAAAACATTCAAAATGTGTCACCATTATAATATCCGAAATATTTAATCTATTGGAACCTAAATGGTACGATTTATTTAATAAAATTAAATTATATAGCTTTTGTAACTCATTTTCAGGGACACACAAAAGCAAAACATGTAAAATTGTCATCCCAAATTGAATCCATTCTTACCTAATTGGGACAGTGTAAATATCTCGGACCGTTTAAGTAGCTCTTAAAGTTTGTTTAACGTTTTTGATGGCATTATTGAACGCTTTGGGTTAGAATCTCGTTTGAGAGTCGGAAATATATTAGATTCAATGGACGATTTTTAAATCTGGTAAGCCAAATTACAAATTTTCCTGCAAATTACTTTTTCACTAAAACAGCACCAAACTTAAAATAAGTGAAACCAATCTATTTAATCAGATATATATGTTCCTTAAAAAAAAAAAAAAAAAAAAAAAAAAAAAAAAAAAAAATTAACCCACTCTTCTGACTAAGCCGGGAGGATTTGTTATTTATTTATTAACATTTTATAATTATTGGCAAAGAGCAATTGTTAATTTTTCATAACTTCAGTATATCATAACGATGAAATGAACAGGGAGAATAAAGCCGGACGCACAGATTTATTGAAACTAAGTGTTTTTTTCAAGCGTGCTACAGGCCCCACCAGTGGCTGAGAGGTTATGCTCTCGAAGCTGGTAGACGGGAGGTGCTGGGTTCGATCCCAATCGCGCCCGTCGGCCTAATCGTTCGGAGTTTTCGTGGTTTTCTTCGAGCCGTGGATTTATCCATGCGTAAATACGGATTAGGTTCCCTTAGAAAGACCCCCACAAAGGGCACTCCCCCCGGGCCTATATCCCTAGTGTAGATAATTGGCCGTCAATAATCAACCCAACCCAACTCAAGCGTGCTACAGAACGGCATACCCTCAGACTGAAGGGAATGGAGTTTTTTTTTACTGCAGTTGAATAAATAAAGAATATTCTGGAAACTTAAAGAAAATGAATTTAAGAATAAAAACGAATAGGCAAACGAAGATAATATTACCTTTTTCCGTTACGCTGGAATGGGTTAGGTTCGAACCCGGGATTTTCTGTTTAGAAGACACAGAGGCTTGATGATTTCGCAGCAATATACTATTGAATACAACAACCATTTCTATGCATTTTAGAGATATGCAGTTAGGCTAACATAATTCTATTCTATGAATCTTGTGAAGCAACAACAAACCTTTTGGTGTCACATCCAACTACTTGTTCTAAATTTATCAGTGAATAAAGGGTCTTAATCGCCCCAGTCAAAAACATTACCCTCCTTTTCTGTGCGAGCAACCGAGTAAAACAATACGGGCAAAACACAATCCATATAACATTATTATCATATAGAAGTATTTATATGCACCAGAAAATTTTGTATTTTCTTGAAGTGTTTATACAAATTAGAAACAGTGCTAAATTTTAGTTCAGGTAGGAAACTATTAACATAGTTGAAAATGCCCTTTCAGAAATTTTCATCACAAAAAGGAAATATATTTGAATTATTTTCTACAGCCCTGTATAATTTATACACACCAAGTAATATGCAAAAATATCGTTCTATATAAAATGCATGCCACAGCTGAAAACGCACTTACTGCAATTACCGTTCATAGACAGTACTGTAATCGAACACTATGTGTGTCCCTGTATATGAATGATAAATGCCATATTCATAGTGAGCATCTTTTTGTGCACCTCAGTTCTATATATATTTTATATATAATTTCAATATATTTCAAGTAGTATATATAACATTATTAAAATACGAATTTTCCCCATAGACCATAATGTAACGGAATGCTTTCAGTATCTCTGTATACGAACTATGAATGCTACACGCTTCATTTTCAATACCGAACATGACAAAGTAAATTCCAGTAACATATATCAATTACAAAGCAATCCTATTCTATTTTAGAGAGTTAGTTAGTTTCAACTACGTATGTTGAAAAGTGTTTATGAATTCGGTGGATGATTTATTGATGAATATTTAGGAATCCTGGAGGCAATTGGATATTTATGAATTTTGACATATTTACGAATCCTGGAGGATGTTTTGTTAACATTTTCCTGCCATCAAACGATAAAGATATATAAGATTAAAATACCAATATTCCAATAAAATAAATAAAACAGGAATATTATACTAATTTTTTATTTCAAAAATATTGCTCCTGTTATTAAATCAAATTTTAGCTGATTCCCACAAAGAGAAAAGTTTCCTCTTTCAAACTTCATTGTTCAATTTCTCAGCTACTCTGCAGTAAAACGATAAACAAATCACTTTCATTTACATCGATCTACTTCCTCCTGACTAAGTTTAGATACAAAAATTCCTTCTTATATATATCTAAATTTTAATTACGAACCAGTTCTAGTGAACTATATTCATTAAATGGCTGCAGAAAAGCTCCAGGATTATGACGTCCTTGACTGAAACAAAAGAATAACTTAAGAACACTGTAGAATAGCTTTGAAAGGATTCAACGAGCTATTTCCCTTCGAAGACACGGATAAAATGAAATATCTCTTTCGTTTAAAAAGGATCTCCACCTGAATACTTCATTGTTTTGTTTTAACTTTGTGAACTGAGATATCATTGAAAATAAACCGATCGGTACTTAATTATTTGAATAAATAATAAATCTTAAAAATTATTTTTATATTTTTGAATGCCCCTTTTAAAAAGTAAGAATGAATCCTCTAAAAAAACACCGCAAAAAATCGGTAAACATTTTATTTGTTTATTATTTATGTTAATGTTTTAAAGAGTAAATATTTCCATATTTTAGAAAGAAATAAGCAACAACATAAAAAAATTATATTAGTTTGAAGACATGAAGATGAGAAACATTATATTTTAATGTATATCATTGTTTCACTATTATTTAATATTGTCACTGCAAATAAAGTAGTCTTAAAGTAAGACAAAAAAAGACTGAAACAGCATTTAAGACACGTCTTAATATAGAGCTTAGACATAATAGATACCTTAATTTAAGACACTTTTGTATCTTAATCGACTGGTGGTAGAAATGAACAAATATAAAGTGTCTTAATATTGTAAAATGTCTTAAATTAAGTCATAACGCTAGTGTTGTTGATCAAATCGCAAATGAGAAGGGAGGGAGGGCAGGTGCAATGATTACCATAAGAGATATGGACGATGCCGTTAGATGACGGCGTAATGCATTCACAAATATAATAAATACAACAGCTCCTTGGATTATAAAAGAAAATATTTTAAAGAATAAAAGTAAGTTTTACATTTATGTTTTCTTATTTCTTTGTTTTAATAACGTCACATAATTTCTGTTATATATTTGTAAGATACGAGATTAGTTTTCAAGCCACATGTACAACACGATAAATAGCTTTCAAGTCACTTGCCTAGAATAAGTATTTTATCTTAAATCATTAAAAAATAGATGGTTTTGCTTGGGTTATGTGGTTGTATTGTAGTTTACTTTAACTATTACGTGTATTTTATCACAGGTCTTTTTTTTTTATTATTTACACTGTAAACAAAAACGTCTGAAATTCAGTTAAAAAAGTGTCTTAAATGGATGAGTCACATTTTAAGTAAAAAAAAAAGTGTCCTACTTTTTAAGACGCCTTTTTGCATCTGAAGTTTCGTTTCTGAAGACATTGGAAAAGTCTTAAAACGGCGCCATTTTTAAAACACTTGAAATGTCTTAAAAAGACGCCATTTTTAAAACACTTGAAATGTCTTAAAAATACGCCATTTTTAAAACACTTGAAATGTCTTAAAAAGCCGTCTTTTTTTTAACATTCAAAACATCTAAAATGCTGCCATTTTTAAAACACTTGAAACGTCTTAAAAGGCCGACATTTTTTAGACAGTTAAAACATCTAAAATGCTGCCATTTTTAAGACACATGAAACATTTTATATGATTTTTTTCTCTTATTTACACTGGCTGGTTGAAAGCAGGCTAAAACTTAGACTTACAGTCAAGCTACAAAGCATAATAAATAGTTGCCAATTATGGAAGACTACTACAACAGCCGGCATTATACTGTCATAATTTATTTTTTATTGCAGCAAGTCATGTGTAATGTTGCCAAGTATATTTTTAAAATACTGTTAACCTTTTATATTAACTTTTAATGATGCGAATGTTAAGCTTAGAGTTTTTTTCAAAATTACAATTTTAAATGAATTTATTTTGATTCTTACATATCTGTAGCAGCACATTATTCTTTTGAAAGGACCCAATCTGCCAGGATATTCATATCCTGTAAAAACTCATAAAACTTTTCAAATTTGTTGTTGATATATATGTTTTATTACGCCCCCCACCCTTCTCCATGTATTGTTTATCTTTTTTTTTCTTATTTTAACCTGGGACATATTTTAAAGACTTTGGGCACTAAGTATTATCCTTTTGTTGACTTATATCACTGTTTTAATATGATTATTATACAATCAATTCTGTTGTACATATGTAAGGTACAAATTTCGTTTTTTGGTCATGTTGTAAAACCGAACAACGATTTGAGTCATTTGCCTAGAGAAAAAATATTTTTCAAAAAATTTTATTTGTTTATCTACCCTGTAATCAATTTAATTTATTATTCAGTTTTTTCTTACAGGACTTTTATCTTACAGAACTTTACAGGACTTTTATCACAAATATATATATGAAAAAACATATACTGTGGAAAGTCACATTCACCTTGAAAATATCGAAAAATTTAAAGAAGACTTGCTTAAAAGGTGCATTTAATGTCACAAACATAATAAAGATGTCACAAATATAAAAGATGTTATTACATGTGATTGCATCTCAAGTAAGGTTTTTAACCTATATGTGCAACTAACGGAAACATTAAAATTTAATGCGTTTGATGAATTTTTAAGAATTATTGATATGTACAGGAATATCCAACGCCAGAGTAAAGACAGGATTATGTATAAGAAAATAAACCCACTCAAAGGTACAGTAACTAAAAGACCATTAAAGCAACCAGTTTCATACATAAATTTATCTGATAAAATTTTAAATGAGGAAGAGCACACAGTTTTAAATTTTGGTCCAAAGTCTATTTTTGGGGGTAATTTTAATATTAAAACAGTGATCGCAGAAAGTAAAAATATTATTCAATTGGTTGAACCAAGTGCAAAAGATTAAATACGTGGTATTCTCCATAACATTATTAATAAATTTCCAAAAGGGCCTCTAAATTATAAAGATAAATATCATAAAACAATCAAGCAACTTAAATCTGATCCAAATATTACGATTACCCAAACCGACAAAAGAAAATAAACTTGCAATCATTAACAAAAATGACTATATTATGAAAATGCAGAAATGCATTACAGAAATGGGTTGTAAACAATTAAATAAAGATTCAAATACCACGATAGTAAGAAAAGCAAAGGAATTAATCAAAAATGGTAATTGGCCTACAGATATGAAGAATAGGATAAGAATTAACAAAGCCGAAACAACGCCTAGGTTAATAGGACGCATGAAAGATCATAAAGACATTTTCCCTCTTAGACCTATCGTTACTGAATGTTCAGGAGCCACCTACAGTATCGAAAAGGCATTTGTTTCTTTCCTTAACACAATTCTTCCACCTTCTAACCATGCTTTAAAATCAACCACCGATTTCATTAATCGAATCAAAGATATTAATTTGAAAGAAAAAATTATAATAGCAAGCTTGGATATGGTATCGTTATACCCCTCCATTGATTTAAACGAGGTGAAGAAGTTTGTTATAGATTCCATAGAAGACAATAGCATATTTAACATGGATATAAAAGCAACTTTGAAATCTGCATTCAATTTGATTACAGAAAATAACGTATTTTTATTTAACCAAATATACTATAAGCAAATAAAAGACGCCCCAATGGGATCACCTATATCGAGATCATTAGCGGAAATTAAATTAAGGCCATTAGAGCAACAGATCTTGAATACCTGTAAGTTAAAACCTGAAGTATGGCTGAGATACGTTGATGATGTGTTTGTTGTATGGGATTACAGTATTGAAGAACTAAAAGAAATTTTACAGGATATCAATGCAATTGACGATAACATTAAATTTACTTTGGAAATAGAAAATGACCTTACCATTTTTAGACGTTGAATTGACTAGGAATGATGGAAAATTAGATAGAAATATTTATAGGAAACTCAATAGGTCAAATAACACCATACCTTATGACAGCGCTTCTCCTTTTGAATATAAAATAGCTGCCTATCGGTTTTATGTTAAACGAGCTTTTGAAATATGCACTGACACTTTTCTAGTTAATGAAATAAATAAAATAAAATGCATAGCTAAGGAAAATGGTTTTAACCCTACATTTTATTAACAAACTGGTCTACGAAATGAAATATAAAGCACATAAAAGCAATCCAGTTAATAAACTTAAATTTTGTAATTTTAACTATGTTCCTGGTTTATATGAAAAGCTAAGATATGCAGTAAAGAAATTTAATATTAATCTGGTAGCTAGAACAAAAAGAAAACTGAAAGACTTAATACATAGTGAGATTGACCCTAATCCTAATGATGAAATCGCAGGTATTTACATCATTTCATTGGTAACTGAAATACAAGAAGAAAAGGTATATATTGGGATGACCGGACGTAAATTTAAGGACAGATTGAAAGAACACGTTAATGATATTAAGTTTTGTAGACAAACCACAGCGTTAGCAAGACTTAACCTACAGCAAAATGTATATATTCGTTTTAATGAAGCAAGAATCATCACTCCTACCTCCCATTATCATATTTCGTTAATAAAAGAGTCCATAGAAATTTTAATAAAGGGTAATAATGCTATTAATGATCACATGTCATATAACATTCCGGATATATGGTTAAAGTTTTTAAAATAGAAGGTGTTTTCTTAAAGTTTGGATAGTAATGTTCAGTTTTCTGCCTCCCCTTCTCCCCCCCTCCACTGTAAAGTAGATTCACCTGGTTGCCCAGCCGAAGACAGAGTACGTTTGGGAAATTTTTCAGTATGCAATCAAAGCTGCCCTGATCACGATCAAGGTCTGATCGAAAGCGCTCGGCGCGAAATGTCGGAAGTTTTTAAGTTTTTAAAAATTATTTTATAATGTAATAACATCTTTTATATTTGTGACATCATTTTTATATTTGTGACTTTAAATGCACCTTTTAAGCAAGTCTTCTTTACATTTTTCGAGGACTTTTATCTGTATTTGAAAATACCTACTAATTTAAATTATGAATATATATATATATATTTTCCAACAATTTTAGTTATATTTTCTGCATCTATTTAAAGATTTTTGTTTATTGAATGTAATCATTATGCCCCCCCCCCCTATCCTACAGATCTAGAAAACTTTCTGGTATTTAAACTATCAAAAATAAATAATTAATAACAATAACGTATTGTACGCAACTTTCTGATACAGAAACTTTATTGATAAGAAACTTTTTTTTTATGCTAAGAAACCTTTATAAATCAACACTTAATTCTTTAAATATCGTCAGATTCTATTAAGAAATGAACTCAAGAGAGAAAAAAAATTACGAGGTTTAGAAACTGTTACAAATCTCTTAATTATAATTAAGGAGAATAAATAATAATATTTAAAAAATACATCTGTTCTCATAAAAACCTTAAAGAAGGAGAGATAAATATTATGAATATTATGAACAAAAGCAATACGTACGAGTTTCTGCTAATTGATACTGCGATACTAGTAAACAAGCTATTTGAATATGTTAGGAATTGATAAAATAGTGCAATCGCATTAATCATAATAAATTATTTGTAAGTTACATATAAGAAAATCGAAAATAAATCACTGGCCGAAACTCAACTTAGTGGCAATAAGACTTGAAAATTTAGTGAATTATAATAGTATATTAAATAAATAAATATTTAAATTAACGCCGAAAGTGAACCGAAAACTGTTTGTGAGCACAAAATTTATATGATTTAGAAAATATATTTGAATACCAACGCATAAAATGGACTTTTGAAAAATATAATAATATCGAAATAAAAAGAAAAATCTTCTTAAAAAAAAAAAAAAAAAACTTCATCAACCTTCTATACTTAGACACATATCATACGTAAATTATAAAAAAGTCCAGTGATAAAATACACGTAATAGTTAAAGTAAACTACAATACAACCAAAATCATCTATTTTTAAATGATTTAAGATAAAATACTTATTCTAGGCAAGTGACTTGAAAGCTATTATCTAAATATACACGTGGCTTCAAAACTAAATTCATATCTTACAAATATATAGAAGAAATTATGTGACGTTATTAAAACAAAGATATAAGAAAACATAAAGATAAAACTTACTTTTATTCTTTAAAATATTTTCCTTTATAATCCAAGGAGCTGTGTTGTATTTATTATATTTGTGAATGCATTATGCCGTCATGTAATGGCTGCGTCCCTATCTCTAATCGTCATCATTGCACCTGCCTGCCCTTCCCTCCCTTACCTTCTCATTTGAGATGTGATAAACAAAGGTAATGTCTTAATTTAAGACATTTTACGATATTAAGACACTTTATATTAGTTCATTTCTTACCACCAGTCCATTAAGACACACAAGCGTCATAAATTAAGGTTTCTATTATGTCTAAGCTCTATATTAAGACATTTACGTGTCTTAAATGCTTTTTCAGTCTTTTTTTTGTCTTACTTTAAGACTCCTTTATTTGCAGTGTACGTATGATATATGTGTCTAAGTATAAAAAGTAAACAGTAAACTTTATCCATGCAAGATTTTTTTAAAGAAGATTTTTGCTTTTTATTTCGATATTATTATATATTTTTCAAAATTGCATTTTATGCACTGGTATTCAAATATATTTTCTAAATCATATAAATTTTGTGCCGGCTAACAGTTTTTGGTTCACTTTCGGCGTTAATTTAAATATTTATTTATTTAATATACTATTATAGAATTCACTAAATTTTAAACTTTTATTACCAGTATGTTGAGTTTCGGCCAGTGATTTATTTTCAATTTTCATGATTAATCCGATTGCACCATTTTATCAATTCCTAACATATTCAAATAGCTTGTTTACTAGTATCGCAGTATCAATTAGCAGCAATTCGTACATTCGTACATATTGCTTTTGTTCAGAATATTTCTCTCTCCTTCTTTTAAAAGTTCCCTAACCTCGTGTTTTTTTTCCCTCTCTCTTGTGTTCATTTCTTAATAGAATCTGACGATATTTGTAGAAATAAATGTTGATTTATAAAATTTTCTTAGCACAAAAAATAGTTTCTTATCAATAAAGTTTCCGTATCAGAAAGTTGCGTACAATAAGGTATTGTTATTAATTATTTATGTTTGATAGTTTAAATACCAGAAAGTTTTCTAGATCTGTAGGAGGGGGGGGGGGGGCTTAGTGATTACATTCAATAAACAAAAATCTTTAAATAAATGCAGAAAATATAACTAAAATTGTTGGAAAAGAAAAAAAATATATATATATATATTCATGATTTAAATTAGTAGGTATTTTCGAATACAAATAAATGGACATACAAAGTCCTGTAAGGAAATACTGAATAATAAATCTCATCAAAAAGTCACCTGTAAAAAGTGCAGCCAAGTCTCATAACTCATTTACCGTAAAAAGTACTGAGATCGTATAAAGCCAAGTTTAACTATCTTATTAACTCTGAAATTTTCATTCACAAATCACTCCTAGTCTCTACATCTTTAGTTAATTATTATTTTGTGACTTGGCAATTACGTAGCACGAGAATGTGATGTATATAGTTAGTCTTAATCAAATAATACTATAACATATTAAGGTGTAATAACTTCCCTGTGCGTATATAATTTGCCTTAATTAAATTATCCCATCCCATCCCATAACATAGTAAGGTGTAATAACTTCCCTGTGCTGCGTAATTGCCAAGTCACAAAATAATAATTAACTAAAGATGTAGAGACTAGGAGTGATTTGTGAATGAAAATTTCAGAGTTAATAAGATAGTTAAACTTGGCTTTATACGATCTCAGTACTTTTTACGGTAAATGAGTTACGAGACTTGGCTGCATTTTTTACAGGTGACTTTTTGATGAGATTTCACTTCTTTTTGTAAGTAATCCCCCTTTTCTTGATTTTGGGTTCTTTTAGGAGATCATCCACTGATTTTTGCTAAGCCCACACTCTGTCCCTATTATTTACAGGTATCAAACATTTGAAGCTATAGTTTCGTTTGCAAAGTACTGTAGATAAAAAGAGATTTCAGGTTCCTAGGCAAGCACTAAGTTATGGGAGGGGGAGTGTCAAAAGTACTCTCAATTGCTTCCAGGATAGTTGCTATCCATCTGAGATATTACTCGCAGCCCTAGATACTTGATATTTAACATAAAAGAACCTTTTAGTATAAAAAGAAAGCCAAAATTAAAATTTCCGGAAATTTCCAATAAATCAAACTATATTCCTTTTTTCGATGTTTTTTTTTTTCGTTTTTTTTTTAGTCTTTTTTTTATTATTATTTACGGATTTTTTAATTTTTCCTTACTTTGTGTACTAAACCCTGCCTTTCTGCCAAATGTCAAGCTTCTAGGACTACAAAATAGAATTATTTTCAAATTTTCGAATTTTTATAAATTTATTGATTTTTCGTTTTTAATTCTAAGTTACCTGATTGTCATGCCAATATAGTAATTATTGATCCGTCTTCTTAGGATCATTTAGGTTCAATTTAGAGATAAATCAGGTAAATCTTAGAGTCACCATGATTTTATTTAGAAAGGACTATGAAGTCATAACCAGCCAGTAATGTCGGGAAGGTAGGGGGAGCTGTGAAAATTTTTGTGGGGCTAACATCATTTAACAATCCATATTTCATATGTGAAGTAAATAGAGTACAACCTGTGAAAGAAAACAAACCTGTCTATAAAGAAATCGCCTATATCGTAGCCAGTCAATAGCGGAACTTTTCTATAACGAAATTCCTAAACGAAAGAAGAGAAAACCATAATCCGGGGGAAATAACATAAAACAATTAGGGGCGTTGTACTAGCTAATAGGATAATTATCTTAAAACTAATATTTCTAGCAGTACAAAATCAAATTGTTTTCGAATTTTTGATTTCTTAAAGATATTTCGATTTTTCGATTTTATTTTCAAATTTAACGAATATTTTCATTGTTCCTTTTATTGAATAGTAAATACTACCTTTACACCAAGTTTTAAGTTTCTAAGACTACAAGATAAAATTATTTTCAAATTTTGATTTTTTCGAATTTTTTTTATAATTTTCTGGATTTTTTAATTTTTTCTTATTTTGTATCCTTTATTACAAATTTCAAGTTTCTAGCGCTACAAAATCGAATTATTTTGAAATTTCCGATCTTTTTCGAGTTTTTATTCTATTTTCGAATTTATTGTGTTTTAATTTTTCCTTTTTTCTGTATCGTAAACAATAAGTTTACGCCGAATTTTAATTTCTAAAGCTACAAAATCGAACTTTTTTCAATTTTTCGAATTTTCGAATTTTACAGATTTTTTATTTATTTCTTTTTTTGTATTCTAAATACTACCTTTATTCCAAATTTTAGTTTCTAGCTTTACAAAATCGAATTATTTTCAAATTTTCGTTTTTTTTTCGATTTTTTGATTTTATTTTCAATTTTTGTTGTGTTTTTAAATTTTTCTTTCTTTCTTCCTATTTTTTTTTGAAATTTTCTATTTTTTTTTTTTTTTAATTATCCATATTTTTTAATGTTTCCTTATTTAGTATCTTAAATATTACCTTTATTCCAAATTTCAAGTTTGTAGCGCTATGAAATCAAATTATTTTCGAAATTTCCTTATTTTTCGATTCCTTTCGATTTTTTGATTTTATTTTCGAATTTTATTGCGTTTTTATTTTAACTTATTCTGAATCCTAAACACTATCTTTACAGCGATTTTTAAGTTTCTAGCCATCAAATTATTTTAATTTATTTTAATTTTTTTCGAATTTTTCGAATTTTTGATTTTTTTTCGAATTTTCTGGATTTTTTAATTTTTCCTTATTTTGCATCCTAAGTACTACATTTATTCCGAATTCCAAGTTTCTAGCGCAACAAAATTGGATTATTTGAAAATTTTCGATTTTTTTCAATTTTTCGATTTTATTTTCAATTTTTTTTTGTGATTTTGATGTTTTCTTTTTCTGAATTCTAAACACTACCTTCACACCAAATTTTAAGTTTTTGAGACTACAAGATCGTGTTATTTTCAATTTTCAATTTTGTTCGATTTTTTTGAATTTTCGAATGTTTTTTTCTTTTTGAAATTTTCCGGATTTTATAATTTTTCCTTTCTTTGTATCCGAAACACTAGCTTTATTCCAAATTTTAAGTTTCTGTGGCTGCGGGATCTACCCAATCTTTTTGATGACGCGAGAGTGAGAGTAGTAGAAGAACAAGAGTTTCGCTCCAGCAGGATCAATGATTGTGGTGGAGGTGGAACCGGAAGTGATCCTGCAAGTGAAAGCGGAAGTGATCCTGGCTGTGGAAGCGGAAGTGGGAGCGGAAGTGGTGGAAGATAAGAGACAGGAAGTGAACCGGAACTGAATGCTGTAAAGGAGAGAGGGGGAGGGCTTATTTTTAGGGGGTCTTAATTTTTTTGCTAAAAAATAAAGGGTTTTGAACAGATTCTTTCTTGACAGGGATTTTTTTTTTTTAATTGTGGACCCACCATAACCACCCGCTATGAAAACAATTCATAACGCCACAATTTTTTTTAATCTGCCAATCCTGTTACATCAGTCATCTGCGAGAGACCTGTAACGAAATAAAAGGGTTTAATTATTATTATGTTTAAGCGAGAGTTGTGTCATACAGGAAATCAGATGTGTGACGTCTGCTAAAGATGTAGAGTGTCTACGAGGAAATCCAGCTTCACGGAACCTAGAAAAAAAAAACAAGTCTTGCTTGATGTATGTGATAGCTCAAGGCCCCCCAACCTATACAAAATTTTAAATAATTTTATATAGGCTGTATTATCTGACTAAGCAGGGGTCGCATGGCCGCCACACCACTCATTGTTGCCTTCGATTCACACACAACAAACAATACTTTTTGTATTGATTAGTAAAAAATGAATATATACCGAATTTTTATACAACTTTTTGTAACGAAATATGATCATCGTCCATAAATTTTTTTTGTATAGATTAATTATATACAACATGATGAAAAATAAATATATATACAACTTTTTGCAACGAAATATGATCATCGTCCATAATTTTTTTTTGTATAGATTAATTATATACAACATGATGAAAAATAAATATATATACAACTTTCTGCAACGAAATATGATCATCGTCCATAAATTTTTTTGTATAGATTAATTATATACAACATGATGAAAAATAAATATATACAACTTTCAGCATTTTCTTCAATTTCTTTAATCTTGTAATGACCGTAGGCTAGGCTCGTTATACCATCCGATAAAAGATAACGTTTATCGTCGAACGCAGATAAACATTTTTTGTTGAATTGTACAGTGTACAGTTGATGTAGTCTTTGGTCAATCTTTTTTTGTACTTCATAAGTACTTGTCTCGTTTTTTAAACAGGCAACATAATCTTCATGTCGAAGCTTTTTTCTTACAATTCTTGTAGACACCCCCTTGGCTCGTTTTTTTCTTCTTGTGCAGATTTTATGCTGTACATTTTGGACTTAAAACCTACGAATTGATGGGCAGCTTCACCATTCAATTCATCCTTAAATTTTCCCAAAACTTTTTTATTCGTAGAAGAATAAAGTGGGTGGCTTTTGGGATAATCAGAGAAATCAAATCTGGAGCTGTGGAGCCCCAAATCAATTTGTAGGTCTTGCGTCTTTATGTGATACATGAGAGAATCCGTGTCGGTAAAAAGAAGAACTGCACGATTTCCACTATAATTTTTTTTTATAAAGTTATAGTGAAAATCATACATGAGTGTTTTTGACAACTCGAGTATCGTAAAACCGACGTAAATGGGTCGATTCATCAAGATACTATTCTTTTGTCTTTCTACACACACGAGATTCTCGTCAAATATTTTACAGCCTTTATAGTTGGGTGAGGCCACCAACTTTTCACCTCTTCTGGTATTATTGGTTAGCTCAATATTTCGTCTTTTTCTAAGATTTTCTATGCATTTACCGTAAATGGAGTTATTTAAGAGCTTGAAAAAATCACGCTCAAAACTGGTCTTTGCTTGTTTTCTTTTTTCTGTGTTGAATATAATGTATTTTTCGAGCCAAGGGGACTGATTAAATTGCATTACCTTATGAATTTTGGTTAGTTTTAATCCTAATTGTAGATATAACTGTAAATTTCTATAATGGCAAATATATTTATGTTTATTGAAAAGATTCGGAATTAGTTTTGGAGTACCCTTGAACCCCTTGTTGATCAGACTTTCCGCGTAGGGCGATAACATGTTTTCTTGTATGGTGAGTCTTTCGGGTGCCAGTGGATACTCGTTGTGGAGTGTGTGAAGGGATTCAGGATACTCCAAATCAACTTCAAAGATGAATCCAATTCTGCTTTTTTCGTTTATGTTTAAAATTCTTCTTTCATCAAATTCTTCGGGATTACCCCCATTGAAATCCTCCGTAGGGTAAAAACTGCGACATAGACCACCCATATAAGTTATTGGCGTCTAAGTAAATCAGGTGGGATTTTTCGTCATGTTGATTAAAGTGTGGGCAATCTTTGTTGTTGGCTGTGGTGAACCTATGCGATATCTGGGATACACCCCCGCGCACACCTTGTTCTATAAAAAGAAGCATATCCACGTCCGTTAAAAGTTCCAATTTCACATTGGTCATCTTCAGGCAAGCCTGCCATGACAGACTAGGAAGTGTGACCAAATGTGCTGGATCCAGTTGGTAATATTGATTACATAATTTTCGGAAATTTTCAAACACATCGGCCAGCAACAACACGTCTGTTTTGACATACAGATCGTGATACTGACCGAGGTTTTGTATTTCAAAGTCTTTCCAAACTTTATGTGCGTGTGCATATTCTTCTTCTGTGATATGTTCTTCAGTAAGGGCGCTATAAAAGGCAGATTTGTGGGGTAATGAAGTGTCTTCAAACTTTTTAAAACTGTCAACATATTCATAAGGGTAAATACCTTTTTAGCTCGCAGGCTATCAAAGCCTGAGAGCTTATGTGCCCGCCCGTTCTGTATGTATGTATGTATGTATGTACGTATGTACGTACGTAACGCGATAACTCTTGACAGAAATAACCGTTTTGCTTCCAATTTTGTTTATAGGTTCCTTGTGATAAGGCACTTCCCTGATTAGTTTTGGGGATTGATTGTTTAACTATAAAGGGGGGAACAGGGGGGCTAACCCCCCTTAATTAAGATAAATGGTTTTTTCATGCAGAATTGTCCAATTTTCTTCAAATTTTGTATATAGGTTCATTGTGATAAGGTTCTTTCCTGATTAGTTTTGGGGGTTCATAGGTTAAGTATAAAGGGGCTAACGGGGGGGGGAATCCTCCCCCTTAATTTAGATAAATGAATTTTTCATGCAGAGTTATCCGATTTTCTTCTAATTTTGTTTATAGGTTCCTTGTGATAAGGCGCTTCCCTGATTAGTTTTGGGGATTGATTGGTTAACTATAAAGGGGGGGGACAGGGGCTAACCCCCCTTAATTTGGATAAATGGTTTTTTCATGCAGAATTATCCAATTTTCTTCAAATTTTGTACATTGGTTCATTGTGATAAGGTTCTTTCCTGATTAGTTTTGGGGGTTCATAGGTTAAGTATAAAGGGGGTAACGTGGGGGTTAATCCTCCCCCTTATTTTAGATAAATGATTTTTTTTTCATGCAGAGTTATCCGATTTTCTTCAAACTTTCTATATGGGCTCATTGTGGTAAGGGGCTTCCCTGATTAGTTTTGGGGGTTCATTGGTGAAGTGTAAAGGAAGGAAACGGGGGCTACCCCCCCCCTTAATTTTGATAAATGGGTTTTTTCATGCAGAATTATCCAATTTACTCCAAATTTTGTATATAGGCTCATTGTGGTAAGGCACTTCCCTGATTAGTTTTGGGGGTTCACTGGTAAAGTATAAAGGGGGGAACGGGGGGTACTAACCCCCCTTGATATAGATAAATGGGTTTTTTAAGCAGAATTATCCGATTTTCTTCAAATTTTATATATATGTTCATTGTGATAAGGCGCTTCTCTGATTAGTTTTGGGGGTTCTTTGGTTAAGTATAAAGGGGGGACGAGGGGCTAACCCCCCCCCCCTTAATTTAGATAAATGGATTTTTCATGCAGAATTATCCGATTTTTTCAAATTTTGTATATAGGTTCATTGTGGTAAGGCGCTTCTCTGATTAGTTTTATGGGTTCATTGGTTAATTATAAGAAGGAGAAACGGGGGATGGTTCCCCCCTCTTAATATATTGTCGATTTCTTCATTTTTCGAGGGCTTATTTCAAATTCTTTGAAATAAGAATATAATTTACAGTTAGTGGGAATAACCTGTGAGCTCAATGCCATCAGTTTAACTGGGCAGTTTTCTTTTTTTATTTTCTTATCATATCAAAGTTTGTTTGAACAGGAAAGTTTTCATACAGAACTTGAAATTGGTCAGGTTGCAAATTACTGGATAGCTTATCCAATGACGTTGCCAGAAACAGAAACGAATCGATAAATGATAAGCTTATTTTGGATCCTTGTTTTTTGATTTTGAATGTAATATATTGTTCTAACGTTGAAGCGATCACATCGATTTTATGGTCTTTATAACGGCCTAGCCTACTCATTATTATGTGTCCGTCATATTTTTTTAAGTTGTGGAAAACCACAGGTATGGTTGTGGACTGTTTAAAGTGCAGATTGCAAAAAGGATGGGCAGCTCCTCTGTATTTTGAAGTCACATGATCGTGATCCCGTACTTTTTTGGTTCCCAACGGTTTTCGACAAATGCAACATGTTTTTGCTTGTTGGAAACTTTCTTCTTCTTCTTTCGTTAAATTCATAGGTTCTACAGTCAGGAGTTTTTTTCCGAGTTCTTCTTTTATGTTTATTAATGTATCGATGAAGTGATCCACCGCATCTTCACCTCAATAAACATAAACACCCTCTCGATTAGAGGGTGTTTGTGTGCACTTATAAGTTTCTTGGTCGGACCGACGACGACACAGGCATAACCGCACGGCACATGCTTGGCAAGATCCGATTTATAAGATGTTATGTTGGAAGGTTGGGCTGTTTGTAGTGGTACGATAAGCGACTCAAAGTCAGCATAGATTGTGAATGGAACGGGGGCTTGAAGGTGAATGCCTGTAAAATTTAAAATATGTTTTCCTTCTTCAGGCATGTAAACAACTTGGGGTGCTTGTTTTTGGCAATAGGGTGCATGTTTGTCTAAAAGGTCTTGACGCATAAAAGCATGCAAGCAGTTAAAACAATAAAATATGACACCATTATATTTGCTTCGATGCCCCATAAATCTTGAAAAATTTCTGATAAGGCAATAGTGTGACTTTTCACCATCACCTATCAGAAGTAAGTTAATGACCTCCTCATTTGTTTTTTTTTTAAACGTATAATATATAAATTTCGCCTTCTTCATAACCAAACACATTGATCCTCAAATCGTTTTGTGATTCAATAAGGGGTATTTGTTGATAAGGTACTGGGTAGGTAACTCCTTTCATATTAATCGTATGTTCATGATTAATGTATTTAGACACTCTTTCAGGATGTTCACCATGAGGGAGGTTCATTTTTGAAGCTAACAGGCACCATAAAAGACATTTTTCATCTTCAAAATTTTCAATATTCAAAACAGCATCCTTTTCACGCAAGTCTTTCGGTAAACGAATGTAACTGTTGCCTTTTAAAGGAGCATGTTTTGCAGTTTGAAGTTCAAAGTGTTGAACTTCACGAAGTACCCACCCAGACCCCTTTTGTAAAAACTTTTCAAAGCTTGCTAAAATTTTTTGATATGCCTGTGCAAGATTATCTTCAATTGTGTCAATCGTATAATCAGTATACGTGTCCGACCAAAAATAGGTGGAAATGACTTCGATGTCACCTTCGGGCGAGGTCTTTTCCAATAATACTTTAATTATTAGTCTCCACTTAATGGCGCGATATTCTTCAAGAACATCTTCTAAAGTGTGAATTAATTCAATGCGAGAAGAATCGAAAAAAACAGAAATGTCAAATTTCAAGTCTTCTTTCGGTTCGATGTATATGGACTTAAACATTTGAAGTGCTTCTTTTGTGGTTCTATTATTTTTTGGGAATCGGGAAGCTCTTTGTTTTTTCATACACGTAAGATTATTATTTTCACTAGGCACAGTTCTTGCATGTTGCATTAAATTAAATTTCGTAGCGAATTTTCGCTCACAATCATTACAGCTATATAACGGATTTTCATGTAATTTCAAATGACTTTTCAAGTTATCTTCTCGTGAAAATATTTTTTGGCAAATAGAGCAGCTAAATTTCCTTTGGTTCTCTTCATGAATTTTTTTATGTCGTGTTAAATTGGTTGCATGAGAGAATGACTTTTGACAAACATCGCACGTGTATAATACCTAAAAAAATTAAGTATATTTTAATTTTTCCTAATATAAACTTGAATTACTTTTTTAACATACCTAAAACAATTTAAATCGCGAAAACCTGTAAAAATAATAATTAAATTCGCCTACCTGTTTCGATGATGTCTGCACACCCGATGTTGAAGCACCCTCATTTATTTTCAGGGCTACTTTGTTATGAGTGAATTTGTGTCGCTTTAATGAATCCTTTCTGGAAAAAGTTTTTTGACACACTTCACAAGTCAGACTCTGAAAATTAAACAAAAAGAAAACACATTCTAAACATTTTTACAATATATATATATTTTTTTAAGTTTATCATAAATTTTTGAAAAAATCTTATTTTACCTGAACACACAATGAATTGTTGTTAGTTTCGCTTTGCATACAATCCCAATCCGGATCACTAATTTGCATCTCCTTTATAACATCTGCAGTAATCTAAAATTATATATAATTTTTTAAGCCAAAAATTTAAAAATATACTTTAAAACTAAAACTTTAAAAAACTTTTCTATACCTCATTGTTTGATTGATAAGATGTTTTCGACATATCTTGAGATAGATCCCATTCAGGGTTGCTGTTTTCCATTTCAATTAAGGTATTATCATCTACCTAAAAATTTAGATGTGTTTTATAGAAAAAGCTTAATTCAAAGTATTGTAAACTTGAACGATTCTTAAAAATAGGTTACGATTCAAACTTTTAGAATATATTTCAAAGTATTGTACACTTTAACGAAAAATAGGTTACGATTCAAACTTTTATAATATATTTCAAAGTATTGTACACTTTAACGAAAAAAGAAAAATACGTTACGATTCAAACTTTTAGAATATATTTACTTAAACATGCATTTAGACTAGCGATCATTTAAACATGTATTATACAAGTAACACTGCATTAAATCTATATATATGTTATAATTTTATCCCATTCATTTCAAAGTATTGTAAACTTTATCAAAAAATAGGTTACGATTCAAATTTTAAGAATATATTTCAAAGTAATGTACACTTTATCGAAAAAAGAAAAATACGTTACGATTAAAACTTTTAGAATATATTTCAAAGTATTGAAAACTTTAACGATTCTTAAAAATATTCAACGAAAACATTTAGAATATATTTACTTAAACATGCATTTAGACTAGCAATCATTTAAACATGTATTATACAAGTAACACTGCATTAAATATATATATGTTATAATTTTATCACATTCATTTCAAAGTATTGTAAACTTTATCAAAAAATAGGTTACGATTCAAATTTTAAGAATATATTTCAAAGTATTGTAAACTTTAACGATTCTTAAAAATACCTTTCAACGAAAACTTTTAGAATATATTTACTTAAACATGCATTTAGACTAGCAATCATTTAAACATGTATTATACAAGTAACACTGCATTAAATATATATATGTTATAATTTTATCATATTCATTTCAAAGTATTGTAAACTTTATCAAAAAATAGGTTACGATTCAAATTTTAAGAATATATTTCAAAGTAATGTACACTTTATCGAAAAATAGGCTACGATTCAAACTTTTAGAATATATTTCAAAGTATTGTAAACTTTAACGATTCTTAAAAATACCTTTCAACAAAAACTTCTATAATATATTTACTTAAACATGCATTTAGACTAGCAATCATTTAAACATGTATTATACAAGTAACACTGCATTAAATCTATATATATGTTATAATTTTATCCCATTCATTTCAAAGTATTGTAAACTTTATCAAAAAATACGTTACGATTAAAACTTTTAGAATATATTTCAAAGTATTGTAAACTCTAACGATTCTTAAAAATACCTTTCAACGAAAACTTTTAGAATATATTTACTTAAACATGCATTTAGACTAGTAAGAATAAAAAGTAACACTATGTTAAATAAAAACAAACTATGTTATAATTTTATCCCATTCATTTCAAAGTATTGTACACTTTATCAAAAAATACGCTACGATTCAAACTGTAAGAATATATTTCAAAGTAATGTACACTTTATCGAAAAAAGAAAAATACGTTACGATTAAAACTTTTAGAATATATTTCAAAGTATTGAAAACTTTAACGATTCTTAAAAATATTCAACGAAAACTTTTAGAATATATTTACTTAAACATGCATTTAGACTAGCAATCATTTAAACATGTATTATACAAGTAACACTGCATTAAATATATATATGTTATAATTTTATCACATTCATTTCAAAGTATTGTAAACTTTATCAAAAAATAGGTTACGATTCAAATTTTAAGAATATATTTCAAAGTAATGTACACTTTATCGAAAAAAGAAAAATACTTTACGATTAAAACTTTTAGAATATATTTCAAAGTATTGAAAACTTTAACGATTCTTAAAAATATTCAACAAAAACTTTTAGAATATATTTACTTAAACATGCATTTAGACTAGCAATCATTTAAACATGTATTATACAAGTAACACTGCATTAAATATATATATGTTATAATTTTATCACATTCATTTCAAAGTATTGTAAACTTTATCAAAAAATAGGTTACGATTCAAACTTTTAGAATATATTTCAAAGTATTGTACACTTTAACGAAAAAAGAAAAATACGTTACGATTCAAACTTTTAGAATATATTTACTTAAACATGCATTTAGACTAGTAAGTAACACTGCATTAAATATATATATGTTAAAATTTTATCACATTCATTCATTTTAAAGTATTGTACACTGTATCGAAAAAAGAAAAATAGGCTATGATTCAAACTTTTAGAATATATTTACTTAAACATGCATTATACAAGTAACACTGCATTAAATCTATATATGTTAAAATTTTATCACATTCATTTCAAAGTATTGTACACTGTATCGAAAAATAGGCTGTGATTCAAACTTTTAGAATATATTTACTTAAACATGCATTTAGACTAGTAAGTAACACTACATTAAAAAAAAATATATATATGTTAAAATTTTATCACATTCAATTCAAAGTATTGACTTTAACGAAAAAAGAAAAATAGGTTACGATTCAAACTTTTATAATATATTTACTTAAATAAAAACTTTCGTTTAGACTAGCAATCATTTAAACATAAATAGAAAGTAACACTACATAAAATAAAAAAACTTAAAAAACTTACTTCAATTTTTTTAAATCCATTGGGTGATTCCATGTTTTGTTGATATTTTCTGAAACACACACTAGTAAAGTACTTGATAACACAAAGACTGGTAAAATAATAACTAGATTATGAAGTGTGCTCTTATTTATCTATTTAGACCGAAAGCTTAAACACTCCCCGTTTATCTATCATTGGTCGAAACATTTCCCCTTATCAATTCTTATCAACCAATGAAATTTAAACACGCCTCCCTCCCTCAATTTCTTATCAGCTCGATTACGTCATCATGATTACATCATTCGATGGTATTTTCCAGAACAAATCATGATTGCATCGCTAACCAGGATTCTCGAATATTCTTAAGAAACCTTATTTCCGCTTTAAAATATAAGTTTTATCAACAAGTCAATTTCCTGTGTTAACTGAAAAACAAAGGTGTAGCTTATCGTAAAATTTCTAATAATCAAAACAGGAAGTGTAAGACATTCTGGATGTGTGTTTTATCATCAAGTCAATTTCCTGTGTGTGTTTAACATGATTAAAGACTAATGTTATATTAAGAAACATGGGATCAGTTTCTAATTAAAAAAACAGGAAGTGAGGCAGGTGTTTATCATCAAGCTTCTTTCCTGTGTTTTCTGAAAAACAAAGGTGTAGCTTATCGTAATATTTCTAATAGTCAAAACAGGAAGTGTGAGACATTCTGGATGTGTGCGTGTTTTATCAACAAGTCAATTTCCTGTGTTAACTGGAAAACAAAGGTGTAGCTTATCGAATGTTTATAATTAAAAAACAGGAAGTCAGACATGTGTTTATCAACAAGCTTCTTTCCTGTGTTTAAAATTAGCAAAATAGTAATGTTATCTAAACAAACATATGGTTTCTCGAATGTTCATAGTTAAAACAGGAAATAGAATTATTCATTATTTGGGTGATTTCCCATAACTAAGATTGTTAAAGACTAATCTTATCTTAATTATTTCAACATTTACTTATGTGACCTAAAATTTGATAACATATGGTTTTACTTTTCATTAGATATCTTGTTCCTGTTTAAAGCATACAATAAGACTGAAATTATTTCAACATTTACTTGGACAACTTAAAATTTGATAACATACACATATGGTTTTTCATTCTTATTTCCATTCAAGACATATGTTAAATAAGTCTTATTTTATCGATTTACAAAGCAAGTTTTATTTCTGTTAGAATACGAAGCATATGATAACTTTGAAATTTCTGTGTTATATCTTTAAACATACTTTGCTTATAACATTTATTTATTTATTTATTTATTTTTAATTATATAATCATTCTAAGTAAGTTAGAATTTTCTTATGATTACAAGACATTTCAAGTCACAATTATTCAACGCGGTACTTTTCCTATAATAAAAAAACATTTTAAGTAAGTCAAATTCTAAAAAAAGACAACATTCATTTTAAAATCAAAACAAAGTTTATTTCACATTTTAATCAAACAGTTTTTCAAGAAATTTTTCATAAAATTCAGAATTAAATGATTTAAAGAAATTTTCATTATAAAAACAACTGCAGTGTAAACAGACAACTTTTGACAATTCAAATGTATTTAAATGTAACATTGCTACATTTTTAAACAAAATCCACTTTTCAGACATAGGGGTTGTTATACATTCATGATCAAATGGTGAATTACAATTGTGTTTGCAACCTTCACAAATAAACATTTTATTTAAACTTGATTCAATCTGTTTTTTCAAACATGTGAAGAAATTTTCTCTCGCATCATTTTCAGTATAATGCAAATGGCATACTGGTCTCTGATGTCTAATGCAATTTGGAATAACACGAGTTAGAATAATATAAATCAAAGTTTCATTGATTTGTGGGATAAATTCACTTAACTTCAAAATTTGATCTTGCCATAATTTAATTCCAGAAGTTTTAAGATAAAATTCTGAATTTTCATTTGAAAAAAGCTGTTGTAAAAAGCATGTATCCGAGTCGATACAGGCTGTTAAAAGCTGGTTGTTTGCTATAAATGAATCATCGTTCGAAAAAAATTTAAAGTGACACAGTTTTTCACTAAATTTCTGCCAGGTTGGTATGTTCATTCAAACACCTTGTTTTGTAGGATACTTTTCAAATGTTTCCGTCTCTTTAAAATTTCGAATATGCAGTTTCAAATATTTAAAATTTTCCAGTTGAATCTGAACAAAAGCATTCCAACATAAATTAAATTCAGCTAGCAAGGGGTGATGTTCATCCAAATGTTTCATATGATGCGACAACCAATCATTTTCAGGAATAACTAAATTGGTTTCAACAGTTTTTGCTTTTTTCAAAGGGGGAAGTTCAGGTTGTTGTAGAATTCGACGAAACGTTAAACTTATTCTCATTTCTTTTTGTGAAAGATCTGCAGGTACACCGTGTGAAAACAGAACATTGGTCGGGTGATGCATAGAATACATAGAACCATGACTTAGACTTATAGTAGTTGTTGGCACACCCTCTCTTTTAAATTCAATATTTCGTGAAGCTCCAAAATTTAAAGCAGCAATTGGGAACGTAGCATCGAGTTGACTTTCGTTATCTTTATGATGTGAAATATAACTTTTTCCATCAACATAACAATTTAACAAAACATAGTTGTAAGCACAACCCAATTTCTTTTCAACAGCATCTCTCAGTTCAAGCATCAGGGGTGTCCACGCAAGACCTGGAATAGTGGTTCCGCTGAAGCTATAGCTTAATCCAGAATCGCCATATGCAAGGGTTTGTATTTTAGGTTTAATACTTTTCCCACGAAAACATAAGGTCGGTGTGAAAAACGGTAAGTTTTTAAGCTCATTGAAATAAGAATCAGCCACTTCTTTCGTGAAAAAGTCTGGGAAATACTGGACGTTCAATCCGTTTTCGTTGAAAATCACTGAAGACATTATGAAACAGTCTAAACAAAGATGTATTACTCAATAATAAAACGTTAACTCCAAACTGTTGAGTCACCAATCAAGTTCAAATAGCAGGTTTAAACACGAAAACGATAAGTCACCAAGGCAAGTCGAAATAGCAGGTTTAAACACGAAAACGATGAGTCACCATTGCAAGTCCAAACACGACTAATCAAGCAAGCGGTTAACAGCAAGGCACAGAAAATAAGACAAGCAACATCGACTGAATGAATGTTGAGTGTATTTATACAAAATTCTTATCACAAACCGGAAACGACGTCACGCACAGCGGATGACAAGTAGCACCTCTAGCGGCGATGGTAGTGCCCTCTGTCAAAAAAAGATCATTCAAGTCGATGCATGGATAAAGAACGCACGTGATTAGGGGTAAGTGTTCCTTATTTTAAAACTTGTTCTTATTTTTATTTGTAAAACACTAGGTCTGTTACTTTAAAAATTCGTTCTCTAAACGGTTGCGATAAAATTCAACGTTTAAACTTTCAAAAAAGCAATAGTTATAATGACATGTACATTGCTTATTCAGGTTTTGTGAAAATTCCTTCACATTAAAATTAAGCAGTGCACTATCTCTCGTCCAATTATACTTTTGAAGAAGAGAATATCTCACACATTCATGATCCGTTTGAATTTCATCTCCAATAGAACATCGATAACATTCAAACATGCGAGACACAGAGGCTTTCACCTCATCATCAAAACATGTTAAGAAGTAATCTAAAGTCTTTTTGTTTGTCATGTGCGAACATTTACATCTACGTAAGTTTTCTAACACATAAACAGGAATCACCTTTGTTAAAACAGTTGCAATTAAACAATCGGTAATCGAATCACAATTTTTCTGTAATTCACGAAATTGTTCTTTTGTCATCGTTATAGAATTAGGTTTAAAACAAAACTCATAGTCTTCTGTTTTTGATAGCTGTTGTAAAATGCAGGTATCTCGATTCACAAACAACGTCATCAGGTCATTGTTAGACACAAAGGTATCTTTTTCACAAACAAAATTAAATTTATCCATTTTTAATCTAAATTGATCAAAGGTTGCAAGTAATAATTTAATTCCTTCATGAATAGGAAAAAGTTCACCTCCACTAAATTCATAAGTCATAAATTTCTCAATATGAACATACAACTCACAATTCTGATTCATTCTAACATGAACAATTGTGTGATCTTCCAAGTCACGTTTTGAAGGCGATAAACCCAAGTTCCAATATGCAGGAGAAAAAACATCAGAAAATTTAAATGTACGACTAAAATGGGTTATATCCGAAATTTTATAGTTTAAAGTGCTTCCAGGAAAAAATCGTGTAGATGGGCATAGCTTGGCATTCATTTTTCTAACAATCAAGTCCAAACAGGTAAAGATGACTCACTCTTGAAAGCGTGCAGCAAACCGGAAGTGGTGGAAACAAGTTCAGGCAAGTCAGGGCAAGCAGATGAGTCACTCTGATAAGCGTGCAGCAAACCGGAAGTGGTGGCAAACAAGTTCAGGCAAGCAGATGAGTCACAAGCTGATAACACGTTTGTAAAAGCGAACACACCGAAGGTAGAATACACTCAGATCATAAAAGAAAGTGAAAAAAAGCTTGTGCTATTCAGTTTTATACTATTTGCTAACAGGTTGTGACCTCATAGCTACGATAAAAAATCACGTGATGTTCACAACCACTCAGCATTTAAAGCCCCTATGAAGACTTGTTTATTTGAAAAATTCATAGTGAAAAGACGCCTATGAAAAATTTTCAGGTAAGTCCAGTTTTAATTATTAATTCTCTTTTCTCATGTTTAAATCATCAAAGTTATTCAAAAAAATGTAACATTAGTAAAAACAGTGTCAGTTAAAAAAAAAACAGACAACACTTTTAAAATAATCAAAAAAAGTTTATTTTTCATTTATAATAACACATATCAAATAAGCCTGTCATATTGAGCTGTATACAATTCTAATTTCAAAATTTTTCGTAATGTCCAATTAAACACACGTTCTGTAAAATCTTCAAAGCCGTTGTACAACTTTAAAAAGGCATTCTCAACATGCACTTGTATGTTTTGGTCTGTTAATTCCAATTCACTTTTGGAAATAAAAAAGGGCGTCGCATTCTCCAAGTCTGCATCCTGTGTTTCACGATAGACATCCACTTTAACAGCTGCATACCATTTTATTGACTTTTTCATTTGCAATTGGTAGTTTAATTCGTTTAAAACATCAGGTCGAACACTGTTAAAAAACAAACGAAAGTCTTTTTGATTCCTCTCATTGGACGTGATGATAGTTTTAGTAAAAATATTTCGCACATCATGTTGTCTTTTAAAATGCTTCACTTTTTCAAATAATAAATCAGGTGATTTAACAACTTTATGTAAAGTATCACAATGTTGTACTAAATCCGATTCACAATTAAATATTTCACATGAATGTTGTTTTCCTGACTTGTGAGTCTTCTTATGTTTCAATAAGTCAGCCATTCTTGAAAATATCTCGTTGCAATCACTACACTTGTATTGTTTGGGCAATTTGTGAAGCTTTTCGTGAATTTGTAAATCACTCTTTCGCGAAAAAACTTCACCACACACCTCACAGCGAAAAGACTTTTCCTTTAAATGATTTTTCATGTGAAACACTAAGTTCACTTTTCGAGGAAATGTTTTGTCACACGACTTACAAAAATAGGGTGCCATTTTAATTGCTTTAGGTGACATGGTTTTATCACCTTCACAAGACTGCATGACTCGTTTCATATCAACTTTAAACAAAACAAGTCACAACCTTTCACAACCTGTCACAAACTGCTATAAAACACCAAACACTTTTTTCAGAAAATAACATTCTCACGTAGCTCGATTCAAAATACTAGCATTTTATTGGTTAAAAAAAGTCACATGATACAATTTAGCACGCCCATGATCAGGTGATTTGTTCACAAATAGCTTATAACACTTTTCAATGCTGTAGTTCCATGGCTTGATCGTTAAACCCACCGACAATGATCAAACCATGGTACTATTTTAGTCCCGGGTTCGAATCTCAGAGATGACCTTCTTTTTCAAACTTTTTTTTCACACTTCCTTTTCTCTCCGATAGAGGGCGACACCCTTTTTCCCTCACATTCACAAAAAAATTAAGCCCCCTACTCTTTCAGTGCACCTCTTGTAGAAGACCCCCTAAAAATAAGCCCTCCCCCTCTCTCCTTTATCACATTCACTTCCGGTTCACTTCCTGTCTCTTATCTTCCACCACTTCCGCTCCCACTTCCGCTTCCACAGCCAGGATCACTTCCGCTTCCACTTGCAGGATCACTTCCGGTTCCACCTCCACCACAACCATTGATCCTGCTGGAGCGAAACTCTTGTTCTTCTACTACTAGTGAGTGAGTGACAAAAAATCGAAACTTTGAGTTCATATATCGTCTGCACTAATTTATGGGTATTTTTTGAATTATTCATATTTTATAATTTTTCCTTATTTAGTATCTTAAATATTACCTTTATTGCAAATTTCAAGTTTCTAGCGCTATAAAATCGAATTATTTTCAACATTTCCTTATTTTTCGATTTTTCCGATTTTTTCGATTTTTTTATTTTATTTTCGAATTTTATTGCGTTTTTTTATTTTAACTTATTCCGAATCCTAAACACTATCTTTATTGCGAATTTTAAGTTTCTAAGGCTAAAAAAATCAAATTATTTTAATTTTTTCAATTTTTTTCGAATTTTTCGAATTTCCGAATTTTTTTTGTCGAATTTTCCGGAATTTTTAATTTTTTCTTATTTTGCATCCTAAATACTACCTTTATACCGAATTCCAAGTTTCTAGCGCAACAAAATCGGATTATTTGAAATTTTTCGATTTTTTTCGATTTTTCGATTTTTTCAATTTTGCTTTCGATTTTTTTGGTGTTTTTGATGTTTTCTTTTTCTGGATACTAAACACTACCTTCACACAGAATCTTAAGTGTATAAGACTACAAGATCGTATTATTTTCAATTTTCAATTTTGATGGAATTTGTTGAATTTTCGAATGTTTTTTTTTCAAATTTTCCGGATTTTATAATTTTTCCTTTCTTTGTATCCTAAACACTACCTTTTTGCCAAATATCAAGTTTCTAGGGCTACGGGATCTACCTAATCTTTTTGATGACGCGTGAACGAGTGAGTGAGTGAGTGACAAAAAATCGAATGTTTGAGTTCATATATCGTCTGAACTAGAAAAGACAGAAAGTTGTAATTTTAAATTTTGGTCCTGTGTGCCAAATACTCTAGAAAAACGAAGTTTCAACTTTTTAAGATACTCCAGCTCGGAGATATGGGGGGGGGGGTCAAAAGTGCCCTGAGTTGCTTCCAGAAAAGTATGCTTACGGCTGTCCTCTCTCGACTTGGCGGAGGCACTGCCGTGCCTCCAGATTAAATTGATTAAATGTTAGATAAACAAATAAAATCTACCTTTGTTATAATTTTTTGAAAAATATTTTTTCTTTAGACAAATGACTAAATTTTTTGTCCGTGATATACATGACCAAAAAGTAAAATTTGTACCATACAATGTATGACAGAATTGATTGCCTATGCAATAATGATATTAAAACAGTGATATAAGTCAAAAAAAGGATAATACTTAGTGCCCAAAGTCTTTAAAATATGTCCCAGGTTAAAATAAGAATAAAAAATAAAATAAACAATACATGGAGAAGAGGAGAGGGGGGGTAGGAACATCCATATAGCCAGTATTTTTAGTTGTAAAAATGCTGTTTTTTTTTTTTCAGGGTAAAAATGCCAGAAATATGTTAGTTTTGGATATTGACCAGGAAAAAACGTTTTTTGAAAGTACTTAAAGAAGATTGTAACTTTTATAAAATAATTTTAATTCCTCGAAGGACAGGATATGAATATCCTTCGCAGATTGGGTCCTTTCTAAAGAATAATGTGCTACTACAGATATGTAAGAATCAAAATAGATTCATTTAAAATTGTAATTTTGAAAAAAACTCTAAGCTTAACATTCTCATCAGTAAAAGTTAATATAAAAGGTTAACAGTATTTTAAAAATATACTTGGGAATATAGCACATGGCTTGCTGCAATACAAAATAAATCATGACAGTATAATGCAGACTGTTGCAGTAGTCTTCCATGACTGGCAACCATTTATTTTGCTTTGTAGCTTGACCTGTAAGTCTAAGATTTAGCCTGCTGTCAATCAGCCAGTGTAAATAAGAGAAAAAAATCATATAAGATGCTTCGAGTGCCTTAAAAATGGCAGCATTTTAGATGTTTCAAATGTCTAAAAATGGTAGCTTTTTAAGACGTTTCAAATATTTTAAAAATAGTAGCATTTTAGATGTTTTGAATGTCTAAAAAATGGCGGCTTTTTAAGACATTTGAAGTGTTTTAAAAATGGCGTCTTTTTAAGACATTTCAAGTGTTTTAAAAATGGCGGCGTTTTAAGACGTTTCCAGTGTCTTAACTTCAGATGCAAAAAGGTGTCTTAAAAAGTAAGACACTTTTTTTTCACTTAAAATGTGACCATCCATTTAAAACACTTTTTTTAACTGAATTTCAGACTTTTGTGTTTACAGTGATTGCACATTTATCGTAGTAAATTTCAGCTACAGTTTTAAACAGATAAACATTTTGCTAATATCTAGGGATTATAGGAATAAATATTAAATAATTAAATGTAAAACATCTACTTACAATAATCTCATATATTCTTCAGGATAGGAAGGTAGGTGTATTAAGTATTTAGGGTAACACCGACCTTTAACCATTAAGTCGCGTAGGTATTAAATGAGGACGGATGAAGACAACAAGCATGAACAAACTCGAAGCTTTATTTCTGCCAACTCAAGCATACACCAGCTTAAATACACTCGAGGGGTGCTTTCTCGAATGGAACATTACAAGCTTGGAAAGTTCTAGAAATTAAATAACGATTAACATAAGAACAATTAGCATATTTCCGAAGGAACTAGAAACAAATACAAAGCAATCTTTAAATCAAAACAAATTTTAGGACACTTGCCTTCGACGGGGATTGACCTCACCACCTTCTGGTCTGTAGTCAAGCACTTTACCTCGGAGCCATAGGTCCACACAACAGATAATTCCAGTTAAGCTATATTTAGTGAGGTCGGCCTTGATCAACCAGAAGGCTCTCCCGAGCACATAATGCTAGTTTCGTTACATTTCCCCTTACTTAGGAGGAAGCAGCGTCCCGCTGCAATCTAGTCTGACTCCTCGTGACAGGTCCTCTGGAATTCCTGTGTATCTCTTCATCAAGTATTTGTTCTTTTGGATCACAATAGGGTTTCAGTCTCAGAATATGGACTACGTCCTTTAAACTTCGTCGCCTTTTATTCTCCTCCATGCTCTCTACTTCGTATGACACATCAGATAGTCGTCGTGTGATTCGGTATGGTCCGAAGTAACGCCTTAGAAGTTTTTCCGAAAGCCCAACTTTTCGTATGGGAGTAAAAACCCAGACTAAGTCTCCGACATTATAGCTGATTGGTCGATGTCTTTCGTCATATCTTCTTTTGTCATTTGCTTGAGCCTCTAGGATGTGAAGTCTCGCTAGCTGTCTAGCCTCCTCTGCCCTGGTGACTAGATGTTTTTCATAACTTTCGTTATAGGGTTCTGCGAAGTGAGGAAAGATCACATCCAGAGGAGTCTGTATATCTCTACCATGTACGAGAAAGAAGGGACTGAACCCGGTGGTATCTTGTTTTGCTGAATTGTAAGCGAAAGTCACAACAGGCAAGACTGTATCCCAATTTCTTTGCTCAACGTCAACATACATAGACAGCATGTCGGCCAATGTTTTGTTAAATCTTTCGGTCAGTCCATTGGTTTGTGGATGATAGGCTGTCGTTAGAAGATGAGATGTTTGGCATAGTTGATTAATGTCTTTCACAATATTGGATAGAAAGGAGCGTCCTCGATCACTTATCATCTCTTTGGGAGCACCGTGCTTGAGTATGATTTCTTCAACTATAAATTGGGCGATTTCAGTAGCTTCAGCAGTTGGTAATGCCTTTGTAACTGTGAATCTCGTCAGGTAATCCGTGCAGACAATAATCCATCGGTTCCCGTTCCGAGTAATTGGGAAGCGTCCAAGTAAATCTATTCCAATTTTAGCGAATGGTGCATCAGGGGGCTTTATTGGATGAAGTTGCCCAGGTGGAAGTCCAGGTGGAGATTTCCGTCTTTGGCACTCTCGACAGTGTGCCACATAACGGCGTATGCTGCCATATAGTCCTGGCCAATAATATTTCCTCCTTATCCGATCATACGTTTTGGCGAATCTGAGATGACCTGCAGTTGGAGCATCATGAAGACTCGTTAGTATGTCGCGACGGAGTTGTTTCGGGACTACCAAGAGCCATTGCTGTCCCATAGGGTCGTAATTTCTTTTATAGAGTACTCCGCTTCTCATTTGGTAACCTCGGCATCCGTCGCCTTTTTGGGTAGTTTTAATTATAGATTTCAACTGCTTATCTTTTAGCTGTTCTTTTCCGTAGTCTGCGATGACAGCAAAGAAAGGTATTTCTCCATCGTCGTCGACTGCTGTTTCAGCAAGGGGCTTTCTTGACAGTGAGTCAGCGTCGGAATGCTTTCGGCCACTCTTATAGATGACGTTGATGTCGTACTCTTGTAACCTCAAAGCCCAACGGGCAAGTCTTCCAGATGGATCTTTAACATTAGCCAGCCAGCATAAAGAATGGTGGTCCGTCACTACAGTAAAGGGTTTTCCAAAAATGTATGGTCTGAATTTGCTGATCGCCCAAATGACAGCAAGGCATTCTTTTTCGGTTGTAGAATAGTTCTTTTCAGCCACGGTCAGGGATCTGGAGGCGTAGGCTATTGGTCTTTCCTTACCATCTTGATCCTGTACTAATACTGCACCAATGCCATAGCCACTAGCGTCTGTATGTATCTTTGTTTCAGCGTTTTGCAGGAAATGTCCCAAAACAGGGCCACTGGCCAGTAACTTCTTGAGCGTTGCGAAAGATTCCCTCTGCGATGTGCCCCAAGAAAACTTTGCATTTTTCTTTAATAACTCATGCAAGGGCTTTGCGATATCGGCGAAATTCCTGATGAAACGTCTGTAATAGGAGCACAGGCCTAGAAAACTTCGAACATCTGCAACATTTTCTGGAACAGGGAACTTTGTCAATGCAGCTGTCTTTTGTGGATCGGGATAGATCCCATGTTGATCTACTAGGTGTCCCAATATGGTCAGCTTCTTTTTGCCGAAAGAGCATTTGTTAGAGTTAAGCGTCAACCCTGCCTCTTGATTACATTGCAAAACTTTCCTCAGGCGTAATTGGTGCTCTTGAAAATTTGGTGCATACATAATGATGTCGTCTAAATAGCAAAGACAGATGTTCCATTTGAGTCCTCGCAGTTCTGCATCCATCATTCGTTCGAATGTAGCGGGGGCATTGCATAGTCCAAAAGGCATGACTTTAAACTCATAGAGGCCGTCTGACGTCACAAAAGCTGTCTTTTCTCGATATTTTTCATCAACTTCTATTTGCCAGTAGCCTGACTTCAAGTCCATCATAGAGAAAATTGTCGCACCGGCAAGACAATCTAAAGCATCGTCGATGCGTGGCAGCGGATAGACGTCTTTTTTAGTGACTTTGTTCAATCTTCTATAATCGACACAGAAGCGCCATTCACCATTTTTCTTCTTCACAAGCACGACGGGAGATGACCAAGGACTGTTTGATGGCTGTATCACGTCTTCTTTTAGCATCCGCTGTACTTCATTTTCAATTATTCGTTTCTCAGTTGCTGATGTACGATAAGGTCTCTGCTTAATTGGAGCGCTGTTACCTGTGTCAATCTTGTGCTTTACACCATTGCATCTAGATTTTCTCGATTTTCTGTTAATATCGAAAACATCACTATACTCTTCCAGCAGATTTAACAGTGCGTCTTCTTCTTGACTAGTTAGCTCATTATCTAACATTTCTTTAAATTTTCCTCGAATCAGTGTCTTTCTGGACCTATGTCTTTTGGTATGTTCTTTATCAGTATCATTCAGCGAACAGATGGAGTTATTTTCGATTACTGTTAAACGAGCTATATTCATCCTCTTTGGTATTATCTGAGTTCGTCCAGAGAAATTTGTTACCCATATTTTACAACAATTATTTTCTACCGTAATGATTGATGCTGGTATGGATAGGTCTCTTTCCCACATGAGAGTTTTGTTGCCAATAACCATAGCTTCATCTGCTTCTTGAATTTCCGGACTAACGGCACATATTTGCTTCGCTGAATTTGCCTCAATTACGTAATCTGTTGCAGCAACCAAGGGAGAATCAAATTTACATACCACGGTGTCTGGGAGAATTTCCGATAGTTGAAGCTCTTCATTCCCACAATCTATAACAGCATCAGTGGCACGGAAAAAGTCCCATCCAAGTATCATTTTATGGCTACATCGTGGAAACACAAGAAAGTCAAATGGTTTCACAATTCCATTCAAGTTGACTTTTAATACACAATGTCCTGAGGCGGCTACAGGCTTTCCAGATGCAGTCTTCAATATAGGTCCATTTTCACTAAACATAGGTACATTCAGTTGCCTGCGAAATGCTTCAGATATAACAGAATAATCGGCACCAGAGTCGACGAGGTCTTTTACACACTGTCTATTTACGGTAACATAGGTAGTATTTTTTTAAACTTGGTTATAATGTACCCTGGAGGATTTTCTTTGATTGCGGCCTCACCTCCTGCATAGGTCGCTAGAGCTAGTTTTCCTTTTTAGCTCGGCGTGGAGAACGGCTAGAGCGACGTATAGGTGACTGCGACTGTCGGCGGCTAGAAGAGCGACGGGGATAAGGCGAACTATTTCTGAAACTAGAAGATATGGGCTGCGAATAATTCTCGTCGGAGCTGCGTAGGGAGTCAGTGTCCATATCTCGTCCGGGATTGGATGTCCAAGAGGTGTTTGCATCCGCGAATACCCTGCGTCTTTCTCTACAGTACCTTAGCACGTGCCCTGGACGTCCACAATGGTAACAAAGGGGTACATTATTGGTAGTTCTCCATGTATCTGTCTTTCGTTGCGGAACGGTGCTGTTTCTGGCTTCACGCCTTGGTTGAGGCCTGACCGGAACTGTCCGTCTGGGAGTGAAGGTAAGTCTTTTTGGACCCGTGAGTGGTGCCAATGCTTCCATAACTTCTTCTCTTATTAACGAAGCAACGTCCGTTGGAGATTCGCATTCATCGTTTGTGCAGCAACTCGTTTCCGGCAAGAACTTTTTAAGCTCTTCCTGCACAATTACTCGTATCAATGATGTTATATCACCTAAATCTGCTTCGGCTGACATTGTAGCAACATTAGGAAGCCTCTGGAATCTCGGCCGGGTGACACGTTTACGTCGAAGAGTTTCTATTTGACGACAGCGTTTCACGAAGTCATCGACAGTTTGATAATCCTGAACCAACAGGACCTGGTACAAATCTTCTGCAATCCCTTTCATGAGATGAGCCACTTTCTCTCCTTCTGGCATAGAGGAGTTAACTTTACGACACAGGGCAAGAACGTCTTGGATGTAAGATTCGGCCATTTCACCAGTTTTCTGCGCCCGTGTAAGCAACAGTCTCTCAGCTTGCCTCTTTACGTCGTCCGTTCGGCAGAACGTGTTTTCTAAGGAGTTTTTAAATGCAGTCCAATTAGTAAAACTTTCCTCATTGTTGTCGAACCATTGTCGAGCTGTTCCAGCAAGATAGAAAATAACATTCGCCAGACACATCGTTTCATCCCAACGGTTATAGGTGGCAATTCGTGTGAAGTCTTTCAGCCACCTGCTGACATCTTGTTCGTCCTCTCCCGAAAAGATGCACGGATTCCGAGGTAGCTGGTATGTCATGATGGGTACAGGAGTAACGTTAGCTGGAACGGTACTAGCCTTTTCTGGGACACTGTTCTTATCATCAGCCATCTTTCTTCTAACTCTCCTTGGATCGGGTAAGAGGCCAAACTCAGGAGACAGTCCTTGAAATCTGCGTGGCTCTTCCGTAGTTTGTATAGTACCCGGCGCTTCCACCAAACTGTCGCGTAGGTATTAAATGAGGACGTATGAAGACAACAAGCATGAACAAACTCGAAGCTTTATTTCTGCCAACTCAAGCATACACCAGCTTAAATACACTCGAGGGGTGCTTTCTCGAATGGAACATTCCAAGCTTGGAAAGTTCTAGAAATTAAATAACGATTAACATAAGAATTAACATAATAACAATTAGCATATTTCCGAAGGAACTAGAAACAAATACAAAGCAATCTTTAAATCAAAACAAATTTTAGGACACTTGCCTTCGACGGGGATTGACCTCACCACCTTCTGGTCTGTAGTCAAGCACTTTACCTCGGAGCCATAGGTCCACACAACAGATAATTCCAGTTAAGCTATATTTAGTGAGGTCGGCCTTGATCAACCAGAAGGCTCTCCCGAGCACATAATGCTAGTTTTGTTACAATATCTTAGAAGTTAGTAAGGTATGGGACCAAAAAAAAAATGCATTTTAAATGTTTTTTTTTTCAGTGCTTAGGAGTCAAGTATTAAACAATTTATTTTTATTTTATTTTCTTCGTTTGATTATTTTTTAATTTCGTGGGGAGTTCGTTTGTCATTTCTGTTTTTCTCCTTCAAACTGTTCGGATCGATAATATTAGATTCCGATAGAAAAGGATGTTATTTTATGCAGCGTCTTATTTAAAAAAGTGCATTGCATTATGATTTTAAACTGCTTTTCAAGAACGGTATACATTTGAATTCGATTACAAAATTTTATTACGCCGTTAAGTTGAACTCTAGAAACAAAATCACCCTTTAATGTGAATACATAAGATTTTAAATGTTCCCAGTAAGTAATTTCTTCTTTTTTCATATAAAATTAAAATTATGACCAAAATGTGTTTTCCTGGCAGGTAATGTATAAGGCCTTTGGAAAAACCGTTAAAACACATTAAAAAGGAGAAATAAGATAAAAGATTATTTTCCTGTGTGTTTATATGGGTGAGACGCGAAATACTTTGATGAAACATTTTGTTACTAGCAGATTTACCCGGCGTTACCCGGTCCCGTCAAAAAATAATAAAAAACGCGACATCACTCTAAAAATCGCTGCACGAAACCCTTCCTCTGGTAACTCTTTGTCTTTCGGAAATTTAATAGAGAGATTTACCCGAAGCGGAAATAAATTTAATACCACCTCCTCAAATGTATGGATCAATTGATTCAAAACGGGTCAGTTTTTGGTCGAAATTTTAAAAAAAATATCGTCGGATTTTCACAAAATTTGCATTTTCGGAATCAGAAACATAAACTGTGAGTTTCGATTCAAATAATGCAATACTTTCCTTAATACTCGAGGATGAGTGAAAATTAAACTTTTTCGATTTCTGGGATTATCAAATCGATAACTTTCATTATTTGTACATTTTACCAATTCTTTCAGACATTTTTAAAAAAAGCTTGGTTAAAAATCCTTACTAAAAACGTCCCCCATTTAAAAAATGTAAAAACAGTCTTCAATAAAAATCTTTACCAGTTCACAAAAGCGCTTTCACCCCCCGCTAGGGCATCATCAGTTGTGTTCTTTAACTATCCTCTTCTCCTTTATATACATGACTGCTGGTCGAAGAAGAGCTCCCCCTATCGGCATTCAATATTCTCTTTCTATCTCTCTCCCCCTCTTCCAACATTTTTCTCCAGCGGCAATCAAGTATCGAATGTACCATGTCATTGCATGCGTCTTTGGAAAATTGATTTCTATTGATTCTCTTATTAATGCGTTAAGTAAGTTTCCGTAGTTTGCTATTTTCTGTATTTGTTTCTGTGACTTTCTTTTGCGGTTTCAATAAAAATATTCATTTTTGGCGCACGCGCGGGAAAATATTTTAGTTCCACCGCCAGGGGATGCATTTTGTTCTAATTAAATTATCCCACACGTGTCACCGTTGCCTAAGATACCGTGTATAGCAGACGTGCTAGGCACGCACTGCAAAATACTTTACTTCCAGCTTCCACCACCAGGTGGAGCATTCTGTTCTAAATAAAGCTATTTCCGAACTAAACTACGGCACTCGTTCCTGCTGCTTACCCGCGAAAAATCTACTAGTTCAACTTTCCACCGCCAGAGACTATGTCTTAAATAATTAGCGCTATATCTTAATTACTTCATGTTAAGTTGAATGAACCGTTCCCTTTGAAATTGGACCCACAGAACCCGAGAAAATAAATCACCCACTGGATATTAATATTCATAAATGGTCGTAACCAAGGGCTAAAAAACGGATACCGAAGTTTATTTAGTACCTGGGAGTCCTCGGAAGAATGTCAGAAAATATTTCGTTTGAATCGGACCAACTTTAAATGCAAAATCTTTTAGTTACAAAATCTTTTAGTATTTTCCACCGCCAGGGGGTGCACTCTGTTCTAAACAAAGCTCTTTCCGATCAAAATTCCGGCACGTGTCCCTGCTGCCTATGACACCGTATTGCAAGCGTGCTGCGCACGCGCTGAAAAATCTTTTAGTTCCATTTTCTACCCCAGGTGGCGCTAACTCTGTATTTTAATTAGTTATCTATACCTTAATTAGTTCGTGTTAAGTTGAATGAACTAATTCTCATTGAAATTGGGCCCATAGAACCCGAGAAAATACCCCTCCCTGGTCATTAGTGTTCAGAAATACTGGTAACCAAGGGCTGAAAAAATGATACCGAAGTTTATCTAGCATTTGGAGACCTGAGAAAAGGTTTCGTTTGAATCGGACTAATAATTAAATAGTTCTGATTTTGGAGGCTGTGGGGGGAGGGGGGGGGAGGAGGGAGTTTCGATCAGAGCATTATCGAGATATTTTAACTACAACCGAACACTCACCCCCACAGAATTTAACCAAAGACGTTAAAACATTAGGCATTATCATTAACTTTCTAAACAGAAACAAAATGACTTTTTTTTACATACAAAAACAATAAGTTACCTTTGTAAATTTCTGAAATCAAATACATAAATGACGTATACATGAGAAAACTCTAAAAATCGCATAAAAAATTCACAACTCGCTGTTCGAATTGCAATCTGATGATAACGTCTTCGTATGCCGATCACAACTGCCCGGTTGACTTCCAGCTGTGCCTACAATTCTATCAGCTACCAATCACAACTACCTTCCAATGATGTTTGACTTGTAGTGGGCGAATTGTGACGTCATTTGAAACAAAAAAAATCCCTGACGCCTCGGCCTACATGCACAGGTAGATTTCGAAGACGCAGAACGTGGGGTGCCTGTTTGTCGGGAATTGCGGAAGAAATGACCTTTTTGTGATGATGCTGCAGTTGGAACCGCCTACTTCGAAACGGAACTTGTTTGCAGGCGGAGCCAGCAAGGATTTTTTTTTTTTTTTTTTTTTTTTTTGCTATAAGAGTTGGTCCTATAAAAGCATGTCAATATAAAAGTTTTAGATAATATTAAGAGGATTTATAATAAATTTAAGCGGATTTGAAATCTTGGGAATTGACGAAGTTATGAATTTTTTTCTTCTAAAACCCCCCTTCCCCCCTCCTCTTAAGGCAATTTTTAATTATATCAAAAATCTGTCATACATAAATTTTCGGCCCTTCTCCTAAAAGTAATAATAACTTCAAACGGATTCAATACGTATCATAATTAAGAAATTATGGGTTTTTTTCTGTTTTCACAAAAAGTCCCCCCCCCCCTTGGTTCGATTTTGCCCATTAACGAACTTGACCAAGATTTTACGCCACTTGATTTTATGTATCAGTTTCGAAAAGATGCGGGAGTTGGAACCGCCTACTTCGAAAAATAACTTGTTTGCAGGCGGAGCCGGCAGGGATTTTTTTGTTTTTAATTTGTTTTTGCTATAACGGTTAGTCCTATAAAAAACTTGTCAACATAAAAGTTTTAAATAATATTAAGAAGATTTATAATAAATTTAAGCGGATTTGAAATCTTGAGAATTGACGAAGTTATGAATTTTTTTCTTCTAAAACCCCCCTTCCCTCCCCCCTTAAGGCAATTTTTAATTATATCAAAAATCTGTCATACATAAGTTTTTGGCCCTGTTCCTAGAAGTAATAATATCTTTAAACGGATTCGATACGTATCATAATTAAGAAATTATGGGGTTTTTTTCTGTTTTCACAAAAAGCGCCCCCCCCCCCTGGTTTGATTTTGCCCATTAACGAACTTGACCGAGATTTTATGTCCCTTGATTTTATGTATCAGTTTCGAAAAGATGCGGGAGTTGGAACCGCCTACTTTGAAAAATAACTTGTTTGCAGGCGGAGCCGGCAGGGATTTTTTTTGTTTTTAATTTTTTTTTTGCTATAACGGTTGGTCCTATAAAAAACTTGTCAATATAAAAGTTTTAGATAATACTAAGAGGATTAATAATAAATTTACGCGGATTTGATATCTTGTGAATTGACGAAGCTATGATTTTTTGTTTTCTAAAACCTCCCTCCCCCCCCCCCCTTGGGGCCATTTTTAATTATATCAAAAATCTGTCATACATACATTTTTGGCCCTTTTCCTAGAAGTAATAATAACTTTAAACGGATTCGATACGTATAATAATAAAGAAATTATGAGGATTTTTCTGTTTTCACAAAAAGCCTTCCCATCCTCCCCCCTTTGGTTCGATTTTGCCCATTAACGAACTTGACCGAGATTTTATGACCCTTGATTTTATGTATCAGTTTGGAAGAGATTTATACAGAATTTTTCCAGTTATCGTGGTCAGAAAAAAGTGACATAGATAGATAGATAGATAGATAGATAGATAGATATATAAACTTTTGAAGGGGGGGTGGTTTTGGGTTCTGGGAGTCATGATCGGCGTAGATCTGCAAAAATTTTTCAAAATTTCCAACTTAGGTGAGAATGTAATAGGTAGTATTTCTTACGAAATCTACCTAAAAAACGCTGCAAAACATGAAAAAAATGTTAAAAAACGTATAAAAAATGAAATTAAAAGAAAAATCTAATTTTAAATATCGGGATAATAAATAATCCGCCCTTCCCTTTTAAAATTATGATTTTTCATCTGTAAAGAATTATAAACTTTCTCCAAGCTAAAAAGAGTAAAAAAAATTACGATTCTGGGCGTATCTGAGGCTGAAATGGAAGCAACCACCGAACCAATCAACCATTCTGGGAAAAAGTACTTAGTGTCGAAGTTAAAAAATCGCCGAAAAATCAAAAATCGCTGACGAATTTCGCATAAACTTTATTGTAAAGGGAATAAAATGTACTATATTGGCTAAAAGATTGGAACCGGATTCCGGTTACTAATGTGGATAAATCGCAGCGAAACGTCAAAAAACACTAAAAATCGCATTTTTAAAATCATGATTTTTTTATATGTAAAGAATTATCAACTTTCTCCAAGCTAAAAAGAGAAAAAAAATGACGATTCTGATCTTATCTGAGGCTGAAATGGAAGCGCAACCACCGTACCAATCAAGCATTCTGTCAAAAATTCTTAGTGTCGAAGGAACAAATTCTTCAAAAATCGTTGTACGAATTTCGCATAAACTTTATTGAAAAGAGGATAGAATTTACTATATTGGGCTAAAAGATTGGAACCGGATTCCCGTTACTAATGTGAAACAAATCGCAGCGAAACGTGAAAAAAACACTAAAAATCGAATTAAAAATTAAATTTAAAAAGATCTATTCAAAAATTCCAAAATTTGGCTGCGAGGTGCAAAACAACATGCATAGAGGTACCTTCCCTTCAAAATTTTTAGCTATGTGTGCAGTGGTCTCTTTAGAACACAACAGACAGACAGACAGACACACAAACTTCCTTCTTTATTATAGTTGGAGATATGCCATACACAGAAAACGTTCAAGATTACTAAAAATATATGTATATATCTCATTTAAAGCATTTTTCCCAGTTAAGTCCCATTAAGAAGATCGCAGAACAGTGAGTATATCTGCGACTAATGAAATACACGGCCGGTTCATGACTTTTAAAACGTCATACGGAGTGGATCATCTTTACGCGGTGATTGACACTAATCGATAGGCGCGCCGCTTTCTTTAGAGCTTTGTATCAATGTACCGTGTAAAGATGATCCACACCATGTGGCATTTTAAACGTCATGAATCAGCGGTGTATTTCGTTGGTCGTGGTACATCCATTGACTTCAATGTATACATCTCCCAAGGATGTTTATTTTTCTTACTGACAAAGTCCTATTTCTTTCTTACGGAGTTTTCAGTCATCATCAGAAATGGGTAGGCTACTTTCGCACGGCTGAGAAGAAAAAAACTGACACACATCTAATCTCATGCCAAAAGTCTTAATAACTCACTACAACCTCTCCGCACACACAACAGCATTTCTCACGGGGCACAGTCCCTTCAAACATACCTCTAGAAATTTAAATGTGCCGACACATTCCTTTGCGAGTGTGGTGCAGAGGCGTCGGCTCCCTATTATTATTTCATCTTCCCGCTAACAGCACTTTGGCATATTAATAAGCCTGCCATCCTTCCCAACGAATGGCTTCCCACTATTCTAAATAGGCACCCCCTTAAGGCTCCCGTCGAGCAAGCGCTCGGGAATACGGTGCTAATGTTAATCCAATGGGGCATGAATGTGCTAATATCTCGCTTGCATTTGAATATTTTTAAACGATTTTTTTGCTCTGGATAGCAGAGATCAATCTCTATTTCCGCCGTTGATTACTTTTTCGATTTTCTTTGCGTATTTTTTTACGAAGATAGTTTCACTTTCGAAACCGGTTCCGAAAGTGAAACTATCTTCGTAAAAAAAATACGCAAAGAAAATCGAAAAAGTAATCAACGGCGAAAATAGAGATTGATCTCTGCTATCCAGTGCAAAAAAAATCGTTTAAAAATATTCAAATGCAAGCGAGATATTAGCACATTAATGCCCCATTGGATTAACATTAGCACCGTATTCCCGAGCGCTTGCTCAACGGGAGCCTTAACAAAAAGCTTTGGTTTTAACCAAAGTACCCAGGTTTGAGTCCTGGCCCCGGCATATTTTCGCTCTGTTGGAAAAATCTCAACTATGATACTCCAACCATTGGATATAATTTACCTAGTTGAATATACTTTCCTCTATTCATTATGACCTAATTACATGGTATACAGGAGTTTCCATGCTATTTCAAGATTCATCATATAAATGCTATAGTTATAGCTCGGATGAATGAAATGAGCGCTGCACTCCGCAGCCTTGTCCAACAAATAAGAGTGAAATATGCCAGTCCAGAATATTGTCGGGATAGCTCAGTAGGGAGAGCGTTGGTACGGCAAACCAAAGTACCCAGGTTCGAGTCTTGGTCCCGGCATATTTTCGCTCTGTTGGAAAAATCTCAACTATGATACTCCAACCATTGGATATAATTACATATATATTTTTAAAAAATTACCTAGTTCGTCTTTGGTAAAAAGAATACTTGTTTGACATTTGTATATTCTCTAGAAGAGTATTTGATGAAATCTTGAAAGGGGTTTCATATCTTACAGTGCATTCAGAAAATATTATTCTTACGGAAAAGTTGCAATACAAAATGCCTAAAGTTGTTATAGGGCGTAATGGAGATGACAATTATATTGAATAAAGTTTACAAATTTTATATTACGTATATTTTGAGGAATATATCCACCCACAAACGTTTTACGCAATTTCTGAAAATTAGGAAAGAAATGTCTCTGTTTTAAGTGCGTGCCTTCGACAGAGAATTAGGATTACTTTCTGAATAGAATTATAATGCTTTATTTTTCAAAATGTAGCAATCCTTATTTGTCTACGTTAAAATTGTACGAACTTTGATTTCTTCAATGGTATTTTGTTATTTTCACACATCATTTTCTGTTGAGTACTAACAATTAAATTACTTAGCATTTTGTGTTTGTTTTATGATTTTTTGTTTTTAATGTAGTTGTTCGAAAAATGTGTGAGAAATTTAGTTTTACAAAACCACGCAATAAATCGAAATATGCTATTCTACAACTGAAAATGAATATGAATTTCCTCTGTACAAAATGTCTGGTTTAAGCACATAATTTCTTTTACCAATCCATAAAAAAGTGCGAGCTATTGATCGAGAATCTTAATTAAATGATTTAAACGAGAAATAGTTTAATTTCACAAAAAAATTTGGTTTTCTTTTCTGCGTTTTAACAAAGCTTTTAACAGTTCGAACAATGCGATTTAAATCATATTTCTGCTCTAACATTCGATAGTCCCAATTTCTTTCTATTTATTGTATCAATAACATTCAAACGACATTGTATGTGTTGAAAACTCCACATACGAAAAATGTTTGAGAAGAAAGAGTAAAATATCGTCTTTATTTTCACATGGAAAAATTAGGGTTGTATCATTAGGACTGCAGAATATTAAGATAATTGTTCTGTAGCTTTAAAACATAAACCTCTATAATTTAATTTTAAAGTCCCATTATAAAAAAAATTGATAGAAGATATGTCCTAAGATAAATCTCTGATAGTTTGTAGTATCTATTATTTCATATATGTTAGAGATTTTTTGTAACCCTTTCTCAAGCGTATTTCACGCATTATAAAAAAAGACTTAAAATTTTAAAAGCGTAATTTCACGCTTTGTATTTTGAAATAAAATTTAGCAGATTTTACCGCTTAACCAATTTGCGACGAACGTGCACGCGCCATTTAAGGTGCACGAAATCTTTGAACTTGAACACCAGTATTTTAGTACAGAAATTTTCGAATTATCTAATCTCGAATTTTCAGTGACTCAATAAGGCAAAAATTACTATATAGAAAGCCTAGTGCTGAAGAATTAAAGGAAGTGAAAGACTGTCCTCTTGACGTATTTTCGAATTATCTAATCTCGAATTTCCAGCGACTCAATAAGGCAAAAATTACTATATAGAAAGCCTAGTGCTGAAGAATTAAAGGAAGTGAAAGACTGTCCTCTTGACGTACCGTGTGATCTTTTTGAAAGGAGAATGTCTAACACTTTTCCTACTTCGTAATCAAGATGGTACCATAATGGTAAAATAATATGTTTTAAAAGGAGTATGTTCAGTTTTAATGCATATTATACCATACGCCGTTTACTTTTATACCTTTAATAGAAAAATTGAGATTTCAAAAAAAATATTTTTCCTGAAGAGGCCATAGAACATTTTCCATTTTTGTTTCTCATTTTAAGAATTCTGATAAAAAATAGTTATTGCATTGCATCTGGAGGCACGGTAGTGCCTCCATCAATTCGAGAAAGCACAGACGTAAGCATCCTTTTCTGGAAGCAACTCAGGGTACTTTTGACCCCCACCCCCCCACACACACACACACCAAAAAAAAAAAAAAAAGAAAAAAAAATCTTTGCACTGTAGTTTTCTAAAAACCTGAAACTTCATTTATCTAGAATATATAGCACATAGGACAAAAATTTAAAATTTCCTGTTTCTGTCTTTTCTAGTTCAGACGATATATGAACTCGAGTTTCGATTTTTTGTCACTCACTCACGCGTAATCAAAAAGAAAAAGGCAGATCCCGTAGCCCTAGAAAATTGAAATTTGGAATAAAGGTAGTGTTTAGGATACAAAGAAAGAGAAAATTATAAAATCCGGAAAATTAAAAAAAAAAAAAAAAAAAAAAAAAAAAAAACATTCGAAAATTCAAAAATTTTCAACAAAATTGAAAAGTGAAAATAATTCGATCTTGTAGTCTTAGAAACTTAAAATTTGGTGTGAAGGTAGTGTTTAAGTTTCAGAAAAAGAAATAATTAAAAACACAAAAGAAAATAGAAAAGAAAAAGAAAAAATAGAAAAAAATCAAAAATTGGAAAATAATTCGATTTTGTAGCGCTAGAAACTTGGAATACGGAATAAAGGTTGTATTTAGAATACAAAAAAAGAAAAAATTAAAAAATCCAAAAAATTCGAAAAAATTGGAAAATTAAAAAAATTCTAAAAAAATTGAAAAAATGAAAATAATTCTATCGTTTAGCCTTATACACTTAAAATTCTGCGTAAAGGTCATGTTTAGGACTCAGAAAAAGGAAAAATAAAAAATGTGAAAATAATTCGATTTTGTAGCGCTAGAAACTTGGAATTCGAAATAAAGGTAGTATTTAAGATAAATAAAAGAAAAAATTAAAAAATCCAAAAAATTCAAAAATTCGAAAAAATTTGAAAACTGAAAATAATTTGATCGCTTAGCCTTAAAAACTTAAAATTCGGCGTAAAAGTACAGTTTAGAATTTGTAAAAAATCGAAAAATCGAAAATAATTCAATTTTGTTGCCCTAGAAACTTGAAATTTGGTATAAAGGTAAGGAGGTTTAGGATACAAAGAAAAAAAATTAAACATTCCGGAAATTTCCCCAAAAAAAATTAAACACCAAAAAATTCGAAAAAAAAATCGAAAAAAATTTGATTTGTTGGAATTTCCCATAATTTCTAATTTTGTTTTTCTTTTTATCCTAAACAGTACTTTTATGCCAAATATTAAGTATCTAGGGCGGCGAGTAATACCCCAGATCGATAGCACCTTTCTTGGAAGCGACTCAGGGTACTTTTGATGCCCCCCCCCCCTCCCCGTCCATATCTTTGTGCCATATTCGCCCAAAATCCTGAAACATTTTCCAGTTCATAAACTGTAAGAATTTAGAGTAATCAGATGTATCAATGAACTTACCCACGTTAGCGAAACGTATACATATTAACAAAATAAATATACTTAACAAAAGACAAACACTCTGAATTTCTCAGGTAAGATCTTTAATCTAAATATTTAGATATGTGGTTGTTGAATGTAGTATAATTAAACAAAGAAAAGCAATACTTTTTAGCTCACAGGCTATCAAAGCCTGAGAGCTTATGTGCCCGCCGGTTCTGTATGTACGTACGTACGTATGTATGTATGTATGTATGTATGTACGTAACGCGATAACTCTTGATAGAACTAACCGTTTTACTTTAAATTTTGTTCATAGGTTCCTTGTAATAAGGCGCTTCCCTGATTAGTTTTGGAGGTTCATTGGTTAAGCATAAAGGGGGGGGGAAATGGGGGGCTAACCCCCCATAATTTAGATAAATAGGTTTTTCATGCAGAATTATCCCATTTTCTTCAAATTTTGTATATAGGTTCATTTTGATAATGCGCTTCTGTCAATAGTTTTGGGGGTTCATTGGTTAAGTATAAAGGGGGAAAGGGGGGATAACCCCCCCCCTAATTTAGATAAATGAGTTTTTATGCAGAATTATTCGATTTTCTTCAAATTTTGTATATAGGTTCATTGTGATAATGCGCTTCTCTGAAGAGTTTTGGGGGTTCATTGGTTAAGTATAAAGGGGGAAAAGGGGGGCTAATCCCCCTTAATTTAGGTAAATGGGTTTTTCATGCAGAATTATCAGATTTTCTTCAAATTTTGTATACAGGTTAATGGTGATAAAGCGTTTTCCTGATTGGTTTTGGGGATTCATTGTTTAAGTATAAAGGGGGTAACGGAGGGCTGCCCCCCCCCCTTAATTTAGATAACTGCGTTTTTCATGCAGAATTATGCGATTTTCTTAAAATTTTGTATATAGGTTCATTGTGATAAGGGGCTTTCCTGATTAGTTTAGGGGGTTCTTTGGTTAAGTATAAAGAGGGTAAAGGGGGGGGGCTTATCCTTCCCCCTTAATTTAGATGAATGTGTTTTTCATGGAGAATTATCCAATTTTCTTCAAATTTTGTATATAGGCTCATTGTGGTAAGGATCTTCCCTGGTTAGTCTTGGGATTCATTGGTTAAGTATAAAGGGGGATACGGGGGGGTAATCCCCCTTAATTTAGATAAATGGGTTTTTCATGCAGAATTATCCGATTTGCTTCGAATTTAGTATATATGTTCATTGTAATAAAGGGCTTCCCTGATTAGGTTTGGGGGTTCAATTGTTAACTATAAGGGGGTGGGGGAACGGGGGTATGATCCCCTTAATATATTGTCGATTTCTTTATTTTTCGAGGGGCTTATTTCAAATTCTTTGAAATAAGTGCATAATATACAATTAGTGTGAACGGGAGCGCTGAAAACTATCCCCATGAAAAGTTCCCCCATACGTCATTTTTACGTCACAGCAGATGGGGGTAGATTTCCAGTCATAGAGAATTTTACTTTCGTCAAAAATTGGAAAACTTCCCCCTGAAAAGTTCCCCCAAACCAGAAGGAAGAAGTTTTCCAGTGCCAGGTAATTTTCTTCTTCACTGAGTTCTTGAAAACTTCCCCCATGAAAAGATGTCCTCATACGTCATTTTGACGTCACTACAGATGGGGGAAGATTTCCAGTCCTAGAGAGTTTTACTTTCGTCGAAAATTGGAAAAGTTCCCCCATGAAAAGTTCCCCTAAACCAGAAGGGGGAAGTTTTCCAGTACCAGGTAATTTTCTTTTTCACTGAGATCTTGAAAACTTCCCCCATGAAAAGTGTCCCCATACGTCATTATGATGTCATAGCAGATGGGGATACATATCATGGGGGAACTTTTCCAGTGCTAGAGAATTTTCTTTTTACTGAGAACTTGAAATCCATCCCCATGAAAAGTGTCCCCATACCACATTTTGACGTCACAATATAGGGTCACATATCCAATGCTAGAATATTTTACTTTGTTTCGAGAGCTGAATATCTGGCACTCGAAATGTGTTTCTCTTTTATGTCTAGTTACTATTGTTATTGTGAATTATTATTATACGGACTTGAAGAAATGCGCAGAAGAGATTTAGTGCGTAATGTAAAAGTATCTTGCTTACTTTTCATATTCGGTTATCAAACACATACTAGGCGGACAAAAAGGATTTAAGTATTAATGTGATATAATATTGCTCAAAGCATAATCTGTTAGAAGGTTCATGGAAACTCGACGAAAACAAAGATTTTTGTTATGTTAGCGGAAAGTGTGTGCATGTGATATTTGTTGTTGAGTAGAGCATCAAATGTGAATCTTTAATGAAAAATTCACATAAGTTTAAGTTATTTACTTTTTTTTTTAATTTTTTTAAAATTTTTTGGAAAAATAAGAATTTGCTTTTTTTTTTTTTTTGGAAAAATAAGAATTTGCTCTTTTTTTTTTTTTTTTTTTTTTTTGTTAATATTCCAAATCAAATATCCAATATCAATAATTTGACACAAAAACAAATAATTCTTGAATCAGCAGATCTCAGAATTTAGAATTGAAATCAACTATCAACTTCTTTATTATTATCTTTAAAATTGTGTTTTTTAAAAAAATAACCATATTAATTGAAAGGTAAACAAATCTTAAGAACAAACTAAAAAAGATACTATGTCATTAGTGTACAACAAACTTACAAATAGATAATTATATTGTTGTAAACGAACATTAGCTTCAAAAATATAAATGGAATTTTAACTTTTAGTAGACCATAAAATACATAAGAAATCTGATTTTTGAACAGAATTTGTAACAAAATTACTATTTTTTTTAATTGATTAATCTGTGATACGCCATTTATATGAGCAAATAGATAAATAAATAGAATGCTAAATTCATCTTTAAAAGTTAGACTTAAAATTATAGAATGTGCTGATTAATTAAAAGATGATAAAAATATTTTTAAAACAATTTAATTGGTTTATTGTATTCTCTGACGGCGGCTATGTTTATGCCTGAAAGTACTGTGAATTAAAATAATTTTAAAAATTTTCTTTCAATATTTCTGTCATCTTTTAAGTATTTAGCACATTGTGTAATTTTAAGCCTATTTATAGTTTAAGAAAAACTATTTTTACCAAATTGTTCTACGATTGTTGAGGCAAAGGCAATTTTTTTCAGGGCTTTGCTTTTTTTTTTTTTTTCAATTTAATGCGACTAGGAACAAATCGTTGTTATTATTAATTTTTTTTTTCATTTTTAACATTTTACGAAAACGAAGAGCCTATTCTCAATAGCTGTAATTCTTGAAAAAAAAATCGAGACACATTAAAATAAAATCCTCATAAATACTACAATTTATTAGCAAAGCAGACATTGGATGCAGTGCCGCGTTAACCTGTTAACAATCGGGGTCTTGGTCTAAGATCTCAACCTCTCACAGTTGTCTGGATCATAATGCATTTTCACGGTTTTGAATTTTTATTTTAAAAGGATAAATTATTTCGAACTACTAATAACCCATTGAAACGAATTTAAATAGTAAACTGAACTTTAACTTTTCTACTATTACATAAAACCAAGTCATTAAATATCCATCATAAATTTATAACATCTATAACTGGAAATTAAAAATATGTTTTCTTTACATCCTATCCTAATAATATTATAAATCTGATTGCGTTCAAATGTTAGGCTGAAGCCAGCGTCAAAATGGAACATTTAATGATCCTGTATCTTTGCGTATAGGTTGATAATAACCCTCAAATGAACATAGGCTGGTTTTTGTTTATTTTATTCAAATATTTTTCTTAATAATTCAAAATTTCATTATTTTCATCCTAATAATATTATAAATCTGATTGTATTCAAATGTTAGACTGAAGCCAGCGTCAAAATGGAACATTTAATGATCCTGTATCTTTGCGTATAGGTTGATAATAACCCTCAAATGAACATAGGCTGTTTTTTGTTTATTTTATTCAAATATTTTTCTTAATAATTCAAAATTTCATTATTTTCATAGAGAATAAATGGAAATTTTTTCGTATAATATTTTAAAATGGTTAAATTTACTTTACCGTTGCTAGTACTTTATCGTTGCGAAAACTAATTCAAAACCCGGAATAATAATTTTTACTCAACAATTTAGTTTCAACTGAAAATTTTTCAATGAAAAATGAAAATGAAATAAAAAAATTAAAGAATTAAAAATAAGATAAAATAATATTATTAGAAATAAAACGTACTTTTTTTAGTTTTTGATAATAATACAAGGTCTCAATATGCGTAACCATATGAAACAGGAGAATATGACGTCATTCATCTAAAATAAAGCGGATATTCATCTAAAATAAAGTGGGGAAATAAAATGATCTTGGGTTTTTTCTTCACTTTTGTTCTTTTTTTTTTCTTTTGTATGGTAACAATACTTGACGTTTTACCGTCTGCGCACGGCTAATATAACTAAACCGTATTTTTTATTTAAATTTTTAAAAAGTAAAAAGAAGTTTCAAAAGAAAATGGTTAGCAAATGTCATTAATATGCTCCGCAAAATTATCCATGTCGAAAATGATGTCATGGATAGCGAGAAATAGTTATTTCATTCTTAAAACTATTTCTTAAAACTATTAAGAAATAACTCGATTACCTAAAAAAAATGACGAATGTTAACAGTTCTATTTTTGTTGATAAAACCTAAAGATTTAATATTATTTCGTTAAAATGACTTAATTTCTCCTATGCCAGTATTGAAATTAATTGCCTGGAAAAGAAAATTAACAAGAATTATGTCATTAAAAAGGGATTTCTCTGGTGAAAAAGAGACTTCATATTTGAAATAAAACGGGAATTTTCCAATATGTTTTAAAATGAGTGTGAATTAATTCCTTACATTAATAATACAAGGATCAGTAAGCATAGAAAGTAGATGAGTTTCACGCCATATTTATAACGAAAAATTTAAATGTTTTGTTATCTATACTGATTATTAAGCATGAGTATCCGTTATATACAGATGAGAGTTTTCTGCTAAAAATCACATCATAATTTTAAGAAAAGGAAAATGAACACGAATCTATTATATTAAAATATGACCGTGTTTTTGTATTTCGCAACTACTCTTAGATTATTGAACGCAACTCGATTTACTTGATCCGAGGATGTCGCACAAACTCTCAGAATTTAAAAAATTAAATTATATTCCAAGATTTTTTTTCTTTTTCTTTCTTTTCTTTTTTTTTTTTTTTTTTTTTGTAAATTTTAACGAAGTTTATCTAAAAACGGAAAGGAAATTACTCCATATTTGTGTATAAAAAAGGAGAAATAAAACATATTAGTATATTTTTTACACCATTTTCTCATTAAAACTGAATTGATTTCAGTAAATTTTCCGAAAAACAAAAACATATTTTCACATATACAAACTTCATGAATCAATTTATTCTGGAGAACAAAAAGTGCCTGTCAACATACTGTCATTTAGAAAACAAGATTTGTTTCAACTATACATTAAACCAAGGAGGCAGAATTGAATTTAAAGAAAAAGCATATACTATTTCCAATTAAGGTTTTTTTGAAGGATGTTAAAACGTTTCACAAAGACTTAAAAGTAAAATTTTTTATCAGGTAAAATTGATATTTGTTTTTACCCAATTCGTCTATTTCCACGATTTTATTTGGCCCTCCTTATTGCATTGGTTGCAATTTTATTTTCGCGATTATTTGGCAAAAAATTTCACTTTTTTAAGACTGGGTTATGTCAAGGTCCCTATAATAAAAAATACCGTATTGTCTCCTATGAAATAAGATAAATAGTTAGTTAATTATTAACGTTTTTAATTATCGGGAATGAAATAATTTTCTTAATTAATGTATTTATTTTTCTTTTAATGTTGTTAAATGGTAAAGATTTGTAAAAATATTTTAGAAGTGTTGTAAAGTGTTACAGAATCAATGCTTGACGCATGATTTTTCGTTCTTGTTTAAAATTGAATGAATAATTTTTTTTTTCATTTATTCTTCTGAATGAAAAGTGAAAATTTTGGTAGAAATACCGTTCCGAGTAAGACTCCTATAATAGGAGCTCTAGTTCCGAGAAAAATCACTATAAAAGGAAGAATGTACAGAGTACTAAACCCGTTTTCCACTCTTCATCTTCTGTATACGTTTGAATTGTTAGCGGAAATATAGCCTGGTCACTCAATAAGTCATTAACAAAAGACGCTGAACGGGCTGTGTGAAGCAAACAGATGCCTCGCCTCGGGCGGGGTAGAAAACAGTCTATTTGCAAGTCAGTACTTAGCGAAACAGCTTAACCATGAATTTTTTTTGGGTTGAAACTCAAACTCTATTTAATATGGATTTTTCGATATTATCGAAATAATGCAAACTTTTTATATATATTCTTATGTAAGATATGAATATTTAATGTGAATAATTAACTGTGAATCCTATGAATTATATGAAACGATTTTTTCCCCTTGTTTTCTGTCTTTCTTATCTTATTTTCGCTAGTATCTCAAACTTTATGTATAAAAGATGCATCAATTATTAAATGCATTTTTAAATACTATATGATATAAATAAAGTGAAACATCACTATAAAGTAATAAGATATTTTTAATTATAATTATTTTTAATTATAAAATTAAACGGTCATATAATTTTCTTCGAAAGAAAAAAAAGGAAGAAAATATTTTAAAAATACCGTATTTGCAGTAAAAGAGTTGAGAAATATAAAAGATTATCTGAACGGAACATACACATGAAAGCATGAAAAACATTAATTCATTTTCTATTTCTTATTTATGTGAGCAACGAACCAGATCGGCTATATTATGAATTAATTGGCAGAGTTTATCGAAATATTTTATTCAGCTTTCAGTAAAGAATATTATCTTTAAGATTTTTGAAATGTGTAATCTAATACAGACAGAGTGGGTGCCTTTGAGCAGGGCTGTCCACCGCGGCGATGGTAACTGTACTTTTAAATGTTTTTCTCATTTTCATGTAAACTGCATCCTGGCCTGACAACCTTTAAAACGTGCAAGTTTTATTTTTTAATCACTATATGCCATGATATTCAGGGATGTGAATTTTATAAACGAAGACTCCGTAAATTCAATAAAATAAAATATATTATTCAAAATATGCTGCACATACGTTAACTGAGGATACAGTCTTTAACAAATAAGCTATTTTAGAGGAAGCAATCACAATAGTATAGTTTATATTTTTCTTTACTTTATTAAAAAACTTTAATCTTGAATATCTCGTAATGGCATTTTTTTAGTTCCTTGTTTTACAAATTAGCCCTTTATTGCATAGCATTATGGCTGTTTTCAAATCCAAAGGAGCTACATTCTGACAAATTTCTGAATTAATTTTTGTTCGGAAACGCATGAAATGGGCAGGTGTTCTTTATTCAGAAATTATGTAATCGAGTGGTGTTTTCAATGTTTTAGTAAAGGCAGATGATCTTTCAGAAAATACTGTCAAAGTTGATGTTTTGTACATAATTTCCGGGCGCACGAAAGGATAAAAAATCTATCATCACGTGACAGCAATTGCTTTTAACTCAATAAGTAATTTATTTATCAAAAAATGAAAACGCCATTCGATTCCAAATCGCAGTTCATTCAGCAGTCAGGCCTGCCAATTTTATGCCATGACGTTTTGAAAGAAGTAAAAAGTTTGGCGTTATTGAGCCGGGAATTTGATAACCACTTTAATCAAGAAAGGCAATTAAATAAATAAATAAATAAATATGGGGTTATTTTAGTTTTCTTTTAAATTATAAAAGTAATCAAATCAGGATGCTCGTAAAATAATTAAAATTAAGGAAATAAAAAAATTAGGAAAATAAAACAATACTTCATACTCTTGATTCATTATTTTATATTTATTAATTTGCGTTTTCCGAAAAATCTGGAACTATAAAGTTAACGATATAGTCTTATTTTTTTAACACATTATCAAGTCAACCCTTCGTTTTGGCTTCAAATTGCTAGTCCTTTCTATGTGCTTCTTTTTCCTTTCTCCTGAATTATAAATACACATTAAGCACTTTTTATATTTCGTTTTTCTTTATGTCAAATTTATACAGTAAAAAAAGGGTGATACAGAAAGAAAGAAGTAAGATATTCATGGTAGAGTTTGAGTCTCGAATAAAGAATAATTCTAAAATATTTTGTACAGAAATTAATATAAAACTTACTAAAAAATAACAAAAATAAACATTTGTTTAACTTAGCAATGTAGCTACATCAACCATAATGTATCTTAAAATAACTCAAATATTATCTGTAAAAAAAAAAAAAAAGCATATGTGAAACTTAGTACATGCTTTTTTTTTTTTTTTTTTTTTTTTTTTTTTAATAATAATAACATTTTATGGAAACTTATTCGATAGAAAAATAGAAAATAAATTTCAATTTCTTATTTTTTATCTGATACGTCTATTTTAACCATATGATTTCTGACAATCTATAAAAGTTTTAGTTTAGAAACTAAAAAAGAATTTTTCAAACAATTTTCCAATTTTTTAAACTAGAAAACCATTTTTCTATCTCTTGAATTAGTGACCTTTTGAGTTTAAAATAAGATTCTATTTCTATTACTTTTTTCAGACACGTTAAACTCTAAAAAACTAATAATAAAGAAATCTAAATTGTTAAATTAAACCAAAAATTAATAGAACGAATGAGATTCGTTTTTGTGTCTCAACAAACAACTAATTAAAAACATTTTAAAAATTTGGAAATATTTCTAATAAGTTGTCACCAGATGAAGCTCGTAAGATTTTTCCTGTTTTGGTGGGGAGACAGAGGTTTTAAATGGCTGTCTCCTAGTAAAAAAAAAAAAAAAAAAAAAAAAAAAAAAAAAAAAAAAAAAGAACAAAAAATCATGCGTTAAGTATGGAATATGTAAAACTTTTCAACACTTCCAAAATGCTTTTATAGAAATCTTTACCGTTTAAGAATGTCTAAGTCTGATGCTAAAGTTAACAATTTGGAAAACGCATAACACATTTAAAAATCCAATTTTAGAAATTACCAAAAATATTCGGAAAAAGATCCTAACTATTTTGCGCAGCCCAGTGTATGATCTACTGATTTTTATATATACTACATAGAATGCAAAAATTTAGTTCAGTTAGGATACGCATAGCACAGTTGAAAATAGCCCATCGGCAATTTCCGTCAATAAACGCAAATGCATTCGAGATGTTTTGTGCTGCCCTGCATATAACCTATAGGATTTATACACATCAAGTATAATAGGGGGGGAAAAAAGTTCCATTTAAAAACGCAACTGAAAACGCATTTCCAACCATTATTATTAACAGACAGTACTTTAACAAAATAATTTTATGTGACCCTGTAAATGAAGGAGGAATGCTATACACACAATATTCTATAGTAAGCCTCTTGTAATGCACCTCAGTGATATATATCTGTTTCAGTATGTTTCAAATATTGAAACATTATAAAATAAACCGCAAACGATTTCTCCCCATAGACCGTTTTGTAATGGAATTCTTTTGAGTGTCCCTGTAAAGCAGGTATGTCAAACACGTGGCCCACGGGCCACAACTGGCCCGCCGACAACTTCTCTGTGGCCCGCCAAGCCTTTGGCATTTTACCTGTGCATTTATTTTGGCATTTATTCAGTTGCTCGAACACGCATGCTGAAAATACACTTTTGAGGAACTCACTTACACCAAATAGTCTTAGAGATGGCAAACATATGTATGTAAGTATTGCCAGTTGCTTTTTTTTATTCACAATTGCTACCACTTTTTTTAATAGTAATTTTTGTCTTATTTATTTCGTCATTAATTAAGGGAAATATTTTTCTTCAAAATGTGGTAGTAAAAAAAAAAAAAAAAAAAAAAAAAAAAAAAAAAAAAAAAAAAAAATCCGCTCATTTGGCATAACTGTATAGACAGATGTAGCTCAGTTTTAAAGTTTTAAATTTTAGCTCCAAGAAATTGCAGATACACAGTTAACTAATCGGAATGTAACAAAGTGCGAAATCTCGAAGTCTAAAAATTTAAAGATTCGTAATTTTTTTACAGTATTTTTCTTATAATATTTATGTGTTTTATGACGAAACTATTGCTTTATTAGGTGCGTTCGTAATTATATAAATACGTAGCACCTATTGTCGTCGTCTGGTCCGTCCGTCTGTCCGTCCGTCTGCATATAGCAACGCAAAAACTACCCAACCGAATGGTTTGAAATTTAAGATATATTATCTTTGCAGAATTTTATCGCGACATTTCAATTTTTTAAAAAATTGAATCAAAACTTTAGAAAATATTAATAAAAACATTTATTAAGAAATTTGATTTTTTTTTTTTTAAATCGGTGCTTTCTTTTTATAGGAGCTTTCGAAGTTTGATCGCCAAGCGACCGAGAAACTTATTTTATTACAGAAATTAATCTGCAGACGATATAATTCATTTCACAGAATTAAAAATCATCAAGATCTGAATATTTATAGAACTATAACTTTTATAGAACTATAACTTTTTTTATAGTACGAACGCACCTCGTTTGTAACGTTTGACGTACAATTTCCAACTTGTTTTACTACTCTCTTCAATTTTACACGTGCTATATTTATTAAATAATAAGAAATGTATAGTAAAATTAATAAAATTCGGGCTAATTAAGAACAGTTACAACTTTTTTAAAAATCAAAGTATAAAATTAAGTGGCTTTTAAATGATTTGCTTTCGAAATGACATAAATTATCACTTTTGTGCTTGAAGCAAAACCCCCGAATACGTCATATCATCTAGTTTCTCCACTCTTGTTTTACAAAAATATTTTGGATTTAAGTTCTTTAATTATTTTCATTACTTAGGTTAGTAAATGTGTCATTGTTAATGAAACCTGCTTGATCTTTCTTTCTTTCTTTCTTTTATTTTATTTTATTTTATTTTTTTATTTATTTATTTATTTATTTATTTTTTTTACCGATTTACACATAATTTAATAACATACTGATAAACAACCTAGGAATTTTTTTTTAAAGTTTAAACACTACCAGCATGAATATATATGATTGACGGAAATAAAACATTAAAAAAAAATTAAGTTGATTCACAATACCATTATATTAAAAGAAAAACTGAAATTATATGTTGATATCCAAACATTGTTGGAGTTTCGAAAGAATGGAACATTAAGAGATGCTACAGGACAAAGCATTAAAATTCTGGCCAAACATCAGAAAGAAAAACTGTCAGAATTGAAATTGACACTTATTAAAAGAGAGTGCTTTCACCAAGCCTATTAGAGAAAATACATTTACTTTATAAAATAATTATTGCATTAAATATACCGTGATTCAAAATCATTTACTAGGAAATGGAAGAAAGGATGCGCAGAACAGTTAAAGAAGTTTGAAAATACTATAAGCAAAAGTACCATTGCTAAAAAGTATTTTGTATAGCCGGATCGATTTATAAAAGCCGGATACATGTTTATAAACTTATATCATATTCGTACGCACATGCTTAATCATCGTCAATTTAGAAAATATCTTGATAATATTGGTAACGAATATAACCAGATCTACCTTCTTATACAAAAATTTGACGGCTTTCCATCATAAAAGTTTAACTGTTAATTACGAAATGTTAAACAAGGTAAGCATTTTCATTTTAAATTGACAAATTATGAATGTGAATTATTAAAAGACCACCAATAGACAAAGTACTTGGAGTTTTCATTTTTAATAAAAGGACCTGAGTAAACTTCAACCTCAGGGCAAATTTCATAATTTCATCATGTCATTTGATAGTATTAGCATCAGAGCCGGATTAAGCATTTCTTTGGCCCGGGGCTATTTTGGACATTTTGCACCCCCCTCTTCCCCTGCTACTGGAAACTTTGTGCCCCTTCCCACGATACTGAATATTTATCCCCCCTCCCCCCCACACACACACACCTTTTATTATTATTTTTTTTAATCCTGAAATACAAATTTTAAAAATGGAAATATTTATATTGTTAATCAAGAGCGTTTTTTTGTTTGTTTGTTTGTTATCTTCAATAGTGCTCTTAATTAGTTTGTTTAAACATATACAATTAACAAATACTTTATAAACATAAAAAAATAGAAATATTCCAGGCGTATAAAAACTGAATACATTAAAAATAATTTCAATACATCTGTTTATTGATATAAATAAATTTAATTACATGTTTAAGCTTTTTTTTATTATTATTAGATTTTCATTACTAACAATTAAGTTAATTGAAAAAAAAAATCCTTGTATTTAAATTTCCAAGTGATTGCAGGGCATCATGAAATGCAAACAGTTCTGTTATGTCATTATCTAGTGACATTAGTGTTAAACCGCTAAGTTTGGGCTCCAGCATAAACGATCATAGTCTGTTCTTTATTAATTTTAGTTTGGAAAATGATCATTCTGCTTCAAAGTTTGTAAGCGGTACTACTATATACTATAATTGCAATATGCAGTACATTTGGGAAAACAGATATTAATTGTTTATCATTGATTAACAGCATCTTGACAGCATTGGATATCTACATTTCTAATACATTCCGAGAAATATTTCATTTCTATTTTTAAAATATTGCCAAGATCCTCGTAATAAAATGTTAAGCGTCTAGAGAATCTTTATCTATAATGTTTGAGTATTGTAATTGACAGAAAAACATGAAAAATGATAGTTTTATAGAGAAATGTATGATAAACATGGTGAAACATAGAGTTTTAAAATCGAATAATTATTTTAAGTGCCTCTGTTTAATGTTGAAATCGGTGAATATAATTCAGTTACATAAATTTTATAGGATTAAAAACTATGCACAGCAATTTAACCTTCTTTTGAAGGCATATATATATATATATATATATATATATATATATATATATATATATATATATATATATATATATATATATATATATATATATATATTACGTGATTAGATTATGAAATGCTGTGTCGAATATATATATATATATATATATATATATATATATATATATATATATATAACTTTAAGTAAAATTTAACCATTGAAACATAAGAAACTGACCACATACACTGAAATCCCGATACCAAAGAGCCCTGTCAATTTACAAATTAAAATTGTAGTCCTAATAAATGTAACATTATTAATTCAAATTAAGAAGAAGAAAAAAAAATTAAATAAATAGAAAATAAGGAATGAAATATAAACCACACGAGTATATACACAAATAAAAGCTTATAAAGTAATTTACTTTTTCAAGGGCAAGAAAATCACATTTATAAGCAAAGAACGATTGTTTTCTGTATATGACACCAGCTTTTGCTAAATATAGTGCCATATCTCGCCCGAACAATCGCTGAAACAATATTGAATAACAAGACCTTTACAATGGAATATTATAAATTATACATACAATTTGAAAAGGAGTGTGAAAAAGAAGAAAAAAAAATAAAAAAATATATATATTACTTATATTAATAATATCCCAAGATATTTAGTATATTGTGAGCACATGTACAAAATTGTATCCAAAAGAAGAGGTTAAATTCACAGTTAAATAGAGAATCCTTCAGATCATAAATTGTATCCTACAGTTACAGTTATTTTTATTTAACTACATAGATTACAACATTTTTAAAAATGTAGAAAAAAAAAATTATGATATACATATAAATAAAAACCATTAATTAATTTATTTTAATTTTAATTTAATAAATTAAAATATATAATATTACTTGATAATTTGAAAGTATTTCATAGATATTATTACTTCCATACTAAATTTCCAAGTTTTAATATTTTAAATAATCTATACTACTGCCATCTATTGTAAAAATATTAGACTATTATAGCATACTATCAAATTCATTATATAATTTACTTTTGCTGCTGACATCTGGTGTACAGATATTCTACTAAAACTTAAATATTGTATGTATAATTACTTATATGCAGCTGTAATGTAGTGTAAATATATTAATTTTACTAGTTAATATTAATGATATATATAGAGAATAAGAGTTACTAGTATAATATAATTTCTATTTTAACTAACCCATTTAGAATATATCTTAATTTAACCCAAACATTAATGTAGAATCCATATGATGCTTTCATTTTATAAATTAGTATTATACTTAGAAATAACATAGATTATTCAATATGGCAATGCACTTATTATAATTTAAATCCAGCTATTTAAATAATATCTACCATGAAAAAAAATATAAAAAACATAAATATTAATTAAATTAAATGATCTAAAAATAAAATAAAATAAATAATATAAAACTAAGAGATATGTTTATTAGTGTACTATATTTAATAAATATTTAATATTTACTAAAATTAAATATGTTTAACATATTAATATTATATTGTATTGATTAACCCATTGTAAACATCAATTAAAATAATTTAAATTAAAATACTAAAGATTTGAATTAAGAATCAAAGAATTTAAAATTAATATTGATTAAATATTGAAATGAATTAGTCACAAATAATGTGGCTTCAAACAAAGTTAAATTAAATAAAAATACTTAATAAAATTAAAACATATTATATTAACACTGTATAAAAGTAAACATTATCTTAGAAGTAAATATGATATTGTTCACCATATATATATATATATATATATATATATATATATATATATATATATATATATATATATATATATATATAAATATATATATATATATATATGGTGTTACGGTAATGTTTCATTAATGGTTATATATATATATATATATATATATATATATATATATATATATATATATATATATATATATATATATATATATATATATATATATATATATTACCTTTGGTGGACAATATCATATTTACTTCTAAGATAATGTTTACTTTTATACAGTGTTAATATAATATGTTTTAATTTTATTAAGTATTTTTATTTAATTTAACTTCGTTTGAAGCCACATTATTTGTGACTAATTCATTTCAATATTTAATCAAATTAATTTTAAATTCTTTGATTCTTAATTCAAATCTTTAGTATTTTAATTTAAATTATTTTAATTGATGTTGCAATTTTAGTACAGTTATTTAATCGTTGTTGTCATTTAATGGTACATTTTTAATGTTGCATTAATTATTAATTTTTCCATATTACTACTTATTTATAACATAGTATTATTAATTGATACATCCATTACTTAGATATTATTCAACATTCTATTTATTAATTAATTTCATTTATTTATTATTTAACTTATGGCTATCATTAAGATAGTAATTTGGTTTAATTATTAAACACTAATTTTCATCCATTACTTTATATTTACTTTTACTACTAGAGGGCAGCACTATTTTAAGTTGTTTTTTATTATTAATTTTTCCATCTTAATACTTATTTATAACATAGAATTATTCATTAATACATCCTTTAATGTAATTCAATTTTCTATTTATTAATTAATTTCATTAATTTATTATTCAACTAATTGGTATCAATTAAGATAGTAATTTGGTTGATTTATGAAACATTTATTTCCATACAATTCCTTCGATTCAGATTATATTCACTTTTACTAATAGATGGCAGCACTAATGTTCCTGTTTATTTTATAATCCATTATATTTTAACATTATTTCTGGCATCACTGCAAAGCAATTTATATTTCTAAGCAATTTATATTTCTAAAATTGGCAACATGTTATGATTTTTTATGCAATTTATTCCCCAGTCATGTTGGAGTTTTCATGATGGTTCATGAACTGCAAGGTATCTTATTTTTATCTCTTTTCATCTTTATGGATTTTATACTTAATGTCTCTATTAAATGTTCTCTCTGTAATTTATAAGTATGGCTTCTTTCCTTTTTTATATTGTATTTTATTTTTTATTTTATCACTGATTTGAATCATTGTATTTGAGATGTAGTCCCAATATCATATTTTTTAGCAATATATGGCTAATATGATGATAAAACATCTCATTTCATTTTATTTGTGGTATTTAGGCAATTGGGACTTGATAATTCTGTCTAAATCCCACAAATTTCATTTCATTTAATTCATTTAATTCCATATATTCAAATTTTTATTTAATTTCTTATTCTTTCAATGTTTTTGATTCCATATTCAGTGTGTTGGGGAATCTTTTATTGTCAACTAATTATTTCATACTTAATTAAATAAATGTTTAAGTTGGTGTTATGATAATGTTTCATTTATGGTTATATATATATATATATATATATATATAGTGTCTAATTTTATGCTTATGTTTTTTTTTTTTCCTTAATCCAAAATTTTATTACTTGAATGGATATTTATTTCTTTTTTCCAAAAAGCCGTTTTTTACCTCTGGTGCTAGATGTTTATAAAGCCCAAGTAATATTTCTAAACATTTTCCATTTGCAAAATATACTTACACGCGAATATTAAAAATGACAGGAAAATTTAAAACAATTAAGTTATTATGTGTGTAAAGCATTTAATGAAGAAATTTGCATTGTATTTAAAAACTCCAAATAATAATATTTCCAAATATTTTTCAATTCAAAAAAATATTTACACGTGAATATTAAAAGAGAAAGAAAACTTTCAAATAATTACATTTTTATGTGCGGAAAGCATTCAGTGGTAAAGATTATGATTGATATATATATACATACACACACACACACACACACACACACACACACACACACACACACACACACATATATATTTAAAACTATTTTCTTATAGCGTCTAAAAGAAAAAAATCTTCCAGCAGTTAGACCGTCAGCAGTTGCGACAGCGGTGGATGCGGCCCTGGGATTGTTCAAGTCAAAGGGAAATGAATAGATACCCGATTATAAAAGATCACTACTGGTCGTGTTAATATCATCCAATCTTTCGTAATCAAGTAATCTTTTTAAAACAGATTATATCATTGTGTTTGTAGAGCCTGTGAAGTCTTGGGAAGTGTAGCTCGTTGGGGGCGGAAATTCCTAGTTTTGTTAGAAAATGTAACTGTGAGTTAAACTTTTATTACAAAAAAAAAAAAAAAAAAAAAAAAAAAAAAACAATTTTTTTTCTGATTTTAAAAAATGGCACCACTTCAAACTTTTTAGGAAATTTACTTTTTAAGTTAAATTTATATCTTGACAATGAGCAAAATGTTATAAATATGCATGCTAAAATTTTTCAGTTTGACTAAAACAAGTCAATTTTTGTGCAAAATATATGAAATTTTATTAAATAAATTCATTGCAATCAGTCTTCCGTAATCGGATAATCTTTTTAAAATAGAAAAAATTAGCGTGTTTTTAGACCGATTAACGTGTTTTTCGATTCTGCGGGGTATGCACGGGAGTTGGCGAGCGTAGCTCGAAGGGAGCAGAGGCCACTAGTTTTGTTAGAAAATATAAATGTGAGATAAAACTTTTATTACAAAAAGCAATTTTTTTCTGATTAAAAAAAATGCAACACCTCAAACTTTTAAAAGAATTTACTTTTCTAGTGGAATCTATATCTTGAGAATGAATTAAAATATCTAAATATATATATATATGCTAAAATTTTCCAGTTTGACTGAAATATGTCAATTTATGTGCAAAATATGATTAATTTTATTAAGGCTGTTCTCAAATCCAAAGGAGTTACTTTGTGACACATTTCTGATTCATTTTTGTTCGGAAACGCATGAAATTGGCAAGTGTTCTTATTCAGAAACTATGTAATCGAATGGCGATTTACATATTTTGGAAAAGGCAGAAGCTCATTTAGAAAATACTGTCAAAGATGGCATTTTAAATCAAATTTCCGGACGCAGCAGCACGAGAAAAAATTAAAACTTGTCGTCACTTGACAAGAATCTCTTATAACTTAATATATTTATCAAAAAATTTAAAACGCTTTTCGATCCTAAATCCCTCCAATAGTCAGATTTTCCAATTGTATGCCTTTACATTTAAAAATGAGTTAGAAAACACGTTAGGTAGTTTCGCGTTGTTGAGCAGGGAATTTGAGAACCGCCTTAAACAAATTAATCTGAGTATATTAAAGAATTTAACCCATACGTATTGATTTTTAGTAAAAATTGCACAAAAGAAACAATTTATATATGAATATGGGAATTTTAATAAAATAAGGATGTGTGTAAAGCCATTTAAATAATGAAATTCATAATTAATCAACTTAACTTAAATTGATAAGATAAAAGATGGCGATAAAAAATATTTCACAAACAATCGAACCCATAAGAGGTGTAATATTATTTAACCTTTTTTTTCTCTTTCTTTTTTTTTAAGCCACCTAAACACATGCAGTAAAAACAATGGTTTTCTACAAGTTAAATGTACTCACACTCAAGGATAAGTATTTTTCTCAATTAAATAAACGCTTTTCTTTACTTAGTATTAAATAAAAACATTAAAGATAAAGGAAAAGGGAAGCAAACACACTTCCTAAAATTTACTTTTTATCATATTAAAATAAAAGTTTACGAACAAAACATTCTTTTTGATTATCTGTCTGTTTTTTTTTTTTTTTTTTTTTTTTCCTTTTCCCATAGACTTTTATGCAGGAGAGGCAGACAGAGATGATTCTCAATGCACTGGCCAATGGTTCTCAGTTCTTACGCAAAATACTGTTGAAAGATACTGGTCATGTCATTGGGGAGGGGGTTGCCCTTGGGAAGTGTCGGATGTTAGGCATTGGGGGGGGGGGGGGATCCTGACCTTGTACTAATTTCTAAGAAATCGTATGCCGTGCACACATAGACCTTACAATTCAAGATTCTTCCCCTGAGCGTGCACATGTTTTTTGAGATTAGGTGGTAGAAGCGGAAAATAGTAAAGATGTTTTCTTCTTTTGGTATCGGGCAAAAGTAGGGTAAAAATAGTAAAAGAATATGAAAACACCCGCTCGCTAATGTTAAACGTATGGCCATGTTGTTTTCGAATTTCTCATTTAAATTTGAATATTTTGAAAAGTTTTTTTTTTTTTTTTTTTTTTTTTTTTTTTTTTTTTTGCATAAGATAGCTGAGGTTGATATTTTAGTTGCATATTTTTTTAATAAAGGTACTTTCACTTTCAAAACCGGTTCCGAAAGTGAAAATACCTTTACTAAACAGATCTGCAACTGAAATCGAAAAAATAAAAAATCGTCATATTACGGATCGACCTCAGCTATCTTATGCAAAAAAAAAATCTTTTAAAAGTATTTAAATTTAAACGAGAAATTTGAAAGCAACCTGGCCATAGGTTTAACAATAACTATCGGGTGTTTTCAAGGGAGTGACGACTACCCTTAAATCGTACTTCGAAGTTTTGGAATTGCAAAAGGAAAAAGTGATGACGCTTGAAACCCGATTTTATCTCGTTATTTCAGAAAAAGTTTTTTCATTTTAGAAGCAAAAATTTTCTTTTTTTCTTTCTTTCTTTTAGAAATTTAAGTAATTTTTAAAACAAAATTTTGATAAAACTTAAGTTGTTGACGAGGGCCCCTGACGGATTGGGGCCCGGGGCTGCAGCCCCGTAGCCCCCCCCCCTTAATCCGGCCATGATTAGCATTTTCAAATAGAATTTATTATTTTGACAAAACAACTTTCAAAAAGAAAATGTATTTTATTTTATATGTTGCCAAACATTATTAGAAAAACATCGGAGTGGACATTTTTTGAACAAGCGCGCTTTTGTACGGCTTTTTTGCGTATAGCGGCCAACCTTTTGTTATTTTTCAAGTCAACATACGTTAAACCAGAAAATGTATTTAATAAATGAAAATAAAAAAGAATAAATAGAGCATAGATACAAAACACAAATTTTTAAAGAAATTTTTTTATTCGAAATATGTTTTCTTTTTCACTGGAAAAAAATACGGAAGATTGGCAGCTATTTCTTTGATAGGTAAAAGATTAACAGGTCATCGTGCACAACCAAATTGCAAAATAAATACAAATTAGAAAAAAAATAAATTAAATTCAGTTGATTCGGTTGATAGAAAGCAATTTCGAGTATTTTTTCGAAAAATAAGATAAAACAAGCTATGAATTTTATTTACTTTTGAACTTTACATGCACATTTCTTTAACATGGATGTGTTTTATACGAACAAATTTTATTCTGTGCAATGGTAATAATATTATCTTTTTTTTTTTTTTTTTTTTTTGGCTTCGTATATAACGCTTAATTTGGTCCGCGGCGGTAAACGAGTTTGACATACCTGCTGTATAAGTGCTATACATACTATATGCACATTAAAAGCGCGAGACAGATAAAATAAAATGAAAGCATAATAACATAATAATAATAATAATAATAATAAAACTAAGCATACATTATGTAACAATTTCTAAACTGTTATATCCGCGATGTTTGTTTTCCTCTGAATTATTACGGCAAAATATGCTATTTCCAAATGAAGTATTTCACAGAAATAATTTACTTTTAATTAAATTATTCTACTTAGCACATTACATATTCTCAAATTATAGCCACAAAAACGTAAGAAAATATTAAACATGAGATAAATAATTGGATACATGAAAACTGTGTGAAATCTTAAAGGCAGTATTCAAGCTTGGTACTGAAGCCCAATTTCATTCACTCTTAATAATAATGTATAAAAAATAATGTAAATATAATGCTTTAAAGTAGATTAATTTAGACTTTGTTTTTATTTAAATGCTCGTGTTTAGAAGAAATTCTATAAAAAAGAAATATAGCAACTTAAATAGAAAGACAACAGGCGCACCTTTACGGAAGTTAAAATAATTATTTTTAATTGCTAAAGCAAAGAAAACATGTGGTAATTAATATCAACACCTTTTGGTTGTAAAAGGATTATCACTGGCACAAAATTTGCATAAAAGTTAAGAGTTCTTAATCTGTTTATTATTTTTGGAAACCATGTGGTTAATGAGTTAGTTGAAGCACCCCCTTTCTTTCTTATTAATATACCTGTAAATCTGGTACTATCCATAAAAGTTACTTATATTCTAAAAAAAAAAAAAAAAAAAAAAAAAAGCTTTTTATGAAATAGTAATTTAATTTTAATTAATTTACGATTATGCGTTGAGAAATCAAATTTTAAATTCTAAAATAAGAAATTAAATAATGTTTATTTTTTTCTTTTTAGTTGCATTACCTTAAAAAAGATTAAAAAAAAAAAAACTATGTATTTTTGAAAAAATTCGCTTGTTTGTGATTTCTACCAAGCGTAAAAAATCTGTATATTTTTTATAGTGGAATTCGATGTCAAATTATTACGGAAATGTTTGCCAAAAACATGAAATACCTTCAAAAAACTAATTTTTAATTTCTAGTTATTAATGTTATAGATTGATGATGGATATTTAATGACTTGGTTTTTTTTTATATAATAGTAGAAAAGTTAAAGTGATCATTACTGTGTCAAATTATTAATATTGGATATTTGATTGGGAATATTAACAAAAAATTAAAAAAAAGAGCAAATTCTAATTTTCAAAATAATAATAATAATAATAATAATAATAATAACTAATGGGAATTTTTCATTAAAGATTCACATTTGATGCTCTACTCAACAACAAATATCATATGCACACACTTTCCGCTAATACAAAAATCTTTGTTTTCGATGAGTTTCCATGAGCCTTCTAACAGATTATGCTTTGAGCAACATTATATAACATTAATACTTAAATCCTTTTTGACCGCCTAGTATGTGTTTGATAACCGAATATGAAAAGTAAGCAAGATACTTTTACATTACGCACTAAATCTCTTCTGCGCATTTCTTCAAGTCCGTATAATAATAATTCACAGTAACAATAGTAACTAGACATAAAAGAGAAACACATTTCGAGTGCCAGATATTCAGCTCTCGAAACAAGTAAAATGTTATAGCATTGGATATGTGACCCTATATTGTGACGTCAAAATGAGATATGGGGACACTTTTCATGGGGATGGATTTCAAGCTCTCAGTAAAAGGAAAATTCTCTAGCACAGGAAAAGTTCCCCCTTGATATGTATCCCTATCTGCTATGACGTCAGAATGAAGTATGGGGATACTTTTCATGGGGGAAGTTTTCCAATTTTCGACTTTTCAAGATCTCAGTGAAAAAGAAATTGCCTGGCACTGGAAAACTTCCCCCTTTTAGTTTGGGGGAACTTTTCATGGGGGAAGTTTTCCAATTTTCGAAGAAAGTAAAACTCTCTAGGACTGGAAATCTGCCCCCATCTCTGGTGACGTCAAAATGGCGTACGGGGATACTTTTCACGGGGGAAGTTTTCAAGATCTCAGTGAAAAGAAAATCCCATCTCACTGGAAAACTTCCCCCTTCTGATTTGGGGGAACTTTTCAGGGGGAAGTTTTCCAATTTTCGACGAAAGTAAAATTCTCTATGACTGGAAATCTACCCCCATCTGCTGTGACGTAAAAATGACGTATGGGGGAACTTTTCATGGGGGCACTTTTCAGGCGCCTCGTGTGAACAGCCTGTGAGCTCAATGCCCTCAGTTTAACTGGGCAGTTTTCTTTTTATTAGTTATCTGTTGCCTCCGCCAAGTCGAGAAAGCACAGATGTAAGCATACTTTTCTGGAAGCAACTGAGTCACACCTCCCCCATATCTTTGCAATGAATTTACCCCAAAACCTGAAGAGCAGGCATGTCAAACACGTGCCGACAACTTATCTGTGGCCTTTGGCATTTTACCTGTATTTCATTTAGTTGTTAGAAAGCGCCTGCTGAAAATTCACTTTACTCGAACACGCTTTCACAAACCGTAGTCTTAGCGATGAAAAACATAAGGTATGTATATCAGTGTTACCTGTTTCGCGGGCTTCTCATTTTATTCAGAATACTACCACTACTTTTGAATAGTAATATTTGCCTTATTTATTCTTTCATTAAATAAAGAAAATATTTCTCCTCCGAATGTGGTAGTGCTTATAAACTTCTATTATATTTGTACACACATGCTTAATCATTGTCAATCTAGCAAATATTTTGGAAATGTGAGTAGTGAAGACAAAATGAACAGATTTACCTTCTTACACAGATGTTTCACGGCTTTCATCATTAAGATTTAACTGTTAATATCGAACTGACAAGGATACAATTTTCATTTTAAATCGATAAATTATGAATATGGATTATTAAAAGACCAGCAACAGACAGAATACTTGTAGTTTTCATTTTAAATTACAAAACGCTTGAGCAAATTTGAAAGCAGATTTCATCCAATTAACTGGTTATTTAATAGTATTAGCGTTTTTAAATAGCATTTATTAATTTGATAAAGCAATTTTGAAAAACAAAATGTATTTCATTTTAAACTATCGGGGCTTCACCTGCTATTCCAAACGGTCCTCGACTTAAACGAATTTAGGATAGGGCGTCTTTAGATCCGGTCAACTCGGATTTAAATAAAAATCATTTAGTATCCAGCATCAACGCATTTTTAAAAACTGGGATTGTTGATTTATTTTTTGAAGCGTTTCTCTTTCATGAAAATTGGCATAAAATAGCTGCTTGTAAAATTCATCTGAAGGAAAAGCTGCCATTTCAAAGTAAGAGAAAGTTTTTCTTCCCATTAGTAGTGCGGGAGAATGATGAATGGGTTTCTAATTGTGTGGGTTTGTTCCCCTTTGTTCAGACCCAGCCCCCTCTTAAATCATCCTAATATTCTATTCCTGCTTTGAAAAAAAGTTGGAGAGCACGCGCATTGAGGTCAATTTCATGAAAAAACGATCTTTTAGATTTAAATATATAAATGTTACAGGCATTATTACAAAAATCATCGGAGTGGAAATTTTTAGAAAAATGAATATGTATATTAAAAATGAACAAAAAAAATAATTCAAAGGCAAATTTTTGAACTTAAAGAAATAGGAAAATCAGTGTAATCTATTTATTTCATCTCTAATGATTCATGTTGAAATTTTCCTTCAGAATTTATTGCTGCAATGACTCAAATTTCAGTGAGATTCTACATTAGAGCGCAAATACATGGATATGAGGTTCCAAATTTCAGTAATTATTCATCAGTCGACCGATTTTTTAAAGTATAATATGCAATTAGGCATATTTTAGCTATGTTCGGTGTGCACTTTTATGTGTGCGTAAACTGCCAAGCTTTTGTTATTTTTCGAGGAAAATAAATATAATTTGAACTAGAAAATGTGCTTAATAAATGAAATCAGATAAGTAGCGCATACACACCACACATTTCATTAAATAAATTTTCTGATTCCGGGACTCCAAACGTACACTTAATACAACTTTTACATGTTGTTATCAGTCACAAGGTTCGAGAGAGAATGATGATTAATTAGAACAATTTCTTCGGTGGATACTGATCAGTGATGACAGAGTTACAGAAAGCCAAGTAGCCCGATTAACGTACTTTTGGCTAGAGGAATGTGATAGAAACGCATGTGTTATTTTCCGTTAAATGTTAAGTCAATGGGAGATTGATGACGATCAAATATGAATTTTTAGATGCCAAAAGAGAGGAAAGAATATAGCAGCTCCGTAAACCACAAGAGTCTGGTTCACATAGGGTTGTATTAAGGAGTGTTACTAAAAATTAAAAATAGACATGTACGTTACAATGATAATATAATTTCCTAAGGTAGAGGAACATAAATGTAAAAAGAGAAAGGGTAGCAGAGGGCATCTGGTAAATTTGACTGAGCGTGGGATAGAGATGAATCCACAGTTGCTAGGCGAACTAAATAATTTATTTTCTTATTTTTTTATAAGAGAACACAGAGCGAAAGAATTACAAATGAATTGAAAATGAGTTATAATCAAAGGAAAATGGCTGAAACTAGATACATTTACAGTGTAGAAAATAAAATACATTTAAGATGGTAATTTTGGGAAAGGTTATTTTAGGGGGGTGGGGAGGACTAAGGTGTAAATTAATTAGAAGTGGAATATGTGAAGATAATTCCTCTTCACATATTTATTTTTCACTTGAAGAAAACACAGAAGTTTGACATCCTAGACTGATCATTTGCTAGATCAATATTAACAGATCAGCGAGTACAATCAATTTTTAAAATAAATACAATTTAGAAAATTCAAATTTTATAGATTGGTTGATGAACAGTAATTCTGAAAATTCTTTCTAAAACTAAGATAGAATAAAATATGTGTAATAATAACTTTAGAACTTTGCGTGAAAAATTCCTTAAGAGCCTACGCTAGTCACGCGAAGAAACGCTCCAGCTAATGTTAAGTCTATGGGAAGGTTATCGCGCGATTTCTCGCTCGCATTTTAATATTTTTAAATGATTTTTTTTGCATAGGATAGATGAAGTCGATCTCTAACGTTGTTAGTTTTTCCTTTTTCAATTTTGGTTACGGTATTTTTATAAGCGGACATTTTCAATTTTGGAACCTGTTGGAACCGGTTCTGAAAGTGAAATTACCCTTATATAAAAAAACTGGAACCAAAATCGAAAAAGTAAAAACTAACAACGTTAGAGATCGACCTCAGCTATCCTATGCTAAATAATCATTTAAAAATATTAAAATGCGAGCGAGAAATCGCGCAAGAACCTTCCCATAGACTTAACATTAGCTGGAGAGTTTTTTCGCATGACAGATGTAGGCTCTTAACATGGCTGCCCGTAAGCTAATATCCGAACCCTATAGCTTACAGCGCATTGGCGAGAACAGCGTTATTTCGCGCATGCGCATAACCTAGCCAAGCAGTTCAGTGCTTATGCCGTTACATAATGCAAAGCAATAGCCGACGGAGCAGTGTTTTGCTCACATGATTTTGCTACAAGAAACTAGAGATCAAAATAAATAAGAAAATAAATAACTAGCACCACCACCAGATACACGGGGAAAATACAGGTATGTGAAATAATTTCAGTGTTCTGTATATTAACGTAGTATCCTTTAGATATTGACAAATTTTCAAGATAAGACAGACATGAGGCAGGTCATTAGAATATCGATGTTGATAGTTGAGACTTTAATCTTGTGAAAATTAAATTAATGTCGCACCAATTAACACTATCTGTAAGATACAGTTACTTTTATTTTTGGTTGCGAAAGCGTCTTTGAAGACGCCAATTTGGTTATATATATATTTTTAGTTTTTGTGATGAAAGGCAAAAATCTTGATAATTACTACATTCCCCCAAAATATCGCTTTTTTTTAAATGCATTAATATTTGAAACTACGTCATGTGATTTCACAAACACAACGATAACACTAACAAGCTTTTCGAAGATAACAATGTAGTGTTAAATAACTTTGCCTTTTATCGAATTATAATGCATCTCTGCAGCTTATGATAACTTAATATTATTCAGAATTCTTATCTATTCGGCTTTTTCGCGTCACTTCATAGAGTTTTCCTTATTAATCACCCAATAATAGTTTAGTGATGCTACATATTAAGAATTATTAACACGACATTTTGACATTAATAAATGTGTCTTATCTTGAAAAAAAAAAGTTTATAGAGATAACAATAATAATACAACACTGAAATTATTTCACATTGTGGTTAAATGAGAGTTTGTATGCAAGAATGTATGAGTATTGAGTGAATGAACAACTATAAACATAGAAAAGTTAGGTAAACATAAACTATTGGTAAATAGTAACATGAATAAAGAGTAACCTAATGTTTCAATGCAATTAATTTCTGTAAATGTAAATATAAATAAATGTATCATTATGTATAAACATGTACAACAGTCTTAACAGCGTAATCATATCCCCCCCCCCCTGATCTTGAAAAAATAAAGTTAAGTTTAACCACTGTTTATATTACATTTATTCATTTATTTATATTAGTAACATCCCCCCCTCTTTATTTTTAAGTGAGAGTCAAACCATTTAGAACATAAATTTAGGCTTTAAAATTCTATCATAAATTGCAATGGGGGTTTTATTGAAAGTTGAATATTCATTTAATGTTTTCAACTTGTCAGTTTATATTAGTATGGAGACTTTTAAAGGTATTTCTGGAAATGTGGAGTTTGATTTGAATTTGGAGACTTTTTGAATGGAAGAATTGCACTTTACCTACATAATAGAAAGTTGTGACCATAACATTTTCTCATATTGCTGCTTTTGTTGATAGTGGCATGGTTTAGCCAAAAAAAAATTTAATATATTTATGTATAAAAATAATATGAATTATTTAGCAATAAGACTTTTTGGTACTTTCGTCTTATGGCGTCCCTCAAAGATAAATCACCAGGCGACCAAGATTTATCGTCAAATTATAAAGCATGTGTGACATAATAATATATGATCAATATAGCATTTTGTAACATATACAGGGGTCAATCCAGGAAAAATTTTGGGCCTATTTAGTAGTCCCTTCACAAAAATCTAATAAAATTGGACCCTTCACAAAATTCAGTTTGATAAAATGGAGACCTTCATAAAATTCAGTTTGATAAAATGGGCTCCTTCACAAAATTCAGTTTGATAAAATGGGCCTCTTCCCAAAAAAAATTTGATAAAATGGATTCCTTCACAAAATTCTATTCGATAAAAACTTACTATTTATTATTTTTTGATGTTTTAAAATGTGTAATTTGTAAACAAACAATATCACCAGAGAGGAAAACTTCAGCAAAAGGATTTTTAAAAAAAATGTTTATAAATGCTTGGTTTGAATTTGATTAACTAGATTTCATCTTTTGTTACAAAATGTTCTTTTTCACAGAAATAACTTTACATTTCACAAAATGGGCCCCAAGATAAAAAACCTGCATCGACCCCTGATATATGGCCAAGTTATAGTCATGTGATGTGTATATGTTGTATATATATATGTGTGTATATATATATATATATTATGTGACATGTGTATAAGTGACATAAGATGTATAATGATCGTCGTTCAGGAGATGACGTCTGTCAATCATTCATGACATAGTAGTGGACGAGTCCATTAGCTCTGGAACTGTCAAACTGTTATCGCGGTAAATTGTAGTTTTCCATATTTAAAGCTCTGTCGTTTTTTTTTCTTTGGTAGCGCAGCGTTTTTTCTAATTATGGTGTTCTAATCGTTATGAATTCTTTAGTTCCTAAGATTTAGTCTGTTTATTTCAGTTTTGTTGAAATAACATTATTTGGAAATTAACTTCATAGTTAAAATAAATAATAAAAAAAGTTTCAGAATATCAATGATAAAAGTATGCACATTCTTTGCCTAACAGACCCCGTAGTATTATAAATTTTATATCTCGAATTTCAACGTAAAAGTGGGGGAAATATATAAAAGATTTGGGATATCAAGATTATTATTATTTTTTTTAAAAGAATAACAGTGTAAGCAAATTATGACATACATTGTAAGAGAAATATGAAGTATTATCTAGATTCATATTTTTAAGTTATGAGATTCATTATGTTTCTATGGGTCGGAGTAATTTTTTTTTTTGCAGTGGATTGGGTTAAATATATATTTGTTTCGGGTTAACCCGATATTTAAAAAAAAAAAAAAAATCAGAATGTATTTTTTTTCAAATTCAAAACTATATAGTATTTGAATATAAATGAGTATTTATTTGTTATTTTTTTTTAAATAAATGATAAAAATGATATCGGGAATATAATTGTTGACTATTATTCTATAATTAGGTTAGAAAAATGGAATAATTTTCTTTTAATTTGGATTTTGGGTTGGGTCAATGAAATTTTTTGTGGGTTTCGATTGACTTTAAATAGAACATTCAGATAATCCAACCTGTATATAAATATATTTTTTTTATTTATTTACACGGGATATTTGTTTAATGTTTTTTTTTTCATTATGTCAGCACAATTTTGTATTAAATAACTATATACTTACTCAGTAATCCTTTTCTTTCTTTTTTTTCCCCGTTTCTTTCGTATCAAAAGTAGATGGCTTGAAAAATACATGTTTTTTTTTTTTTCTAAGTTTAAATTGTATATATATATTTTTTAAGTAAAAATAGTTTAGAAAAAAAAACACTCTTTTTTTACTCATGCAATGTTTATCTTGAAAAAAGCATATCTAATTTCATAACTGCAATTCACGTTATTTTTTTTTTTCAAACGTTTCCATTATAATATACTATTTGGCATGGCCACCGAATTCAGTTAAGGAAAATTGACTTTTTTTTTTAGTGCGAGACGGTGAATTTATTTTAAAATATTTAATTTTTGATCTATTTCTTTTTTAAGATCATAATTTAATAAGCTAAATTATCAAAGAGTATACATATTTTTAATTACACTGTTAATTTATTGCACACTTTTTTATTTATATTATCCTATTTTTAATATTTAAAATATTTTGGGTACTTTTCGGTTAGCCGGGCGCCAGTGATATATGTGTGTGTGTATTATATATGCATATATATATGTGTGTGTGTGTGTGTGTGTGTGTTTTGATGTTCATAACTACTAGTTTTATTTTTATATTTTCCATATCTTCTGCCTGCCAATGCGCCATTTCTATTTTACTCAAAAAGCAATTTAAAAATAAAAAAATGTATAGTTTTTTTTTTTTTTTAATGCTAAGCAATTTTGACAAATGAAAACGTAACAAATAATCGTAATGACAAGCACACGAAATAGTTGAGAGTTAATTTACAAAATATCAATCCAATCTAAATAAAAAATATAGAAAACATTCTTTTACTATTTATTCATCTCCATGTAGATATAAAAAGATAAGTTAGATTTATTGATTAGAAAAAAATACTCAAAAGTTTATTAGAGGAATTTACAGTATCAGAAAATTTATTACAAAAATAGTAGTATATTTCGCTTACTGCCTAACTTTGCCTTTCCTTCTAACAAGGCAGGTCTCCTTAAAGCACATACTCAGAATATTTAAAAAAAAAATAGTACTCATGAATCATAAAGGATCAGTCAAATTTAGCTGCAGAATCCCAGTAGAATATCAGTAAAAAAATAAAATACTTTTGCGTATTTGGCGTAAAAAGATGCGATTTGGCAAGCAACACTTTTTACTCACCAAATGCCAGCGATTTTAATGCATTTGAAAATTCCTGTTTAAATGTGTAGTACTTTATGAATTTAAACTAAAACAATTAAATAGTTTATTATTCTTTTCATAAGTTTGTATAATATATGTACAAGTTGCGTATTTCTGAAGTTATTTAATTTTACACTGTTTCGCTAGCTGGATAAGTTTTACGTGTATTTTAACAATAACTACCCAATTAAGAATGCTCTCAGTATGTATTACAGTATTTAGTAAGTCGTTATTGTTATGGCAACAATACTTTTCTTTAGTTGTCAGGGGCGTGCCGAAGGCTGTTTTAGTGAGGGGGGGTGTTTGCCCGGTTTGTTCCATTCTAGTCAAATTCCTTACCAGTGGAAAACAATTAAGACGGAGAAATATAGGGGGTTGTGTAGGACTCTCATACTAACATTTTCCAGGTCTAAATTGGATGAATCCGGACGCCCACCCACACAGGATATTGCTATGGAAGGTTATGCTAGCGAAAGAACCCCTGTGGCGATTAGCTATCGGGGAACACCGTAGCGGGTAGAATTTATCGTTTTATTGCTTTTCTAAATAAGGTTTTGTTTGATGTTTCATGTACCATTGACTAATAAAATGGTATTAAGGCAAAAACAACTAGAAAATTCTGTGAAAAATGTCTTCTAACAGATTTTTTTTTTCTTTCTTTTTTTTTTCTTTTCTTTTCTTTTCTTTTCTTTTCTTTTTTTTTTTTTTTTTTTGTAAAATTTTTACAAGATTTGACATTAAAATTGGAATTTATGACTTTTTTATTTGAATCACGAAACATATTTTACTAAGTTGATGACTGATTCTTCTAAGAGAAAATTCCTGTATTTTAAAATATTACTCATAGACAGTTAGTTCTTTGTTTTGTTTTTTACAATATATAGTATATATTCATAGGTGGATGAATTTTTCTATACATATTTATTATATTATACATAAACACATATGTGAATATATTTCCAATAAATGTTTGAATGTGGATATATGTAGCAATTAAGTGTGTGAAAATTCAACTATAGATGAATTTTTAGTTGAAATTATAGAAAATATAGTTGAATTTTCGAAGAGTATACTCTTCGACGTATGCGCATCTGCACATAAATCGCTATCAGTTTTAACACGTTCCAACATAGTTGAAAAGTGTTTATGAATTCGGTTTGTCTCTCTGTCTTTCTGCACGTAAATATACTCGGATTGCCATGCAATTAACGCATTGTAATTAGGTTTACTGTGACACGTTCTTCATTGAAGATGAAGTATGTAGCGTTTATAGTTCACTTACAGGGACACTCAAAAGAATTATGTTAAATTACGGTCTATGGGGAAAATCATTTGCAGTGAATTTTGGTAATGTTACACCATTTCAAACATATTTAAATTGATATATGCCGTTTAGGTGCACTATCAGAGGTGTACTATAGAATACGATGTGCATAGCATTCATCATCCATTTACAGGGACACACACAAAAATTCGGTTAGAGCGTGTAAGTACAATAATTGCCGGAAGTGCGTTTTATGTTATGCTACGTTTTCAAATTAAACTAATTTTTTGCCCATTACTTGGTGTGTATAAATTCTATAGATAATATACAGGGCAGCACAAAAGATCTCGAGTATGAGTATATTTCCGTTTATTGATGGAAATTACTGAGGTGGAAATTACAAAAACTGTTTCATAATCGATGCTTGACGCATGATTTTTCGTTTTGGCTCTATTTGTATTTGAATTATTATTTACATATTGTAAAATGGAGTTTTCTTTTTATTTAGGTAATATAATACTAATATAAAGTGAATGATGCTGTTTCCTTTAATATTGGACTATGAATTTTGATATTTTGCTGATCTATAAAACTATTTATCCCCACGTTCAACAATGCGAAATTTTCTGATACGTTCATGAACTCATTTTTATAGGTAATATCGATTTGCAGGCATATCTACGGAAGTGATTTGGAACCAAAGAACGATTTTCAATTATCGATAACAGTATTTCATCAAGAATTATAATCGATCGAAAATCGGATTAAAACATAAACTTTGACACTATTTTCTAAAAGGTGATTTGTCTTTATAGAAACAAGAAAAATGGTATTGGATTTCGTGATATCCAAATAACAATTTCTATAAATTTTGTAACCTAAATATGCTTTTATACTAATGCGTTCGGCGTGGTTTGTATAATGTGAGAAATGTTACTTGTGATCGATGCCTACCACAAGATTTTTTACTGTTATTTTTTCACTTTCATTAATTCTCTAATATTTGCAGATATAGACGCACACTAGTACACTTTAATTAGGTAAAAAATGTAATATAATTGTGAATATTTTGCAGGAACTTTTGCTTTTCAATTACAATTCTCTCATTATTTCTGTTTTAATAATTCCATTTCAATAAACGTAGTATTCCAGTTTCATCAGATATAATGAAAAAGGAAAAAGTATTGCAATTCAATTAATACTACATTGTAGTGCAAGATTATACAAGATTTATCTTGGTTTGTTGCATATTTTAATACATTTGAAAGACTTGTTGAAATTATTAATAGATGGAATATGTATCGAGCATAAGTGATTATGATGTACTTTCTAATAATTAACAACATACGAATTAAGCTACAAATCTTAGACAATAATCTATTTCTATTAAAAAATTACTCTTTGTAATATCATTTAATCATTTTATTAATATTATTTTATGAGAAATTGCAGTTTCTATTGGAAAAAGAAATATATGGAATGTAGTAATACATTCATAATAAATTTGAAGAAGAAAGAAAAAAAAATAAGTATATAAAATGATAAAAGATGCCAGATAAATAAAATAAATATAACCCAAGCATAATTTTATTAAAAAATGGAATTTAAATAACAAATGAAATTAAAATGGAATTCGAAAAAAGACACGTGACCATGTATAATCTTCAGTTTGGTAGTACATTTCACATATCAAATGAAAATGCAATATTTCATAAAATATATTGGCATATTTGCCAAGAATAGTATATTTCTACCAAATAGATTGCATTAACAAGTGGCTAAGTGTGATCGAAGATCGCACAAAGGGTTTCGTTTAATATTCCTTTCAGAACACTTTATCCTTTCTTTAATAAATCCAAATAAGTTTCATTAAAAAAAGTCATGTTAAAATAAAGTAAAAATTTACCGGTCTATTTTTCTCATTTTTTCGAAAATCTGAGCCGGGTCGATAGCGGGCGAATCCCGCTATTATACTCTTTCATAATAATATCTGTCATGTGGCCTATATGCGATTGAAAAAAATAATAAAAAAAATTTCAAAATTAAGCATGTTGCATAGAGACCTTCAAAATGTTAAAATATGCCAATATTTCCATAATCAGGTTTTTATCATGAATCAATACGTTCTTCAAACTTATGTATTTACTATTCTCTATTACTCATATTGATACTCTCTTTGTATTATTCTCAAACATTTGAAAAATCTGTTAAACTTCAAATATGACGTCAGATTAATTTTCTTTTTAATTCTCTAAGCTGATATTAAGCTGCTTTCTGTATTTACACATGCTCATATTCTTTGTATTATTGAGAAATGTTCGAAAATTTCCGTTTTATTAATAAGATGTCATATTAATAATTTTTTCAATGGGTGAAACTTTTTAAGAAATTGAAAGAATTTTATTTTGGATTTTTAATTGTTGGCTACTGCTATAAAGAAAAATATTTAAATTTAATAGGAAAAGGCTTTTAGATTTATGGTTTTTTATCTCTTTATATTAAAATAATACGAGTTTTTCAAATTTTATGATTTTGAGCTTCATAGTAGGTATGCAACAATGCAACTATATATACACAAAATTTTATGCCTGTAAGTTATAGTTTCTGAGAACCGGCTCAGTAACAGACAGATAACGAAGCGGGGATGATGATGAACGAAACCCTATAAAAAGAAAACTAAAAAAACAGATGAAAAAGGGATAAAAAACAAAATTTACGCACATACCATGTTGCATTATACGAGATTCAACCACGCGGCCTAACAGCATTTGAAATACGCCGCTGAAGTGTGACGTTTCAACATGGCGCTGGGCATAAACAGATCGAAGTGCCCTTTGAAATAACATGGACGTAAAAAATAAAATCTTCTAGGAATAATAATTTTCATATTTAAGAACTTTCAGGCACTGTTCTGCAAAGTTTAAGGTACGCTTTTCATTATGAATTCACCAAACTTCTGATTTTGCGCTTTAAATTTGAATAATTTATTAAAAAGCTCCGGTTAGACAAACATGGCGGTTTTTTACATCGTCTGTGAATCGATGATGTTTACATTCATGTCTGTCAAGATGTATTTTTCTCTCTTTACTTATAAGTAATTTGATGTTTTAATTATAAGTAAAGAGAAAATCATATTAAAATAAAAAAGTATTAGATTATTTTTAATAATTTACATATTATAATACTTTATATATTTAATATATATTAACATTTAGTATTTTAATTTAATATATTATATTATTAATTTAATAAAGTATTAATTTAATATAATTCATCAGGATATTATTTATATTTACAATATTAATTATTTATTAAGATTAATACTAATTATAATTATAAATATTTTGTTATTATTAATATTAATTATAGTTTTTAATATTAAATAATTATTTTAAAATATTAAATATAATTATTAAATAATTAATATTTTAGTTCATATTATTGTATTATAATTATTTTTAATTAATAATATCTAAATTATGTTACTATGATAAATTAAATTTATAATTTGTAATAATATTATTATTTATGTTATTAATTTATATTCATTATAAATATATTAATATAATTATAAATATTGATAATAATATAATATAAAATTATAATATAATCCATAATATAACAATAATAATAATAATTTAAACATATTAAATTAAATATATATTACATTAAATTAATATTATGAATAATTAATACTACTAATAAATAATTATTTATCATTTTAAATGATTAACAAATAAAATTGATATTAACAAATAATATAAAATTAATTATTAATAATTATTATTTAATTATATATATATATATATATATATATATATATATATATATATATATATATATATATATATATATATATATATATATAATAAATATTTAACATAATTAAATTATTAATTTTAATTAATAATTATATATATAATTATTAATTAAAATTATTAATAATTAATTTTGTATTATTTAGTAATATCAATTATATTTATTAAACATTTAAAATGATAAATATTTATTTATTATTATTATTAATTATTCATAATATTAATTTAATGTAATATATAAATAATTTAATATGCTTAAATTGATTTAATATTTAATTTAATATAGGGTATCATTTTAGTATTATAATTTAATATATTATATTTTATATTTATTTTTATTATTATAGTACATCATATTTTATATATTTAATATATAATTTATATACTTAATTTAAATGTTATTTATAATTTATGTATTATAATAATTTATAAATTATAAAATATCTTTAATAATTTTTAAAAATATAAAATTAGTAAAATTATTAATTTAAATTAAATAAAAGTTTTACTTATAATTAGAGAGAGACAGAGATATCTTGACAGACATGAATGTAAATATCACCAATTCAGCCGATGTAGCCGTGTTGTTTGTCTAACCGGAGTTAAGCTAATAACTTTTTAATAAATTATTCAAATTTAAAGCACAAAATCAGAAGTTTGTGAAATTCATAATCAAAAGCGTACCTTAAACTTTGCAGAACAGTGCCTGAAAGTTCTTATATATGAAAATTATTATTCCTAGAAGATTTTAGTTTTTACGTCCATGTTTTTTCAATGGGCACTTCAGTCTGTTTATGCCCAGCGCCATATTAATGACGTCACGACTTCAGCGGCGTATAGGCGCATGGTGAACAAAAATATCGCAAGATGGATGAATATCCACGGTTACAGTAATTTAAAATTGAGACCTTTAAAGGTTATAGAAAATCTCTAAAATATATTAAACAATAATTACAAGTAAAAATTCAGTAATTAATAATAAAGCCATGTATATTTTTGAGATACACAATTATTTGAAAAAATTATATATTTATTATCCTTTAGTAAATAAAGCAGTATAAGTAAGAACATTACCACAATTTCTATAGTGTATTGAAATTACTAGAAAATAGGTTTTGTGAATCACAGTGCGGCCTTCTATATCTGTTATTTAAAATAAATGAATGTATTATATATGTATGCTAATATTTTTTTAAACCATTCTAACTTACTTGGAGATGTTTTTCAAAAATATTTTTAATATTTTTTTCTAATTTATGAATAATACGTATATATTCGCATACACACACACATACACAAACATATATTCACAGGTATGCATAAACATATATATCTTTTTGATATGTTGTAAATAATTTAAAACCTCTTTCGCTAACTTGTGAAGTTTTACATACCATACATGTATATACATGTGCATACAAATAAATATATATTCGCATACATAAACATATAAATATATGTTTGTTAAGGTGTAAATCATTTATTTATTTTGTTTAGATGCAAATAATATATATATATATTTTTTTTTTGTGAATTTTGTAAAACTTTATTTTATTAATATATAAATTTTTAAAACGTTTCTGTTAACTTGACACACAAAAAAAATTATTAACTTAAAAAATTTTCAAATGTTAAAATTTTTACATTTTTACATTTTTTATTAATTTGAAACATTTTTTTAAAACTTTTAGTTTAACTTTTTTTATTAGTTTGAAATTTTTTCAAATCTTTTTTTTCTTCTTCTTCAGGAATTTCCACTAAACAGTGGGTTTCCCTGACCCATTAAAATATTTTTGAGCGATCTTCTCCATTTTTCTCTGTCTCTTCCAATCTTTTTTAATATCTTTTGTTAATTTGAAATTTTTTCAAAACGTATTTTTAAACTAATAATTGTTTTAAACTTATAAATAATACAAACATATTACACATCTATACATATATCCACATACAAATGTATCTATTCGTATACTTTTACACACACACACACACACAGACACACAAACTTCTTTCTTTATTAGTATAGATTAGCTGACCCACCCGTCGTTGCCTGGGCCCTTCCAAAGATAGCACGGAACGCGAAAAAATTATGAAAATCACAATAAAAATTCGCTGCATTAATTTCGAACAACTTCGAGAATATAATATACTATATTGGACTAGAACATTGGAACCGGATTCCTTTTACTAAATACTTATTGTGTATAAATCGCAGTGAATCGCGAAAAAAACAAACAAAAGAAATTCAAAAATCGCAGATGGCAAAATTTACTACAGTTGTCTAAAACATTGTAACCAGAATTCGTTCACGAATTTAAGAAAATGGCCGCGGAACTCGAAAAACCTCTATAAATCACATCGAAAACCGCTAAAAATTCAAAAATGGCGGAAGAAAAAATTTAAATGTTTGAAACTGAATGTCAAAAAATCACCACGAAACACGAAACAATTCTAAAGTAAATTAGTACCAGTAACTTTCTTCTATGATAATTTGTTTTAGAGTTCTTCATATTGCATAAGTGTATTGGAAAGTTCAGTTTTTTTCCACGACTGTATCTACAACATCATTTTTAAAGTGAATTGTAAGGTTAAAAAGGTTTTTTTTATACAGTGGAAAATACAGTATCGCTACATTCTTTAACAATCGAAGTTCATACAGTTTAAAAAAAAAAAATCGAAATAGTATATTTTTCTGCGATGCAAAATAATCCCACGTCGAACTTAGCAATTTTTTATTTATGCAATATGACCGAAATCGATTGTGTTCAATTTATGGAGATATGAAAATGAACATATTAGATGGAAAGATTAACTCCTCCCATTACGTGACGGTGTTTTGCTTTGACAACTTTCTTGTTATATATATTACTTCTTTATTTACTTGTTCCTTTTGATAGACAAACCTAATAAATCCCCCTGCAAATATCACCCTTGTTTCTCGGTTTCATTAGAATTAGCTAAATAAGTTTTCGTTTTATAATTTTTCTTTCGCTCTTGATATGACTTATTTCAAAGACTCATAAGAAATTTGTTTTATGCAATTCAATTGTTTTATGCTGCATTAGGGAAAATAATTATTGCAAAGCATTTAAAGATAATTAAGCTGCAGTTGTTTCGTAAAAGTTGTCGAGTTTTGAATTCTCCATAAAATGGTTGCAAAAAATTTGGATTACCTTGGAATTACCTTCTGGGATTACCTTGAAGCTCTAACCGAAAATTGCAGGTTACTTCATTTTATTGCATGCCAAAGCTTTTAAGTTGAGTATATTTAATTCAAAATCAGTAATTAAAAAAAATATTGTCGGGTGCAGAATAACTAACAATTAAGTAATAATTCTAAAGCATTTGAATACAAAAATATACTATAACTTTTCCTCGTGATAGAAAATATTTGATTACTGCATTATCTGAACACTAATAATATTTGAGAAACCTTCTATGCAAAGAGCAGTGTTCGCTCTCTTTCAAAAACGAGAAATTCTCTTTCTGTCGCCTTAGAACACACGGACATCTTGACTTTGTTGAAATTTACTCTGAAACGAAGAAAAAAATTTCGCGCATGCGTAGATCTGTCAATTTCGGTCGTTTTACTTTATTTTAGCTATAATAGACGATTGGGGAGTATTGTAAATTAAGTAACTTTTATTGGAATCGTAGTTATCGAAAGTATTGTAATCGAAACATTTTCCGACTTCCTGTTTTCGACGGATTTACACTTTTTAGGGGTCAGAGATCCCGAAAAACACGTTTTTAGGAAATGTCTGTCTGTCCGTGTGTCTTCTTTGTATCATCGAAAAGTGTAGGAAATTATGAAATGAAATGAAATGAAATCACCCTTTCGTGGAGATCCAGCCATTAAGCTTAGGAACTTTTCTTCACGAGGGGAAATGTTTATTGAAAATTCATATTTTAGAATACAGATCTTGAATATTACATTCGAGATTAAAATAAAATGAGTACAAAGTTAGTTTTTACAATACTAGTTCCGATCGCAACATTTATTAATATTAAAAAAAAGAATGATTTAAGAAAAAGTATATAAGAAAGTAATTAGAAAATTTATGATAATAATACTAAATCATAAAACAACTTGTCATTTTGCATGACTCAAACAGTAAGCTGAAATAGGAACAGTATAAGTACAAAATGGGATCAGTATGTGAACTACAATATACAAATTTCAAAAACAAGAGTATATTGTATTAAAAAGTACTTTATAAATGTAGGAAAAAAGGATCATCGATCCTTTTTAATAAAAGAGAAATGTTTCTTCAGAATGTTGTAATTTTCTTTTAGTTTATCATAGTTTAAAGGATTCAGATTTTGTCTCACTTTTATTGAAATTGAAAGTATATCTCAAAAGAGGACAATTACCATATATGTAATGTAGAACCGTTCCTGAGCTTTTTGGGCATATGCATGTTGGATAGGAGCGTTTTCCTATTTTATTTTTAAATGATGGGTAGCTACTGTGTCCACTAATGTAGTAAGCTACGACTGTTTTTTTGCAAATAAAGTTCAGATCCACTTTTCGTAAAATTTCATAAGTATCTCGACCTTTTAATGAATATGACCAATCTTGCTCCGAATCTATGACTAGTTTTACTTAAAAAAATAATTTAACTATTAAAAATGGTAATAAGATTGTTTCCTTCTCGTTGTAACGATCATTTGTGATAACACCCTTTACCAGTAAATCTGCTCGTTCATTACCATCTGTTCCATTCCTCTGTTGCGATTTGATCCATGTAATTGTTACTTGTTTTTTGGGAATTGACAATAAAATGCTCTATATTTTAGTTATTAAATAATTTCGTGGAAACACTATTTTCAGGGCTTCTGGTTATGAGCGGCTATTCGTTAAGATGAGGAGAATTCTAAATTGGGAAGATGCGAACCAGTTTATTGAGTGTAAAATGGCATTAAATTCTGCTTGATAAACTTAGTTCTGGTTATGTAGTCTGATTACATTCTCGTAAATATATGTATTCTGGTAGTTTACTGTAAACGCTCATGCAGTATCTTGCTCCATGAGGGAGCCATCTGTGTAGATTTTTAAGTATAGTTATTTAACGTGGTTGTGGAAATTTCATCAAGTACGTCTAAAATTTTTAATTGATTGTAATTTGGGAAATTGTAATTTTTCTCTTTTAGCATTAGAATGGTTAATTTGTCTATTTGACCTTTATAATTCAAGATTCCTCGTCCTTTTTTTACTTGGTAGGTATTATAGTCATTAATCAACGTAATATCTATTGCAGGAATCCCAGTCAGAACGCATAATGCATCAGTGCTCCTGTATACCTTTATTAAATTTAATAGAGCGGTTCTCTGTATTGATTTCAATCTCCGTGTTCCGTGGCAATTTAAATCAGGAAACCAAACATCGTATCCATAAGTAATCTGTTTAAAAACTACCATTTTATACCATATTTTCAAAATATCCGGTTTGATTCTGTGATTTAAAAAAATAAATCTTTTGAAACCAAGTATAAAGTTTGAAATTTTAGATTTCACATAAGTTAGATGGTATTGCCATCTAAATTTATAATCTAATATTAAACCTAAATAAGTTAAGTTTTTCGTAATATTTTTTCTAATATTTTGCAATTTGAATATAGGTTTCCTGCGAGTCAGAAGATATCTACCAAATAACATTGCCTTAGTTTTTTGAGATGAAAATTTTTTAACTTAGAGAGTTGAATATATTAGAAAAGATTGTGATTCTTGAATTTCCTGTTTCTTCGAGTTCCTTTTTCGTATTCCCCATTGTTATAATAATAAAATCATCAGCGTAAGCTAGTATTAGGGATTCTTTGCTACGATACTGTTTTATGATGTAATCCGCAACCAGAAGCCAGAGGAGGGGACCCAAACGTGGACCCTGAGCTCATCCTTTGTATGCTTGAAACCATTCTATAATTTTAAATCGATTAACATATATAAAGCGATTAGAAATGTAGTTTTTAAATAGACATTTTAACTAGGGTTTGAGAGGGGATCTGTCGATGATATCTGAAATAATGTGCCAGTCAATGCTGTAAAAAGCCTCCACTATGTCGAATGATACAATGCCGCAATATTTTTTAGTGGAAAGTGATTCCGTGATTTTAGATTTTAATAAGTTTACTTTGTCGACAGTACGTCTTCCTTCCCGTAAACCGATTTGAACATTATCTAGGTATGATATGCTTTCCAATAATATCATTACTTTTCTTTTTATTAGTCTTTCGAGAAGTTTTCCCAACATTGGTAGTAAAATTATTGGGCGATAGGATTTTTTCAAGTTGAGGATCTTTATTCTTTTTCTAAAGAATATAACCAGACCTTTTTTTCTTACACCTGGAAAATGACCTAGCTGAAAGCATTTATTATACAAATTCAGCATCAGATCAGGAAAATGGTTTATTGAGTTCTGTATGAAGTTATGCATAGAATTGAACCAAACTTCATATGCAGGGTGAGTCTAAAATCATGGAACAAACTTTGAGGGGTGGTAGAGCTCACTATAACAAACAATTATTGTATAGGAATATATGACCGGAAGTGACGCGTTGAAGCACAAACACAAAAATTAACACATGAAAGGAAAAACTTTGTTTATTTACAACGTCGTCGCTAAATGATTTCTTTACAACTACGTCTACAATAAATGCTCAATATTGCGGCCACCGACAGTAATGCAAGCTTGGTAGCGTAGGTGGAGTGATTGGCGAACAGATTCCCATACCCTGGGTAATTCATCTACGCGTGCAGCCGCACAGGATAGTCGAGCAACGAGTTCTTCAATGGAGTCAACTGGAATCTCGTAAATGAGGGCTTTCGAGTGCCCCAATAGGAAAAAATTGAGACTCGATAAATCTGGCGATCGTGGTGGCCATCGGACTGACCCACCACGCCCAATCCAGCGCACCCCAAAAGTAGCATCCAGGTAATTGCGGACTTCCATACTGAAATGTGCTGGCGCACCATCATGCTGAAACCACATTTGATTGCGAACGCCAGTCGGAACTTCTTGCAGCAATTCTGGTAAAACCGCTTCCAGAAAAATCTGATAACAGCGGCCATTGAGTCGGGTTGGTAGAAGATATGGGCCTATGAGGGACGCATTCACAATACCCGTCCATTCACAATAAACGCCACCGTTGTTGAAATGCATGTGGGCGTGTGGATTTCCTGTTGCCCACAGATAAGAATTGTGGGCATTTAAAACGCCTTCGTGTGTAAAAATCGCCTCATCTGTGAATACCACATGAGCTTGAAAATCCGGCAGCAACGCACTCGGCTGCAAGAACCATTATCAGAAAGCCACGAGCAGAGGGTAATCACACGTCTGCAAAGCTTGGACACTCTGTAAGTGGAATGGGTATAAACCTTCTGCGTGTGAAACTCTCCAAACGGTTTTTTGACTGACATGTAGACGACATGCTACAGCCCTTGTACTTGTGCCGGGTGTTTCGTCCACATGGTCCAAGATGGCTTCTTTCATGTGTGGTTGTCGTACAGTTCTTGATATACGCCTTCCATCAGTACTGGCGCTAAATGAACCATTTTCACAAAGTTGCTGGTGTAATCGCTCAAACATTTTGTGGTTCGGCATGCGTCTACTTGGAAATCGTTCTCGATATAGCCATAGAGCTGCTCTTCCGTTACCATTAGCAGCAACATACATCAGATGCATGTCTGCCTTTTCGCTATTAGTACAATCACCCATCACGGCCAAAATCCTAAGCGCAAATGCCGTTTTTTTGCTGATGGAGCAGGTCACTGGCGCACCGCTTTACTGCCCTCAACTATCGCCAACTATGTCAGCCAATCCCGCCATAGAGGTTGCCAAGCATGTGTGACTGCTGTTGGATGCAATTTCCAGCAACTGTTTTAACATCTTCTGAACGGAATCACTGGTTAAGTTTCCTACTAATGAACATTTTATGATTCCGTTAATGTGTTATTTTTTTGTTTTTGTGCCTCAATGCGTCACTTACGGTCATATATTCCTATACAATAATTGTTTGTTATAGTGACCACCCCTCAAAGTTTGTCCCATGATTTTAGACTCACCCTGTATATGTTTTTATCTATAACCAGTAGGTCCCAGTTAAATTTGGGTATATTCCCGAGAAAGGCGGCGCTGTGACAGCAATTTTTCACGATTTTTCTTTTGTGTCATTGGAAAGTGTATGATGGCACCAATGTCCTCCAAGTTTAGTATAAGCGTTACCTCTGCGGGTGTCAATTCAGGTGCAGGTCTCTCATCCTCGACTGGTTCAAAATTAAGAGACCAACTCTTCTGGAAGGGGCTTGTGCGTGCTTAAGCCATTTGGTAGGCCTCCCCATCCAGCTGACTCTTGGAAAGTGTATGAAGTTCTAGATAGAAATGAATGAACTTCATATACGCGTTTTTGAATATGAACTAGTTTAAAATGGGGACATTCCTCATAATGGGACACTGCGATAGCGATTTTCTCTTGTTTTTCTTTTTTGCAGTTAAGGGAAGAATTTATGAATATTTTTCGACAAAATTTTATATTTAGATGTAATGTAATAGTCCGATGTTTGTATAAAATTTGAAGAAAATTAGCCTGAAGTTGGCACATGTTAGCGAATTTTGTTCGTTTTTCAAGACAGGAACGGCTGCTGTTGACAAAAAATCACGCTGAACCATCTAATTGTCCAATCTGGGTTTAATTTGCATATTTGTAATAAGCAAAAATGTTCACTTTTTTATGTATTACCACTTGATTAGCCTTTCTCCCCTTCCCCCATGGTTTTGAAACATTTAGAGACAAAAAATTGGAAGTGTAATAAAAAAAATATACACTTTTTGAAGAATTGCATACATGAGATAGAAGAAAGTTTTAGGATTGGCACATCTGACTAGTTTAAAAAATACACGCGTTTTAGTTATATACTATATAATATTATTTTGTGCTGTGTGAAACTGAAAGAAAAATATAAGATGTCGAAATTGTTGAATATTTTAATCTCCAGACCATTTGGAAATTTTGAATTTTATTTCCACTTCTCCCATTTCTACTGCACACATGTAGAGTAGAGGTACAATATGAGGAATTTACATAACGAATAATATACTTTCACAGATTTAAGTTAAATTATTTGGCTTTATTGTTAGTATGCGTTCTACAAAATGTACAGCTGCAAGATTAAAACATTTGTAGTTGAAAAATCTCGTTTTAATAGATCCAAATGAAATAGTGAAATTTGTTTAAATTGATTTTGACATTTATTAGAAAATAAAACTTTTCAGTACTATAAAAAAGATGTGAAATTATGAATTGATTTAGTTGTAGCTGTCATGAAACATAGAAGAAAAGTAATCGAACACATCTCATGTATACTTTTACTCCCTATAGGTAGTGTATTTAGTATCGGGCTTATGACATAAACCAAAGGCTTTATTTTACAGAAACAAAATATAAATAGATTTACAGTAAAGATTCATTAGTTTTGGGTTTCAAATTTGAAAAATGTCAAAATCAATTTCAAAATAGAATTCATTATTCATTATGTGCAGTAAAACAAATAAGTATTTCCATTTAAATAACATATCAAAGACTCAAAACAAATAAAAAATCAATGATTCGAAAAATGAAGAGAATTGTTGCATGCGGTGAACACAAAGACGGGATACAGGGGAGTATTGTAAAATTATTTCCAGATTAATTACATTGGCCACTCATACGTCATTCACATATTTTTTAACGCAACAAGGATTTGAAATGTTTGATTGGATGGATACGCTATCAGACATGAGCGTCGAAAAACATTTTCTTTAATTACTATTCATGGTGGGTTTAAATAGTGAAAAACAGGGTCTTGTGTCTATTACAGTGACAAATGCATCTATTTTTTTCCTGACAATTAATCTCATTTATGAGAAAACTGCCTATAATTTTCTAATTATTGAATTTTTATTTTTTTCTGACTTCGAGATCATCCAGGAGGTTTCCGGCAATTTAGAACGTAAATAATTGATTGAAAACCGTGAAGATCTATAAATTTATTTAGGTGTATGCAATTATTTCAGTTAGGATATTTGGAATTTTAGGAAATTTCAGAGCTTTCGCACACTAAAACTGCGTCTTTCAATTTATAGTGTTGAAAAGACTCAAAATTTCTCAAACTTCGATGTATCACAACGCGGGGAGTTCTTACAGTTTTCTTGTAGCATGAAAAAATATTTCCAAATAGGACCCAGGGGCAATATAAAAATTTCAATTACTTTTAACTGTCTATTTTGACGTAAATGAGTTTTCATATGATAAAGAACAACACCGTTCAACGATAAAAAATGATACTCTATATATTAGATTAAAAAACGTTTCACAGACATTTAAATGTATGCACTACGGTAATATTGTCCACATATCTGAGAGATCCGATATCGTATGTGGGATATATCAGTAATCTCTATCATGTGGGCAATATAGGACCGTTAAAAATATAGTATCTGTTATCCTTAGCAGCCACTCATCTGGTCTACCGCATTCATGAGTCGAAGAATAACTCCTTTATGTATTTATGTCCTTTCACTGCATTTTAATTCAAGAAATATATTGTTACGTTTAATAGCTTTTCAGTGTTAAGATTTCTAACCCTATCTTTTTGAAATACAAAGTATATGTGAATTATCATTTTACTAAACAGGAGTGAAAAAATGTCTTAGTAAAGTAATAATTCACATCCTTTGTATCTCAGTATTTTACAGCGTAATTTATCTTTTTTTTCTGATTGAATCTTAGGAAATACGCAAAACAATTAGAGTATACTAATCTGTAGTAACAAACAAAATTTTGTAAAAAAGAAAAAAAATCATTCCATTACAAAATCAAGCGTATATTCATTGCTTGTATGGGGAAGGTCAAGCGCACTTCTATAAATTACTTAAATTACTATAATAAAATAAATCACCTGAAATCTTAATAGAACGCATGTTTGTAAAACTAAAATGTTTGTTTTGAATTTTTGTAACTATATTTAATTAAGGTTAAATAAAGCAGCTTTAACTTATATGTATAACAGCCCCTCTACACAACTTTTTTCACAGAAACAGCATAAACAGTTTCATAAAGTTACACTAGACTTTTACACTCGTATTCAACATCTACTTCAATTCCTGGTTAAGCGCGAATTGCTCTGTCAAACGCTCAAATGTTGCTTACTATTAACAGGATTGGCCTTCGGCTGCAATCACGTCGAATCAGGTTATTGGTGAATATCATTTGAGCGCTATTGCGCTTAACCGAGAGTTGAGGTAGATGGTGAATACGAGTTTTAAAGATTTTTATGAGCAAACTCCTGAAACTCTCCTTAGAACTTTTCTCTAAACTTTTAGTAGGTTAGAGAAGACAGGAGTGAGAGACAACACTAATTTTGCTTAAATTAAACCCTATTATTTATTTTTATTTTATACTTGTAGTACCCACAAACTGATTTATATACGATACAAATTTTAGTTTCCAGATTACTTGCGAAACATTTGTACTTAAAAATTCCTGCGCAGATAGCGCATAGGATAAATGTTGGACAATATATCAACAAAAATATAAAAGTTAGTGTAGAATTACGTATACTGAATGGACGGAAGATAAAATGAGATAATTTACACTGAAGTTAAGCACAACCAGTGGACCCATGCGAGGCTTTCGCACTGCAATCTTAGTAATAATCTGCCAATACGTTTTAGCATCCATTATTTATTCAGTCAAATTTTGAATCAAACAACGTGTTTTAACGAAATGGGATAGTATTCTGTCAAAAAAGATACTTAATTCATCGTCTTTCGTTTTATATGTGCATAGAAAAGGAGATGTTGACAACGAAAATAATATATATTATTTATGAACACACCCAAATCCGTTTCATGAATAAGTGACAATATCTGATAATGGGCGAGAAACACTCTAGGTTTAAAATTGTTTCAATAAACAGAGTTCTAAATCTTTAAACTCTGATAAACAAGAAATATTAAGAAGTTTGCACATTCTATTAAATAGCACTATTCTATTAAATAGAATGAACATAAAATTAAATGAAAATTCATTTCATTACCAAATTTTTGCACAATTCTTTGTATTTTGTAATTATAGAACGAAAACAACTTTTAAAGGGGGCAAACTCTTTCTTTTATTTATATTTGCAAGCATGCTTTATAATATGGAAACATTTGATTTCCAACAGACATGTCATTTGTATTTGCAAAAAATCTATAATTGGAATTCAAATCGAAAAAAAAGTCCAAAATCTTTCATGACATCTCCTTTTCATTCGGAATAAAACCAAACGTAATTTGTTTTTTTAAATAAAAATTTATTTTTTATACAAATTTAAATTCGAACAGCTGAGAAAGAATGAATCCCAAGTAGTTATTAACAAGAACGAAAAATCATGCGTCAAGCATAGATTATGTAAACTTTCCAACGCTTCCAAAATAATTTTACAAATCATACCGGTTTAATAAGCTGAAAGATAACATCTAAGTAAACAATTTGGAAAACGCATAACATATTTAAAAAGATAATTTCAGGAATTTCCAACATATACAATATTCGGAAAAATATCTGAATACTTTTATTCAGCCCTGTATATGATCTATAGATTTATATAATATATACTATATAGGATGCAAAATTTTAGTTCTGTTAAGAAACGCGTAGCACAGTTTAAAATTCTCCTTCTGGAGTTTCTGTCAATAAACGGAAATGTGTTCGCGAACTTTTGTGCTTCTCTGTATATGATCTACAGAATTTATACACACCACTTAATAAACAAAAAGTGAGTTAAATTAAAAATCGCGTTCAGTAACTTAAAACGCAATTCCAGGAATTATTGTTAAGAGACAGTAGAGAATTCTTTTGTGTGTCCCTGTAAATGAACGATGACTGCTATACGCACAATATTCTGTAGTAAGCCTCTTGTAATGCACCTTAGTGATATATATATATAAATTTCATTGCGTTTAAAATAGTGAAACATTATTTAAATAAACCGCAGACGATTTTTCTCCATAGACGTAATGTAACGGAATTCTTTTGACTGTCCCTGTAAATAACTATAAGTGCTATGCACACCCTATTCCATATTTAGCTTCTTGTAATTCACCTTAGTGATATATATCAATTACAATGTGTTTGAAATTGTGTAACATCATTAAAATAAACCGCAAATGATTTTTCCCGTAGAACATAATGTAACGAAACTCTTTTGAGTGTCCCTGTAAAAAAACTGTAAGTGCTACACACTTCAGTTGAAATAGAGAACATGCTATAGATAACGACAATAACATATAAAAATTTCAGAGCAATCCGAGCCTATTTACGGGAGTTAGAGCACGGACAGACGGCCAGACGGCCAATCTTGTATTGCTACCCATATCAAAATACGGAGGATCGGGTTTTACTGAACCGAATTCAAAAATTCTGTTTCAAGTCAACCGGAAATAAAGAAAATTAATCTGTAAATTGATTATCCACATTTTATAAAAAAAAAATACTCTGTAATTATGTTTCTAAGATCAATTTTATCTTATATATATATATATATGGTGTGTGTGTGTGTGTGTGAAGTTTCGCTTTCCCACCAGATTCACATAGCAACAGGCGGTTCTACCGATAAGGCTGTGACGTCGACAGACGCAAGCCACAAAGAATTCTTTGCATCGCCAGAGTGAGAACGTCAAAAAGTTCAGATTTTAACTCGACGTGAAAAGTATCGGACGGATCCTGGGTGCTATCGAGACGGGAGAGCGAGCGCGATCGTGTCGGGCAAAAACACGGCCAGATTTTACCGAAATGCCCGCAGTTAGATGACTGCAAATCTTCCCTTTCCCTCCTTTAGTTTTGTGAATAATACTGTTTTATATTTACCATTTAGTACAGAACCAATTAAACTCCTGTTATACATTAATTAAAGCCTTCGTTTCCTTCAATTCCATACATTTCCAATATCCACATATATATACTGTAAAACCTCTAAATAACAGACACCTTGGGAACGCGCAAACTGTGAGGTGTCCGATATTGGAAAAACCTCAGAGATTCGCAAAATTGATAAGAAGTGCTTAATGTTTCATTAATTGACTTTTATATGCCCTAAAACCACTATTATATGATTAATCAGAAATTTAAATAATTTTTAAGCAATAAAAATGAAATGAAATCGTGCAAACATTTATTAACTCTTTATTACATTCTTACGAAAACAATCTGTTACAAAAGTTTGATTTTGCTTGCAATTACATGTAATTTGTTTTTCAACGTGAAGTTTTAACCCCGTCAAAAGTTTTAATCCTTCTGAATCATTTTGTTTTACAATTTAAAAAAAAATGTGTAACTACTCACTGTATTTTGCCGTTTCTTGGAAATTCTCGATATTGCAGGAAGCATCACCAGTTTCAGTATGTGTTTCATCATCACTAATAGAGTCAGCTTTTGTCGAAAATTCTGAAGGAATATAATCGCATATATTAACTGATTCTTTTTCAGTAGGTAACTCATCATCAACATTAATGAAAATTTCGGCAGTTTCTTCACTCCTGATACATTTCGTTAATTCAATTATTTCTTAATTTTTGTGTCGGAAATATGTTTTTCATTTTCTTTTAACACGTTGACGGACAGTAAGAACAAGTGAAGTTCGAAAATTGACACTATATGTTTTTGTAATTTTTAGAATATTAGAAGTATAGTTTTACTTTTTCTGCTTAAATAAACTTAATTTTAATTAATTCAGCACCTTTACTTCGGTTGCACTATTCCCTTCACAACCACGTCAGGGTGGCTAGTGGTCAGAGAAAGATACAGTCAAAAAAAGTGATAAACACCAGTATATTCTTATAGAAAAATTTATGTTGATTATTCGATCAAATAATCAATTTGAATTTTTCTTTAATAATATAATAATAATGGTAATTACCATTTTTTTACTGTATTTTTCCCTGACCACTAGCCACCCTGCATGTGCATACTGAAGCTGCAACTCGTATAACAGGTGGAAAACGAACTTCAACCTAAAAAAAATTTTCCAAAACATGTCACTGGGCTTCTACTTGTACGCCGGTAAATGCACATTCGTGCTGTTATAGCCGTAGTGTCTAAAAACGACCGTTTTATTTTGAGCGGCTATAGCCGTCATGCCACATTGTGAACTTCGCTTTGCGGCTATAACCGCAAGTGTCCGTCAACGTGTTAATATAAAGCCTGCTTTTCTGAACCATTGTCTTATGCTTTCCGGTTTTATGTTCTTTACAGCTGAGGAAATCCAAATTACAGCATGGAGAACTAATTTTACGCAGTTCTCAAATGTATTCATAGCATCTAACGTTTAAAGAATGTTGCGCAGTAAAAACTTTCTGTACCAGGCTTTAAAATTTTGTATTACGCCTTGATAAAGTGTCTGGCATACGGAAGTTGTGTTTGCGGTTAAAAACACAATTTCAAATTGTCGAATTTCAAATGTTTTTGATAAGTTGCATTATCCAAAAACAAGAGAACTTTTCTTTTTTGTTTTTCATTCTATTATCAAAGGAAGTTAACCATTCGATCATTCACCATTCGACTGGTCATCCACGCTTTCTTATTCGCTCTCCACACAATACCAAATTTATTAAATTGACTGTTCTTTGGGAAAGACCTGGGTTTCAGAGATTTTCCAATAATAAGAAGGATTTCAAATTCTCCTAATTCATTGCAACATAATAAAATAGTGAGTCGCTCTTTTGACTTTTTTCCGTCGATACAGTCATCCTTCTTAAAACACAAAGTCTTATTCGGAAAAAATATGAAAAAGAGTTCGGTTTCATCGACGTTAACAATATTTCTCTCCTTCAGAAATTGATTTCGGTCGTTGAGGCCAATCCTCCACTTCTTTAAGATCGACATATTTCGCTTCTCCACATATTGTTCTGAAAGAGATGTTGTGCGAGATCGGAACTTTTCCAGCCATCCACTGGAAGCCTTAAAATCGTGTAATCGTAAGTTTTTTTAGAGACTTCTGAAGCCTTTTCCTGAATCAAAGGCCCACTGATAGGAATATTTTTGAAGGAAGTGAAGTAAACCAATTCAGAATTATAGAATCAATTTCAATAGAATTAGTCTTCCTCAATTTCACATTTTTGGTGTTTCGTTAGAGTTAGTAATCCACAAATTTCTTATTTCTTATTTATCTCGTAAAATCTCCCCCACTTGTGTTTTACCTATTTCAAAACGTTCTGCAAGTATCCGTAAACTCATTTTTTCTTTCTCAGATACACTTACAATTTAAAATGTTTCTTTTAAAGTTAATCGTTTTGAGGCCATTCTCGAAACATGAATCCCAAATTAGACTCTAAATTCAGAGTACGTAGAACTCAACATTAAAAACGGTGTTAACATATTTTGACTAATGCGTCAGTTAAGTCTCATGAATCAAACACTAATCGACATTGCTAAATAGTTTTTTTCATACTCTGGCGCCTTTAATTCTCAGTCCCAAAAAATCAGTATGCAGTAAAAAAAAAAAAAAAAAAAAAAAAAAATAGAGTAACTATTTTCTTTGTTTTCTAAAAGAGTAAAAATAAATATGTATGTTAGGTTTTGAGAGATTCTTTTTCTTTATATGACACCATGTGACGTCTGATTTCTCTCTTCTATGTTATGCAATCCAGTTAATTACTTTTTGGATTTTACGAAAAAACTCTACTAAAATGAAAGGACATTCCTTCTTTGCTTTTTTCACACTTTATAAGATTATCCGAAAAACTGTTTCAGCTTTCGTACAATGAAATAAAAATAGTCAGCATATTATCTAGCCTGAGATTTCAAGATAGTTGTAAACGAGGTTATCTTAGGCGCATTTAAAAAGAAAGATAATATGCTGTATGGTGTATTATGGAATTCTGGGATGGGAGAAATTGGTACTTCTAAACATTAGTCAGCAGAAAATCCAAAATCTTCCAAGGAGGGACGCTTTTATTCTCCGATGCGGGCAAGCGATATTCACCCCCTACATTTATCTGTGATCACAGAACTTGTGTCAAATTACCCTGATAAATTTAGAATCGTTTTACTTTTTTTTCCAGTTTCTTTCTCATTAAAATTCATTTTTCATACTTTATCGGCAAAATTACTGTTCGCTATTCGAAATGGTCTCTATTTAGAGGTTAAACATGCAAAAATTTAGGTTTTAGGTGTGGGGATTGGAAAACAGTCTGTTAAATAGAGGTGTCCGCTCTTCAGGAGTGTATGTTATGGAGGTTTTACTGTATATAGGGGAGACCGGGGCAAGATGACTATGTTAACAATTTTTGTTGTTTATTAATTTATTTTGAAGTAATAGTAAAATTAATTTTACATGAACTGATAGAGTATACCTTTGTAGTATTAAATACATTACCATTTAATTTTTCAAATAAAAAAAATAAAGGATAATTTTTTTTCATAACATTAACAAATCGTCATCTCTCCCCAGTACTGGAGCAAGATGACTTTGACCTTGGGGCAAGATGACAACACTGAAAAATATTGAACATATTTTATCTTTTGAATATGTTACATGGTTTAACAAATGATAACTGTGCTTTTACATCTTACAAAGTATCAAACTAAGCATAATGCACTGATTGTAACGTAATTTTGAAGTGTTTAGTTGTGCAGCTAACAATAGTCACAAATAAAAATGCCATTTTCAAAATTGGAACATTCCTCATGCCACCAATCTTGGCATTTACAGCACTGGATCCATTCTTCTGTTGGTGGGTCACAATGCCGGAAGTTGATCTTAAACGCTTTTTGAATGTTTTGAGAGAAGGGGGACCAGCAGGGGAGGGGGGAGGTCTTGACCCCGTCGAACGTTACTCTCCTCGTAGCGATCGGACGCTTGGAAGAGGAGATACGGACCTCGATAGGGTTTTTCTTTCAGGAGGCTAGGGGGGGGGCTTAGCAGATGGCAAAAATGTCTTCCTCTGGTCGCCCCCTTTCGAACGACACCTCCCCCGATCCCATGCGCCCCTTAGCCTCAGAGGAGATAGAAGTGCAAGGTCGTGCGAACAAACACACAGACAAATAAGCGTTTACAGGATTTAAATAGAATGGACAACATAGTTAGTTTAATAAATTTCGAAACACAGGGCCAGATGACGAGCTCGTCATCTTGCCCCGGATTGCTGGTTTAAAAATATTCGTTTTCATTGCCATGAAGGAAGGCGATTAATTGACATTTATTCACGGTAATAGGTAGTATTTAAACTAAGTTACTCATAAATATTAAAGAGAAACGATATATCTTACCTGTATCTGTAGCAGAGCTTATTTACACATGCATAAAAGTTATAACGTGGCAGCGGAAAACAATCAAAGCTTCACAACTGACACAAAAATGGCGATTTCAGCGTCTCTATAGTATTGTTTAACGAACGGCCGATAGGAGAGCCAGTAGTATCCAGTTGATGCAGCCACCTAGCCGAAAACGGAAAAATTAAGACATTCGTCATCTTGCCCCACTCCTCATCTTGCCCCGGTCTCCCCTACTATTTTCACCTTAAACAATATTGTGGATCTTCTGAAAAAACGAGTTACCAAATTGAGCCGGATAAGCCGAAACTGACCTGAACACGAAACAATATCCGATCCACAATGAAGAAAATTATTGCCGACCCGATTCAAACCGCAGGATTTGCCTGTAAAGAGATAATTTTTGCATTGAGCCCAACGGCTACTTTTTGGGGGGTTTGAGGGTTACTCCATATTTACCTATGTTTAATTATTTACTTTTCTGTTCAAATGCCAGGTGTGGGATTGTATCAGGAGTAGAGGTTATCTCTAGTCCTGGGATTGTATGCCATCACATGGTTGTAAATCACAATCCGTTCTTGCGTATATTCTAAATAGATATAATCGAAATACTGAAAAAACCTGTGGACAAGTACGAGGCTTTCGCACTGTAATCTTATAGATTATTTGTTAATACTTTTTTTAGGTGCGTTTGTAATTTTATAAATACGTAGCACCTATAGTCGTCGTCTGGCCCGTCCGTTTGTCCGTCTGTCCGCATATAACAGCGCAAATACTACACAACCGAATGGTTTGAAATTTAATACATGGTGATTACTTCCTTTTTAAAATGGAGTCCTATTATTTCCGCATTACTGAATTTAAAAATCGAATTTGTATACTAAAATTGTTTAATTACAGTAATCCTATAATCTACCGACATTGTTTTGGATAGATGTTTCCAGAAATACACTGCTCAAAACAATTAGGGGAGCACATGGTTTTAATGAAATTACACAAATACTTACACCAATAAGTAACTTAAATTAAAACACCCATAATTTAAAGCATAGAAGAAAACAGAAAAATAAAACTTCATATGCAAATCAAAGTTCATGACGTCAAAAACCAAAAAAATGAGATAAGTGCAGAAATCGGGATTTCGCAGAAATGTATGTTTCACTGTCTCAGTTGTTAAATTCAATTGCTCTGCTTTTGTTTTGAGAAAAGGTGATTTGAAAATGTCACAAAAACGTGATTTACTGGGATCCATGGCTCGGCGTATTAGCGAGATACTTGAATCTGGGCAAACACAACGAAGTGTAGCGGACGCTGTTGGAGTTGCAAGAAATGTCCACCCATGGTGATTTCTTTGTTTCATGCATGATAATGCCAGACTGCATGCAGCTCGTCTGGTGAAGAACATGGTTGAAGCTGAAACAATACAGAGTATAGAATGACCAGCATTCTTTCCTGACCTGAATCCAATCAAGCATGTTTGGGACACACTCGGACGACGCATTGCAGCGAGACCAAGGCTTTATTTGATTGTCTGGGATTTGGAGATTGCAATTCTTGAAGAGTGGAACAGTTTTCCTCAAAGGCTTATTGATAACCTCATCGCATCCATTGAAAGCAACTGTACAGCAGTCTTAGCTGTTCGAGAGGACCACACGCGGTATCAAACATCTTGCCTCATTATTAAACAGTACTTTTTTTTTCATTTACATGTAACCAAATTGTTGCCCTAAACCATCTTTTCATGTTCCTTCCATCTTTTCAAAGAATTAAATCTCCTTTACAATTTTTTGCGTGTCTTTTTTTCTGTGTTGCGCATTGATACACGTGTACTCTCAATTTTATACCCATGTATGGCTGTCTCGCACGGTTCTCTTCTCTCCCTTGCTTGCTCCCTTAATTTTTTTGAACAGTGTAGATATTAAATGGAAAAATAGTCTAAATGTGGATTTCAAGTTCTGAAAAGCTAGGCTTACGTTTCCCATTGGATTTTTCAGTCAGTTTTAACAAAAGGTAAAATGTTACCAACTTCAAACCCAGGTAGCACCAGACGTTTTTATAGCGTTGAAAATAAGTCAGAACTGTTGAAAATTGGTTACGTTGTTTTATGTCCGTTGAAAAATATACTTTATATCGCAATATTTTAGACTAAAGAAATTGGAAATTTAATTCGTCATAGAAAAGACTTTTAAAAAACGTTGTTTCATGGTCACGATATTTCCGTTACTCTCTCGTCGTTTTAAAATAGGTTTTATAATCGTTTTATGTTTTCCTTTGCTTCAGCCAGAAAGTATGATTGCTCAACGATATAATAGATATTTTTCCTAAGTGAAAAATTCGTTGAAACAAGGTTGTATCTCCTCAACTCAGTTTGGACGCCGCGTGATCGGAATTTCTTTCTGCGCAGCCTTCCAACCGTCCCACCTTTCCAGGCAAGAACGAAAATAATAATAAGCCGCCATTGATTCACTTCTTGCTGGCGCTGTGTTTGTTTTTGTTCTGCACCATTTTGTCTAGTAAACGTAAGTAATCACAAGTCTTGTTATTTTTATTTATAATATTTGTAATGTATTATATTTTTAGAATGTTTTAATTTTAATCAGGTTGTATTTAAAGTAAAATAAATGATTGTTTTGGTCAATTCCATCGTAACTGACGTAACACTTGATCATCGAATTTTGTTTTCAAAACTGTGCAGAAAATTTAATTAAGCTAGAATTTTTTTTATTTTTACAATTTAAAATATTTCTTACTAAGGACTTAATACCCAAATACCTGCAGATTATTTCAATCTGTCTTTTAGTCACAAAAATTGTAATTCAAAATCCTGTAACTGATGTAACGTAAAATAGACAAGCATTTTTTCTGCCTTCATTGAAGTGTAAAAATCATCAAAACTATCCTGTTAAAATAAGTGATTTAATGTTCTCAACAACACTAAGTAATGAAAAATTATAACAGTAACTTGTTTAATTAATTTCTGAACAATAAAAAAGAAAAAATGGCATTTACACATGTAACTGACATAACTTTTATTGTGTAACTGACGTAACATTATGACTTTACAAAGACAATAATGGATCTTAACTTAGTTTGTAAATAGTAATTTACAAAGGCTTTGTATTAGGATTTTATTATACAACATAAAATTACCAAGCTTTCCAATCATACACTCAAATTAAACATGTTATAAATTTTATTTCCTCCTCAATATGAGACTTTTATGTGGAATTGACCTTTTAATAAATCATGTGCATCAATTTTGTATATATTCAGAACTCTGATCATCACTGCTTGTGTATGATATCAATTTAGTTTTTTGAAAATGATTGTTGCTTGCTTTAATAATTTCTATATAAAGTTTATTGAATTTAAACTAATTGATATTTTGTAACATGAAGTGTGCTAAGGGGCAACCCTGTGTTTGTTTATATTCATAAACATGCATCTTGAGTTTTTAAAAAATAATTTCAATTTTTGAAAATTTATTTATTGTGTATACCTTTTAAAAGCAATTTTTTTAAAATTCAAAATTTTTAAAATAGTAGCACTATTTAAAAATACACATATATAAAAGAATTGATAGGTATATAAAAAGTTCAATTAACTAATAGATATGAAATTAAAACTGAAATTCTTTAACCATTACTCATTTCGATAAATGAAATCTATCAAAATGTGTCATTACGTGCTGTAACAATTCCTTGAATAATGCAAAATGTTTCATATTTTCTGAAAGTACCACTTTTATTTTTATTTTTTGAAAAAATTGGGTATTTTCGTGTTATAGTGTCCCCCAACCCGCCCCCCCAAGGATGAATTGCTAAGCGACCAAGATTTATTGCCAAATCATAAAGCGTATGCCAGTGTTTCCACCAGACAGTTTCAGCAGGGCGCTGCACCCTGCCTGCCCTTTGGTCTACAAAATTGCACCCTTCTTGCCCCTCAGTAAAAAAAGTGCCCTTTCTCCTTTTTGCATTGCAAAATTTACTTTCATAGTAAAAATTGACTCAATGTTGTCCTGAAAAGAGTGTCCTGACTTTTAAATATCAAAAGTGTCTTTAAAAAACAAAATAATAACAATTAAAATAAAAAGAAAACTGCCCAGTTAAACTGAGGGCATTGAGCTCACAGGCTATTCACACTAATTGTATATTATACACTTATTTCAAAGAATTTGAAATAAGCCCATCGAAAAATAAAGAAATCAACAATATATTAAGGGGGGGGGGGGTCATCCCCCGTTACCCCCCTCGTAGTTAACTAATGAACCCCTTAAACTAATAAGGGAAGTCTCTAATTACAAAGAATATATATACAAAATTTGAAGAAAATTGGATAATTCTGCATGAAAAACCCATTTATCTAAATTAAGGGGGGTTTAGCCCCCCTTTCCACCTTTATACTTAACCAATGAACCCCTAAAACTATTCAGAGAAGCGCATTATCACAATGAACCTATATACAAAATTAGAAGAAAATCGGATAATTCTGCATGAAAAACTCATTTATCTAAATTAGGGGGGGGGGTATCCCCCCTTTCCCGCTTTATACTTAACCAATGAACCCCAAAAACTATTGACAGAAGCGCATTATCGAAATGAACCTATATACAAAATTTGAAGAAAATGGGATAATTCTGCATGAAAAACCCATTTATCTAAATTAAGGGGGGGTAGCCCTCCGTTTTCCCCCTTTATACTTATCCAATGAACCCCCAAAACTAATCTGGTAAGTTTATCATAATGAGCCTATATACAAAATTTGAAGAAAATCGGAAAATTCTGCATGAAAAACCCATTTATCTAAATTAAGGGGGTTAACCCCCCCCCCATTTCCCCCCTTTATACTTAACTAATGAACTCCCAAAACTAATCAGGGAAGCACCTTATCACAATGAACCTATATACGAAATTTGAAGAAAAACGGATACTTCTGCATGAAAAACCCATTTATCTAAATTAAGAAGGAGTTAGCCCCCCCCTTTCACCCCCTTTATACTTAACCGATGAACTCCCAAAACTAATCAGGGAAGCGCCTTATTAGAATGAACCTGTAAACAAAATTTGAAGCAAAACGGATAATTCTATCACGACTTATCGCGTTACGTACATACATACATACGTACGTACATACAGAACCGGCGGGCACATTAGCTCTCAGGCTTTGATAGCCTGTGAGCTAAAAAGTGCCTTTTTCTCACCAGTAGCACCCTGCCCTTTTTTAAACCTGGGGGAAACTCTGCATATGATGTTATGATAATATGCTATGATGTTTATAACATTTTATGACGTATATTGCCAAGTTATTAGTCATATATAATGTAATGATATGATATATATAACATATAAGATGTCAACAATTTTTAATCAACTGATTGATGGTTTTCATTTTTTTTTAAATCCAGTTGATTGCCAAATTTTGTGATATCTCCCTCTCCCCCCCCCCCCCCCCCACACACACATATACACGCACCAATGGCCGAACTTTTTTTTTTTTTTTCCTTCCTTTGCCAATTGACGAATTTTGCAGCAATTTTTTCCTGTGACAGGCTAGTGGAATTTTTTTTTTCTTTTGTGTCAACTTGTTCAAGAAACTTCACATTTTTTTCCCTTTACCTATTTAACAAATTTGTGATTTCTTTTTACTGTGACTGATTGATGCATTTTCTGATTGTTTTTCTATGACTGTATTTTCTTTTTTCTCCCTTGAAAATGAAAACACCAAAAAGGTGCGTCAGTAAAGGCTGCCGGCACATTGAGTCAAAAAGAGTGGCCAGGCATTGTGCATTTATTTATTTATTTTGCTTTTACGGCTTTTACATACTGAAGAATTACAATTGTAGGGACAGATTCACTGTCGCCATGTGACGACTAAACTTTTTGCTTTGGCCACTAACTTTTCATGTCTATGTTGCCATGTATTTTACAGAGATGCCCTTTTCTGCCGAGTGGCATATTTTAGCTTTTTATTAGCTCACAGGCTATCAAAGCCTGAGAGCTTATGTACCCGCCGGTTCTGTATGTACGTACGTATGTATGTATGTATGTATGTACGTAACGCGATAACTCTTGATAGAACTAACCGTTTTACTTTAAATTTTGTTTATAGGTTCCTTGTGATAAGGCGCTTCCCTGATTAGTTTTGGAGGTTCATTGGTTAAGCATAAAAGGGGGAAACGGGGGGCTGACCCCCCATAATTTAGATAAATGGGTTTTTCATGCAGAATTATCCCATTTTCTTCCAACTTTGTATATAGGTTCATTTTGATAATGCGCTTCTGTCAATAGTTTTGGGGGTTCATTGGTTAAGTATAAAGGGGGAAAGAGGGGGCTAATCCCCCTTAATTTAGATAAAGGAATTTTTCATGCAAAATTATCCGATTTTCTTCAAATTTTGTATATAGGTTCATTTTGATGATGCGCTTCTCTGAATAGTTTTGGGGGTTCATTGGTTAAGTATAAAGGGGGAAAGGGGGGCTAATACCCCCTTAATTTAGATAAATGGGTTTTTGAATTATCCGATTTTCTTCAAATTTTGTATATATATTCATTGTAATTAGAGACTTCCCTGATTAGTTTAAGGGATTCATTAGTTAACTATGAGGGGGGTAACGGTGGGTTAACCCCTTAATATACTGTTGATTTCTTTATTTTTCGAGGGGCATATTTCAAATTCTTTGAAATAAGAGTATAATATACAGTTAGTGTGAATAGCCTGTGAGCTCAATGCCCTCAGTTTAACTGGGCAGTTTTCCTTTTTATTTATTTTTAAATCTGCAAATCCTCCATAATTCCACAATATTTACTGCTTTTTTTCTGTTGCCCATAATTTTAAAAAATGATATTTAACATGGATGCTACATTGCGGCAGATCTGCAAATTTCCGGTTTTCTTTAAAAAAAAAAAAAAAAAAACTGCGATATTAGGGAGGAAAAAATTATGATGATATGCACTAATGGTGAAAATAAGCACTCGCCAGTTGCCACTCGTCGATTAAACTTTAAAAACTGGCTATTAAAAATGTGGAAAGAACTGGTCAAATGCAGGATTTCCCAATTACCATTTTTCCCTAAATTTCAAGATTTTTCAGCTTCCGTTCGACAAAATTCATAATTTTTATGCGCCCGTTTGAAGAAATTCATGGCTTTTATGCGGCCGTTCAAAGAAATATACGATTTTCCGTGCATAATCGACGAAATTCATGATTTTTATGCGCCGATCGATGAAATTCATGATTTTTACGCATGTGATCAACGAAATTCAGGATTTTTACACTGCCGAATGACGAAATTCAGGATTTTTACACTGTCGAATGACGAAATTTTATTTTTATGTAGCCGATCGACAAATTTTTTTTTTTTTTTGCAGCGATCAACGAAATTCATGATTTTTACGTGCCGATCGCTAAAATTCATACTTTTTACGCATTCAGTCGACGAAATTCATTATTGTTACATGCTCGGTCGATAAAATTCATGATTTTTACACGCTCGGTCAATAAAATTAATGATTTTTACACGCTCAGTCAATAAAATTAATGATTTTTACGTGCCTGATCAAAGAAATTTGTGATTGTTATGCATTTGATCGACGAAATTCATTACTTTTACGTGTTCGATCGACGAAATAGATGATTTTTACGCGCCGATCGATAAAATTCATGATTTTTACGTGTTTGATCAACGAAGTTCATGATTCTTACGCACTTTGTCGTTAAAATTCATGATTTTTACACATTCGATCGACGAAATTCAGTATTTTTACGCATTTGATCGACGAAATTCAAGATTTTTATGCATTTGATCGACAAAATTCAGGAATTTTACACTCCCGAATGACGAAATTTTTTTACGTAGCCGATTGACAAAGTTCATTATTTTTCTCAACACGATCTACAAAATTCATTATTTTTCCGTGCACAATTGACAAAATTCATGATTTTACACACACTATCGACGAAATTCAGGATTTTTATGCATTTGATCGACGAAATTCCGGAATTTTACACTCCCGAATGACGAAATTTTTTTTTACGTAGCCGATCGACAAAACTCATCATTTTTCTGCACACGATCGACAAAATTCATTATTTTTCTGTGCACGATCGATAAAATTCATGAGTTTTCTATGTTATGTACAATACATCAGTTTTAACTGACGTCTTAAACATTTATCCACCAGCCAAGAGTGATAATTAAGAAACATAATGTGAATAAATAAAAATCTAAGATTATTTTTTCTATTTTCATTAATGTATTGTAAAATTTATTGCTTAAAGATAATTGAAGCTTTGTTGAAAGTGGGCTTTTCCAAATTTCTTGTATTATTTTTTTTTTCTATTAAGATTCCAATGGCAACATATTTTCATTTTTTATTGCCATTACCATTATAATTTGGCAATAGTTTTTTTTAATGTAAGTTGTCGGCGAGATAATAGAAACATACCAAACTAACAAATAGTATAAAGTTAGCATTGAAATAACACATGGATAAGTAATTTCAGTCAATGTAACTTTTTTCTTTTACAAAGCAAAAAAATTAATCAAGAACTTTTTTTAATTTTCAGTTGCTACCTTCCCGACAATCTTCCTTATTGAAAGACGTGGCAAAAGCAGCCTGAGCAACAAGAATTTCTTAATGCTTGTTGATAAAAAAGGACTTTTTGAATGTATAAAAAAGGTATATTTCAGAAAAAGGCTGATTATAATGATTTTATGTATAATTTTCTGTGAGTATTTGCTTTGAAAATATTTTCAAAGTTTAGTATTTATTGAGAGTTATTTGAAGAAATATCTTTGTTTAAAAAATATGCCGTAAAGGCGAGAAATTTATAAGTAAAAAGGCCTCAGTATTGGAAATTTATTTATTTGTTTTTAGAATACCATTTGTAACTCTCATACGTGCCAAGTTTTATGCTTTTGAGTCCTTTTTTATGCTTACATCCCCCCCCTGTTTTTATGCTTTTCCTACAATTTTGACAATTCTTTTTATTTTCTTAGAAAAATGTATTTATTTTTTATAAATTTGCGAGAAAGTTATATATTGCATTAATTTCAGAAGGGATTTTACTATTTCCCATAGAGGTAAATCAGACGTGTTACTTTTCAGTAAAAAGATAGATTTCTGGTTTTATTTTTATCATGGCTTTGACTGTTTCTGAGATCTGTGCAAATTTAAAATAAAATTCATGTTGTAATATTGTTGCATTCATGTCAGAAAAGTTTGTTGATCCAGCAACTGGGGTTCATACAAAGCATGTTGAAAAAATAAGGGGGGAGGGGGCTCTACTAAATGACACAATAATAAATAAGTCAGTTTGTCATCACCTCGAATCATATCTTGTAGAATGTATGTGCAGAAAAAAAACTAGAGAAAACCCAGAAACAATCCCCCCCATACCCCGAGTTTATTATATTTTATATTGCAAAAATTTAAAAAAAACATGAAATATGACCAATTAATAAATATGTATAAAAGTTTCTAGAATATTTCTTATAGATTGCAATGTTTTTAAAAAGATTACCCTAAAACAGGAAGGTTAAACCTGTGTTGCGTGTAATGCACAGCAACTTTTCTGGCTTGTGAAAAAAATTCTGATAACTGTTATGTGGATTTATTTTTTATATAATAAATTAAATATTGCTTAGCACATACAAATAATGCAATTATTTTTGCATGGTGCAAATTTAACATGGGTTATCTATATATCAACTTAAAAAAAATAGGTAAAATAAAAAAAAAATGCTGAAGGAATCCTTTCTGAATACAAATTTTAGAAAAATCTAATACAGTAGAAAGCCACTAATCCGCAAAGCTTGGTTCCTAGTGTTGTGCGGATTACAGGCCATGTCTATTTAATCTTTGTTTACATTTTTTAAATTCATATTTTGGACAAATTTAGATTGCTAATACTAAAATATAAATAAATTACACATTTTAATATATAGATAAAGTAATAACTATGTAAAAAATAATTTATTATTTTTTAAATTTCTTAAATATGGCATCAATTGTTGTCTGTTTTAAGACATTTGGTTTATAGTGCGGAATTTTATCTTTAAGTAAGAGTTCAAAAGCAATATATGTGTATTTTTTATGCGTTTTTCAATTTTATAATTATGATTTGATCAAAAAATAAATAAATTATAAAATATATTGTCTAAGTAAGGATTTTTTATCATTAAAATTTTTTAAAAAATCACAAAAGCTCAAATTGTATTTTACAAGTACTGTATGAAGAAATGAATATATAAAATAATATACTAATTAAATGTGCTTTCATTTTAAACTATAAAGAAGAATGTTATATGATATATAATAGCTATATATAAAGATAAGAAAAATGTTAAAATTAGTGAAAAAAAATTTCAAAATTCAAAATTTTGTCACCATTGAAGCCTTTTTCAAGAATCAAATTTCTTTGTTTACATTCATAAATTGATTGCGGATTACAGGTTTGCGGATTAGCGGCGCTCTACTGTATACAGAAAAATTACATTTTGATTTTTGTTCTTAGTCATTTAATGTATTAAAGAGAACAATTTGATTAACATATGCTGCAATAACTGTTTAATTAAATGTTTTGCATGTTATAATGTTGCCATACGGAATCGGCCCAAAGAAGAGACCCAGTTCAGCACTAAATGAGCGAAAAAAACTGCTACGAATAATTTATTCACGGCAGCGAAGGATCGCTCTGGTAGTCCAAAACTTGGGGGGCGGGGTGCTATAGGACAAAATTAGCACTTGCCAATCGGCGAGTAATACTGAAAATTTGGCGATTGACTTTATTGCTACCACTGGTCAAACTTAATAGTCACACTTGCCAATTGCGATAATTGAATAGAAAAAAAATTTCCCCTCTGTCGCTCGACAAATTTAGGAACCATTTGGTGAATTTCATGATTTTTTGCCCAATATTATTTGACAGATTGTGACTTTTTTTTCTCGAAGCCATTCGACGATATTCGAAAATTTTTTCCCCCGAAACCAGTTGATGAATTTTGTGATTTTTCACTATCGATTAATGAATTTTGCGATTTTTCCGCTATCAATTGACGAATTTCGTGAATTATTGACTATCGATTAACAAATTTCACGATTTTTTCCATGAACGAACAAATTGTGCACTTTCTTTCCGTTGATGTTCGACAAATTTCGCACTCTATTTCCGCTGCCGTTCGACGCTGAATTTCTCAATTTTTTTCACGACAGTTAGACAAAATTAATTTTTTTCCTGCAATGCCTGATTTCTTTCCCGACACCATTTGACGAATTTCGCTGTTTATACAATCGTTTTACAAATTTCGCAATTTTTTTATCAAGTATTTGTAAATTTGTTATTGGCCACTGCTGAAAAACACTGGCAGGTAAAAAAAAAAAAAAAAACCTTGTACTGGCAGTTGGCCAGTGAAAAAAACAGTTAATTTTTACCTATGGGGGGGGGCAGTGGTAGAACTATCTTCAAGTGTCTGCAACGCTAATAATGTTTTCAAAAATAGTCTGCAATATGCAATATATCAAATAAATCTATTCTTGCTGCATTGTAGTTGTAGTGCTAATTAATTAAGGCATCAGCATTGAAACATTTATCTGCCTTTCTGAGTAAAAAAAAAAATTGAAATTCACAGCAATTATTCTGAAAGGTTACAGCAGAGGAAGAAGGGGAGAAAATCCCCTCTCGGCAATAATTTTTCTTGTTGCAGGTCGGATTAACTCTGCTTTTGATTCGAGTCGATTTCAGGCTGAGTGTAGATTCTTGCAAATTGGGTTCGGGTTAACCCGATTTTTCAAAATTTAGTTCAGTATATTGTTTCAGATTAAAAACTATGTCTATATTAATAAGCATAGAATTTTGTGTGTCTGCTGTTTTCTAAAGGAATGCTGCATCTTTTCCGGGACTATTTCACAAAATTCACGTTTTTTTCGTGAACCTTTGACGAAATTAGCGTTTATTTTTTCCCCCGTGATCCTTTGACGAAATTCACGTTTTTTTTTTTTTCGTGGCCTTTATACGAAATTTCACTTTTTTCGTTATCCTTTGACGAAATTAGCATTTTTTCTGCGGCCATTTGACGAAATTTACGTTTTTTCTGTGGCCCTTTGATGAAATTCGCATTTTTTCCACGATCCTTCAACGAAACTCAAGTTTTTCCGCGACCGTTTGACGAAATTTGTATTTTTGTCGTAATCTGTCGACAAAATTAGCCATTTTCCTTGATTCTTCGACGTAATTTGTCGTTTTTTCGAGATACTTTGATGAATTTGCTGTTTTTTCGAGATCATTCGACGAGATTTGTCGTTTTTTTTTAGATCCTTCGACGAAATTTTCCTATGAAGCGATTAATAAAACACAAAAACAAGGGAAATTAAAATTTTGAATAGACCATTTGACAAAACACAAGATTTTTTTTCCATGATCGTTTCATGGAAATCATTTGTTTTTCTTGATCATTTTCCGAAATTCACGATTTTTTCTGCAACCGCTTGGCGAAACTGATTTTTTTTCTGCAACCATTTGTCGAAATTCAAGATATATTTTTGTGACAGATTTACGAAATTCGCTATTTGTTTTCTGCTATCTTTTGACGAAATTCGGGATTATTTTCTATGATCGTTTGTTGAAGTTCAAGATTTCTTTTTTCGAAACTGACTGACAAAATTTGCGATTAAGTTTGATGAAATTCTCAACCTTTTTTTGTGTGATTGTTTGACTAAATTCGTGATTTGTTGTGGAACCTTTGGTCGAAATTCGTGATTTTTTTCTATGATATTTATACAAAATTCATGATTTTAAAAAAAATCTTTTGACAAAATTTGCAATTTTTTTTTTTGCTACAGATGGAAAAATTTGACTTTTTTTCGCAAATAAATGTTGTAATTTGCGTTTTTTTTTTTGTTTTTTTTTTTGCGACTGATTGACAAAAATCGATATTCGTTTCCGCGATCTTCAGCGAAATTCGCAATATTTTTCCACAGCAGTTTGAGAAAATTAGCAATTTTTGCAGCTAACAATTGGCAAAATTCGCTATTTTTTCCATGATCAATTGACAAATTAGCTAATTTTGTGTAATTCCATAAAAAATACACGGATTTTTACGAAAATTAAAAAAATATTCCCAGTCTGTGAAAGAAGTTAAGAGGGTGAAATCCTGCACAGAATTTTTTATTTTGCAGGATTTTTTATTTTGTGGGCGATTTGCGCAATTCCGTGTGCTATTTCAAACCATGTCCCTCAAAGAAAAGTCCCCCCCCCCCCCTCTTGCGAGAAACTCTTGAAATGGCATCCCTGCAGTAAAAAACTGCCGAGAATATATCGAAAGGGGCTGGAAAAAGGCTCAATTTTAGACAGTTCTCCATCTTAGCAGGTATAATTGTAAGGTGCTTTTTCATCGAAACATTTTTACAGTTGAGAAGAATTCTGTTATTGACAGGTTTCGTTTTCACATGCTTTATTGTAACACACATCTATGCTCTTCAGAGGTGCAATATAAAAAGAATGGTTTAACAGTCTTAGAGGCTACCTTTAACAAAGATAACAAAAGCTGTCTATCATGGAACACTTTCATTATCAATATCATGAAATTGTACCTGCTAAGACAAAATTTTTCATAGCTTTTTTGCAATTTCATATTCAAAGTTTTTACATCTTTTGTATCCTTGATTCAGTAAACATTTCGCGTTCGAAGTGGGGATTATAGCCCTCCTCCCCAGAAAATTCTGTAATTGTTTGTGTATCTTGGCACGTACACACAAAATACGGTTCACCATCACTCACTTGCCAGTGTGAGTATATTTATTCAGTTCCCCATCCTTGCCTATTCATTATATTATAATTCATCGCATTCTTTTTTCTTTTCAGATGCTGATCAGGCTAAATTAGGTGAATTCTTTCACAAAAACTGTGTAGCAATCATCAGAGTATATTTGCAGCATTTAAAAAGAAGTATCCTGACAAAACACTGAAAATTTTGTAGATTATTTTCTTGTAACTTGTTTGTTATTTTTAAAATAAATTGTTGATTGAAACTATGTTGTCTTTTCATATGTACTACAAAATAAAATTCTTTACTATTTTTTTTTTCAGTTTTAATTTTTTTATATAATTGAAATATGTAAATATATTCAAATTTCATTTAATTGACTTTGAAAATATTCAATATAATGTTTTTATTAAAATATTCTACTGTAATAAAAAGTGCTTATTTTATTGGTGAATAATGTCAAAAGTCATCATTTATTGACAGTCTCTCATATAACTCAAACTTTGTTTTTAAAAATCCTTTTTAATAATAAAGCACTTTTTATTAATCATTCCTTGTTAGTGTGGATCTCGAGGATAATTAATGCAGATTTAAAAAACAAAGATTTTATAAAATTTTGATTTAAAAAATGAAATTACATATTTCAATGATTAAGGTATTCCAAGATCTTGAGTTGCGACATTTAATTATTTTACTTTATAGGTAAGTATTTATTTATGTATACATAATTATATGCAAGTATAAAAAAGTTTTATCAGAAGAATAAACTATGCATAGCAATTTTAGCATCTTTTGCTGGCAGAGTGATTGGATTGCAGTGTGCAATTATTTTTTTAATTTATCAAATTTTTTGCTTTTTCTTTTTCCTGTTTGAAATTTTATTATTTCATATTTCCCCAATCAGTGTTGCCAGTAGTACTTTTTAAAATTCAGATTGCTTGATTGCCATAAGAGATTAAATAATGAGAGAATAAGGCCAATTACACTATTTTAAAAAGGTGATGAGAATCGAACAGTCTGAATAAAAAAAAAAAGTAAAATTTTTCCTAAGATATATATTTTGTTTTATTTGTAGCTATGCAATAAACCAGTAGTGGAGGTTATTATGAAAAAGTTTTATTTTTAAGAAGAAAAAAAAATTGTTTAATGAAATATTGGATTTTCTCGACAATTTCATGCAGGTTTTGACAAATTTCCAAACTTTGAGTTTAATTGCAGAGTGTGAAGACAAAACAAAACAAATATAACAATATATTTTTATAACAAAATTTAAATATGTTTATAATGGAATATTCAGATTTTTTTGTACAATTTCTACATATTTCATGCAACTTAAAAAAAAAAAATTTCAAACAGTTTTTTTTTTTTTTTTTTTTTTTTTTTTTTTTTTTTTTTCATATTTCGAAAATTATTTTTACTTAGCTGTTTATTTCCATATTTACATCACTATTCTACAAATACGGAAATAAACATCCAAGTAAAAATTAAAAATTCCTGATGGCACTACAGGCACAGGTAGATTTCGAAGACTCAGACCGTGGGGTGCCTGTTTATTGCGAATTGCAGAAGACATGACCTTTTTGCCATGATTCAGCAGTTAGGACCACTCACTTCGAAATTTACCTGTGCCTGTAGGCAGAGATTTTATTTATTTATTTTATTTTTAAGTTGTAAAGGTTGGTTCTATAAAAAAATTGTTAGTATAAAAATTGTAGATAATATTAAGAGGATTTATAATAAATTTAAGCGGATTTGATATCTTGTGAATTGACAAAGTTATGAATTTGAATTTTTTTTTCTTTAACCCGTATTTCTCCTCCCCCCCTGTCCCCTTACGGCCATTTTTAATGATATCAAAAATCTGTCATACATAAATTTTTAGCCCCCTTCCTAGAAGTAATAATAACTTTAAAAGGATTCGATACGTATCATAATTAAGAAGTTATGTTTTTTTTTTATCTGTTTTCACAAAAAGCCCTCCTTTGGTTCGATTTTTCCTATTAACGAACTTGACCGAGATTTTATGTGTCAGCTTGGAAGTGATTTTTGCAGCATTATTGAAGTTATCGTGTCCATAAAAAAGTGATATAGATAGATAGATAGATGAAGTTTTGAACTGGGTGTGGTTTTGGGTTCTGGGAGTCATGATCGGTGTAGATCTTCAAAAATTTTCCAGAGATTCCAACATGAAGGAGAATGTAATAAATAGGTAGTATTTCTTACGAAATCTGCCTAAAAATTAATATGCATAATTTCAAAGAGTATGTGGAAAATCAAATGGTGTCATTTCAAATAACTTTATAGATTGTGCAATTATAGAATATTCTTATTTGTTTTAATAATGGCTCTGATCGAGCCGAAACATGCCAACAATCTAATAAAACTTCTTTTACTGTTTATAAAGTTTTTGTTTTATGCCTTTTAGCAATTAAAATAAGCACATGTTTAGTAGAATGAAGTAACTTTTTATCAAAGTTAATCAAATTAAAAAAATTTTCATTACATATTGCATTTAAAAATATACATATTTCTAAGTGGGCTTTTCTTAATTGTTAAATAAAATTGTGCACACATCTTTTTTTTTTTCTTATCCTAGGATATTTATTATTTCAAGTGAGACAGAAAATCAATAATTTAACTAAAATACTCAGTTTTGTAAATTGTAATTAAACTGCTTAAAATTTGAAACAGGTAGGTAAATTTTTCTATTGCTTTTTTGTCCCTCTTTGTGAAAGGGAAAAAGACACGACTATATAAAGATTGCTGGTCACAAGCCACTTATTTAGCTAACCACTCTTAACAAAAAATAATCTTCGTGGTAGAATTTTACAACAATTGAAATTAATTTTACGATTTTGGGAAATATTGATGGAAAGGTAAAGGGACTAATGTGGCCTCTAAGATTGATTTTATGTAAAATATATACCTCGAATGAATACATGTAAACAAGAATATATGAGAAGAAAAAGAAAAGAAAAAACCACTTTAAATATAATATTAAAATACTTATCTGCTACTCTTTTTTAAAAAATCTCTCACATTAAAAGCTAATTATTGATAGTTAAAAATGACATGTTTAAGAAAAAAACATGAACTCTAAATTATAGCATGACATGGGTTTGTAACAAATTTGTGTGCTTTGGAATAATACCATAATATTATTATTCCAAAACTATTTTAAGGATTATATTAATTTTGAAATTGGATCTTTCTCTTAATGCAGATATTTTTATTGCAGAAGTCATTTTTCAGATTAAATGCTTTTCTTTTCTTTTCTTTTTTTTTGGGGGGGGGGCGGTCTTTCAGAGCATTAATTAATAATTCATATTTTTAATTCAAACTGGATCAAAGGATCTGTCAATAAATACAATTAATAAAAGCATGGAAGAAAAGTTAGAAATAAAATGAGACTGTATATTATTTATACATTACTATAAGTATTTAGAAAGTGCGATATTATATTTATAATTAAATAATGATAAAAATTAAAAGTGAAAATTAATAGAAATAAAAAAATTATAAGTGAAATGTTGATATTTTAAAAACAAAAAGTTACTGAAGAATGGAAATTAAAAAAGTAATTACAATAAAGTTATATATCTTTAGAGATATTTTTAAAAGCTTTTTCTTTAGATTTTAATAAATAAAACATTTAAAAAACAGTATTATTCTTTCTTTTATGTTTACTAAAAGAAAAAAAAAAGTGTGGGGAAACTGATTGATAAAAATAATTAAATTTATCTTTTTCAGGAAGCGAAAATTCTAAAAGACTTTTTAACAAACATGTCTTTAAGAAAAATGAAATTTTGCTATTTTTAATTATTTAAAATATGAAAGAAAATAATATTCACCGAAAAAGTCAATTTTATATTTATACTGTTTTCCCTTTATTTTTAAACTTTTTTTACGGCATTAAAATGCCGTTGAAAAAAGGTAATACTAACAGGACAATATTGCGGACATATTCCTGTTTTTAAAAGCTTTTAACGGCATTAAAATGTCGTTGAAAAAAAGTAAAACAAACAAGACATATTGCGGACATATTACTATTTTATAAGTTTTTTTATGGCACTAAAATGCGTGGAAAAATAGTGTAACAAACGGCAGTATTGCGACCTTGAACAACGTTTTTAAGACGGTCGTTATTACGTTGAAAATACAGCTATATTTACCGTTGAAAAATAATCGAATCAACGAGACATATTTTCGAATTTATTACGTCAACGAATGACGTTGTTTCAATGACACCCGTTGTCGTTTTTTCAACGATTTAAAAAAGAAACTGTGGTACTTATTTTATTACGGAAATGAATCCTATCGTAATAACAGACGATAGAATTCATTTCAGTGAAATAATAACGATGATCTTGTATTGGATATTTGAGCATGGTGTCATTTGAATGTTACAGAATTGTAATGCATTGTTTGTAAAAGTAATTTCATAAAATCAAATGAATATCTAGAATAGGAAAATAAAAAACGAAACTGTGCTACTTGGGAATGTACTTATTTTATTACGGAAATGAATCCTATCGTAATAACAGACGATAGAATTCATTTCAGTGAAATAATAACGATGATCTTGTATTGGATATTTGAGCATGGTGTCATTTGAATGTTACAGAATTGTAATGCATTGTTTGTAAAAGTAATTTCATAAAATCAAATGAATATCTAGAATAGGAAAATAAAATAAATGTTGTATTCATGCATTTTTGCATAAGAGTGCACCAAGATCTGAAAATTTGTAAAACTAGTTATAGTAGGAACGCACCTCATCTGTCACGTTTTACGTGCAATTTCCAGCTTGTTTAAAATATTTTTTAGCTAATTAAACAAGTTGCTTGAACGAAATGGAGATGTCAAAAGACTTTCTGATGCCTCATTCATGGTTGTGAATAGAAAAAGGGATAATACAAATGATTGTCATAACTTTTTAGTCCTATGTTTTACGACACAAATGTCATCTATTTCATAATACCAATCCAACCCTTAACTGCTGTGACAGACATTTTCACATAGCTACTGTGATCGAATGACAATTAAAAGCTCGATTTACAGTTTCTCTGCTAAACTTTATGTACAGAATTCAAACTCACCTATTCGGAAGTTTCAGTTTTGTATCCAAATTTAAACTAAAAATTACTAAAGTGGTCTGTTAGATCGTTACAACAGTTAAGGGTCACATAAGCAATCATACATATTAATAAAGAAAATTAAATTTTAATAATCTCCACATGCAAAAAAAACTATCCACCCATGTCCATTTAAAGAAGTTAAATGCCAGTTATTAGAGATGAAAAATTTCAAGGGAAGTAGAATTTTTCAATTGGGGAATAATTACTTCAGAACAATTTGAAAAAATATATATCCCGTTTGTCGTCAAATTTTGCACACCCGCAACCATTGAAACGTTAAAGAAAGTCTTTCATGATGATGATCATAATGTAAAAAAAGAAGAGGGTTTATGAGAAAAATAGGATTCGTGATCATTATTCTTTAAAGGTTACAATAACATTACAATGTTATATTTCTGCATTTTATGATGTGTAAAATTTTAAGGATTGCGAATAATGTTTTAATGTAGAAATTTAGGTAAGGAAAATGTTACAGATAAAGAGAATAATTTAGATAAAAATGGATAGATGCGTAGTCAGATGCCTATTTCTGGATTGCATGAATTTTAACGGAAAAATGATGATAAATTGAATCTTTAAGATTAATCAACAATTACTAGAATACTTAGGAATCGTTCATTTTTATATCAATGTCATTATCACGAAATAAATGTTTTAATAATTTAGATTCAAATTTAATGTACTAAAAATTGTATAGCATTACGATTAATAAATTAGGAAACAAAGGAGAATTGAAGGGGTTCAAAACTTTTACAGTTAGCCCCCTTGACTATATCCGCATGTAATTATACTTTGCATTCCAATTCTCAAAAACTTTTAAAAAGTGTAAAAAAACGAGTAACAAAAGTAGTATAATACAGCAATATAACAAAGTTAATATTAGCAGTACGGTTGAACATATTTAGACATATATTACCAAAAAAATTTAACACCACTATTTCCAAATAATAAACTTCGTGGTAGATTTCTATTGCAAATGTTGTAGAAATAGGCAGCTAATTTTGTTGTTTGGTTCATGTAAAAAAAAATTTGGTTCCAATTTTCTCCCGGAAAAAAAGGTTCAACCCTAAATAAAAATAAAACTGCCCAGTTAAACTGAGGGCATTGAGCTCACAGGCTATTCACACTAATTGTATATTATACATTTATTTCAAAGAATTTGAAATAAGTCCCTCGAAAAATAAAAAAAATCAACAATACATTAAGGGGAGGTCATCCCCCCGTTACCCCCTCATAGTTAACTAACGAACCCCTTAAATTAATCAGGGAAGCCTTTAATCACAATGAATATATATATACAAAATTTGAAAAAAATCGGATAATTCTGCATGAAAAACCCATTTATCTAAATTAAGGGGGGATTAGCTCCCTTTTCCCCTTTTATACTTAACCAATGAACCCCCAAAACTATTCAGAGAAGCGCATCATCACAATGAACCTATATACAAAATTTGAAGAAAATCGGATAATTCTGCATGAAAAACTCATTTATCTAAATTAAAGGAGGGGGGTTATCCCCCCTGTCTCCCTTTATACTCAACCAATGAACCCCAAAAACTATTCACAGAAGCGCATTATCAAATGAACCTATATAAAAAATTTGAAGAAAATGGGATAATTCTGCATGAAAAAACCATTTATCTAAATTAACGGGGTTAGCCCCCCGTTTCCCCCTTTTATACTTAACCAATGAACCCCCAAAACTAATCAGGGAAGCGCCTTATCACAATGAACATATAAACAAAGTTAGAAGCAAACGGTTATTTCTATCAAGAGTTATCGCCATACGTACATACAGAACGGGCGGGCACATTAGCTCTCAGGCTTTGATAGCCTGAGAGCTAAAAAGCAGTATTAGCTATACAAACAAGAACGAAAAATCATGCGTCAAGCATAGATTATGTAACACTTTCCAACGCTTCCAATATAATTTTACAAATCATTACCGTTTAATAAGCTGAAAGATAACATCTAAGTAAACAATTTGGAAAACGCATAACATATAGTTAAAAACGTAATTTCAGGAGTTTCCAACATATATTTCCAACATATACAATATTCTTAAAAATATCCGAATACTTTTATTCAGCCCTGTATATTATCTATAGATTTGTATATATACTACATATGGATATAGATTTGTATATATACTACAGGATGCTAAGTTTCAGTTTAGTTAGGAAACGCGTAGCACAGTTTAAAATTCTCCTTCTGGAGTTTCTGTGAATAAACGGAAATGTGTTCGCGAACTTTTATGGTGCCCTGTATATAATCTACAGAATTTATACACACCAAGTAATAGACAAAAAGTGAGTTAAATTTAAAATCGCGTTCAGTAACTTAAAACGCACTTCCAGGAATTGTTGTTAACAGACAGTAGAGAATTCTTTTGTGTGTCCCTGTAAATTAACGATGACTGCTATACACACAATATTCTGTAGTAAGCCTCTTGTAATGCACCTTAGTGATTGATATATATAAATTTCAATGCGTTTAAAATAGTGAAACATTATTTAATTAAACCGCAAACGATTTTTCTCCATAGACGTAATGTAACGGAATTCTTTTGACTGTCCCTGTAAAGTAACTATAAGTGCTATGCACACCCTATTCCATATTAAGCTTCTCGTAATGCACCTTAGTGATATATATCAATTACAATGTGTTTGAAATTGTGTAACATCATTAAAATAAACCGCAAATGATTTTTCCCGTAGACCATAATGTAACGGAACTCTTTTGAGTGTCCCTGTAAAAAAACTGTAAGTGCTACACACTTCAGTTGAAATAGAGAACATGCTATAGATAACGACAATAACATATAAAAATTTCAGAGCAATCCGAGCCCATTTACGGGAGTTAGAGCACGGACAAACGGCAGACGGCCAGACAAACCGAAGTCATAATCCTTTTTCAACTAGTTTCGAAAGTGTTAAAAAGCAGAAAATGTATTAATATAACAATACAGAATTTCTTAAGAAAAAAACAGGGGATTTTCTCTAATAAATCAGTTTCTGCCCATTTCAAAAACTTTTTATATATTTTTTTTATTGTAATTTCTACAATATATAGTACACTAATTTCTATATAGTACACTTTTAATTAATTTGGAATTATATTTTATTAGTGTTGAAGATTAAGAAATATATACACCACTGTGGCACATATAAAAAGGTACTGCATGCAAAAAGAACTTTTGAATAAGAAAACGGCATTTAAGATATTTTAACACAGTTTTAAATTAATTATAAGTAACACGACATATTTTGTCTTCCCATGAAAATATACAAAACAACGGTCAAGGTGTTAAATAATTTTTAAGCCTATCCCAATTAATTTGATAAATATAAATTAATGATTATGTGTCACATAAAAAGTCGCGGACCGCAGGTTGAGTATGGCTGCTAGCGAGTTTCTCTAATCTAAAATATCTTTCAATACAATAACTAGGTGAAGAATTCCTTTAGAGAGGAGAAATTATTTCGCATCCTATCCCTATAGCGAGGTTCTTTCGTTGTTCTTTCCTGAAACAAAATGAATAATACGTGGACGATGACAAAAAAGGAAGGGTAACAATACAGAATAGGGGAGTCATTTCGAGAAGCATAACATCGAGCGCCGAAGAAAAAAACAAAATGGATTGAAGAGGAAATAGACATGAATGGTGTCTACCCATCGGAATAAACTTTCTTGATTTTAACGAGCAAAGCATTCAAATGCATTTCAATTTATTGTACCGTTCAAAAATAAGAAACTTTTAACTTTCCGTTTTCTCCAAAACTCAATTCAAGAAAAATCACGAAGCACTCCTGTTTTTTTTCTCTTTTTCGTCCAGCCAGAATTCCCAACCTGTATATGTCCCCCGTTCTTTGTTTTTCAAGAGTTTCACAGCAAAACGAACTTTACCTCGTTATAAATTCGAGTTCATTGCTTTTAAGTAAGCACGTTTGTTTACTTTTCGACTTTCTGCGTACCTAAAAATCAACAGGAGGCATTCAAAAAGATTTTCGATGCTTCACGAAATTCTTTATTTAGGCAGAACAATTAGGTAATGGCATACATTTGATTGCGATGGAAAATCTCGAAATTTGATGTAAGTAGAATTCAATGAAATTTTTTGTCATTTTCATTTGAAATGCTTGACGAAATCTTTCCCTTCTATTTAAATTGTCTCAACGAAAACATTCAAAGTTTGAATAAGTGTATCTTTAAAATATGTTTATTATAAACATGTAATTTTGACATTTGATTAAACAGATTGTGCTTTTAATATAATACCATTAGAAACTGACTAGTCTATTACAGAATTTGTGCATTGTTGAAATTAAAATAGCTCTTTTTTTATTCCGTAAGTCATTGCTCGCATATCTTGAGAACGTATGTATAGATTGTTATGAAATTAAAATAGCTCTTTTTGTATTCCGTAAGTCATTGCCCGCATGATATCTTGAGAACGTATGTATGGATTGTTGTGAAATTGGATGTAGATAATAAGAACATATGTATTTTAAAAATGATCTACTCTTAGATCAAAATTATTTCATTAACTATGTAAAAAATATTTTTATAAAAAAAAATCTAAATTTACATTTTTTAATGAATAGTCATAACTAAAAATCGTATCACTGTAAAAAGTTAAAAGATCATTTTAAACACACATATGTACTTATTATCTATATAAAATTTTATACTAATCCATGCATGCGTTCGCAAGATATCATACAGGCAATGACTTACGGAGTAATAAAAATACTATTTTAATTTCAACAATACACAAATTCTGTAAAAGACTAGCCAGTTTCTGATGGTATTATATTAAAGAGAACACTCTGTTTAATCAATAGTCAAATTTTCATGTTTAGGCATAAAAATGTTTTGAAGATACACTAATCCAACCTTCGATTAAGTTGATTTTGGTAAAGGGTTGATAAAAGGTACAAGACCCCTTAATTCAAAGCCTTTAACAGCCTTTAGGCTGATTTCTTTATCTATGGTTGTGGATCATTACATTATAGTCTATGGGGAAACATTGTTTGCTATGCATTTTAATGATACATTACATTAGACAAATTACATTAGTTTAATTACATTAGACAAATCATTCTGGCGAAGAGTAGACTTTTAAGATAACATATATTGGATGAGTTTTTTTAATCAAGCAGATTCGGCAATTCGTTTGAAAGATAGCGACCTTTGAAAATCTGAATTTTCATTTTGGACAATGGAGCCAGATTACAGATAGAAAAGACTTATTTCCATTCTTTTTAAAACGTCTCAGATTTACCCCATAAACATGCGTTTTACCTTATATGATAAAAAAAAAATATATTTTTCAAGATGCTATTGGTGGGGTTGAGAAGCCGGGAAATTGCATTAATTAAAGCAGTACGGAAAACTCTATTTCTCAATGAATAAGTTTTTTTCTGTACTGTCACGCAGTTCATATATATACAGGGTGCCCTTTCTTATATTTCACCAATATCTAATTCCTAAACCGTTAGTTTGAGTTACGTTAACAACAAAAATGTTTCAACTGTTGTTTTTAACCATATTTTTCTTCTAAATAGCTAGATTTAAAAAATAAATTTGTATGCTGTCCCTAGGTCTTATAAGTTATACTAAAAAATAGTAAAAATTCTATTTTTGTACGATTAAAACATTTCGATTTATGAAACTTTGAATTTTTTTTTTATTTACTACGAGGGATGACACAATCCCAAACAAAGGGATGCAATTCAAGTTTTAAAAAATGAAATGACGAATTTTACAAGTTTAAATTTTTTGTAATATTAATTTATGAACGAAATTTCTTTTAACAAATAAAGAAGTTTATGTTGAAATTTTGAATTAGATAAGTTCTGATGAAAAGTTTTTTTTCTTTTTAATTAGATAAATTTTTAAATTGGTTAATCGATTAGCTGAACAAGCTATGAAACGTCACTTATTATTTTCTCATTTTAATGTTTTAACATAGATATCACTATAATTTTGACGAACCTCTGCTGCTGATTAAGATAATAAAGAAATCTTGATTGATTTTTTAATTATTTTTTTAATTAAGTAATTGTTTTGTTAACTATTTTCAAATATCGTGAAATAGATTACTGTAATGATAATAGTTTAAGTGAAATAAAGTAACGAAATGTTTAACAAGTTTTAATGAATCAAAAGTTTTGAAAACAATAAGTTTTAAAATAGAACTGTTTAATTTTTAATGAAATTACTAAATGACATTAATTTTTGTAAGCACAAGTTTTTTTAATGAATTGAGTGAAATAACGGAATGTTTATTTAGGTTTATTTTTAAATGAAATGTTTTGCTGAAAAGGAACAATTAGTTAAAATATTTTTTTAATTATCAGTTACTAATAAATTTACAAAATCATATAAACAGGTTTTGTACCAAATGTGTAAAACAATTATATTTTTTATAGTTGAAGTAAAATTCTTTTTATAGTTGGAGTAATATTTTTCGGATTAACTTAATTTTTTTATGAAAGTGATAGAAAAGGTTTCAGCATTCAAATAAATTATATGTTAAGTGTGTAAGTCATATATGTGTTGATAGATTTTGTCTAAATGTATGTGAACTTGATAGGATTTATGTAACAAGGACATCACCAACCCTATATATATATATATATATATATGATGAAAGTGCGTTCTCATTGTAACCGTTACTTTACGCATTAGCATTTATTTCGCTTACATTTAACGCTATTGGTAGAAAGACTAAACTAGTGAATTTAGTCCCAACTTTAAAAGAAAATAATATTATATGAATGAATTTTGTAAACGAGTACTTTGAGAAATAACATCATGTTTTTTTAAAGACACTTTCTTAAAAAGCATTACAGAATCACTTTAACTTGTTATTTTAAAATGTTTAGAAACATTTGTGAATCTGATTCATAAAAACGTTTTTAGAACAACAGTTTAAAACAAAAACACTTTTTTAATGTTTTGTTTGGTTTATTGAATCATTATAATCATGTAATCTATTAGAAAACACAACACATGTTTAAAATAAAACAACGAAACAACCGCTCAAACAAGAAAGCAACCGCTCAAAACAACAAAACAACCGCTCAAATGCTTATAACAACCGCTCAAATACTTATAAAGACCACTCAAAACAACAAACCACTCGCTCAAATGCTTATAACAACCGCTCAAATTCTTATAACGACCACTCAAAACATGTCGTAAGTCGTATTATTGTTCTAGAAAATGACATCATCAAACAACTTTAAGATGACAACAAGCGTGGTACTGCCATCCCCCACCCCTCTGGTGAGATGGAAGCAACCAATCAGTGCGCCGATCGCAGCACCCCTTAGAATTGATGATGTCATAACCCGTGTTGAAAGGTAAACCCCGTTCAGTTGCCTGGAGATTGTCTCCATGCCGCTCTCCGTAAGTATGTTTCTTTTGCTTCTACGATGTTACCGCTTTCATCATCATTAATCTCATTAACATTCTCATTAAACTCATTAAACTTCTTATCTTATCTGTCACCTGTCAATCACTCACCTGTCAACTATCCATCACCTTTAGGCCACGCCTCCATCTCCTACCTCCTAATGATGCAAAACGCCCAATTTTCTTCTACTCACCACTTTGATGTTGAGGGAGTTTCTGGCTCAAAAAACTGCCGCAGTACTTCCTTTACCACCGTAGAGTTCTTACTTCGCTCTTTGCTGTTCAAAAAATTCAAGAAGGACCTTAACAGACGTCATTATGACACAGTAGCAAACACTCAAGAAGACTAAAATAAGCGTTCCGGCAGTGATTTGAACCGTATAAACAACGCCTGATTCGCTGTATCGATGTTCACGGGTACTATTTTCAGAAATAGAAAAAATACTTGCATTTTGCTTTGCTTTTTTTTTTTTACAAATTTTATCTCATTATTTTGGATCGGATTCTGTACGTTGCAAACAGTTTTTCCCCGTAGACCATTATCTAACCGAATTTTAGGTAGCTTTCAATACAAAAAAGTATAAAGCTACCTATTGCAGCCGTTCGGAGGAAAGCAGTTCCGGAAAATATCGATATATTTTCACCGATCATGACCCCCAGACCCCAAAACCACCCTCCGTTCAAATGTTGATTTATATATATATATCCATATATATATATATGTATATATATATATCTGACCTATGTCATACGATAACGCTCGTATTTATAAATCGATTTTGATGAAACTGTGTATTAAGGTCACCAATGTCTCGACCGAGTTCGCTGGCCAGCTTGGTCCGCCATTTTGTTTCAAGATGGCGGCCATTAAAAATTTAAAACTAAAATAAATATACAAAAATATTAAAAATTCAAATTTATTTTATAATTACGTGTTAGGCCTTGATACAAGGATTCCAGAGCACTTTTTGGTTTACCTCTATCTTAAAAAATAGCTGAGATAGAGCAGTTTGAAATTCTAGGGTGGCTGACATTTTGAAACAAAACAGCACATTAACGCGATTACTCGCAAATTATTTTCTTTCATTGTTGTAATAATTTTCCCAATCATACGCATAAAACTATATATTTATATACGTTAGCGCCAAAATTGGCGACATTGGCGACAAAATTGGCAAAATTGGCGACAAAATTAGCAAAATTTGTGACGTTTGACGAAATATCACCAAATTTGGCGACCAAAATAAGTCTTTATAAATGAAGCCAATTTGGCTATTGCTCAATAATTTGGCGAAATTCTTATTCAAATTCAGTATTAACGAATCTTTTGTAAACGTTTCTTTGCATTTTAACTTGCTGTTTTCGTGTAACATTAGCTAAAATTTATTATATATTTATTAATATATTAAAATTTAGGAAAACTTTGTTAGAATTTAATTTTCATTGGAGACTAGGGTTTGCCTGTGACATTTTACACGTGAAATTCAAAGAAGAGCCGATGCCACTATTTAAAAAAGGAATTCGCCTCCCTTATTTTTAATGCATTTTGATTATGGAAAAGTGCAAGGGAAAAGACTGTAAAAAATTCCGGTATTAATCGGTTTTCCTGTTGGAATGCTTATCGGTAATTCAGGATATATGAGATGCGATAACTGACAATTCTTCAAATTTTAAATATCTAAATCAATATTTGGAAATATCTCTGAAGGATGATATTTGCCCCCATAATCCTTTTTTAATATATTCTTGCCAAATTTCAAAACTTTCATAATCCTAAATTACAACACAACAATTTATATGACTATGATTATATACAGGGTGGTCATAAAAAAACTTTCCCGATATATGGAGCTCTAGCGGTCGGTCCGTTCAACCGATCGAGGTAAGATTTCAGATATAGTTATTCAGAGGTATGAGCTCTGGATTCTGTGAACGACAACAAAGGTTAACAACGGTTACGGTTATAGGTACAGCAACTCGAAATTTTCCAATGGCAACGCCCATTTTTTTTCGTCGAAAAATGCTCAGCGCAGGCGAAAACCCTAAAGAGCGTTGGAACCGTACGTATATCGCAAGAAACGGACTCGTTATGCACGCACAAAAACAGCTCTGCGAACGGCCAAAAAAAAGCACGATCGGGGCCGCCAGGAGGCAATTTGCATATGACACAGAGTCAGTACACCAATCACTGATTACAACACAGATCGGAGAAAAGAAAACTTTTATTTTGATTACACATTTTCCACATGGGTGCCATCACAGGCAATTACACATTACATGCGGGCGACTGTGGCCAATACAGCCGAACGTAACATCGTATGAGGGATGTTTGCAATCTCACGTTTGATAGAATTTTTCAAATCCGGCAAAGTTTGCGGATTGCACATGTGAACTCTAGATTTGAGATTTTCCCTGAACAAGAAATCCGTAGGAGTGAGGTCAGGGGATCGCGGAGGCCACGGAAATGGAAAATGGCGTGAGATGACACGGTCGCCAAACTGCTGTTCCAGGACCCTGCGAACAGACTTCGCTATATGTTGAGGTGCACCCTCTTGCATCCAAACGAAGTCATTCAGTGCATTTCGTTGCAGGAATTCTGGTATGACGTAAATTTGCAGCATTGCCGTATAGCGGGAGCCTGTTACAGAGCCTGTTACAAATCCCGTTGGTGTTGCTTGCTCAAAGAAGTACGTCCCGAGAATAATTGTGCCTGCAATGCCGCACCATACAGTAACTTTGACGTAGTATAAAGTTACTGGTGCCACAGCGTGCGGATTCATGTATGCCCAGTGCACACAATTTTTGGTGTTGACGTTGCCAGTTAACGTTAAATGTGCCTCGTCCGTCCATAATATGTGAAGAGGACAGTCGTTATCTCCATTATATCGGATAAGAAATTCATTAGCAAAGTCTGTACGTTGTTGATGGTCCCCCACTTCCAACATCTGGACGCGCTGGTACCGGTAAGGAAACATGCGTATTACAGACCGCAGTAGCTTTAGGACCGTTGATTTCGGTATATCCAATATCCAATACACGAGATGCTCCTCTTGCAGTTTGAATGTGTCTTGTAGTCACTATGTGATGCACTTCCATAACAGTACCCTCAGGAACAGTTGGTCGTCCGGATCGTGGTCTATCACAGGTAACGCCAGTTTCTTCGAATTTCTTTACTAAATCACGAAGAGCTTGCGGGCTACATTGGCCACGTATTTGGCGATGGTTTCGACGGTAAACACGCAAGGTTTTCGCAGCATTCATCCCATTTTGATAAGAGAGTTTTACCAATTCACCGCGAACTGTCGCTGGAAGAGTCATTTCGTCGGCACGTGCGAGCTTCCGGCTGAAGAACTAACATTCCCACCCCACTTTTTATCCGTTTTCTACGCTGACTATCTGGCGAACGGCGTTCCGTGATTGGTGTTTTGCCTCTGCCATATGCAAATTTCCTTCGTGCACCCTGATCGTGTTTTTTTTTCTGCCGCTCGCAGAGCTGTTTTTGTGTGTGCATAACGCGCCCGTTTATTGCGATACACGTACCGTCCCAACGCTCTATAGGGTTTTCGCATGCGCTGAGCATTTTGCGATGAAAAACAAATGGGCGTTGTCATTTGAAAATTTCGAGTTTCTGTAGCTATAACCGTAACCGTGAGCACCAATTTGTTGCAATGTATTTATTGCACCAATTTGTGCAGATGTATATATATATACTCAGTTATAGTCAAACAGCAACATATTATTCCTTATTAATGTTTAAAGAGATAGAAAAATATTACAAACTAGCAAATAAATAAATAGCATATTGTTCCTGAGAATTCTTATCATTTATGAAGATCATACTGAAGTTAATGACAAATGAATACAGCAATTAAAGAATATTGCATTTGCATTTTTCCTATAAAAACTATTAGATAGTTGAAATTTTTTTTAATAATACTACATTGTTAATTTAAGTTTATATTATTTTATATGATATATAAACTAAAATTCGTAGCAAAACATACAAAATTAGATGTAGTAACAACGTAATGCTTGAAATAGATTCAAGTTACTCTTGGTGAAGTTTTACATTCCCTGTTATGGCGACGAAATGCAATGTGTGCTCTGATATGTTAGAAAAATGTGTCTAACAATTATTTTTATCAACAGGTAAAAAAGTTTGTACGGTGAACGCTTATTGGATAAATTACGATCAAATGAAACTACTCAAGTAGGAATCCACAGGCTAGTGCTATCAAGTAGACAGTACTCTACGTACCTTGCACTGCTATCATAGCTGTTGCTATAAACTGATATTAAACATACATTCGGACACACAATACCTTCCTTCCGGAGAAGAGAGACGGTGTCACGCATGAACAGGAAGTATAAAAACTGACTCAACAGGTGATTTCACGTCAAATATTTTAAAAGTGCAGGGACATAATTTCACCGGTGTGAGCAGTATTTTCGTCTACATGTGAGCATTATTCAGTTAGAGCCTTCAAATTTTTGTAACAATTATTCAATTTGCTACTCATTTGTTAGTTTATCAAATGTATAATAAAAAGTTTTTGTGCATAGATTATACAGGGTGACAAGAAATAACTTGGACACACATGATACATTATAACTTTAATGCTATTGAAAATATTACGACCAAACATCAAAATAAATATGAATACATTATTTCGTTTAATATATTTAAAAATTTTCAATGTGGCTTACTTTAGCCTTAATACAGAGCTTTAAACGTCTCACAAAATTTTCGGCTATGGGCCGCAACTCACTTACTGATATTTTATTCCATTCCTTGCATAAGGATTTCTTTAGGGATGCCAAAGTTTTATGAGGATTAGCACACACCCTTGTTTCCAAGATGGAGTAAATAGAATAATCCATTGGGTTCAAATCTGGGGAATAATGTGGCCATTCTTGAGCTCCAATGAAGTCAGGAAAATGTGTCTTGCACCAATCGTGAGTGCCTTTAGCTCTGTGTGCAGGTGCGGAATCCTGTTGGAAGGTCCGTCTTTTGTTTCCAAAGAACGTTTGTGACCAACGTAAGACAACATCTTCCAAAATGAGTTTGCGATATGTTTGTTGATTAATTTTATCCCTTGATCAACAAAAACAAGTAGTGTTTTCCCACTAGCACATATCCCACCCCAAACCATTACAGATTGGGGTCGTTGACGCCGTTCAACAATGCAAGAAGCTCCAGGCGCTTCTTCTGACCAATCTCTATCATTATGGCTATTGTGAGCTTGTTCAATCGAAAAAAGTTTCTCATCTCTGAAGACAAATGTTTGCCATCGATCAGCTGCGGCCCGCTTTAACAGATCTTTACATCTTTGAAGTCTTGTGCGTTTGTTCTCTGCTGTTAGCTTTTGAGCCTCTTTCATTTTGTAAGGGGGAAGACCAAGCTCTACTCTTGCCATCAAACGTGCGGTTTCTCTGTTGATCTTCATCTCTCTAGCAACCTTTCTCATTGAAATCCTAGGATTTCGTTGAACTCGCTTTTTGATAACTACCCGGTTTCTTGATGTGTTAACTGGCGCTTTCTTCCTCTTCCTGGCCTGTCACCATCATGCCCGAGTTCTAAAAACCGTTTGATTGTGTATGAAATCGCTTGCTTAGGCACTTTCAATCGTTGAACAATTTGACATTGTTTCATTCCTTGCTTATGTAATTCAAGTATGGCAGATTGTTTGTTAACGATAATGGTTATCACAACTAACTTACTTACACCTGTTTAGTAGCTTACTCGAATCAATTCCCTATGACAATAACTTTATAACTTTAGTGGTAATTAAAGATTTTTGGTTTGAAACTTCGTCCAAGTTATTTCTTGTCACCCTGTATTTAAGTTAATTAAGGGTCGGATACCTTGAGTTTTCAAAAATTGCAAAAGTTTTAAAACTTGTTATCTAAAAATTATTTGACTTCTTTGTATAAAAATTCAAAAGATTATTTACACAACTGTAAATTTTTAATTTTGATTGTAAAGAAATTAACAGTGTAAATATAATTTTATCGCAAATTTTTAAATGATGTTATCAGAAGTTATAGATTATATCTATATTTCAAGGCTTAACCTATTATATATTTGGCGATATATTGTATGATTAATAGCAAATTATAATTGAGAGATTTTTATTGATGCACAATCATGAAAAACTTCTCTAGCCTAATAATGTTACAAAAACTTTCAGAAGAGGGCGGAGCGTTTGATTTTCCAAAACCAGTTTTCATAGAAAATCGCCGATCGTGTACTGCAACCAGGCACAAAAGAATGGGTATCATGTTTTTTGGCCATGATCAATATCATTCATATTTTCAAAGCTTATGAAAATCACTATCCAAGTCAAAGGAAATAGGGTATAATTTAATTATTTACCACCAGATGAAACGTTTTCTCAGTTCGATTCTTATACACTGTTTTCGTTGAAAAGAGCTGGCAGACAGTGGCGTAGCCAGAGAGGGGGTCCAAATGCTCTGGAAACCAGTAATAGTATAAAGCTTCCTTTGCCTTCAATATCGTAGAAAATTCTCCGATTAGATAAGGCAAAAATATTTTTATAAAATTAGTGGTATCCAAACCATCTGGACTTCCATCCTGTCTACGCAACTGCCAGAAGATGTCGCTGCGATGTACTAGTTATCTTTTCAGCATCGTTTTACATTTATCGGATTCAATTTTTTAGTACTATTTTGTTGCCGTTTTCCACACTATGTATTCTAGGCACTGTAACAGAGTATAAAAGATAAATATTGCATGTTTGTTGTAGTGTGCACTACCACCTCTTATAGAGTTTGTCTTTTTTGAGCCACCCTTTTATTTTTATTCCCTATTGCTGTATTCGGAGGAAAAAAATCAAACATTAATTATTATGTTTATTCGTTCAACGAAAAGCAAATTTAAAATTAAACAAAGATCAAAATGGGAACTGAATGCCTTAGAAGGCGCTACGACTACTTCAGTCACGCGAAAATACTCGCAAGCTAATGTTAAACCTATGGGAGAGTTATTTTAAAATATCTCGTTTGCATTACGATATTTTTAAATATTTATTTTGCAGCCATAATGCAACGAGATTTTTATAAATAACACTCTCATAGCATAGTTTCTCCATTAGCTTGCAAGTGTCTTCGTGTGACTGAATTACGCGCCCCCCTCCCTCCACACAAACTCCCTCCTTTCGCAAATTTGATGGCAAACTTGATTCTTCTAAAACTTGCATCGAAATCACAAATGGCACCTGGTCAGAAAACTTTGAAATGACGTAAATGGACTGATGTTGATCGTGTATTAGGAGCCCGTCATTATTTTAGACTATTAGTTTTTTTTTTGAATTTATTTACTTATGTTTTATTTATAAAATATTTGTTAAATGGTAAAAGTCAATAACAAAAAGCGTACGACAAAATTCATTTTGCAGAACAAATTTTTCCACGATTTTGAAGCCCGGGTTCTACATTTTTGATACGTCATTTTTTTTATACTGCTTGTTACGTTGTATCATTATTATACTTGAAAAATAAACAAAAATTTGTAATATATATATATATATATATATATATATATATATATATATATATAATTAGTACTTAACCCTTTCCGGCATGGTAGGTTAAATTCTGTCCCACTTAATTTTAATCACCAAATCCCACGACGACACCAGAATTTTTATGTAAAACTATCTCTTTTCTAATGTACGTGAAGAAAAGCTTTTACTAATTTAAAATTAAATTTGATCGTAAATCCTGGTGTCAATCAATAATTTCAACATTTTAGTAACAGAAGTACCTTGTGCCTGAAAGGGTTAAATGATCTTAAAAACCAAATTAACACATGCGTAAAATTTTTTATAAAAAAACATATAAAATTAGAAAATATTAAAAAAATTATAATAGGACGGATTGGGGGGTAGATGTTAGATTACGAAGGTGGGGCGGAGTTGTCTGGAAAATACGCATGCTTAATTTATTTTAAAAAAAGGGAATAGGGCATTTTGATTTAGAACTACGTTTGCTAATACACATTTTATAATGAACTATGATTTGATACTTTTATATGCAAATTAATGTAGTTATATTTACATATTCATTAATTCATTTTAATGTATTCATATTTATTAATATTTAATAATGTTATCGATTAATTGTATTTAGTTTAATGCCCACTGTGGACAGTATCATATTAACTTCTAATTCATTGTATAACTTTCTTAAATGATAATATAATGCCTGTATTAATTTTTATTAATTGTTCTACCCTCTCCACTTAAATCATGTGTATTTAATTTTTAACAAAGTTCGTAGAAACATAAAATGTAACTAATTAATTTCAATATTTAATTAATATTAATATTAAATCCTTAGCATCTTAATTCTTATAGTTATTTATTTAAATTTGATTATAAATTAATTTACGTGATGTTGCATTTCTGGCAAAGGTATTTAATTGTGGCTATGTCAGGCTAGGTGCAAATATTTATCTGAAGCATTAATCAATAATTATTAATTTCACCATTTTACATAGAATTTTTCTTTAATACATCAATTACTTTTTTAAAGAAATGTAATTGATAATATATCACCATAATTTTATTTATTATTTAATTATATTTATTTACTATTTAACTATCAGTTATCATTCTTTAGACAGTATTTGTTTTAATCTTTAACTAATAATAGTAATCAAATGCTTTTATTAAATCATAGAATATTCACTAATTTTCTTATAGATGGCAGCACTTTATTAATTCATTTGAATATATGTTTGGTGTTCTATTTTAAATTTTCTATAGATGGAGCTGATTCTATATATTGGTTTGTGTTTGGCTTTGCTGTACAATAATTATCCTTGGTCAATCATTTTTTAAAACTTATTTTGGCAACATGTACTGATTTTCTCCAATTCATTGCCTGATTTATGTGTTGACTCCTGTTAGGATTATGTATTCTATCTGGTAACTGTTGTTTTCTTTTCCCTATATCCTTTTTAAACTTGTTGTATTTTGAACTTAATGATTATATTTCACTGTTTATTTCTCTTTTTTATGGGTAAGATTTCTTTCTTTTCTAATATTGTTTTCATTTTTTGAACTTTATGATTTTTTCACAGTTTATTTCTCTATTGTGGTGTGGTTGTCCCAAAATCATATTCTTTAGCAATGTTATGGCTAATATGATGATGAAACCACACATTTTATTTGTGGTAATTTAGGCATTTGGGACCTGAAAATTCTGTCTAAATTCCACAAATTTCATTTTTTCAATTTGTTAATTTAATTTCTTTTTCTTTTCTTTCTTTTTTTTTAACTATGCATATGGAATCTATATTCAGAGTGTTGGGGGAACACTTGTTGTCAATTAATTATTACATTCTAATTCATAATTTCATAGTTTTTGTTGGTGTTTCGGTACTGTTTCATTAATAGATATATCTATATATGTATATATATACTAGCAAGCTACGCTCGCTAGAGTTGTCAATTCCTTATAACGAACTTTTAATCCAACAAAATATTGACATTTCATAATTCACTTTTATATTTTAACAGAATAATAAGGCTACTATAATTTGTGACTCGTGCTATAGCCAATATACACGCCAGAACACGTCGCCCTTATCATTATCTGTTCACGCATGAAGGTTTCGCTATGGTACTCCATTGTGAAATTTGGTAATTTTTCAAATTCAATATTTGAAAAATGGCATAATCATTAGATTTGAAATTTATATAAAAAAATACAATTTTTTACCTTTCAAACGCAGTTTACCTAACAATTTTCTGACAAATACTTTTTGAGATATCATTTTTTGCAGTAACTTCAAATGTTTCATTTTCCGAGATTAATCTGTGGCAACAATTAGCGAAAAACCCAGTCGTCAGAAAGGCATAGTTTTTTATTAAAGAGGCTGTTGGAGCAGGGATTGTCACCACCAATTTGCCACCATCACTTTTGAAATTGGTTCGGTAGTTCTAGAGATTCCATAGAAATTGTAATTTAGAATATTTTTAGAACGCTTTTCGCTCATTTCACCCTTATAAATTTCGAATTTTTTATTTTGCTTTTAGAGAGCATTTACATCTTATAAGTAACTACAATGCCAAATTTCATATTTCTAGCTCCTTCAGTATAAAAAAATCGCAATTTTAGAACGTTTTTCACTCCTGCACCCCCCTCCCCCCCTGGGGTTAGTGACACCGACATAAAATATAGCCTATGTTGAAGAAGGGGTTCTCACCATCAATTTACCACCATCACTTTTGAAATAGGTTCGGTAGTTCTAGAGAATCCATAGAAATTGTAATTTAGAATGTTTTTAGAACGCTTTTCGCTCATTTCACCCTTTTAAATTTCTAATTTTTTTTTTCTTAGAGAGCATTTACATCTTATAAGTAACTACAACGCCAAATTTCAAATCGGTTCGGTAGTTCTAGAGATTCCAAAGAAATTGTAATTTAGAATGTTTTTAGAACCCTTTTCGATCATTTCAACCTTTTAAATTTCGATATTTTATTTTATTTTGTTCTTAGAGAGCATTTACATCTTATAAGTAACTACAACGCCAAATTTCAAATCGGTTCAGTAGTTCTAGAGATTCCATAGAAATTGTAATTTAGAATGTTTTTAGAACGCTTTTCGCTCATTTCACCCTTTTAAATTTAGATTTTTATTTTATTTTGTTCTTAGAGAACATTTACATCTTATAAGTAATTACAACGGCAAATTTCAAATCTGTTCGGTAGTTCTAGAGATTCCATAGAAATTGTAATTTAGAATGTTTTTAGAACGCTTTTCGCTCATTTCCCCCTTTTAAATTTCGATTTTTTTTTATTTTGTTCTTAGAGAGCTTTTACATCTTATAAGTGACTACAGCGCCAAATTTCAAATCGGTTCGGTAGTTCTAGAGATTCCATAAAAATTGTAATTTAGAATATTTTTAGAACGCTTTTCGCTCATTTCACCCTTTTAAATTTCGATTTTTTTTTATTTTGCTTTTAGAGAGCATTTACATCTTATAAGTAACTACAACGCCAAATTTCAAATCGGTTCGGTAGTTCTAGAGATTCCATAGAAATTGTAATTTAGAATGTTTTTAGAACGCTTTTCGCTCATTTCACCCTTTTAAATTTCGAATTTTTTTTTTATTTTGTTCTTAGAGAGCATTTACATCTTATAAGTAACTACAACGCCAAATTTCAAATTTCTAGCTGTCTCAGTATAGAAAAGATCGCAATTTTAGAACGTTTTTCGCTCCTGCACCCCCCTGGGGTAGTGGCACCCACATAAAATATAGCCTATGTGGGAGCAGGGGTTGTCACCATCAATTTGCCACCATCACTTTTGAAATCGGTTCGGTAGTTCCAGAGATTACCCCCTACAAACAAACAATCTTTACTCCTTTATAATATTAGTATATATATATATATATATATATATATATACATATATATAATAAAAAATTCAAAATCCATAAAATTTAATATTATTTTTCTTTATAACTTTTTTTTATTAACTGTCTCTTTTTCAGGTATAGATTTTTAGCGCATTTAATTTTCATTATTTAAAATAAAGTAACATGCAAATCTTTTAACTTGTTCAAACGTTATAGTAGCAAAACATGGGATAAACAGTGTTTCGGGATAATTCAGTTTAAAGTTTTGCCATCGCAGGTATCGCCGGTCAGCGCGGTTCGTAACAGCCATAATTTTAAGAATTTTCTTACCAGACCAATTGTTACGGACTCTTAACACATTGAGGGCGGGAGACGTAAATTCAAGTTTTTTGAACATCTGTAATTAGGTACTTTTCCGTTTTATATGTTACATTATTTCTCAAAACACATACACAAAATTCATATTTTTACATTTAGAGTACTCTGCATATAAATAGTTCGATTAGAGACAATGCCATTATTATATATATTCATTTATAATAACATTTAGAGAAATTAATAGAGAAAATATTTTTGTTAAATAATGTAGCATGCAAATGTAACGCCCATAGGCGGGGCTCCCTGTTTCAAGGACGAAACCACCCGCCCGCAATGTGTTAAAGGTTCTAACATTATAAAAATACTAAATACATTTTTCGTCAGTTCAAATCTTTCTGCCTTCTTAAATTCTGATATGTATAACCGTTCCGGTCAAGTGCATTTGGGTATAGGGACCTCTGATTGGCGCTCGACCGAATTTTCCGCGAAATAGTGGCGGTCTGCTCCACCGGGCCCCAAAATCTATAATGATCTTGAAGCCGCAGTGGTCGTCGAAAGTTTTAAACGCCACACCTGCCCAAATTTCACTGATCGGTGTCTTAAACGTATTGAATTTAGCTTTAAAATATTTCCGGTGACATGTTCCGCAATCCGTTCCGAACAAGTTGTGAAAGGATATCGGGACCTTTGATTTGCGCGCGTTAAGTAGCGTCTAACGTATTCCTTAGTAGTGTTATCTTGCATTTGAAATAAGGTAATTACTATGCACAATAGGATGAAGTGAAGTCTATAATTTCGAAACACAAAGTGCTTAAAATTTGCCTTTTCACTTACTATTTTAAGGAAAAGATTTTTAGGTCAATCGATTAACTGCCCTGAAATTACGATGACTATTGTTATTTCGTAATTTCAGAGACTGGTAGTGTGCCCAAGACATTAATCGATTGACCTAAAAATCTTTTCCGTTAAATATTAAGTGAAAAGGAAAATTTTAATCACTATTGTATTTCGAAATTATAAGCTTTATTTTTTTTTCACTCCACCCAGCATTTGGAGGACTTTGGTCCGATTTTGGTCGCTTAAAAATTAATCTATCTTCACTTTTTTCTCTAAAAATATATATTTAGCCATTGGAAAAATGTAACTATCTAGATGTTATAAAATGTGATGTGTTGATTTTTTAAGATCCATCTCTAGCCATCATTCTTATCGATCTATAGCAAAATACATGAATTTTAGTTAGTATGCGACACGAAAGGACGATACTTATGATACTTAAGTTAATCATGGTGAAAATCTTTTACAGTTTCTAAAAGTGATAATAATATGTAGTGATAACAAAGTGTATTTCAGCTATTATTATTTATTATAATTTTCAAAAATTCAATTCACACTTTTCGATGAGTGGTTACTGAAATTGGACTAACTTTTAGCGGTTTGCTTTTGTAGCAAAAATCCTTTACGATTTCTCAGCAATCAGATCTATTAGTATAGTTTTGCTCGGGTCGAGTGTAAACCAAGACGAACTCGAAAATTATATTTAAAGTAAATCCGAAACCCGACCCGAACCCACCAGGAAATAATTCGTCAGCCCGACATACACTTTGATTGTTTTAGAAAATGTCTGTCTGTCTGTATGTGACAAAATTTTTGTGGGCACTCTATCTCAAGAAATAATGCACGGAATTTTATAAAATTTTAGATTCAGTTAGACCTTGATATAAATTTGGTGCTGATTAGTTTTGGTGTACATCACAAAAGCAGGTGGCGCTACTATGCTGCATTTTTTCACGATTTCCAGCTCAAAATTGTTTTTGCATAATTTATATAGTTGCCAACCTCCCAATTTTTTTCATACCAATATTTTTATGCAAAAATATTTGTTTTATATAATTGTACAGTTTCTGCAATTTAAGAAAGCGAAAAGTTCTGTAAGATTTTGCTGGTATTCAAAAAATCGGGAGGTTGGCAACCATGGCAACTAGCTGGATGATGAAAGTTTATCCAAAAATGATCATTTTCCCCTTATTATTTCTTTTAATTGTTATTTTTACTTTCTTCTATCTTTACAACAAGACAGTGTTGGATTCGTGAAAATCACGATTTGACTGTTTTTAGAAAATGTTCGCTTGTGTGTCTGTAAGTGACAAAAATTTTGTGGGCGTTCTATCTCAAGAACTGATTAGTTGATTAGTATTTGGTGTAAATCGTCCAACAGGTGGCGGTGCTATGCCGCATTTTTCCCGATTTTCGCGATAGCTCTATCTCAAGAACTAATGTACGGATTTTCATCAAACCTCAGATTCCGTTAGACGTTGACATAAGTTGTGGCTGATTAGGTTTTTGTGTAAATAGCCCAACAAGTGGCGCTGCTGTGCTGCACTTTTCAGGATTTACACAATTTTTGCGATTGTCTTGTATCTCAAGAATTAATGCACGGAATTTCACCAAACAGAAGACCTTGACGTAAGTTGTTGCTGATTAGGTTTTCGCGTAAATCACATAACAGCTATGCTGCATTTTTGGCTTTAGGATGGATATTTTTTAAAAAATTACGCTTTTTTAAATATTAACATGTATGAGATAGAAGAAAGTTTTGGTATTGGCACATCCGACTTGTTTATTCTCTAAGTTATATTTTTTCGTCATGTGAGCAAATATTCTGAAACTAATTTTTTTTTAATCAATTGCATTTTGTTATCTATATATTTTGATTTTTTTAAAATTTTCAACAATTTTAGATCAATAAGTCAAGACCTCGCTCTATTCACCAAAATAATTGGTACATTTCTCTTCTGAAGGCATTTGAAGAGTGAGAAACGCTGGGATTACTTGCTTCCATAACGACACATTTCATCATCAGAAAATTTATGAATCGTAACCTAATCTCAAAACGAAAAGATGATAAAAACGTATAAATCTATACTTCATTAATACTAGTGCAACATTATTATTTAGCAATCAAATATCCAATATTTATCATAGATTTATGAAACAAAAGTATAAAGAAAATATCGAACAAGTTATATACGTTTGTATGTGCAACAAAAGATTTCAATCAGATAATATTAATTCTATTAAAAAGGTGTATTGCTTTCTTAAATACAAAAATTATGTTACAAAACCACACAGAAATATTTTCAAAATATACGCAAACTTTTCCAAAATATTCAGAAACATTTCCGAATACCTTCGCGAACCGAAACATAAGGAAATATAACTCCACCATTTGGGCCACATTGCTATGCCTCATTAGATTGAGTGACGTTTCCGGATTTTTTTTTTTTTTTTACAGTACAGGTACCACTTTTGTAGTGAGCGGTGTTTGATTGAATGAACGTCCACGTACTAAAACATGATTCTGCACCCACTTCATTAAAAAAGACACATTTTTGTTTAAATAGAACTTAAATTTGAGATTTTTAAAATAAAAATCCCCGGCGGCTCGACCTACAGGCGAATACGCAGACCGTGGGGTGCTTGTTTATTGGGAATTGCAGAAGATGGTTGGTTGGTTGATTGGGGTTTTATGGCACAAAGTCCCCCTAGGGACATGCTGCGCCAAAAAAAAAGATTAAATTATGTACGTCAAATTGAAATATAAAAACTAAACTTGTTGGCAATTGTACGTCAAACGTGACAAATGAGGTGCGTTCGTACTATAGCTAGTTACATAAATATTCAGATCTTTTCTGATTTTTAATTCTGTGAAATGAATTATATCGTCTGCAGATTAATTTCTGTCATAAAATAAGTGTCTCGGTCGCTTGACGATTAAACTTCGGAAGCTCCTCTAACAAAAAAGCACCGATTTAAAAAAAAAAAAATTCAAATTTCTTAATAAATATTTTTATTAATATCTCCTAAAGTTTTGATACGATTTTAATAAAATTTGAAATGTCTCGACAAAATTCTGCAAAGATAATATATTTTAAATTGCAAACCATTAGGTTGGGCAGTTTTTGCGTTGTTACATGCGGACGGACGGACAGACAGACGGACGGACCAAGCGACGACAATAGGTGCTACATATTTATATAATTACGAACGCACCTAAAAAGAAACAAAGCTTAATGAGAGATTATCTGGATGGGGTTAACCATTTAGATATAGTCATACAGTGTATAAAACAAATAGCGCGAAAAAAAGATTGGAATAAGAACGCCAAATTATAATTTAAAAATGAATTAAACTTTATCATAAAAACAAAATGAATGAAAGTAACACATTTAAATGAAAAGGGTGATTTGATGACAAATGTATAATTAAAATCATTCAATGAAAATACAACACAATGTCTAAAAGATATAAATATAAGTTTTCACAATTAAAATAGAAAATCTTTAAATTAACAGTTGGTAAAATAGTCAAAGTTTCGAGCAGAAATCTATTTAAAATCATGTAGGTTCAAATACTTCAAACACAGTATTATCATCATCATCATCATTCGAGTCAGAACTGTAATACTCAGATTCCATATCTTCCTCTGCATAGTGCAGCAATTGTTTGAATCCTTTGCAGTAGGAAGCGGTGTATCAAGACAAAATTTCTTGTTGTTTTTGACATTCACAGTTTTCCACTGTGAAGAGGCTTGGGTTGAGGTTTTCTCTCTCTGTGCACATGATTTGAGTTTTGCTTTCTGTGTAGTGGAAATAGGTTTTTTCAAATTGTTTGCAGATGAAACAGAGGTTTGACCTGTATCCTCTTTAATGAACTGGTTAGATTGACTATTATAATATTCTATTTTTACTGTCTCAGATGATGGTGGCAAAAGTTTTAGTGTCTTATTCTAGCGGAAGCACCAATACTACGGGTTTTTTTCTTCATAGTGCTTGTTAGTGTAACAGATGAATCATTTGGTGGTAAAGAGAATTCAGTTTGTGTGCTTATATGTCTTACGGATTTTGATTGTTGCTTGAATAGACTAGAATAAGAGACTCCTACAGATGTTGTTCTAGATTCAACCAGTTTTCGAGCTTCAGGATAAGAAAGTTTCTGAGTGATTTTGATGGTAACAATTTCGTATCCAGTTTGGACAAGAGCGAGAATATGCTGCATGGTCACTACGGTGGAGAGCTCGCCTATGGAAAAATATTTTTGTCTCCAAATTAAAATGGGACGGCGTGGGAAAGTTGCTCTATCATATCCTCATTCTGAATATAAAATATCTTTGAAAAATATTAATATTAAATACTGCCCCAAGGTCATTGAATATTGAGAAATAACGTAAAAGCGCTCGCCTATGATTTTTTTTCACCAAATCAAAATGGGGTGGTGTGGGAAAGATGCTATATCATATCCTCATTCTAAATATAAAATATATTTGAAAAATATTAATATTAAATACTGCCCCAAGGTCATTGAATATTGGGAAAAAACATAAAAGTTGTGCATTTAAAAGGATGATCATCGAATTATTATTATTATTATTATTATATATTTATAGTAAAATTATCTAATATTTATATCAAATTCGTTTTTATTATACTAACTCAACGACTATACTTTTTTTAAAAATATGAAATTTGGGTAATTGTAATTGTTTTATATTTTTTCCTTAACCTATGTAAGAAAATATAATTTCTAATTATTTTTAAAGAACTATTGTAATAAAGTAAAAATAATTTACTATTACAATTTACAAGCAATGAAGTTACCATTTTATAATAGTCCATACTGTTTTTTGGTTTCATAAACTGGCATTTTTTCCGGGACTCCAGACAAGTTTTAATGAACCCATCGCGTCTCAAAGGGCCACAAACAGCTGAAGAAGTCTACGTAACAAGTTTCACACATCTTTCAGTGACTTGATTGTGACAAGGGAATAGTTTAATCTTAGGTAAGATGTATTTATCTATTGCCTTTGGATTTAGGATACACTTTGTAACAATATTATGATCTAATTAGTTAATGATGGTTCTGTCACGGTCACGTCAGCCCAATTTATAAAATCGATATAGTTTTTGGCTTCAAAATTGATCTCAGGTAACTTGAACGTACGTAAAGAATTTCTTGACTTTCGAGATTTTATTATTCTATGTAGTGCCAACACTCTTACATAGTCCCTATCATCAGCCAACATGGCAATCAAAATATTTTCCGGATGACAAAAATAACCATTTCGATGAGTTACGGGTCCTATTATTGTTTGTAATTCCTTTGGTAAATATCATGATAAGATAACTGTTTGATGCAAATGCTTAGCTCCGTAAATGCATGAAGGCTTAGTTTTAATTTGAAACCATTTATTTGAATAAACTCTTAGTATAAAATTTGTCAGAATTAACAAATTTTCAGACGGTTCACTTGAAGAAACGTATAGCCTAAGAATTTTATTTGCTACTGTAAGCCCCCTAGAATGCACAATTTTACAAGGATTTCTTTTATACAATTTTTCGGGACACAATCCAGAAGAAATTGCTTCACATATCTCAAGCAAATAGAGTTGATCCGTGTTTAAATCCTTTTTATTAGTAACTAGCAAGCTACGCCCGCTACGCTGGTCAATTTCCCTTAACGAACTTTTAATCAAACAAAATATTGACATTTCATAATTCACATTTATACTTTAACAGAATAATTAGACTACTATAATTTGTGACTCGTGGCTATAGCCAATATACACGTCAGGACACGTCACACTTATCATTATGTTTTAACGCATGAAGGTTTCGCTATGGTACTCTATTGTGAAATTTGGTAATTTTTGAAATTCAATATTTGAAAAACGGCATTAGATTTGAAATTTATATCAAGAAATATACAATTTTTACCTTTCAAACGCAGTTTGTTTTCTGACAAATACTTTTCGAGCTAATATTTTTTTTCAAATGTTTCATTTTCCGAGATTAATCTGTGGCAACAATTAGCGAAAAACCCAGTCGTCGGCAACGCATAGCTTTTTATTAAAGAGGCTGTTGCAGCAGGGATTGTCACCACCAATTTGCCACCATCGCTTTTGAAATCGGTTTTGTAGTTCCAGAGATTGCATAGAAATTGTAATTTAGAATGATTTTAGAACGCTTTTCGTTCCTGCACCCCATTGGTGTTAGTGGCACCGACATAAAATATAGCCTATGTTGGAGTAGGGATTTTCACCATCAATTTGCCACCATTACTTTTGAAATCGGTTCTGTAGTTCCAGGGATTTCATATAAATTGTAATTTAGAATGTTTTTAGAACGCTTTTCGCTTAATTCACCCTTTCAAATTTCGATTTGTTTTTAAAATTTGCTCTTAGAGGGCATTTACATCTTATAAATAAATACAATACCAAATTGCAAATTTCTAGCTCCTTCAGTATAAAAAAAAATTGCAATTTTAGAACGTTTTTCGCTCCTGCTCCCCCCTGGGATTAGTGGCACCGACATAAAATATAGCCTATGTTGGAGCAGGGATTGCCACCATCAATTTGCCTCCATCACTTTTCAAATCGGTTCTGCAGTTCCAGAGATTCCATTGAAATTGTAATTTAGAATGTTTCTAGAACGCTTTTCGCCCATTTCACCCTTTTAAATTTCGATTTTTTTTTATTTTGTTCTTAGAGAGCATTTACATCTTATAAGTAACTACAATGCCAAATTTCAAATTTCTAGATCCTTCAGTATAAAACAAAGTGCAATTTTAGAACGTTTTTCGCTCCTGCACCCCCTGGGGTTTGTGGCACCGACAAAAATTATAATCTATGTTGGAGCAGGGATAGTCACCATCAATTTGCTACCATCACTTTTGAAATCGGTTCGGTAGTTCCAGAGATTCCATAGAAATTGTAATTTAAAATGTTTTTAGAACGTTTTTCGCTCATTTCACCCTTTTAAATTTCGATTTTTTTTTATTTTGTTCTTAGAGAGCATTTACATGTTATAAGTAACTACAATGCCAAATTAAAAATTTCCTGCTCCTTCAGTATAAAAAAAATCGCAATTTTAGAACGTTTTTCGCTCCTGCACCCCCCTGGGGTTAGTGGCACCGACATAAAATATAGCCTATGTTGGAGAAGGGGTTGTCACCATCAATTTGCCATCATCACTTTTGAAATCGGTTCGGTAGTTCCAGAGATTACCCCCTACAAACAAACAAACAAACAAACAATCTTTACTCCTTTATAATATTAGTATAGATTTCTAGCAAAGCACAGCTTATTCTCTTATAATGTACAAGAGAAAGAAATTCACAATCTTTTAAAGGTTTGCTAATAGATCCTGTAAAACTTTGAGGCCCATTTGTTGTACCGTCAAGATGCTAGAGCAAATGGTTCAAGATAAGCTCATTGGCATGTATTTGGCAAATAAGCCATTGAAGGGATTTTCCTTCTTTTTCTTCTAGAAATCGCATGACAACTTCTTTGTAACTCGTGTTAACTGTAGTTCCGTCACAGCCAATTGCAACAAGCTTACTGGTATCAATATTTTTTGTAGTTAATTTTTATTTTTTTATTTCTTCACTTAAAATTAAAGCCTTTCCAGATTGTAACGAAAGGTGCCCCAAATACTCAGAACCTGGTTCCTTTAATAATCTTATAATGCTTGTAAATTGCAATAATAAATTATTTTTTCTCGTTATTCTTCATCATCAAGTATAATTTTAAAAAATATATTCTTACGAAGTATAAAATATAACACAATTTTGCTGTTTTGATTATGCTTTACAATTACGCAATTTTTATACATTTTTCAAAATTTTGAAAACATTGGGGCAGTATAAACCACCTGGATTTGATATAAATATTACATAGTTTCACTATAAGCGTATAATAGTAATAATTTAAGAAGAATACTTTAAAATAAATTTAATATTAATAATATTTCTGCATTTTATATGTTTGACAAGAAAATGGAAAAATGCACAATTTTTCTCAATTTTCAATGACCTTGGGGCAGTATTTAATATTCATATTTTTCAAAGATATTTTATATTCAGAATGAGGATCCGATAGAGAAACTTTCCCACCCCGTCCAATTTTGCTTTTAAGAAAAAAAAAATTTTCGCTCCACCCTATGGAATTGCTTAATGAATGCAAGGCGTGGGAAATTTTCTATGGAAAAATTTCCAAGTATTAAGTATGAATTTATTTCAATTATCGATGCTGGATTTAATTTGATTTCGTGTTTCCCCCAGGGTTGGTGGCTCACGAAAAATATTCCATCTTCTGCTGCGTTTGTAGCCTTGCCAACAAGTTAAAGTGAGAAAGTTTCAGGCTGGGTATCGTTCCCAAGTGGTTCAGTTGGTAGAACATCTGTGCACTATACTGATGACCCGGGTTCGAGTCCCGGCTTGGGTACTTTTTCACTATGTTGGCTTTACGCCTATTAAGCAATTAAAATTTGAATATTATGAATGCAAGGCGTGGGAAATTTTCTATGGAAAAATTTCCAAGTATTAAGTATGAATTTATTTCAATTATCGATGCTGGATTTAATTTGATTTCGTGTTTGCCCCAGGGTTGGTGGCTCACGAAAAATATTCCATCTTCTGCTGCGTTTGTAGCCTTGCCAACATGTTAAAGTGAGAAAGTTCCAGGCTGGGTATCGTTCCCAAGTGGTTCAGTTGGTAGAACATCTGTGCGCTATACTGATGACCCGGGTTCGAGTCCCGGCTTGGGTACTTTTTCACTATGTTGGCTTTACGCCTATTAAGCAATTAAAATTTGAATATTAATACATTTTAGTTTAATTCACAATTTATAAGACAAATCAATTTTGTTCGATACAATATGCATATCGATAATTTGCAAAGATAATATTTTATGAAACCTTTAATAACCTAATATTGCCTCACGTTAATAAAATAAAAATAAAATTTTAAAACGTCTGTGAAAAAATTCACAATTTAAAGCACTATAAAGAAAAAAAAGAAGTAGATTATAAAAAATATTTTTCTTTAATTTATGAAAATAAAATTAATTTCTAAAGATTTCACTAAAAAATAAAAATATCACTATTATTTTCACAAAAAATTACCGCCCAGACACAATTAGAATGAGTTCCAGAATTGGCCCGAGTCTAATGACAAAAAAATAGGCCCACGGGTAGGACTGGTTCAGACCTGGATCTTAGAAGAACTGCAGTAAATACAACAATCTTAATTATCATTTCAAACAAGGCAATTTCTGTACGCAAACCTCTGAATGTCATTTACGGAAATGGCATTGTTTTGAAAGAAATACGGACATTGTACAGTTTTGTAAAAAATACGGAAAAATCCATTGAATTTACGGAAAACTTTCTGCATATTTACGGATTTGAAATCTTCTTTACGGAACTAATGTCATTTACGAAAATTGTACTGTTGTTTTGGAAAAATGAAACTTCTCCGTAAAATTTAAAGGAAAATCTCTTGTATTTTCACGGATTTTTTTAGAGTGTACATATGTCAATTATGATTCTAAATATTCTTCTTCTCACTCTTTTGCTTCTTTGTGCAGGACGCCACAGATGAAATGTATCCATATATCGTAAATGGTAGGATTCGAGTTTTCCAACAATATCACTTTTCACGAAATCGGATTTTTTTATAAATTTCATATTCAATTTTCATATTGGTGTTTTATTGCTAATATTTCCAATGTAAAGTTATTGTTTAACGAATACGAATATTTCGTCGGAAGTGTTCCGAATGCAGTATTGGCGCAATACAACTAGTATTGATTTCTTAATAGACAATACGCTAATAATAACAGCAAATTCTATCTTAGAAATGTTCCCTCATAGCGAAAATAACTACAACTTCTACCTACTACTTTCACTTTTCAGGTAATACTGGTTATACGAAAAAACAGTTTGTCCGACATCTGTTGCATTCACATATGCGTTTATTCACTATTTACCGCATTTATTTTCAACGAATACTACGCATAATCAGATTATATTTATTTATTGTTTTATGTTATTCACAAGATTCCTGTGACCGGTATGTAATTCATTTAGTGTTAGATTCTGAAAATGCATCGTCAAGAAGTATTTGTTTTGGAAGTGCATAAACTTGTCATTATTATTACGAAACTACATGAACAAGCAATTTGGATAGATAACGATAATCGTTGTGTTAAATCATGTGCATATAGACTATCTATTCAAATTGGAAATATTTCGTTCCAATTACAATGAAAAAATGCCAATTCGAAAAGATTCAAATTAAAAAAAGATCATTTATTCCCTTTCTTTTCTATTATAGGAAGCTTATTTCTTTAAATTGTAGTAATTTAGTTGCCACCATTACAAAATCTTCATAATTACAGAAAATTAATAGCACAGAAATTAATTTAAAATTCAAAATTTCGAGAGCTATTCTAATTGTTTTGAAAAATTGACGTACGTTTCAGCCGTAGTTTGCCATTCTTTCAGAGAAGTAGATGTAAAACTCACACAAACAATCAAATTTTAATTTCAAAGGTTTTACTTTTAATATGTCTTTCCTATTTTCACATATTCAGCGACATTTAAGCGTTTTCCCTATTAAAACTTCGAAACCCCATCGACTCATGACCTTTCATATGACGAAAATATCAAGTAAATGTATTTAAAATGTATTTCTACATATTTATAATTCGGTGAAAAAGTCTTTTTACTGCATCTGTTTCCATTAAAATCATTCAGAGTTGCAATTTTAAATTCATTTTTCAGTATCTTCTAAATGCTAAAACCTCAACACATATCTCTCAATCAACTTGATATTTTGTGTTGACGTTCCTCATGGTGACTTTTATGAAATTAAGGAAAGGATTTGCAATAATATAAATAGTTTATTTTTAAAAAATAAAATAATCTTTCTTCCTTTGTGTTTACATATGTCATGACTTTTGTCTATTAAAATAAATACCACTTCGGAAATCTGGTCCTTAGTGTTACAGAAACTACTTGTAAGAAAAGTAGGATTTTTAAAAAGTAGGAGTGCAAAATTGTAGTAAAGTTTTTTTAATATATATATATTTTTAATTTTTCTACAAAAACTGCATTTTTGTTTTATTAAATCATTTCTCTTCATGATGTCATTTGATGATGTGTATAAAATTCTCAAGTGAATAAATCATTGTTCAAAGGGTACCGAGTCCCCTTAAGCAGAAAAAGTATAATTCAGTTCGCAAACCTTTCAAACTTTGTGATAAATAAAAAGTTTTATGCTGGCAAGCATTGAACTCGCAATCTATATACACTGCTCAAAACAATTAAAGGATATTGCAGTTTTAGGTGGATTTTGTATCTGGGAAACGTTTTAGCTGATTGATACATGGTCGACAGGCATAGTAGGTTATATGAGAATAAATTACACATGTTTGGCAGAAAAAATGCATTTTATTGCGCATTTGTGTACAAAAGGAAAAAAACACAATTTGTGCATATGAGAAAAAAAGAATAAGAAAAAGTGTTTTCTTCAAAGAAAATCATTTTCAGTAGGGGGTATGGTTTCCACGGGCGGCCAGCAACGTTGAACACCTTTGAGGCATGGACTCAATGAGGCTATTAATGACGAGTTGGGGTATTCTGCCCCACTCTTCCAGAAGAGCTCTTTCCAGTTCTTGGAGAATTTGTGGGGGTTGTTGGCGGCCAGAAACTCGTCTCCCTAGAGCGTCCCAAACGTGCTCGATTGGATTCATGTCTGGAGAACACGCTGGCCATTCCATTCGAACGATTCCTTCCTCGAAAAGGAAATCCTCCACTAGGTTTGCACAATGTGGCCTGCAGTTATCGTCCATTAAAATGAAGTTATCTCCGATTGCTGCAGCGTAAGAGACTACAATAGGTCTGAGGATCTCATCCCTATATCGGCGACCAGTCAGAGCTCCATCTCGAATGATGTAGAGGTCAGTGCGCCCGTCAATGGAGATGCCACCATACACCAACACTCTTCCACCGCCAAATCTGACACTTTCGTGCACGAACGCAGGATTATTCCTACTGCCACGGTCCCTCCAGATGAAAATACACCTATTATCCGGATGCACAGAAAAACGGGACTCGTCAGAAAACAGAATATTGCTCCATTCATTTCTCCTCCAGTTGACATGCTCGGTTGCCCACTCCCTGCAGTCGCGACGATACCTTGATGTTAATCTAACACATACCATCGGTCGGCGAGCATACAGACCTACAGCATGTAGCCGGTTTCGGACAGTCTGAGTTGAAATCGTGGTACCTGTAGCCGAGCGAAGGTGCTGTTGGAGAAGAGTAGCGTTCATGTTTCGGTGTCTCCGAGCTGTTAACGCTAAATACCGATCTTCATTGGGCGTTGTTGCCCGTCTACGACCTTGCCCTGGTCTTCGGCCTGCACATCCACTCTCCAAAAAACGGTTCCATATCCTGAAAATGACACTTTGTGACACTCCAATGGCTTGCGCTACTTCGGCTTGAGTTTGGCCCCCTTCTAACCTACCAACAATTCTCCAAGCTTCTGAATCTGTCAAATGACTTCGCTGAGACATCGTACTCATCGAAACAAAGCAATCACTGAATGCCGATCATCCTTGTCTTCATTCTCTTTTATCCAGTTGAAAGTCAAATTTCATTCGCTGTCGCTGAAGCGACGTTTTTGACGTCGAACTCAAAATTTGCATACTCCACAGTTTGAAAACCAGAAAAATTTGCATTTGTGATTCTCTTCTTCTATTTTCGGCAAAAAAAATGTCGTTTATATCTTTATTTTATATAAAACTTCAAATATCCTTTAATTGTTTTGAGCAGTGTATAAAAAGAACGTGTCACATTTAAGGCACGCATTTACTTTTGAACTGAGATGTCGACGCAGGATTTAGCGAAGGAGAAAGAGTTAGCGAGGAAACAAAGGTCTGTTTCAAAGGTAGATTTATGAGGTAGGAGAAAAATAGGGTTGGGTGGATTGGAAAAAAATACTTTTTTTTTTCTTTGGATCAATTTTAATGTTAAAGTTTTCCCACTGTCTTCATATTTATGTATATCCCTTGGTTGTTTAGTTTTTCTCTTTTCTTTTTGAAATGAAAGAAAAAGCTTTTCTTTTGCCTTCAAATATCAAATCGTTGTAATAAAAAAAGCAAAAGTGTTTGATACATATTTGATGAATACTTTATGACAGTCGTAGGATTTTTTTCCCGTGCAGCCTAGGCCACATCCGAGCTGAGTCTAATACTATGTCGCTTAACATAAAACATGCATTTATTTTGAGAGTAAAGCTCTCACAAATGGTTACTTGTAAAGCTGTGTTCTTAGGAAAGACTGCGATAGATCCTAAATGGAAAATATTTCTTACCTAACCTACATTGTACATTGATCCGGAAAAAACGATTGCTATACAAAAATAGACGCAGATAAAGTAGACGGTTCAAATAATTTTCGATATGCTGACTTTTTGCGAATATATTTTAGAACTCTTTTCGGAATTGAAAATTTATGCTTTTCTTTTTCAGTTGTTCATACTATGTTGCCATAACCTTTCATGTGATATTTATCCTTATAATTCAATTTATACATTTAGTTTTTTATGTGAATTTTTTGCTGAATAATCTACAAAGCAATTTAAGATCTGCGAGAAATGATTATTATTTTTTAAATGTTGCATTCAATTTTCTGCTAAAACTTTGCATTTTATCATTCGTGACAAAAAATAATGTTTACTTATTTGAAGTAAAGTTTTTCTATTTTAAATAGCTTGACAGATGGGATATACAGCTCATTTTAATGAAGCAAACACATGTTGGTTAATAAAACGGCGTTTTCAGCACCAACAGATTTCCCAACTTTTGCATACAATTTTCCGTAGAATTTAACCGTCATCAATGATAAGAAGTTGCAAATTGCACGTTAAATGTTCGTTTTAGAACTAGTTTCACAATGTAAAAAATCATTCTTATTATTTCAGTCAAATCAATTATGAGCGAAATGAGCATGCCTTTTTTTACTTTCTTCTATGTTTACAAGAAAGTAAAATCATTTTAGAAGGTCCTGAACACGATTTGACTGTTTTTAGAAAATGTCTGTCTGTGAGTCTGTCTCTCTGTCTATCTATCTGTCTGTATGTCACAAAAATTTTGTGGCCGCTCTATCTCAAGAACTAATGTACTCATTTTCATCAAAATTCAGATTCAGTTTGACCTTGACATAAATAGACTCTGGTTACTTTTTGGTGTAGATATCCCAACAGGTGGCGCTGCTGTACTACGTTTTTCATTATTTTTACGATAGCTATATCTCAAGAACGAATGCACGGAATTTTATCCAACTTCAGATTCTGTCAGACCTTGACATAAATAGATGGTGCTTACGTTTTGCTGTAAATAGCCCAACAGGTGGCGCTGCTATGCTACTTTTTTCATTATTATCACGATAACTATATCTCAAGAACTAATGCACGAATTTTGATCCGACTTGAGATTGAGTTAGACGTTGTCATACGTTGTTGTTTTGGTCTACATCTCCCAACAGTTGGCGCTGCATTTTGCACGATTTACACTATTTTAGCAATAGTCCTATCTCAAGAACTAATGCATGGAATTTAATAATACTTTAGATTCACTTAGACCTTGATAGAAATTGGTTGCTGATTCTTTTCATTGTATGTGAAACCTGTGTGAGGTGAAAGAAAGTTTTGGGATTGGCACATCCGACTAGTTTTCTTATTACATATGCCACGTTTACAAATGTGAATTCTTTTTCTACACCAGACAGCACTGTAAAATTCACCATGGAGATCTTGAATTGCGAATGATTACGTCCATGGTTTAATATGTTTAGGACTCATAATGAACGAATCTCCTGTGCTTATTGACTTTAATGGATTGAGATGTTCGGCTGTTAACGTAATTTTCACTGAACTTATCTCACAATCTATACATTTTTTAATGGAACTCATCTCTCAAACAAACAATTTTTTTTCAACGATTTTTCTAAAAATATAACTTTTATGCAATTTTTTTCGAAAAAATAATTTCGAATAAAAATGCCCGCTTTTCATATGAAAAAAGAAGTGGTTTGCCCGTATTTGTTTTCATCAGTCACATGACTTGCGATTTTATTGTATAGATTACGTGCGATAGAATTTAATAGAATAAAGAAAACTTTTATTAATATCGTTTTAAGTTTTGATTCGATCTTCATAAAATTTGAAATGACTAGACAAAATTCTACAACGATAATATTTATTAAATTTCAAACCATTCGGTTGGGTAGTTTTTGTGCTGTTATATGAGGACAGACGGACGGACCAGACGACGACTATAGGTGCTACGTATTTATATAATTACGAACGCACCTAATAAAAAATGATCGAGTTTTGCTTTAATATTGTCGATAAGAGGATCGGATAGGTTTATAGATCAAGGAATTGCAAGAAAAACTGGGGACAGCCAATGGGAATATACAGAGAATAAGGAACTGGTAACACAAAATTAGGGAGTACAGATTAAGAACGAAGGTTTTTATGTAAGGCATTCAACTTGGATGTCCGCTGTATTTTCCTGCATTTTTATAGGTCTGTAAACCTATGTAGTCCACGTCTCCACTATATATGTGAGTAAAATTCTATCATTTCTGCACTGACGATGGTACGCTGAATGCTACCGAAACTAGTTTTCTAACAGCTGCTCAAAGCGATGTTTATTTTACATCTGTATTAAGTTTTATATTTATTGTACAAAGCCAAGTATCACCTTAAATTTAAAAAAAAAATCACATATTTATCTAATAATTTATCGCTTTCTATATTTAAGTATTTATTTTAAAAAAAAATACCATTAACTTTTGATTCTCCATTCTATGATTTTGTTAAGCGAAATCTTAATAATAAAATGAAGTTTTGTCGTATCTGTAAGTGCATGCGCGTGTAATACCGATGAGTAAGTGAATCTATTGCACATAGACTTCTATAAACACGGTATAACATTCGTGATTTTTTTTCCTCAGATTCTTCACATCATTTCCTCAGATTTTTTATTTTTTAATTAGATTTTTATTACTTTTATAATTTGTACGATTTTTCGATATTCGTAAAATAAAAGCTGTAATCTTTAGACGCCAATGTTGATAAATTTACTCCTCTTTTCAATAAACTCGATTCGCAATTCGTACTGCAATTTGTATGCGATTTTCTGTCGTACTGTTTTAGAAAAAAAATTAAGATTTTTTTAATTAAATGATTTCATATGAAATTATTGTCATCCAGAGTTTATATCGTTGTTTATAGAGAACTTTAAAAAAATCCAAAAGCTGATGGATTAGCTTTTTTTAACGACTTTTAAAACTGATTTACTCCCAACCGTCGCATAGCGAAAGCAGGCAAGTGCGTTTCTGTGTCAAGAAAAATCTCAGTTTTAATTCGGAAGAGAACGATGACGTCATCTTTAAAGTTGATGTATGTTCTTTTCGGATAAATCTCTATAACAAAATGTGATTTTAAAATTTTTATTCCTGGATTAAATAAAAAGTATATTATATGTTCTTATTTTAGACAGTTTATTTTCAAACATAATTAAAATTGGAGATTAGTAAAAATTATTTCTATGTCGAAATAAATAATTATTTTTAGTTTTTATCGTAGGTAGTTTACTTCATAGATTATTTAATATTAAAATGAAATAAATTGTCAGTGGGTCTTCTATATTGATCGACGCATGAAAGCGAATATCGGCTAAGCTAGAGTCTATGTGGCTAAAGTCAGAGGGATTTCAAAACTTGGGATACCCAACTGTAGATTCGTTTGAACAAAATTGATCGGCAAAGCGGGTAAAGTTCAGCTAGTGTATAATATTTAGAATAACACTGCAACAAATTACACGAATTTTTCCGCTTTTAGTGCCAGAAAACGCCGAAAATTCATAAAATTAAAAATATCATAACTCAGTAAATTTTCAGCTTTGAAGAATGGAATTTTTAGTGTTTTACATGTTAGAGCATGCGAAAAAAAATTCTTAATAAAACATATAGTCGCAGAGACCATATAAAAATTGAAATTTCGTAACACATTAAAAAATACTATTTTGGCATAAATAGATTTCCAAATGATGAAGACATTCACTTAATTGGAAAAGGTTTGTGAGATTTCTTTCCCAATCCATCGTTTATTGGAGCTCCTTTATCTGTTTAGTTATTTCAGATAACAGACCAGATGTCCTTTGAGTGAAAGTGGTAGAGCATTTGCAATGTAGACCAAAGGTTCTAGGTTCGACTGCTGGCCAGGACACATTGTCTCTCAATTGGTAAAATTACAACTCATGTCATTTTTTGCAATTAAAAATATACGTCTAAAATTTATGGTCTAGGATCTAGGAATTAACTATTTGTCAACGATAAGAAGGGACAACCTGTATATGTGTGCGCGCGCGTAAAACATTAACATAGTACAGAAGTAAAAAGCATCAGGATTAAAGAATTCTTTCAGCGGGAATGATAGGGGATACGTACATTTAAAAGCACGATATTCGTACAATATTTCTAAAACTTTACTATATTATAATAATATACCTCTAAACGGCGTTTAAAGGAACTAAGCCCATATTTTGAAATTTTTGATTTTAAGATGGTTTCAGTGTTTTGTGAATAAAAGAACACAGTCCGGTTACTACCTATGCATGTTTGGAGGGAGGAATTTAAAAGACTTCGGAAATTTCAAAACTAGGACTTTGTTCGTTTCAACAATCATCGATTCAACCTTCAATTGAAGATATTATAAGATACTTAGCGTTCAATACTATTAAAACTAAAGAAACAAAAATTCTCAAATTTTGACAGTTAATTCTCGAATAGTATAAGTCTACTTCATATAATAATTTTCTAATCGTAGGCAAGTCTGTAGAAGTACGCATCAGGTACAATTAATAAGTTTTCAGACGTTTATTTCATGATAATTTCTATTTCATACACAAAAGTTACGATATCTGGATTCAAGAGCAATAAAGTAATAAGAAATCTGTACATTAGTAGAACTATGAAATAACTAAAAGTAATTTAACCTTAGATACTCAAAATTTGAGAAGTTTTAGTTATAAATATTGTAATATTATACAAGTTTTTTTAGCTGATTTTTGATCTTCAATTTAAATTCAAGCTAAACCCGGATTTAAAACATTATTTCAAATGTCAAATGTCATTGTTACAATTGGAATTTTAAAGTTTTGCACACATTTCATTATTGACAGACCAACAAATATCAAGTCCACTAATAGCAAACTAAGGGACATTCTGCAGAATACATTGTCTTGTGTTGCTTTTCAAAACAAGTTTTTTTCTTTTTTTAAAGATTTTTTTTAAAAGAAATTCTCATAAAATCTGGATTTGTGTACCTCTTCTAAGTTATTTTGAGCGAAATTTTGTGCTTATGCAATTTTATTATAAGCTAACTGATCCGCCCGATGTTGCCGGGGCCCGGATAAAATCCTCGAATGTACTTAAAATCAGTGCTGCATTCAGATATTTTTCGCCAGGAGGGATTTAGTATTTGGACCCGCGCTGCCTTTGGCAGCATACATCCTCGAATTTGTATGTTATTTTTTTAACGAAAATCTATCCAAACGAACTTAGAGTTGAGGGCACCAGTGCATGCGACAGCGTACTCCTTGTCATGCAATGCACGCTCCGGTCTGTTTTTGCAAAGGAATTTCGGATTTGTATGATTCGACATTTTAATCCCACCACTCAATCGCTTCTTTTAAAATGCGAAACGATATATATCTCCGAGTGTTGAAAATATAAAAGCGAAAATGAACAATTCTGTTAAAACGGGAAATGTTATCTTTGAAATCACTCAGAAAGAAAAAGTGTCACAACCAAAACCAAGAAGGTACCAAAAATAGTTTTTTTTTTTTATATTTCTATCCGGAGATGGCTGATAACAGTTTTAAACTGCAGAAAAAATGGAACACATTGAAACGAATATGAAATCGATCTACAGAAATTAACATATTTTTTGAAATAGTACGTATGACAGTCTTTTAAACAAAAGACATCGTTACAACCGGGAAATTACAGCGAAAACGTTCGTATTTTTACAAGTATTTATTTAACTTGCTTGTAAAAAAATAGTTGAAATTTGCTTTGCCCTCTCAGGAGGCAAACACCTTTGGCCAATAAAGGCACGTAAATTTCATGACGTATGTGATCACGTAAATGGAACTGATTGCTTCAGAAATAAGCTGATGTTCTTCGATTGAACCATAGCATGGTTGTTAAATTCCCCTTCTTTCAGTTCCGCGCATGCATATGGGTCCGATCCTCAGGAAAATGTTGAGGGGTGTTTTTCTTGTCAGGAAGCTGAATTTAAAATTGTAGATCCGTTTTATTTTTTTCTAAACAAACTGATAAGAAAAATCACTCACAATTTAGTTTATTTCTTTCACAATTTCATACTTTTTAATTAAAGTATTTATTTCAATCAATTGCCCTTCAACATGTTTTCTTCTTTTTAGTACATTATAATAAAAGATTGTCTTTAAAAAAATTACGTATAATTTATTCTTTTAATTACTTTTCTTTTTAATTTTTTTTTGTAACTCCATACGCTACCCTATTTAAAAATGCAGAAAAAACAGAACTTTTTTCTTTTGTCTGCTTTAAAAACCGAGGATTTCCCGGACATGCGTGAACGCTTTCTTAACGTCAGTGAACTGCCGAAAATTAAAGCTCATGCATTAGTGTTTTTAATTAATATCTCCTTTAATTATCAAAAATAATTCTGTGTCTCAGTGGCATTCGAACCTGTCTTCGTCTATTCTTATCCAAATCTGCCGACCTCTACGTGCAACAAATTTCCCTAGCTATCGCCAACTGACAGACAGACACATACACACGTCAAAACTTTCTTTTATTAATATTGATAATCAGTATTAATTCAGAGTCATTCTTATTTTACGCACGAACAACCGAAAACATTATGACGTGATTTATTTGTCATTTGTATTTTTAATAGGTACATTTGAAAGGATAATATATATAGTATATATATATATATAGTATATATATATATATATATATATATATATATAGTATATATATATATATAGTATATATATATATATAGTATATATATATATATATATATATATATATATATATATATATATATATATATGCAAATCGGACAAAAATTTAAAAATATTAGAAATAGTAGAGCCACTTGACGGAATACGTTATTCTCTCAACGTAAAATTTAATTAAAGAACTTAAACCCCAAAAAAGCTACAATAATATTAAGTAAATATATTTAAAAAAAGTTATGCATAGGAATTAAAAACTTAATTTTATTAAATAAATTATTTTTACTTTTTAATTCAAGAATAGACGATATATAAAAGTTTATGACCATTTCTAGTTCAGTGAAAATATGACAATGTGTACACTCATGGCTAACATCTGAAATTAATAAGGGATGCCTCTTACCTCTAAATATTTTTATTAGGTGAAGAATTCTACTGTATTTTGGAAATTATTGCATAGAATTTTACTAGTACGAAGTATAAAAGTTTGTAGTTTACACATAAGTTGCTTGTAGTTTAAACATATATATTTTTTTAATATATATTATTTTTATCATAATTAAATTTAATTTGCATATAAAGGAATTTTCGGAGAAGAAATACATAAATGAAGTATATATTTATAACACTTACAAAATAAGTGAGGAAATTATGTGTAACACGTGAAGGAGCTATACAAGTATGCCTTCGATAGCTTCTAAAAAACTCCTAAATCATCAACTTTTATCCAATACATATTTTCAATGGGTTCTAGTATGTAAAACATCTAAAACACATATACATACACATTAATATATATATATAGAGAGAGAAAAATTAAGTACCATGTATAAAAAATGTAACGTTTTTCATAGAGCTATCCAGTAACAAAAGTATATTTATGTGAAGAAATTGATATGCAAAACATTGTACATAAAGCAGACCAATTCTATCATTAAAATAAAACGACTTCCTATAAAAATATGAGAAAAGCAAAAGAGAAAAGAAAGCAGAAGTTCTTGAACTCCCAACTAATGGTGTCTCCCTTGCCTCTTCCTTTAGATAATCCCCATTAGTTTCGCAGTTTTTCTTTGTCCTTTGCACCTTCCTCCAGAAGTAATTTCATTCCAGGTCATTCTCTTTGTACTATGGTGTCAGGATACGGATTATTTGAAGACACATTTTTTCCTGAATCCGGGATTACGAGTTGATAGCCAAGTCACATACTCAGCTATCTTTCTTAAGCCGGACTTCACAACATACATTCTCTAGAGGCGTATTTGAATAAAATCCCATTCGTTTAAGTAACATACCTATTCTACGTTTAGACAATTAAAGACGTAAGAAAATATATTACTCGAAAATGACTTTTATATTCAAAGTACGTGTTTCAAAATGCTGATATACTCTTTTGGAGTGAAATATGCTGTTCAATAATCATACCTACCGGCATGCAATTTTCTGTCAAGAACACTCCAAACACGGTATGGAAGGGAGAAGAATAAGGTAAATTGAATTAACTTAAATCAATTAATATTAACTCGTGATACGAATAGTACAATGTGGGAGCAATATATCCAATAATGATATAAACGCATAGTGTATAGAGTTTTCTTACACTATACGTTTTTATCATTATTTCAATACTTTTCTTACACTGTGAAAACGTGACGGGGGCCGCAGATTGGGTTACTGCTCGTTTCGATATATGCTAAAATGATACTTATCATCGATTAGCGCAATAGTTAACCTTCTTAACATCGTCTTATAATACATTAAATAGTACTTACTCCATGATTGATTAAAAGAAAAATAATTAACTTAAATCAATTAATCTTGACACATGATAGGGGTAGTACATTTTGGGAGCAATATATCCAATAATGATAAAAGCGCATAATGTATAGTATTTTCTTACACTTACAATATGCGTTGTTATAATTATTACAATACTTTTCTTACGCTACGCGCTACTGTTAGTTTCGATATGTGCTAAAATTAAACACCATCGATTAGGGCAATAATTTACAGCTCATCTTAATATCTTCTTATAATACATTAAATATCACTGCCATTGTTTGATCTATCAGGACTCTCAGGTTTAAGCTCAGTCCAGCACAAACATTGTTTGGACGATATCGCAAATGTACCTCCGATCTCCACGCAAACGTACATACATCGTGAAAAACAGCAAAAGATAAAGAAACACCAATATCCATACATAATCGTCGTAAAAAAAGTAAAAGCTGATTCAGAGAACCTTAAAACAAAGATAATGAATAGTTTCGTATTCGGTTTTGTGTATCTTTTCTTCCACTATGCGTTAGGGAAAGAAAGGGTTTGAAATGTTTAAAAAAATAATGTGGGAAGTGAAATTTAAGAACTAGCATGAAAACATGTATACTATGTATAAAAACAGTGTTACGAAATATCCTCTTTGAGTGTGGTGAAAACATATCTAGTGAGTTGGTTTTTGCATAAATAAATTCACCATTCACATAAACTGGATCTAAACAGTGTAATATCAAACTACTAATTCCGTCCGGTTATCTTCGCCTTATGCAACCGAAATTTGTCTAGCATTAGATGAGTCCCATTTTCTGTACTCAACTAATCGTATTCTGGCATAGGTTGAAGACTCTTAGTGTAATACAATAGAAATTGAAAAATAGCAGAGACGAAGAGCGTATATGCTATTAAAGTATATACAAGGTATAGCGGAAATCTAATACCATCGGCATCGGCTACATCAGTTGTACTCACTGTGCAACCGCAGAGTTTTATAATAAAATTCTTTACCTTAATTTATCGTAGAACGTCTGTCATTAAATAAAGGGAATATCAGTTTACGCAAATAGCGGTGTCAGAATAGTTTTCAGAAAAAGTAATGGCTACTACTGGTCTCGCTACTTTGTTGACCATTCTTAAACTCTCTTCATTTCATCGCCCTAAAACTGGCTGGCCAATATATTCCATACATTAGTCCCAAATGCCTCTAAAGTTACTTTTGAGGCGACCGTAATGGATGTTATGAGTACATTGTATGAATAACACCATTTCATTCCCGAAATGGATTTCAATTGTACAACTACATAGGATCTGTAGATGTAAAGTTGCGATCCCACGTTAGGACTCTATCATAGGCAATAACATATATTTACTCATAAGCAGAAAAATCCCGTGGAATAGTTTTCTTCAATGACAGGATTTGTAGCTGTTTGTATCTCCTTCGTTGTACATTAACTCAATTTGCACCAATCAGAACGCTCTCTTCACACACTACTTTTGAAATTTACTCTCCAAATGTGTTTCCATTTGAGCGCGAAAGAAATCGTATTATTTGAGATCCTATAATAGTATATTTCTGTAAATAAATGTAAAATTAAAAATAGCTTTTTTTAATACACTCTTTTATACGCATTCAATGTATATCTTGAAAAATCACGTCTAATTTCATGACAGTAATTCATGACTTTTTCCAAAAAAAATGCCGCTTAAATACGTGCATAGGACGTTGCCTCAAAAGCCGAAAATTCACCGCTAGGATTTACACTTGACAGAAAGCGCGAGCTCGTGAATTAAAAAAAAATATGATTTTGCGTCGTTTCTTTTTTAAGATATGGCTAAGAGGAAAGAAAATCAAACATTACTTAAACTATCTCTGCAGGATTTTTAAACTGATTTCGCAACGTATAATTATAATTCAATTAATATAAAATATCAATTGATAAAAGCGTGTTTTTTAAACCCTCTAAGCGTGTGGAACGTAATATTCCGTTCACTAAGCTCCAGGTTGCACTGCAATATCTACAATGTTTAAGATAATATAATTCTATAGATTTAATGAATTTTCAAAACATTGAAGAATGATTAATACTCTCAAGGGTTACATTCATATTTGTAATTAAGTTTTATTTATAATGCTGAAAGAATCATATTTTTTTAGCATTTAAAACAAAATGCAGAGAAAACAACATTACAATTTTACCCTTTTTCAAAACGCTCAGAGTGTTAATTATTAGCAAGTTAATCTTTAATTTATATTTTAAAGCCATATTATAACAGCCATTTTCACTATTTTAGCGCATAATTAAATCCATTGTTTTTGTAACTCGTATACAATTGTAACCCTCCAGAATATTTGGCGATTTATCGTCTGTTGCGGTTAAAAGGAAAATGTACTGATAAAATGTATTAATTTATAATTACGTTCTAAAAATATTAAAATGCTACATTGTCATCGGAAACATACCTGTGCACATTTCTTTTAAATTCTAGCATATAAAAAAGTTAATTAAAAATGGATTACAAAATTCCATCTTTACATACAAAAAACAAATTGGGTTACATTAAAGAGTGTAAAAACAATTACCGAAAAAACAATTACAAAATTTCATCTTTACGTACAAAAAACAAGTTGAGTTAAATGAAAGAGTGAAAACGATTACCGAAAAATCAGTTACGAAATTCTATCTTTACATACAAAAAACAAGTTGAATTAAATGAAAGAGTGTAAAAAAAAGATACCGAAAAATCAATTACGAAATTCTATCTTTACACACAAAAAACAAATTGGGTTACATTAAAGAGTGTAAAAACGATTACCGAAAAAACAATTACAAAATTTCATCTTTACGTACAAAAAACAAGTTGAGTTAAATGAAAGAGTGAAAACGATTACCGAAAAATCAGTTACGAAATTCTATCTTTACATACAAAAAACAAGTTGAATTAAATGAAAGAGTGTAAAAAAAATACCGAAAAATCAATTACAAAATTCTATCTTTACATACAAAAACAAGTTGAGTTAAAGGACAGATTGTAAAAAAGATTACCGAAAAATAAACTGCAAAATTCCATCTTTACATACAAAAAAGAAGTTGAGTTAAATGGAAGGGTGTAAAAACGATTACAGAAAAATCAATTACAAAATTCCATGTTTACATACAAAAAAGTCCTTCCGGCCTGTACCGGGAGGAAAAGGTAGCTTTCCTATATCTTCGTTTTAAAATTTTAGCTAATGTTACACGAAAATAGCAAGTTAAAATGCAAAGAAACGTTTACAAAAGATTCGTTAATACTGAATTTGAATAAGAATTTGGCCAAATTATTGAGCAATAGCCAAATTGGCTTCATTTATAAAAACTTATTTTGGTTGCCAAATTTGGCGATATTTCGCCAAATGTCACAAATTTTGCTAATTTTGTCGCCAATTTTGTCGCCAATTTGTGCGCTAACGGATATGAATATATAGTTTTATGCGTATGATCGGGAAATTTATTACAACAATGAAAGAAAATAATTTGCGAGTAATCGCGTTAATGTGCTGTTTTATTTCAAAATGTCAGCCACCCTAGAATTTCAAACTGCTCTATCTCCGCCATTTTTTAAGATAAAGGTAAACCAAAAAATGCTCTGGAATCCTTGTATCAAGGCCTAACACGTAATTAAAAAATAAATTTAAAATTTTAATTTTTTTGTCTATTGATTTTAGTTTTAAATTTTTAAATGGCCACCATCTTGAAACAAAATGGCGGACCAAGCTGGCCAACGAACTCGGTCGAGACATTGGAGACCTTAATACACACAATTAGTTCATCAAAATCGATTTATAAATACGAGCGTTATCGTATGACATAGGTCAGATATATATATATATATATATATATATATAAATCAACATTTGAACGGAAGGTGGTTTCGGTGTCTGGGGGTCATGATCGGTGAAAATATATCGAAATTTTCCGGAACTGCTTTCCTCCGAACGGCTGCAATAGGTAGCTTTATACTTTTTTGTATTGAAAGATATCTAAAAGATGTTGTTAAATGAAAGATTGTAAAATCGATTATCACTGCTCATTTTATCTAAAATAATCGTATGAAAAATATATAGGTACCAATAGCTTGGGAATAAAATCCAGTATTTAATGTTCCTCCCGATGACGTCAAAATATTGAAAAATGCACCAATTTTCAATTTCTTCAAGTAGTAGAATGAAACAAATCCGAAAAATTATATAACTTATGCATTTTTCTAAAATCCACTTAGATTTATCGGCATTAAACTTGAGGATGTTAATGATAAATCCACATCAGAAAATATAATTGATTTCTTCCATAATAAATCATAAGTAAAAAAGTGTTTTAAAGACAAACTTTTACTATAATGAACTAAAAAGGAAAAAAAAATGTTGAAGGACATTTGATTCAAAAAAGTCCTTCCGGCCTGTACCAGAAGGAAAAGGTAGCTTTCCTATATCTTCGTTTTAAAATTTTAGCTAATGTTACACGAAAACAGCAAGTTAAAATGCAAAGAAACGTTTACAAAAGCTTCGTTAATACTGAATTTGAATAAGAAATTCGCCAAATTATTGAGCAATAGCCAAATTGGCTTCATTTATGAAGACTTATTTTTGTCGCCATATTTGGCGATATTTCGCCAAATGTCGCCAATTTTGTCGCCAATGTCGCCAATTTTGGCGCTAACGGATATGAATATATAGTTTTATGCGTATGATTGGGAAAATTATTACAACAATGAAAGAAAATAATTTGCGAGTAATCGCGTTAATGTGCTGTTTTGTTTCAAAATGTCAGCCACCCTAGAATTTCAAACTGCTGTATCTCAGCCATTTTTTAAGATAGAGGTAAACCAAAAAATGCTCTGGAATCCTTGTATCAAGGCCTAAAACGTAATTAAAAAATAAATTTGAATTTATATATTTTTTGTATATTTATTTTAGTTTTAAATTTTTAAATGGCCGCCATCTTGAAACAAAATGGCGGACAAAGCTGGTCAACGAACTCGGTCGAGACATTGGTTAGCTTAATACACACAATTAGTTTCATCAAAATTGATTTATAAATACGAGCGGTATCGTATGACATAGGTCATATATATATATATATATATATATATATATATAAATCAACATTTGAACGGAGGGTGGTTTTGGGGTCTGGGGGTCATGATCGGTGAAAATATATCGAAATTTTCCGGAACTGCTTTCCTCCGAACGGCTGCAATAGGTAGCTTTATACTTTTTTGTATTGAAAGCTACCTAAAAATAAATTGCGAGTGACTTTTTATCAGTTTTAAATAGAGCTTCCTGGCAAGAAAAAAAATCGATCAACGTCCTCCTGAGAATCGAACCCACATCCATTCATTCTCTGCACGGAACTAAAAGTCGGCACAATTATTAACCATGCCATGATTCAATCGAAGAACATCAGCTTATTTATAAAGTAATCAATGACATTTACGTCATCATATACGTGATGACATTCAGAGGCGGCCAATTTCAAATATCATTTTTACAGAATATTGTATCGTCACCGGAAATACTTCGCACTACTAAAAATTAGGTCAATTGTTTCATAGGAAGTGTGTTAAATTTAGATTTCAAAATTTGAGACAAGCCAAGTGAAATAAAAGCTAGTAAAAATCAAATTGAATTTTTTTTAAGGAAACATAATCCATGCACTTTTTGATTTAAAGACATGTTTTTAATTATTAATAAATTCATATTAAAAATGTATGAATACCACATATACAATAATCTTTACACGAGAATAATCAGCATCATAGAAATCAGGGCTATGTGCTTTTATTAGCTCATTTCTATCATTAGTTTCCGAGTAATAGAAACATTTTACTTTTCGATGATCTATGGGTGTCGTCTGCCGTTAATACTTACAACACAGAAAAGAAAATCTTAGAAAGCAATCAGAACATTTTTTTCGTGATTTTCTTTTACATATCAGTATTTATTAAATTAGATATGTGGTAATTGAATCTGTTTTCCTGCTTGAACTAAAACGACAGAGGCAAAGCCAATCCGCTACTTCATCTTGGTATTGCGTCATATATTTTATGTTGAAACATATAAGCTCCAGACAACACTTCAAAAGGTCAAGTCAAAAGAGGTGTTTTGGATTGAAGGGAAGCTTTTGCAGAGTCGATGAAGTTGGTGAGTAAAGACGGTTGTTTTTGAAATATACTGAGGACGTCGACACTGAGAGTTTTTAGATTAAATAAGATGTAATGCATATACTTAAGATGTCTCATTAATTATTCATATTGTTACATGTATTTTTAACTTTCTTTGTTGTTAGTTTCGTTAATATAGAGTTTGATTTTAACGTGATGTTTCCTAGTTTATTTGAAGTTAATCGAGTGAATTATTTATTAAGTTGGTGTCAGAGAAATTAAACCCCACAGATATATATAATTTCTGTAAAATTCTGGTTACAAATTAAATGGTTACAACTCGGTACTTTCCCCGTAAGATCGGAATTTTATCATTTTACATTGATGGATAAACTTGTAATACATTTCCGTTTTTAACTGTAAGAAGATTTAAGAAAAGTGCATAAACTATATACTTTTCAGTGCTACTTTGATCTGGAAAGTGAGTGTTATTATTTGAAAATGGAAGTTGGTCATTTTTAACACTTTCCAACCTAGTTGAAAAGTGTTTATGACTTCGGTTTGTCTGGCTGTCTGGCCGTCTGCTGTCTGTCCGTGCTCTAACTCCCGTAAATATGCTCGGATTGCGCGACAATTTTTATATGTTATTGTCGTTATCTATAGCATGTTTCCCATTTCAACTGAAGTGCGTAGCGCTTATATTTTTTTTACAAGGACACTCAAAAGAATTCCGTTACATTACGGTCTATGGGGAAAAATCATTTGCGGTTTATTTTAATGATGTCACACAATTTCAAATACATTGAAATTGATATAAATCACTAAGGTGCATTACAAGAAGCTTAATATGGAATAGGGTGTGCATAGCACTTTTAGATACTTTACAGGAACAGTCAAAATAATTCCGTTACATTACGTCTATGGAGAAAAATCGTTTGCGTTTAATTAAATAATGTTTCACTATTTTAAGAGCATTAAAATTTATATGTATCACTAAGGTGTATTACAAGAGGCTTACTACAGAGTAGTGTGCAGAGCAGTCAACGTTCATTTACAGGGACACACAAAAGAATTCTCTACTGTCTGTTAACAATAATTCCTGGAAGTGCGTTTTAAGTTACTGAACGCGATTTTAAATTTAACTCACTTTTTGTCTATTACTTGGTGCGTATAAATTCTGTATTTCATATACAGGGCAGCACAAAAGTTCGCGAACACATTTCCGTTTATTGACAGAAACTCCAGAAGGAGAATTTTAAACTGTGCAACGCGTTTCCTAACTAAACTAAAATTTAGCATCCTATGTAGTGTATATACAAATCTATAGATCATATACAGGGCTGAATAAAAGTATTCAGATATTTTTCCGAATATTTTTTATGTTAGAAATATATGTTGGAAATTCCTGAAATTACGTTTTTAAATGTGTTATGCGTTTTCCAAATTGTTTACTTAGATGTTATCTTTCAGCTTATTAAACGGTCATGATTTGTAAAATTATTTTGGAAGCGTTGACGCATTGCTTGACGCATGATTTTTCGTTCTTGTTTAATATGTAGACGAACCTCTAATAGTATATTTTTTAAAAGCATTAAATAGTAGGAATTATTCCCTGTTGATTGGTTTCTATATATTTTCATAGAATTAGTTACACGCGAATTAGCACATTTTCCCCAAAAACTGTACAATTCCATTATGAGGCCCAGTAGAAGGACAATACACAGTTTTAATGAAGCTCAAAAACATATAGAAATATTAAAGATCTGAAATTATTTATCATGATTAAAATTTATTTCAAACAAATACCGTCTATAAACTATAATGTACACTGTCAAAAATAAATCCGTTAATTCACGGGAAAAGTACTGTCAGCTAAGTTGCCGGACTTTTTCCGTTCCGTTAGTAGATTTTCCGTTTTGAAAGATTGAAGAAACGGAAACTTTCTGTTATGAATGACCTCGGTTAAAAAAAAAAAAAAAAAAACTGTTTGTGCTGCCATCTGTTGACTATAACAGGAGTATTTAGTTTAATACTTGATATTTTAATATTAAATACTCCCTGGTACAGATACCTGATACTGGTTGCCCTTGGGGTTCGAACTAGGGATGACAGCGCCTTGAACCGAGTGTTTTACCTCAAGACCAGCGGGCCCTTGCAAGAATAGGAGTTTGAAAGGATGATAGGGGGATTTCTTCAAATCGCTGCTTGGAACTTAAACAATCTGGGGTTCAGAAACCTAGTAACTTTGAAATTAAGTGGGAGATTATTTTGTTATAAGATTATGACTGAAAAATTTAGTATTAATAGAGGATTGAAACATGAATTATATTAATTCTTAATTTGATTGTTAGATGCAAAATATGAATATTGTATTTTGAATTAAATTCGATAAAGTATGTTGGCTTTTTTGAGAAAATCGATTTTTTTTCAACTATTATATATTTTTTAAATGTGTTCTGTTAGAATATATTTTCATTGAGAGTGTCTTTTATAACTTTAAAAAGCAAATTACGAATAATTTCAAAGGAATGGGAAAGTTATTTCTTATTTTTTTTTATTCGGAAGCATTATTTTTGTTTGTTGCTTTTTTGCGTAAAATCGATTTTTTTTCACTTAATTTAACTATTATATATATATATATATATATATATATATATAAGTTAAATTAAGTGAAAAAAAATAGATTTTACGCAAAAAAAGCATATATATATATACTAAGCTATTTGTTTCGAATATATTTTAAGTGTGAATATTTTTTTGTAACTTTAAAAAATAAATTGCTAATAATTTTTAAAGCATGGGAAAATAAAGTGTTGCTTTTTAAATTCGAAAGAACTATTTTGTTCTTTTAAATAAACTCGAATTTTTAATTTATTGAATTTTTAGTTCTTCTGTGCTGCAACATGTCAGTTTTTTAAACATTGGAAATAAATATGCAGCAGATAACGGAATATCTCCGTTAGCCACTTTCTTCTCCTTCTGTTCCGTTGTTTTCAGGAAATATGAAGAAACTTTCTGTTTTTAACAGAAAATGCCCTTTTGTGGTGAAAAGGGACTTTTTCTGTGAAATTCAGGAAAAAAATACCCGTGAATTTCAGATTATTTTTAACAGTGTATTTTCATTCTTTTAACGTTCCATTTTTCCATCCGAAATATGGTTAGCGTCAAAACTTTTATACTATATCGATTTCACTCGAATGTTCTGTGTTGTTCGAATGTATTCCAAACACATATCGCACATATATCTTAATGTATCCTAATTTTTTATGTAGCCGTGTAAAGTAATTACAAAATCTATACACACCATTTTTAATGAAAAAAGTGTTATTGTAAATCTCAATAACATTGTTAGAAATGGATTCTCAAATTCCACGAAATTTTCTTCGTTTTTAACGAAACTGTTTCCTGATAAATGCTCCGAGCGAATATTCCGTCAAAACGAGTAAATTTGCATCCTCAAAATTGTGAAGAAATTAGTTTCGTTAAATTGTTTGTTCGAAAGTTCCAAAAAAAGGTTGGTGGTGCCATCTATTTGAGATTTTAGAAGCATCTTTAATTGACTGGGGGAAAACGTACGACACACTTCTCTTAAGTCTTCAACGGGATTCGAACGCGCAACCTTTAGCGTGGGAGATGAACGTGTTGCCTGCTTTGCCAATGGGCCCAATGTGATTTTTATTTTAAATGTATCTATGGGATGTTGATGTGTGTTTATATTTTTTAGAAGTATTTTTTTCGGTGCTGTTATAATTTCTGCATGCTTTAATTAATAAGGCTAGATTATTATTATGGTTTTTCTATGGTTAATAAACATTTAGTATATGGCTTGATTAATATAATTTATTAGAGAAATTTCCTTTGTTCAATGAATGATTAGAATATGTTCTAGTGCAAGGGTTCCCAAACTTTTAGACAGGCGTACCATTAAATCGAAGTTCATACTTCCACGTACCACCAAGCAACAAACATAAAATAATATAAATAAAAATGCAAAAACAGAACCTGTCTAAAATGGAATACTACCTAGGTCTTTTATGCTTCCGTCTTAGCAGGTTTAACTGTACTCCAAAATGAATGATTACATTACTAAATTGGTACTTAGATTGACTTCTTTATATTAACATTAAAAAAAAATATATATATATCATCATTACATTTCAATAATACATACCATATCAAAATACAATGTTTTGGTTGAAAAACAACCACAATACTTATGACATATTGGCCTAGTGATTCATACATCGTAGCTTTATTGCAGTAATTCCCTAGTATCGTTAATAAGAAGGGTAAGCTTGAGCTATCAAGCACAGATTCCTCATGTCTGGTTCAATATTAGTTAGCTTATATACTCGCCTTATAACATCTTATGTAGTCGCAAGCCAGATTCGATGTTTAGTTCTTTCCTGTATTTGTTTTCCATATGAAGAATTGAAGAAAAAGTACATTCACATAGATATGTTGTTCTAAAATCTAGTAATAAAAACTAGTCGTTGGAGGCCACCGTAATACTTACCCATCATGGATATCCGTAATGTAAAATATTAAAATAAAAAATGTATAAACTACTTATAAAATGCATTGCAATTCGAATAAAATAAAACACGTGTGAACTATTTGCATTGCAATTCGAATAAAATCGTGGCTTGATGACGTCATAAACTTTAAAGGCTCGATTACTAAATTGCTTAAAAGAAACATCTTTATAACTCCAAAACTAATAATCCTATTAACTAGCGGTTTATTGCATCTGATTAAGCGTCTCATTTCCAATTGAAATATATCTTTGAATTGAAATTTGGATGAAATACAGGGTCATGAAAAATCGAAGAGTGTGGTAAATAGGATTACGAATATCTCGGCAACTAATTATCCGATCAACTTCATGCTTTATGCAAAATTTATGTTTTTTCATTGTCTTTTATATTCTCTCTTTAAAATAAACAATTTCGAAAATTTTTGTATACCTTTTATCAAAACGAATATTTTGGGAGTCCGAAAAAAATAGTTCCGGTTAATCGAGGTTACTGAAATTCAATAGGTTTCTTCCCATTATTACATGCTAAGTACATACCAAATTTCAAGTCTCTATCTCACTTTTTTCGGGAGATAGGGCGTTTATAGACACACAGACGGACGGCAAATTTTTTTTTCTAAAAATATATATTTCGGAATCTCCAATGTCTGAAACGTGTAAATCCGTCAAAAAAAAATTTCGATTTTCAAAACGATTACAATACACCCTATACTACGAATGATGGGTAAGTAAAAAGGAAAATAGCGTTCGAAAATTTCCTGGGTGATAAACTTAAGCCTTTTTTGATATCATAATATACTTTGTTTCACATACCAGTATCAGAGCTTTGCGTACCAGTACTGGTACGCGTACCATAGTTTGAGAACCCCTGTTCTAGTGAATTTGTTGATCAGAAATAATAACTTTTGAAGTGCATATTTTGGAGGCGAGTTCATCAATTTTAGCGGATAAGATTACTGTTTATAGAGGGGAAGGGATCATTTATACATATTTTAAATTTGATTGTTACATGAATATATTTATTAAATAAAAAAGAGCTCCTAATTTTTTTTCTTTTTTAACCATTGGGGAAATGTTGTTGCTTTCGGTCGAAAATGGAGCAAATGATATTCGCATTTTACTAGTTTAACCATTTTTAACGAAATTCTGTAACTTTAGAAGAATTTTTTAAGCGTTTTTAACGAAATTCTGTAACTTTAGAAAAATTTATTTTTGAATAGGCAATAGAAATGCATAAAATTGTTACAAAAAGTATAGACGCAAATTATCAGATACGAAAAATAAAGTAGAAATTTGGTACTTTCGTGTTATAGCGGCCCCCAAGGATGAAATATTTTTGTTTCTGTTTTCATTAATATATTGTAAATTTGGTACTTTCGTGTAATTTTTTTTGAACGATTTTGTAACAACAAAAATAATGTGGCCGGGAATGGGAAAACATTTTTGTCAAATATTTGAGATTTTCCATTTCATTAAAAATCACTTAATTTTGAGACGAAATGATTGTCAAAAATGATGAAATTATGAAAATGATGAAAGAATTGCGGAATCGTCAAAAATAAGAGTTTTATTTTCGTCAGATATTTAATGATTCGCGTTTCGTAAAAAACTACGTGACTCTGTGACGAAATGATTGTCAAAAATAACGAAATGAGGCCTAAGGATTGCGGAATCGTCAAAATTGAGTGTTTTATTTCTGAGAGTGAATATACATGAATTAATAGAGCCCTATCTATAAAAATTAAAATACCGATCAAAAATAGAAACAGAAGTCAGAGTTGCAAAATGTTAAGAAGAAAGCGAAAAGTCTCTAGGACTGTCCTATTTTCTACATGCCGAAAACGATGAAAGGTAAAAAGCGAAAGATTCAATGATTTGTTTATCACTCAATTTTTTTTTCTTTTTTGCCGTGTAGTTCTGACTTTATTTCAGTTCTTGGAAGGTAAAAGAAATAGATCCATTATCTTAGGAAAATGTTCTAAAAGAAGTATTTAATGGTGTACGCTTTTTATTTCGCAAACGACATAGACATATTTATCCGAGATATTTTAAGTAATGTACTTATTTGTTAGTAATAATAATAGAATCAATAATATATGTATTTAAAATTGGGAAATTTTCATGACATAGTGAGCTCAAACGCTTTGAAAATATATAATTGTAGAAAAGCAAATAAAATTATGAAATAAATAAGCATTGATCTCTTATGACAGTTTAGTTGAAAAAAAAATTAAGGATGCTCTCTTGTACACGAACATGTTTCAAAGAAGTCACAAATACAAGAAAAGAAGAGCATGTGTGATTTTTGAACATGTACCATTTACATGTGCAACTCGCTATTTCTGCCAATGAAAACGGAAAAAGTGCCAAGAATTTATAAAATTCAAAGTAACATAATACGCTAAGTTTTTGTCAGAGAATAATGACTTTTTAGCTCATAGGCTACCAAAGCCTTAGAGCTAATGTCCCCGCAGGTTCTGTATGTATGTACGTAACTCTTCATAGAAATATCCGATTTGCTTCAAATTTTGCATATAGGTTCATTCTGAAAAGGCGCTTTCCTGATTAGTTTCGGGGGTTCATTGGTTAAGTAATAAGCGGGGGGAACGGTGGACTAATACCCCCTTAATTTAGATAAATGGATTTTTCATGCAGAATTATCCGATTTGCGTCAAATATTGTATATAGGTTCATTGTGGTAAAGCGCTTCCCTGATTAGTTTTGGGGGTTCATTGGTTAAGTATAAAGGGCGAACTAGGGGCTAATCCCCTACCTTTAATTTATTGTCGATTTCTTAATTTTTCGAGGGGCATTATTTTTTGAAATAAGAGTATAATATAAAATTAGTGTGAATAGCCTGTGAACTCAATGTCGTTAGTTTAACTGGGCACTTTTCTTTTGCATTTTTGTTGTTGTTGTTGTTCTTTCTAATCCTAAATGATCTAGCCAAGAGCCCAAAAGTTTGAGGAAATCCAAAACGATGAAAGGACACTCCAAACAGGAAAGGAGATGGGCAGGGGTGGACGGTGCAGTCTTGCACTTTCCATGAGCCTTTTGTATTTGTTTTACTTGTTAGAGTGCGAAGAAAGTTACTCTAAATATAACTTATACTACTAAATACAACTTAGGACCCAAGAACAGTATAAAAGCTTAAATTTCGTAACTTTTACAAAAATAAATAACTATTTTGAGGTAAATGGTTTTCAATAGGGGGAAATAAATAATTTAATTAAAAATAATTTTGGCATTAGGAAATACACGATTAAAATTAACGGTTTATGAATTAACTATAGGACTACGATTAATTACAAAAAATTACACATTTACAAAATAATAAACAAAGACTTACAGTTTTAAAAAGTGAAAGAATGTTCCCCGTCATTTGGCAAGACATGTAGCTCAACGCAAGGCCTTTTTAAAGCTCCGTATGAAACTAATTTAGCAGGAAGTAAACGGAAATAAACCATGGGCTTACCTAAATGATTGCAACAAATAAAGGTCAACTTACTATCGAAAACGTAGAGGGAAAACCTGGTTCAGAGAATGCAAACAAAGTTTCAGGAAAGGCTTTATAATTATCACAAATGTCTCTTACAAAAGGGAATTAAAAATAATAAGAGTGGAAAAAAAGTGTTAAAATAAACTCATCATATCTATCAGGAGAAGGGGTTATGTCCGATATTTACAGAAGAAATTCAATTTCTTTATCCCAACGACTTTCAAAGGGTGAAACTGCACGAAGACAAAGCCAGCGGCCATACTTCAAAAACTGCCTCTGCATTCCTTTAAAAAATGAAAACTTACCCAATTATTGTATATATACCATTTCAGCATGTTCCTGCAAAGCTGTTTTGCCTATGGATTATTGTGTGTTTGGTCTGTTGAAAAGAGCTCTATTAAAACGCAAACACAGTACGATTAACATATTTAAAGAAGAATGGCACACCGAGAAATTTTACGAAAAGTCCTTCTGTCATGGAAAGTACGATTCAGACTTATAATCCAGTAACATGGTCATCAGATCGAACCTCTAAGAAATGGTCTTTACATGTTAAACATAAAAAAAATGCCCCGAAATTGTCCTAAAAATGTGTAAACACACTCTGAAGAGGAGCTAAAGTGATTACGTGCTGATATAGGAAAAGAAAACGAACCTTTTTGAAAACTATTGCTATTAAAAACGTCTGAAACAATAACTCTAAATCTGGAATTAAATTTGTGAACTTCTATTTTACAGTTACTCAACAATGATTTAGCAATACTATAGAAAACTTGTCAGGATTCAATTTGAAGAGAATTTTGGCATTTTTTCATACAATTATTTCAATTAACGAAAACCACATCGGATAAAATAGTAAAAAGGAATCAAATTAAAAAATTGAACATTATCCATCTCTATCTCTTAAAGTCTATTTTAATAGCGGAGCAGAAATGAAACAGCGCGCTGTGCCGTTTGAAAATTCAATCCATCTGAGCTGTCTGGCATATCAGACGATGGTAAATCACAGATAAATTCGAATATACATAAGTGTATCTTAAAAACAAAATTACCGGAAATTCGAATTACGTCATTTTTAATGTTTGCACTATATTACTTTAATAAGAAATGAAATGTGCGTACATTTATCGTTTATTATTTTTTTTAATTTGGCTCTTTCAATCTATCCCTTTAAAGTTCGTTGAATGTTTTTTAAAGTATGGGCTGTGGTGTTGGGATAGCTCTATTTTCTTCCATTCGAGTTTAATTGAATCTAGTTTTTTTTGCTGAGTGTCGGGTTTGTACACACGATTTCCTAAAGAATACCAAAATATGAATAGATGAAGAGTAGATAATTCTATTAATAGTCTAAGATTCTATTAATAGATAAATATTAATAGATTACCAGAAACGAAAGACTATCAGATTACCATTTTGAGGCGTAACACCCACATGAATAAATTTATGGTTTATGTTTAATTAACACAAATTATTTTCAAATTTTTCTTAGTTTTTGAAATTTTAGTCGCCTAAATCAGTCGTGGATATTTTGTCCTTTAACTTTAAAAGGTTATGTTGTAGAACTTGTTTATTATGAAAAGTATTTAAGTTCATTGGAATCATCCGAGAAAATTGAAGAGATATCTCTGAACGCAGAAAGCAGATTTTTGACTTAAATAAGGAGAACAGTTTTAGTGATAATGGAGAACCATTATACTATTTTTTAAATCTTTATATTTTGGCTTATTTCTCGTAGTTTTTTACCTTGTGGATTAATTCAACAAAGTTTTCTTGTTGATTAAGTAGTGCCTGTATCAAGCCTCCCTTTTGAGTGTAATTATTCTAAGATCCATTTAGCAAAATTTATTTTCATGTTCAAATTGAAAAACTGTACGCTAAGGTTTAAAACATGCTTCTTTAAATTCATATGAGCAAATCAATATTTAGGCTGACAAAGAAAGAACCATTTTAAGGTGAAAAATTTTAGTGATAACGAAAAAAAAAAATATGAAATGTACTAAAGACACTGGAGAAACATTATGCTATTAAAAAAATCTTTATATTATGGCTTATTTCCCCTAGTTTATTGCACTGAATTGTTTTTTTTTTTTTGTTGATTAAATAGTGCCTGGATCAAACCTCTTTTTTGAGTGTAATTATTCTAATATCAGTAAACTAAAAAGAAATTTATTATCGTGTTGAAATAGAAAAACAGTAGGCTAAGATGTAAAACCTGCTTCTTTAAATTGATATGAGCTAATAAAAATTTAGACTCACAAAGAAAAAAAAAATTTAAGTTAAAAAAGTTTAATGATAATGGAAAAAAGAAACATTAATACTAAATGTACTAAGCTCACTCGAGACACATTATAGTACTAGAAAAACTGTGGCTTATTTCATGTAGTTGAATATACATTGAATAGATTTTCTTGTTGAAGAAATAGTTCCTGGATCAAACCTCCCTTTTTTTCTTAAATTAGTATAATTGATTGCTTTTAAAATTTTTAATATTCATATTTAAATTTATTAAGAAATTGCAAGTAATTAATTTAAATTAATATTTTAAAAATATAAACAGTAATACATTATTTAGATTCACGCTGATTGCAAAAATTCCAGTTAATAAATGACATGCACATAAATTCAAACAAAAGTCATTTACGATTCGGAATAAATTCTTTAGAACACAAACTAGTTCTTAATTATGTATATTGTATGCATAACATATATATATATATATATATATATACTAATATAGATTATAAAACTTTAGTCAATAATAACTATTAAATCTCATTATATATATAATCGATAAAATTTATATATATATATATATATTACAAAATTCAAAATTTTGTGCTTTATTAAATTTATTCCATATTTTTTTCCTTTCTAGTTATTAAAATTCCCCATCTTAAACAATATTATTTTTATTTAATTTATCTAAATCTCTTTTTATTCAAAATGCGTAAATTAATATTTTATTCCCCTTCAAAATATTCTTAAAACACGTTCCGTAACTATTTTTCTTCAAAAATCTTTTTTATTTACAAAGATTTTATTTCACAAGTCAAATTCGTTATATTTAAAACTATCACCTATACCCTTTTCTTTTTCTTTTTTCTTATTCCAAAAACTCGTTCGCGAGCTTTTCTCGCAAGGTCTCAGCGCGTCATTTTTCTACCGCCATCGGTATAGAGTTCCAACCTAATCTAACGCTCACATTGGCTAGTCTCTCTACTGCAGTGCGACGAGAACCTGGTTCACTTGGAGTATAAGACATGAAACTTGAGTTCTGGAGCCAAGAAATTCTGTCATATTGTCTTGTCTAAATAATCCGTGGTTGCCTGTCTTCTAACATCTTATTAAACGTTCAGTGCTAAAAGCTTTCGGTAATGTGTAAAGGAGTGAAGTTTGTTCATCATTATATTATTATGAGTAAATAATAGATATTTCTTCGATGAATCCATTTCTTCTTTTTTCTTGAAGAATTTCAATATTTATTGGCCAGAACCAGTAATAATGACTGCTCTTTTTTACGTATGATTTAACTTGCTGATCCTGATATCGGCTGCGGGATGTATTTAAATCTCGAGAAAGATATTTTTTAATCGACTGTAGTGTTTAAGTCATCACATATTAAAACAAGAACGAAAAATCATGCGTTAAACATAGATTATGAAACACTTTCCAACGAATCGTGAAAAATGTAATGAAACTTAAATAAGGTGGAAGAAGATATGTAAGTATAGAGTATAGATTACATAAAACACATTTAAAAGTCCAGTTTTAGCAATTACCTTCCATAGTCAAAAATGTAGTCGAATTATTTGTGCAGTCTAGTATTGTAAATGATCTATAGATTTGGATATATACTACATAGTATGATAAAATTTAGTTCATTTGGAAAATTCACATTCAGCAATTTTTGCCGATCAATGGAAATGCACTCAAAATCTTTTGTACAGCCCTATATATTACCTAAAGACTTTTGTACACAGCCCATATTAAGCTAAAATTTAATTCATGTAAAAAACGCATACGGCAACATAAAACAAATTTCCACAAAGTAATAACCATAAACGATAATAAACCTGTACAGGAATTTAGTTGAATTATAGTTGAGCAGGAAAATGCGTAACTAAATTAAAAACTACCCTAATCAATTCACTCCTATAGTCTGCAATATTTAAGAATTTCATTGTATAGTCCTCTATATGATCAACCAAATTTATGCACAACACGTACTATGCAAAAATTCAGAACTTAAAAACGCAAACCAATGTTCAAAACGCATTTATCATACATAGACTGTATAATTATTGCACGTATACAGTAAAAAATATCTTTTGTGCGTCCGTGTAAATGAACGATAAACGTAATGCACACCATACTTTTAAGGGAGCAATTTATAGTGTGTACCTCAGCAATGCATATAAATTTCATTATGTTTGAAATAGTGAAACATCATTAAATTACACTGCAAACGATTTTCCCCGTAGAACAATGTGCAACAGAATTGTTTTCTTTAACCCTGTAAATGAATAATATGCGCTTTGCATCCCATATTCTACAAAAAGCGTGTTTTAGTGTGCTTCATAATTGTATACTAATTTCATCATTTTTCAAATGGCATAAATACTTTTGAACTAGGTTGAAAAGTGTTAAAAAGTCGACTGGATAATCTTCTGTGCGTAGGAAAGGAATGTGCTTTCGAAAGAAATGTGCGTCAAGGAGATATGTGATTGTGTTTGTGTATTGAGGAGATTTGTATGATGTGAGGGGATATCAATTCAACATTGTATAAAATGTAAAAGGAATGAACGACCAGATGAATTTGCAAGGAAGCCAATACAAATAAAACCGTGTTGCTTTTCAATGTGTGAGAAAGTACCAATTATGAAATATTTCACAAAAAACCCTTCAGGCAACTAACCTTATTAAAAAGTCCTTCCGGCCTGTACCGGGAAGAAAATGTAGCTTTCATAGTCATGTTTTTAAAAATTCAACTCATTTTACTCAAACACCAGAAGCTAAAATGCTTAGGATCCGATTATTGAAGATTCAAGCCCGGTTTTCGTTAATACTGAATTTGAATGCAAATTTCAGTATAAAGAGATACAGCATAACAAAAATCAGATTGTTTCAAAATGTCAGCCACACTAGAATTTCAAACTGCCATATCTCAGCCATTTTTAAGATAAAGCCAAAACAAAAAATGTTCCGGGATCCTTGTATCACGATCTAACACTTAACGGAAACAACATTTTTAATTTATTAGATTTTATCCTTTTTTTTTTAATTTTTTAAGCAATTTAAAAAAATTAACTTGCCGCCATTTTGAAATAAGATGGCGCATGAAGCTGGCCAACGAACTCGGTCGAGACCTTGTTATGTCCTGTACACATGATCAGTCACAATCATATCGGTTCATAAATATGAGAGATACAGCCTAACAAATATCAGATTGTTTCAAAATCTCAGCCACCCTAGAATTTCAAACTGCCATATTTCAGCTTTTTTTAACACTTTCCAACCTAGTTGTTAACACTTTCCAACCTAGTTGAAAAGTGTTTATGACTTCGGCTTGTCTGGCCGTATGGCCGTCTGTCCGTACTCTAACTCCCGTAAATATGCTCGGATTGCCCTGCAACTTTTATATGTTTTTGGCGTTATCTATAGCATGTTCCCTATTTCAACGGAAGTGTGTAGCACTTATAGTTTTTTTACAGGGACACTCAAAAGAATTCGTTACATTGCGACCGTAATGTAACGGAATTCTTTTGAGTGTCCCTGTATAAAAACTATGGAGAAAAACCATTTGCGATTTATTTTAATGATGTTACACAATTTCAAACACATTGTAATTTATATATATCACTAAGGTGAATTTCAAGAAGCTTAATATGGAATATGCCGTGCATAGCACTTATAGTTAATTTACAGGGACAGTCAAAAGAAATGCGTGTTACATTACGTCTATGGAGAAAAATCGTTTACGGTTTAATTAAATAATGTTCCACTATTTTAAACGCATTGAAATTTATATAAGGTGCATTACAAGAGGCTTATTACAGAATATTGTGTGTATAGCAGTCATCGTTCATTTATAGGGACACACAAAAGAATTCTCTACTGTCTATTAACAATAATTCCTGGAAGTGCGTTTTAAGTTGCTGAACGCAATTTTAAATTTAAATCACTTTTTGTCTATTACTTGGTGTGTATAAATTCTGTAGATCCTATACAGGGCAGCACAAAAGTTCGCGAACACATTTCCGTTTATTGACAGAAACTCCAGAAGGAGAATTTTAAACTGTGCTACGCGTTTCCTAACTAAACTGAAATTTAGCATCCTATGTAGTATGCATACAAATCTATAGATCACATACAGGGCTGAACAAAAGTATTCGCATATTTTTCCAAAAATTGTATATGTTGGAAATTCTTGAAATTACGTTTTTAAATATGTTATGCGTTTTCCAAATAGTTTACTTAGATGTTATCTTATAGCTTATTAAACGGTCATGATTTGTAAAATTATTTTGGAAGCGTTGGAAAGTGTTACATAATCTATGCTCGACGCATGATTTTTCGTTCTTGTTTAAGATATAGCCAAATAAAAAAAATCCCAGAATCCATGTATCACGTTCTAACACTTAACAGAAACAATGTTTTCAATTTATAATTTTTGTATAATTTTTAATAATTTGTTTTCAATTTATAATTTTAACCTATGTTTGAATTTTTAAAATTTTTTAATTAGCCGCTATTTTGAAACAAGATGGCGGGCAAAGCTGGCCAACGAACTCGACCGAGACCTTGGTATTTCGAATACACATACTCAGTCACATCTGAATCGATCCATAAATAAGAGTGTTACAGTATGACATACGTCATATATATATATATATGTGTGTGTGTGTGTGTGTGTGTGTGTGTGTGTGTGTGTGTGTAAATCAACATTTGAACGGAGGGTGGTTTGGGGGTCTGGGGGTCATAATCGGCGAAAATACACCAACATTTTTTGGAATTGCTTTCCTCCGAACAACTGCAATAAACAGCTTTTTGTAATGAAAGGCTACCTAAAAATCACCAGAGATGATGTCAACTGTACCGGGGATGTAAGTTTTTTCTCAAGTTTTATTTATTTGTTATTTATTTTGTTATGTTTTGAAATGTTAGTATGTTTTATTGAGAGAATTATTCTATTTACATATTACTTACCCATCATACGTAGTATAGGGTAAGTCTTGTAATCGTTTTGAAAATCGAAAAATTTTTTTTGACGGATTTACACGTTTCAGACATTGGAGATTCCGAAAAACATATTTTTAGAAAAAAAATTTTGCCGTCCGTCTGTGTGTCTGTGTGTGTGTCTGTGTGCGTGTCTGTAAACGCTCTATCTCCCGAAAAAATTGAGATAGAGACTTGCAATTTGGTATGTACTTAGTATGTAATAATGGAAAGAAGCCTATTTCATTTCAATAACCTCGATTAACCGGAACAATTTTTTTCGGACTCTCGAAATATTCGTTCTGATGAAAGGTATATAAAAATTTTCGAAATTATTTATTTTAAGAAATGAATATAAAAGACAATAAAAAAACATAAATTTTGAATAAAGCATGAAGTCGATCGGATAATTAGTTGCCGAGATATTTGGAATCCTATTTTCCACACTCTTCGATTTTTCATGACCCTGTATTTCATTCAAATTTCCCTTCAAAGATATATTTTAATTGGAAATTTGACGCTTAATCAGATGCAATAAACCGCTAGTTAATAGGATTATTATTTTTGGAGTTATAAGGAAAAACCTCTTTCAAGCAATTCAGTAATCGAGCCTTTAAAGTTTTTGACGTCATCAAGCCACGATTTTATTTGAATTGCAATGCATTTTATAAGTAGTTTACACATTTTTATTTTAATATTTTACATTATGCATATCCATGATGGGTAAGTATTACAGTGGCCCCCAACGACTAGTTTTTGTTGTTGTTGTTACTGTTAGATAAATTATTTATTTATTATTATTAGAGAGTTTATTTAATTCAGTTACATTTTTTAAAAATCATTATCATTTTATATTAAGTTCATATGTTTTTAAAGTCAGGATTTCTATGAAAAAACAGAAGTCCATCTTTTGTTGTTAGAGTGAATTTTGATAATATGGCTGAATCGAATATTGTTGCTTTTGAACCTAGTTTAGGGATGAATATTCAGTCCTGGTTGAAATATTTTGACAAATTGTGTGATAAAGAAAACAAAACTTCTGATTGGAAATTTGAATATATTTCCATAAATTTAAAGGGAGAAGCTCTTAAAGTGTATGTTAATGAGTGTTTATCTTGTACTACCTGTGACCAAATTGCTGAATTTCTAACAGAAAAGTTTATCAATATCAACATTCCTAGTTTTTCTGAATTTTCAGCTTTAAAATTGGATAGTTTGAGTGACTTAGAAAGTTACTTTCATAAAAAAAAGTAGGAATTGGCCGAAATTTATATTTGTGTGAAACTATATCTAAATTTTATTTAACTTGTGCAATCAATGCGCTGAGCACGTTTTGTTTTTATAGCTAAATAAGACTCGAGTGATTTTGAGTAAGCGATTGTCACTGAAGATTATTTTTTCTGTATTTTTCGAATACCTAGATTAACTTCCGAGAGTAACTTAGAAGCGATGCTAAAGGAAAGAAAGTATTATAATTCAAATTCCTACTCTACGTGCTTCAACTCACTAGAGCAATTCTTATTTTAAATGTTCGCTTACCTAAATAAAATGAATCCAAAATAGACTGATAGTGTGAGAGTCAAGTAATCTGTGCTCTGATAAAAAGATGTTAAACAGATACTAAAACACAGAAAGTTTTTATTGACTATAAAACTGAATCCATAATAAGGTAACGTGGTTATCATCGCATTGAAAATACCCTTAACGACTTGAAGTATTGTTCAGAAATTTTGCTCAACACCCTGTTTGCTCATTTGCAAAAACTTTATTAAATAAATAATCTTTAAGAACATAGTTTAGGCGAGTATCGCGTGAAAGTTATATCAAATACGGCTGTCATAAAAACGCTGCAAGAACAACATTATCTAATTGAATTCATGTTGGTATACGTATCTTAAAATAGGATTAAATAAAACATTAAAATGAATATGAAAGAGCAATGCTTTTATCCTTACGTAATGAACGATAGTAACACTAAAGGAAAAGAACATTGATTTTTTTTTATCTTTTCAGATTCTCAGCTTGAATACGTGTTATTTTGTTATGCATAAGTAACGAAAAAAATATTTTGAGTAAGATAAAATGCATTTCTTTTTCAAAATTCAGTACGATGAACATTTTCAAATTGAAGCGGTGAATGTTCGAAAAACCTTTTGTGTAAAGGGTGGGGCATAATGAATGCGGCAAAGTTTTTGTGGAATATATTTGAGAAAATTTTGACAAAAATGAAAATCTGTGCATAAAAATAATAAAAATATTAGAAATCGGTTATTTAAAAAATAATAACAATATTTTTCACATAATCCGAAAAATTAATGTACTGCGATCCTATTGCACTCAACCATTACCATCTTTAGTAAGTCTAGGTAAATTAAACTACATTACACATTTGCAAAAAAGGAAAACGAACTCACGGAATAAAACCATTCATTTTTCTCCTACCTGAAATCGGTTCGGGCATTGCACATAGGGTGCATGTGAGGCGACACAGGAAAGAAATTTAAAACTTTTCACAACTTTTGCCTTTATATTTACAAAATTTATGTTAAAATAAATTTCGATCAAATTATTGTAATAAAAATAAATAGAATGATTGATATATATGTATGTATATTTGTGTGTGCTCGAGTGTTTGAATATGTTTTGTAGATCTCCGATTTTTGGATCACCCTGTAGTATGCAATAGTTGGTCAATGAATACGTTGATTTACTTATCTCAATATATTTTATTCATTAGAGTGGGTCCTGTATCCTATCTGTCACAGTGCTTCAAATAGATAAACTTCACTTCATGTCACGAATCATAAAATTCAAAATTTTTACAGAAGTTACATTTCAAAAATAGTGTTATTTTTACGTCTCTCTGATACACCCAATTGCAAATTTTCGCAAAAAATCTTGCAAGATAAAAGGAAAAAATATCAGGATAAACATAGATAGGACAGATCATGGAAACAGAGTGTGAAAAAATGAAAAACCATAAATTTTCAATTGCTAAAAAAGTCAACCTATCTGACATTATTTTAACCGTTTGCTTTCTTTGTATCATCCATTTTTGTATGGCAATCGTTTTTAATAAATATTTTCCATTTACGAGCTATCACAGCCTTTCCCAAGAATACAGCTTTACAAGAAACCATTTGTGGGAGTTTTTTTCTCAAAATAAATGCATGTTTTATGTTTAGAGACATAGTATTGGACTCTGCTCGGATGTCGCATGGGGGGGGGGGGGGGTACGACTTTACGACTGTCACTGTATTTATCAAACAGTTTTCCTTTTTTATTTCAAGGATTTGATATTTGAAGCAAAGGAAAAGCATTTCAAAATTCAAAGAGAGAAACTGAACTAGCAAGGGATATACATAAATATGGAAACAAACAGGAAACTTTAACATCAAAAGTTATTCAAAGAAAAAAGGTATATTTTCGCAATCTTCCCAAACCCATTTTTCTCTTTATCCTCGCTAACTCTTTCTCCATGTCACCATCTCAGTTCAAAAGTAAATGCATCCGTTTAATCCACACGTTCCTTTTATAGATCCATCGCAAGTTCAATGGTTTCTAGAGATTTATCAAAAGTTAACGCATACGAGCTGAAAGATAGAACTTTGGAAGAGAAAACGTGTCGCTTTTATTTTTACTTAAAATTTTAAAAATATTACATTTTCGATTTTTTTGTTTATTTACATCATTTTTCTTTATAAAACCTTTTATAATATGTCAAAATAATATAATAATCGATTAAGTGCGTTTTTTTACCCGTGCATAAAGGGTCCGACCTATAAATTTATTAATTACTAACTATGCAATGTTACAAAAAATTCATTCCAAAAAGAATAATAAGACGTTGTAAAAAACTTATTCAATGAATTATTTTTCAATAATTGCCTTCAATATTTGAGTTCAATTGGAATGAAAAAAATATTTTTAATTAATACCTCGGCTACTTACCAGTAATTTTATCATCAACAAATTATTATCAACAATCCTTGGATGATTACGCGTCGGAGGTACCTCTAGCACCCCTCAACTCTCCGCTGAACGCCCTCAAAGTTTGTGTGTAACGAATAAATGCGTATTTCTCAAAAACTATGTCACCTTGAATAATCTCTGTAGCTTTCCTGCAAGGTTTAAATAAACTCATATTTTTTTCATAATTTTAGTTTCACTGGATTCGGAAATAGAGGGGGGGGGGGTGCCGTACATTTTTGACGATATCTCTGGAAATATAATATCTAAAATTAAAAAAAATATTTTTTTAAGTTCGGTGTTACGATATCTTTTAAACGATACCACACAATACACATTTTTTAAAATAAATTTTTTAGCCGCCTAATTTTTTTTCCTCAAAATATTTGTGAATGGCTAATTAATCTATAACTATATGGGTCAATGCCTTTCTAAATCAACCAAGTGTGAATTTTTCACGTTTCATGTTTTACGAGATAAACGGCTGTGGCAGACGGACGGACCAACACACAAGTGAGCTTTTACTTTTTAAGTACGGAACCCTAAAAATAGTTGAGCCCCTTTAATATCTTTCCAATAATATTTGTTTGAATACAAGGATACCTTCCTTCAAAATCCCAAAACAATCATTCATTTCAAATTAATAATCCTTGTTTATCTTATTATTATGAAGGTTTAATAATCCTAATTACAATAAATATACACCGAGAAGTTCGATCGCAATCCACTAATTACTTCCTCGATGTCGTCAAAAACACATATTTACTTGCAAGCTTACTTTAATGAGGGTGACATATTCTCTAGAATAAATAGCAACAATAAAAAATAACAAAGCACAATATTAATTACTACTATTCTCTTCATACAAGGATACCTTCCTTCAAAATCCCAAAACAATCATTCATTTCAAATTAATAATCCTTGTTTATCTTATTATTATGAATCCTAATTACAATAAATATACACCGAGAAGTTCGATCGCAATCCACTAATTACTTCCTCGATGTCGTCAAAAACACATATTTACTTGCAAGCTTACTTTAATGAGGGTGACATATTCTCTAGAATAAATAGCAACAATAAAAAATAACAAAGCACAATATTAATTACTACTATTCTCTTCATCTTGAAGGCAACCTTCAATTGGAATTTTCTGTAATTAAAGTATCAAAAGCAATCAAAAAGAGTGTTCTTTATAATTGTTAATGTTTTACCGATGGAAGTATTTTATCAATTAAAGCGTTTGCAGTGTCCCAACGCAGTTTAAATTGATTAAAATGCGCATCCACGTGAATAGTTTTTGAAAGGGAGTTGTACGTCTTAGGTATATTTTAATAATTGAGTTAAAGAGACGCAGTTCTAAAGTTTAATGTGATTAAAGTCATTTACCAATTTCCGTATTTAAATATTTTGTCTATTCCAAACCATTTAAATAATATAATGTAAAGAGAAAATTTAACACGCAAATAAGACGGGAATAAAATGCATTACTTAAGTTGTTAATTACATCCAATTCTTTAGATAAACTCTTCATTAAATATGCATCAATGATGAAACTAGTAGTAAAGATGTAAATTGTAGCTGAAATTAAAACTAGCTAATATTAGTCACAAAAGTATGGAAATTGAATAAAAACAAATCTATCACCAGAATACATTGAATAATTTCTCAGTGCATTTGAAATTAGATTTCATATTCGTTATTCAAAATTTAGCGTACTTTTTCTTCTCTCTTTGTTGTTGTTAGAATACACACTTTTTGGAGGTTTCATTCAAATCATCGGATGTAAATGAATCATTTGTAAGCAAGCCTTCAAAATTAGCCAATTTTTTACTCATCGTTTGAATAGTATAGCGACCAGATGTGAGTTGATGGTAAAATTGATGTAAAATTGAAAATATAAGAAAAGAAGGCAAATCTGAATAATGGCTTTAACTTCTTCTAATGAGTGCCAGAAAAAAGGAAAATACAATTTTAATTTGTAAAAAGTTTTTATTTTTTAGACTGGTGTGTGGTTGATTTTGCCATAAGGTTACACCTGAATAGACTGAAAAAGTTCAGTAACAAGCCGATAATTTTATTGCATATTTAAGTTTAGGAAGCCGGATTATGTAGAAATGAAAAGTTTCAGTTAGATAAAAATTAAATGAACCAATCAATGTTAATAAAGAACATCGGTTATTTAGGCATATTTCGATCCAATAATTCTGTATTTCGTTACATTTGTTAAAAACCCAAACATAATGTACAGGTCTATGTTGCGATAGTTTCAGCCGCACTATATCAGCAAATGTTGAGAATGTGTTTCTCAATATTTATACACTCCGAAGCACATTTTAACTCTAATTAACCCTTTATGTGTCAAATTATGAATTAATGAAAATTTCGTCTTCCAAAGCATTTTTTCTGAATATTTAAAAATATGTTAGTTGTCTGAGTGCAACGAAGACTCATACACAGCGCAGTATTACTTTGCCCCATATATAGCTACGATGGATATTAAAACCTTTCGTCAAGCATAACTCAAAAAATATTTAACGGATTTCGTTCAAATTTTTACAGCAGGTACCTATAAAGGTGACAACGACGTCTATTTATTACCAAGAATAAATGTCAAACCGTTTGGAAATTATATTAAAAAAAATAGATAAAAAAGCACAATTAAAGACATACGTCACGAAAATTTTGTGCGTACGTCATTTTCACCGGCGGGAGATTTTCGTAGACAATCGGAATTGAAAAGTTCATGGAGTACATGGAGCAAAAAAATATGCACGCACTAATATTCAGCACAATAAAATATATTTCAATTTAGTAGAAATCGAAAATTAATCTGGATTTTTTTTCTGTTTGAAAGAAAAACCCCGCAATAAGTTGGTAGACTTGGTATTAGAGATTTGGCGCAAATTTCAGCAATAGCAGCTTTTTTTATTTCGCGTGTGTAAATTTCAAAAAAAATTCTTTGGTGTTTAAATAAAAGGTTTCGATTTATGGCATTATTTTTTTTTCTCTTTTTAGCATTTTAAATGGGATTAATGAAAGGCATGTATTTTAAATTAAATGAGTGAAAGGCTTGTATTTAAATGAAATTAATTCAATATGAAAATGTTATAGGAACAATATTTGGCGATTTATCAACTGCGCCAGGATAACATAAAAGTACCAATATATCAAACGGTATGTAGTATGTGAAATGAAACAGTTATATTATAATCACCCATCGTACAAGAAAAAAAACTAATATTCTGCATTCAGAGGGAAAAATCCATCTCCTGTGCCGTAAGATTTGGCGAGTTCTTTTTTGGTGATAAGTTTTTGGATGTGAGTGTTGGGATCTGCAGGATTTGGCTTACTTTTTCTAAATCTTATTTTTTTGCAGATGTAGTTTTATGTAAATATATTTTTTTGCACATATTTTCTATTTTGTATATATATTAAATTTTAATGGCATTTGGAAAAGAGATTTTTACCTTTTTATCTGTGCCTTCGGAAATATTAAAAAATAAAAAAAAGATTTACATATATCAAGCGTATAATGTTATGTTTTGCATTTTTATACGGACCACTTCTCCATTTTTAGATTTTAAATGCTATTTATTATTTACTAGCCGTTTATTAATTGTTTACAATTTACCCCCCTGACAATAACAATTATTTATCACAAAAATGTCTCTTAGGTTTGTTAAATAAGTTTGTTTATGTATTTTCATTACTTATTAAAATATCGAATATGGCGATAAAGTTTTATTTTAGCATCGTGGTGCTTAAATTTTTAAGATGGTGCAAAAACATGCTTTAATAAACGGATGTTTGTAAATATTTGAAAAACGTGTTTTACAGCTCTCTTGAAAAATTTTGTAAGATGCTAAAACTACCTTTTGGCACCATTTAAATTTTTTTCGCCAACCGACATTGAATACGAAACTTTTTCCCATTCAGATACACCGGCAAGGCTGGTCTCAAACAAGAGTAAAGCTAGCAACAACATTGTTTTAACTCTATAAGAGTTACAATAATGATATTAAATATATTTGTCTTACGTGGCGCGGAAAAGAGGCTGAATTTCTAGCTTATTGTTGGCAACAACCGTAATTTCCAGAGCTCAGAGCAATGAAAAGACTAGATTGTGGTAGATAGATCAGCTCAGCCTCCAATATGGCGGTCAGTGTCAGAGCAGTGAAAATCAAGCTAGCAAATATTAAAAATAAAATAACATGTACATAATCCAAAGCGTCTGAGATGATTCCTCATTTTAATTATGAGTAATATTGTTAATTTCAAATGAATTCTCAACTCATATTTAGAATTTATTTATGAATTTCACTCACATGAAAAATTGGAGATAGTAAAAAATATCAACTGTCTAGGTTGCACCTGCTGCCATCTGTTGCAGAAATCTATAATCAATTAGAATAGTAAAATGTTGAACGAAATATAAACAATCATTGGTGATAAACTATCTTCCGATTACGTAGTGATTTTTTTTTTTAATGAATAAACCGTGCTGTACAATATTATAGGTGCAATAAGTTTTAAACAAATTACGTTTCCAAGATCCTTTATTCACAGTATTTTAATGATTTATATGCCCATTAGTAGCTCCAATTAAATGCATTTTTAGTTCTGTTTTCAACGGAGTTTTCAATTACTTTTTTACATTAAAAAATTGTCAGTTTCATATATTCAAATGATTTATGGTAGTACTTATTCCGGCTAGAGTTACTGCAAAAATAAAAAGGGGTGAGCGAGCGAAGCGAGCTGGGACTGCGTAGTGGTCTCGATGTGAATTGCTTCGCAATTCACGGGGGGTTGGCGAGCGTTAGCGAGTAGGGGGCTGAGCCCCCTAGTGATATTAAATGCTCCGATTGGCTTTGAGCCCAATTACGAAAGTTTCTCCTAAAAAAAAACTGTAAAAGAAGTCTTTTACATTTGTTTCAAATGAAGCCCGGTCTACAAGGTATTAGTTAATAATACAAACAACACTAATGACATGGAGGCAAAAGTTTTAATTTAAATGTATATATTTGATACCCTACCCCCCCCCCCGAAAAAAAAAAGAAAAGAAAGTTACAGTAATGAATTTAAAATAGCGTTAAGCCACGCTTTCTGACATAAGCAATTGGCTGCAAACGCGACAACGAAACTTTCACTTAACTTAATAACATGTAGCTAATATAGCCCTCAGGGTACTTTACTGTTATACAGACCTTGTGGGTTTTTTTAAAAAAGCTTGAGACAATTCAGGTTTAAGAAGTTGAGATTTACTGTCAAATAATATAAACAACTATGAACACAAAACTGATGAATTATTATTCAGGTTTATGTATGTATTTTTTAAAAAATTGCATCTGATTACACTTATTAGATAAATTACTTCTGTTTGCATTTAATAACTGATAAACGACTTCTGTATATTAAATTTTAAATATTGGGAAGAGGTGGCGAGAGGTAGAAAGACGAGTAAACAAACGGGTAGACAGACGGGTAGTGAGATGGGTAGAGAGACCAGTAGCGACATAGGTAGGCTGACGGGTAGCGAAACGAATAGACAGACGGCTAGAGAGAAAGGTAAAAAGAGGGTTGACAGAGGGGTAGCGAGATGGGTCACTCGACGGGTAGCGACACCGGTAGACAGAAATGTAGCGAGAAAGGTTGCGAGACGCGTAGCGTGGTAGTTAAAGAGACGAGTAGAGAGATGAGTACAGAGACGAGTTTACTGACGTGTAATGAGATTGGTAGCGAGACGGGTAAAGAGTCGGGTACAAAAACAGACGAATAGTGAGACGGGTATACAGACGAGTAGAGAGACAGTAGATGGGTACGGAGATGGGTAAGAAGATGGGTAGAGAGGCGTATAGCCAGACGGGTAGAGAGGCAGATAGACAAGTTGTGAGACAGATAGACAAATGGGTAGCGAAGTGGATAGAGACACGGATAGACATATAAGTAGTTAGACGGATAGACAGGCGGTTAGAGAAATAGATTGGCGGGTCACGAGACCGGTAGAGAAATATAGAGACAGGTAGCGAGACGTGTAGAGAGATAGACAATCGGTTAGAGAGACAGGCAGAAGAACGGATAGTGAAACAGACAGATTGTGGAGAGACAGACAGACAGGCAAAAGAAAAGTCTGTAGATTGGCACAGTAAAGGCGCAGGGGGCAGAGCCTCCTAGAGAATAATCAAGAAGTATCTGTTAAGCTTAACTTTGAAATATATATAATTTTTCAATTTTGCCGATATGGAGATTTAATGTAAAAGTTATTTTACAGAAGTCATCGAAAGATTTTTTTATACTTTAATAGTAATTTAGACTATAGTTTTGCAATCTGGTTTGTAGCAAAGCATGCTATCAATGTGGTTTGAAGTGTAAGAGTTTCTATAAACAGTTATACAAATAATAGATATATAATCAAGGAAGAAAAATTTTAAATTCACACACAAAAAAAGGTGCAACAATGAAATTAAATTTGCGTTAAGCCACGCTTGATAGAATAATCTATTGGCTGCAAATCCAATTACGTAACTTTAAAAAGCTTGGCGTTTTAAAAGATCCGGCGTGTTTTTTTCCTTTCAAGTTTTGCGCAATACGCGCTTAAGAAAATGAGATTCTTTGCCACATGTTAAAAAAAATTATTACAACACATCTGATGACTCCAGACTTCTTTTCTATTTTTTTAACAGTGTATATGAATTTATATATGATATTTTGTAATTCTATCGTTTAATTTGCTCTTTTTCTTTTTATTGTAATTGTTAACCCTATGTTCTCAGCAATATCACTCAGACTAATCCCTTTGAGGGAAGTCCTAGTAGATTTTTCAATTATTAAATAAAGTTTTTAATTAAAATCTAGAGAAATGCTTGAGTGATACTAAAAGAAAACAACAAAAGGCTTATAAAAACCTTTTTAATGATCCAACATACGTTTCAACGCTCAATACGGCGTCATTTTCAAGAAAATATAATGATAAACAAAGTATTCTTGCAAATTTTGGAAAATAACCTTGAAAACACGAATCACGAGATCCAAATATGTAAAAAAAACGAGAAAAAGCAGGTGCTTGAAGTAGCCAACTGTAATCGTGAAAATTATATTTTGTTATTGCTTTTTAAAACGGAAAAGAACCTCGTGCCAAATTTTAGGCAATTCAAATGAGGCAGATTCATTGCAAATGTTAACGTTACGTATGTAGATTTCTATTGATTCATGGATAATGGATGGGAAGTAGGCTCTTGATGGGTAAATTATTTTATTATTTTTAAAATCAATTTCTATTGCTTCGGTTCTATGTAGTCGTGCCAGTACTGTAGTGCTCATGTTATATTTTATATTTGCTATATGCTCTTTTAATTTTGTTTGAAACTTTCTGGTGGTCATTCCTATATAATATTGTAACGTTCCATCCGTTCTGGTGAATGGGATTTCATAAACACCTGATAGTCTATTGGGTCTATTTTCTTACAAGCTACAATTTTTAATTTTATGGTTGGTTTTGCAATAAGGCAAATATTAAATTTTCTAAGTTTATATTTTAATCTTTCGAAGAATCCTGGAAAATATTGTAAAGTTGATATTTTTGAGTTCCGTTCATTAAAAATTTTCTTCTTTTTATTATCCATGCTCGTAATTAATTTATTGATGGTGCTGTCTTTGTATCCGTTATTTATTGCGATGTCACGTATTTTATTTATTTCATTATTTAATTGATTAGGTGTACAGAGAGTAAAGTCTCTTCTAATGAAATGTCGAAAGGCATAAACTTTATAGGAAATAGGTGCTTGAGCGTTACTAGGAATAGTAGATTGATTAGTTATTGGTTTTCTATATACCGTACGTTCAATTCCATGGTGGGTTTTGATTAACAGCACATCCAAATAAGGGAGTGTGTTATTTTGTTCAATTAGTGATCTTATTTTGTGGTTATTTAAAGTTTTTAATGTTTTCATTTAAGAAAATTGAATTAACAAAATCATTATTTACAGAGATTTTGTAGACTATTTACAACTCTAACCAAATCATTTCTTCGGGATATTGTTTTTAACATTTTGTGGAACTAAGAAATGTATAAATGCAATGGCCTTACACATAAACATAGAAAATTTTCAGAACTCAAACTTTACAATGAATGTCTTTCAACATCAAAATAGCGGAACTGTTAGAATTAGAAAAAGAAAATATTTATTTAAATATATTTTTGCTTTGTACAGCGAATAATACTTTTGGAACATGATAAAACAAAGTGTCTAGAACTCATGCTAATTTGCATTACTGACAGTAGGTATGCTAAATGAATTTTATGGCAAGTTTCTTGTAATGGCCCTTTAAAGTACAGTCGGTGCATAAAGGGTTAAAAGTATCTTTCACGGAATAGCATTAAACATTTCTATTTAGAGTAAATGCGGCACGAAAAATCAAAAGAAATATAGGGATATGTATTGAGATTTTCAAAGTTCGTGTATAAATAAATATGTATTCGCTCCGTCGAGAAAGGAGAAGCGTGTCCGTGCGTAACGCTGACGTCATTTTGCGAATGGCAAAACTTGCGGATGAAATTGCGGTTTTGGTACTCCAATTTTTAAATTTTCTAAACATCGCATATTTTTAATTTTTACACCGTTATGTATGAAAAAAATCTTCTTTCAAATGTAATTTGTTTGAAAACTGTATCGCAATTGACTCATTTATTATAGCAGTTAAATTAAATTTCAAGCATGATTTTTAAAAAAAAATCTATCTCTATCGTTTGCAGACGATTACAAAATAGGGTAAATGTACCAATAGTCGGCCACTCAACTGTTTTTTTGTATATAAATCTTAACGCAGAATTTTTAAAAAACGACACAACATTTTTAACTGTGATATATGTTAAAACATACGTTTCTTATTATGTTTCAGCAATTATTTTTAAAAAACACGGTAATAGTTTTTTTTAGACAAAGTTAAGTTCAAAAAGGGAAAGTTCTCCAATAGTCGGCCACTTTAATCCTAATGTTCGGCCATCACTGCACCAATAGTCGGCCACTTCAGAATTTTGTTTTACCTGAAAAACGACTCTAACAAATTTGACTAAATTTTGCATGCTACCATTTTCGGTTATAAGAAGATGATTGAGCTATCTCACATGTTCGAGAAAATTAAATTAGTGGGTCGTTTAGGGACACTGCGAGTAATGCCGCGACCTACGTTATACACGGCTGGTGCATGACGTTTACAGCGTCACATGGAGTGGATCATTTTTACACAGCGATTGGTACAAAACAATGGGCGCGCCGCTTTGCACCAATCACCGTGTAAAAATGTTCCACTTCATGTGACGTTTTAAACGTCATGAACCGGCCGTGTATAACGTAGGTCGCGGTAAAGCTAATTTTATTTTATCTGCTAAATGGCTTTAAAGATTTTCAATAAGTTTTGTATCCTACATTTTTGGAATACAATAAGACCATTGGACTGGGTCGCATGTTCGAGAAAATTTCATTAGTGGATCATATGGGGTGGGGTCACTATGGGTCAAATAAATTTTATCTAAAAAACGGCTCTAACGATTTTGACTAAATTTTGTATCCTACCGTTTTGGGGTACGAAAAGACCATTGGGCTGGGTCATATGTTTGAGAAAATTCGATTAGTGGGTCATTTTAAGGTCACTACGGGTCAAACTAATTTTATCTAAAAACGACAAAAACGATTTTGACTAAATTGTGTATCCTATCGATTTGGTGTACGAAAAGACTATTGGGCTGGGTCCCACGTTAAGGGTCACATGTTAAGGTCCAATGTAATTTTATCTTATCTAATAAATGTCTTTAACGATTTTGACTAAGTTTTGTGTCCTAACTTTTTGGGATACAAAAAGACCATTTGGCTGGGTCACATGTTCGAGAAAATTCGATTAGTGTGTCATTTGGGGGTCACTATGGGCCAAACAAATTGCATTTAAAAACGGTTTAAGCGATTTTGACTAAATTTTGTATGCTACAGTCGACTGCAAAAAATAAATAAATAAATAAATAAATAAACGCTGGTACCCCTTCTGGTCGCGCTCAAATTGAAGTTAGATTAAAGTGGGTTTTGAATCGAATTATGCATTTTGAATCCCGCAGTGGAAAAGCGTAGGGTCTCAACTGTCGCATTCCAATGTAGTTGTTTTAACACTTTTCAACAGAATTGAAAAGCAAATAATGGGGGTACCAACTGCCGCATCTAATCTAGTTTAAGAAAAAGCTACTGTGTACGAGCATTTGCGACTTAAAAGTAACCCCGATATCGAATATCAGTTTTCTATCCCTATTAATTCTAAATAAATGATAATTTAGAATGATAAACAACAATTACTGATAATTTCAATTTTTTAAATTTCGAATTTTATACGAACCATTCTTTGCGAGAGTTTATATCTTAAAGGAAACCTCCATGAAAAATTTGAAGTTTTAAACCCAACAGTATCACAGAAGTTGCAATTTTAGAAAATTTTTAGTTCCTTTTAAATTTTGAATATTTTAGAAACTGTTCGGGTACAATCAGACCACTTACGTATGGAAAATGTTATCCATATCTAATTTCAAGTTTCTATTCTAAAATTTATAACAAAAAACTTAATTCAGAACATTTTCCTCTCATTTCAGCATTCTAAATTTCCAAATTTTTAGAAACCTTTCTTAGCCGGTCGCTTATGTCTTAAAATTAACCACCATGCCAAATTTTAAGTTTCCAGCACCAAAACTATCACAGATTTTGAAACTTTAGAATGTTTGTTTGGTCCTATATCCTTTGAAATTTCGTTTTTTTTTATAAACTATTTTGTACCAGCGTTTACATATTACAAATGACAGAATTAGCAAATTTTAAATTTCTATCCCTAGTAATTCCATATAAATCGTAATTTAGAATATTTTTAGAATTTTCACAGTTTTTTTTTTCATTTTCTAAAATTCCCCCCTTTTTTAAGTGCCTTGATCCATAATTTACGTCTTAAAAGTAACAGACATGTTAAATTTCAAGTTTATATTCCTAACAATTCTACATAAATTGTAATTTAGAACTTTTTCCACTCATTTCACACTTTTATATTTCGAATTTTTTAGAAAACAACAACCATGCCAAATTTCAAGTTACTAGCTCCTTCAATATCACAAAAGGGCAAGTTTGGAATGTTTTTTGTTCATTCATCTACTTGCGAAAAGTGGCTCTGACGTAAAATATAGTCTATGTCGGAGCAGAGACTGCCACCTTTACTTTTGAAAATTCTTTCGGTAGTTCCAGTAGTTTCCCCTACAAACAAACAAGCACGTAAAAAAGATTTTTTTATATGTATAATGTTATTATAGATGTAGAGATAAAGTTATATCTACCAAACAATTAAAAATAAACTAAAAAAAGTATAATAAGTTATGTATTCAGTATTCAGCTCCTGGTGGCCGACTGTTGGACATGTAAGCAAAATTAATACCCAATGGTCGGCCACATTAAAACTAATTAAAAGCAACAAATTTATTTACTTTTTATACTCAAAAACATTAGTTTATTTACCCTGCTAATACTCTATCCTTATAATTTTAGAAAACAAAAAATAATTAATACTTACCTTTTAAAAAAATTGCCATCAGTTAACAAAAAGTAGGGAAAATGGTGATTTGACCCCTATCTTGAAAAAACAATGGCTTATTACAAATTCAATAAAAATACCCACAATTCTTTGGTGATGGTTTGTGACTTATGAAAGATGGCTGTATATAACCAAATTGTAATATTTCATTTAGAACCAAAAATAAGCTATGCGTAAGGCATTTTATCTCAATGTGGCCGACTATTGGTACACTTACCCTATTAATCTGTTTGCACTTTAAACAATATAAATAGTTCAGCATTTTTTTCCAGCTAATATTGAATAACGACATTAAAACTTCATTAAGCCATCAATAAAATTGTATAAATAAAATACAAATTTAACAGACATGTCATTGCAATAAGCGCTTAAAACCGCTGAAATTATCAGAATAAAAAAAAAAGTGCTGTAGATAACGAAATGTTTAGCGATTTCTTCGCCTATTATTTTTGGCATGAGGCCAATACGAAATGACCTCTTTTAATAAATTTCAAAATTTTATTTAAATATATAATACACATATTTCATATAAAAATGCTCTTTGGTGTTGTTAGGGGAAAATCTAAGAAAAAATATTAAATGAAAAAAATCTATTAGAGTTATTAATAAAAAAATAAATTATTTTGACATATATTCTCTATCCCGGGCAGCCCGGCTTGGATGCCCTAGTAATTTTAATAGTAATATAAAAAAGCGTAAATAAGGAATTTTGATGTAAACAGATTTATTTTGCAACTTTAAGAATGGGACTTTCTTTTTGTCTTTTTACACGCTTTTATTTAACATATTTCGGTTTATGTAAGTAAAGATTGAATTTTGTAAATTATGTACACACACTTCCCGATGCACTAGAGTTCTCAAAATGGTGTACAGTTGTGTGTTTCCAAGAACAATGCAATATTTTCATATTTTCAGAACTTAAAGGAATATATTTATAATAATTAAATTATGATTTTACAATTTAAAAATCCTGAATAGATACTTTAAATAATGCTTTTTTTTTCTTTCTTGGTGCCATATCTTAAAAAGAAACTGGGTAAAATTAAATTTTTTGTACCTTTTATTACGTGACTTAAAAATAAATATTTGTTTGTAACAATAATTCAATATTTGCCGGAATATAAAAACGCTCTATCATTTTTTCCCTGTTGCCATTTATTAAGAAAAACTGAACACATTAAAATTTTTAATAAAATCCGTAATTCGCGCTTTCTACAAAGATTATAAAAACGGTGAATTTTCCGTAATCGGTGTACACGCCAAATGTACGTATTGTAAATGACATGTATTGGAGCAACATGAATTGCAGTCCTGAAATGAGGCAAGATGAACATCGGGTATTTAAAAAAGCGTGTTTTTTCTTTAAAATTTTTACTTTTATCTTTATTCCGTACTATGTCATAATAAAGCAGATTTGATGAATATCATCACTGTCAGTAAGATAATAGAAATACACTGTTTCGCAGGCTATTTAGACAGATAAAAGAATTTCGAATGCACATACAGAAGCAAAATCTTTGCTGATTATTTATCTCTTACACAAATTTATTATTCATCCATCAACACATTTTGGTGAATGAGAATGATTTGGAAATTTTTGTCTGCTTCGAATTTATCTATTTCTAGGAAAGAAAATGAAAAACAGGTCCATATGGGCTGGTCAGAAGAGCAGATTGTTTTCTTTTTTATATATATGATATTTAATACAAATTAAAGGATTTGATACAACTCCTTCTAAGATTACTATTTTGTAACGAAAGTTAATTTGTAAGGAATTTTATTTACTTATGAAATGTAATTCAATTGATATGTGGTAATTTTATTGAAAATGTTAAACATTTGTTGAAATCATATTTCAATAACTAAAAAAGTAAAAATAGTGTTAAAAAAATTCTCTTTTATAAGCATTCTATGTCTATCTTTAAAATCACGCCTAACTTAATGACTGCAAGTCATGTTTTTTCCAAAAATGTCCGTTACAATATATTAATTTAGCGTGAGCACATAATTCGACTATGCACAGCTTTTTTTACACCTGGTAGAAAGTGAAAGCGAGTGAATTTATTAAAAAACTAGTTGACCCGTCCGGCGTTTCCCGGTCCCAGGTAATAACTTTAAATCTCTTAAAAACGAAACTCTGGCCCGGATCCCCGCTGCCTTCGCACAGTATAACGGGTTTGCGGCGTATAAAATTTTTTACTTCCGCCTTCCGCCGACAAGGGTCGCATTCTGTTCTAAACAAATCTCTTTTCCACTCGCTGCCTACGACACCATATAGTGATAATAAGGAACGAAGTTTATTAAATTTTTAGGTTTTTAAAGGACCTCAAAACACGAAAATAAAACCGTAAATGTGTAGGTCAAATTATAGAAAATTGGATTTTATTCATAAATGGTGGTGATACAACTTATCTGTAGGAGACCAAATTTGCTGGAATGTAATAGAAATATTATAATCGAGTTATGTACCAGGATAATCGGAGATTTATTACTGTGAAAAAAAACATGAAACTGAAATTATAAACTCCCTCTAGTGGTGAAAGATTAGTACTGAAATTGAAAGGTGACTGGTGAAAAAACTTAAGAAATCCCTATGCGTCAAAAAAGGGATTACTGAAATCGTACTATTAGGGAAGAAGAAATTATTCCGAAATAGCGAATAGGAGTTGCTAAGTGATGAAAGTAAATTACACGTGTCGGATGTTCGTATAGAACAAATTAGCGTCCCCTGGCGGTGGAAGGTGGAACTAAAAGAGTTTGCAACACGTGCGCAGCATGCCTGTTACACAGTGCCGGAGGCAATGGGGACACGTGTCGGAGTTTCCATCGGAAGTTGGTTTGTTTGGAACAGAGTGCGCCCCCTGTCCTCGGAAGGTAGAACTAAAAGATTTTGCAGAGCGTGCGCAGCACGCCTATTATACGGTACCGCAGCCAACGGGAACACGTGTCGGAGGTTCGTTTAGATCAGAATGCGCCCCGTGTCGGCGGAAGGTGGAAATAAAGGATTTTCCGTCACGCGCAGCAATTTTAAATAAATAATTTCATACAAAATCGAGTTAAGGATATAAAATCATACAAACTTTAGGTTTGCTTAACTTTATTATCACGGGCCCGGGCAACGCCGGGCGGGTCATCTAGTCCTACATATTGTTTTTTCTAGTGTCACTAAGAGGCAGAATATGTTCCAGGTTTTGTTTTTGCCCCAGATGTTTCTAGAACTTTTTTACCAGAAAGAAAGTGTATACCATTAAAGTAATGCAATGCTGTTATTCAGAATACCTCAAATGTTACTCAGAAATTAGTAAAAAAAATATTTTTATTTGAGTATTTGATGTACCTTTCAAATTGATATATCTCCGAAGTTCAAAAATGGGACTTAGCATTCCCTTGCCCCGACCACCTCATACATATATATATATATATTTTGGATCTCCAATTCCTTTTCACTTTTGGGGGGGATACGTTATAAGGAGCTTAATATTGTCATTTTTAGGTTGACAATATTTGACGAAATAACATATTTTTAGTACGAATTATTCTTATCAAGTTCCTCTGACGAATCCATTAGATATTCATAGTTTTTCATATTTGCATTAGAATTTTAGTATGTTATATTTTACAATACCTTTTCCTTTGATTTTCACATATGTGATTTCATTATATATATATATATATATGTATATATATAGTTATATATATATATAGATAGATAGATAGATACGATAGATACACACACACACACATATATATATATATATGCATTATATATACATAAATAAAGTTATTGCAATAGGTCCATTTCTAAAGAAATCAACCTAAGAAAATGCATTCTACTGGAAGATTTTACAAATTCTCTGATAACATTTGAATTGTTAAGAACCCCTGACTTATAAAAATGGTGTACAATAATTCCATTCCTACACAAAAATAATTCCAATGCCTATTAAAAGTGAAGAAGACATTAATAAAATGAAGAAGGTATTTATTTTAAATATAATCAATTGTCGAATAGATTACACAGAAACAATTGTTATCGTCCTCTTCATTGTATAAAACACCACAAAATACTGATTTTTATCCCTTTACGTTGGTATCGGCGAGATTTGCAAAAAAACATTTATTCTATTAAAGATACTGTTTCCGACAAATTTCTTAGTTCCAGATTCGATGAGATAAGAAGGAAAGTTTTTTAACCCTTTATATTCTGAATTAATTTTCCAACTACTTTTTAATTGTATTTTTGCATCATTGGATAAGTTTTGGTGCAGAATAAACATAGGAAAGAGGAAAATAATTTGTATAGTGTTTTAGTGGTTAATTATGCAACTGTAACCACCATAAATTTTTTGCCCTATGATATAAAATAAAGTAGTAAATTTCAAATAGTAAACTTCAAATAAAATATAGGAAATGTTCACCTGTAGAGTGTAGAAAACAATAAAAAATAATAGTACTAAATAACCGGTAATAAACCACTAAAATTACTCAAATGAAGAACAACATGCATGTCAATTCTATTGCAAAATTGATTTCGAATGTAGCGTGGCAAATGTAAAATCCCTACAATGCAAAGAAAGGGGATATGTGCTTGAATTTGACATCTCCTGCCTGCTGTCAGAAATACACTCTTTGTGCCATTGTGAATACCGTTAGGAAAAACCGTCATATTAGGAATACATAGGTGTTTTATTAACCCCTTGGGGACGAGCGACACGTATACGTGACGCATAAGGTGCTCAGAATCCTCGATTATTCCCACCAGTAACTTTTTATTGTAAACTTTGCCTTATTTAATGACAGCATTTCTGAGATTTAATTAGGCGAAAATTTCTGTTTTGAAAAACCGGTGGGAAAAGATTAAAAATTCTGTAAAGGACGCTCGTCGCGAAGGGGTTAAAGGGGTACTTATAAGTACCGTCAGGATAAAAAGGGTTAAATATGTTGCAATCTCAAATATTAGCATCCTCTTCCTCTTGGATGTGTTCCCTTTTTCATTTTAATAGTTGAATTCAAATTGTTATCAAAAATAGACAAAATATTTGCAGTTTTGTAGTTTTTGTTTCTGAATTTAGTCAAAGAACTTTTAATAAAAAAGCAAATTGGTACGATGAGAGGAAAATAAGTTAAGAGGTAGAAAAGATGGTTGGCAATTATGTACATCTATAGCCTAATGCAGTTTGCTTTTTAAAAAATGAACATTTAGGTGCACTCATTATCACGAGGTAGGCAATCATTTAATTAAAGCAATCATTTTGAATATATATGTCGATTAATTAAAGAGTTTATATTTTTAATTTACCAGAGTGAAAGGAAAACCCACCTAAAGGTACATGAAGAAGAAAATGCGTTTAAGAGGGCTTCCTTACATTATTTTTGGTATGTAGAATAAAAAAATAGGTTTTTTAAATGAATAAACAACTTTGTTCTGGATATCTACAGGTATGTTAATAGAATTTAAGGAATTAATTTTAATTTGCCTAATTTTAATCACACAGATGAAAACAGGAAATTTTCTACTGAAGCAAATATGAAATATGATTTTTTATCGTTTTTAAAATTTTATGCTCAAACTATACTTTAAAAACTATTAAAAATCTTGTTATACAATTCATTTACCACGTTGATAGACTGTAACACAATTTAGGACGAGTTCTAGATACTTTACTCGATCGTGTTCCAAAAGCAGTGCATGGATTCCTAGACTATACAAAATACATATGTTTCTTAATCTAGAACAATACAGGGTTATTCGAAATGTTGGACCCATTTTCAAAAAATTTTATTTATTAAAGTACAAATCCAAAATGAAAAATCTTTATACCAATGAAAAGACGAAGTTTCAAAGTTTAGTTTACTACTGAATTTGGTACGAAATGTCCAGTAATGCGACTCACTTCTTGCGAACTCAAGAACGCAGAAAACCTTGTGCTCCACAGTAGCCATCTCACTCACAACTGACAGTGAAACGAAATCGTGTCCAATTAACGCGTGACCTCTACCGGCCGCCTCTGGAACCATCAGCGCTTTGAATGTAACATCAGATACGCTTTCTCGTGTGTGGGACGAGTATGACTATCGCGTAGATGTTTGCCGTGCAGCAAACGGTGGACACATTGAACATTTATAATGTCTTAAAAAAAACTCTTTTCATTGATATAAAGATTGTTCATTTTGGATTTGTACTTTAATAAATACATTTTTTTGAAAATGGGACCATCATTTAGAATAACCCTGTATAATTATCGTACGAAAATATATAGTAACCTCTTTCGAGTTACTAACGATTTCGAAAAGTGTTCTTTATCTTTCGAAACAGTAGAAAGCAACATATTTTCGAGATATAAAGAAGCATTTATATAATCAAAGTTTCTGATTTTTGGAAGCGTTTCCGAGTAGTTTTTCTAGTGCATTAATCATCCCAAAACTGAAAATATGTCAGTTGCTATCAATTCTCAAGTAAACAATTTCATGTTCAACAAATAGGATAAATAACAGCATCAACATTCAAATGAATGGATACCCTCCACTAGCTCTGTTGCGAAAAATCATTAGAACCAACATGTTTGTGACAACGTTTACATATTAATGCTATGCTTAACACTAGAACTACCATGAACCGTCATTTTGACGGTTACCAAATGAATATATTCCGATTCGAACAAGAAATTTCTTTTTAAAATAAATTAAATAGAAAACTCACATAAATGCGTTAAATGAATAAGTTAAGTAGTTTTAAATAAAATTTCTGGTGTGAAATAGTTTTAAAAAACTTGAGTAAAATTTCCGGTAGTTGTAGTGTTAAATTATGCTTCAGAGTTCGTCTAAATATTGAAATTGTAATAAATTATAAAATTATGAATAGTAACACCTAATTGTGACATCCTATTTTGATTCTTCGGTAAATACCAAACGGGAAATCATTCGGTCAAGTAGCTTAGAGTACTTCTAATCTTAAATTCATTTTTAACAGTTAAAAACCGATTAGATTGCGATTTTAAGACTAACTCAAAAACTAACTAGTGAAATGAACAGTTATTTTAAATTCGCCTATTTGAAGCTTCTAGAAAACGATTTCTGTTAACAAATTCTTGGGCTACAAGTCACATTTTTTTTAGAATATTCATTTCAAAATATTTATTACAGTGGAACTTCCCTTTAATGAAGTCCCTATTTAACGAAGTTTTCAACTTAACGAAATTTTCGGCAGAACTTTGACTTTTAACACCATTAGCATGTATGCTACGAAAAATATATTCTATATAACGAAGTTTATTCCACATTTGTACGTGTACAGAATCCAAACTAAGAGGTTGCTCTTGCGATGGATATGCGAAACTATTTCAGTGGATTGCATGAAAATGAACACATCCATTCTGCTTAGTGCTAAGTAAAACAATTTTTTTCACTCTAAGAAAAACGCATTTTATATTTAATGATGTAGAAGATGCAGTGACGCAATGGAGTCATATACATTGAAGCAAAAAATATCAATTAGAGTTAGACAGATACCATTCTAATCTTCTATTGCTGATAGACAACTGCTTTGTACATCCACAAGAACGTGCTTCAAAATTGAAATCAAAGAACATCAAAGAAATTTTTTTCTTCTTGCCAATACAACTTCGAAACTTCAGCCATTATCCTAAGGAATAATAAAAAATCTTCAAGTACATTATCGGAAAAGACAGAAGACAATGTTGTGGAAACATTAGTTTGAGAACCTGAGTATCAGAGCTGATGAAAACTTGAGCCAAAGCTTGGGAATGTAACATGATTTCATTGACCGTACACAACTGTTTTGTAAAAGACGGCTGCATATTTGAAACTGAATCAAATGCTTTTGAATCCAATACCTGTTTGTCATATCTGAAGGAAAATTTTCATGAATATAAGTTGATTTCTATTTAACGAATTTTCTTCATAGCGAAATTTTTAAATGCATTGATGATACTTCGTTAAATGGAAGTTTCACTGTATTTTAAATGAATCTTCGAAACAAAATATAAATTTTAATCTGTGAATTTTTTCTCAAATATCGATTTCTGGAATACAAACATGCAGCTCAGTCCGCATGGTAGTTTTTGAAATATGTTTAAAAAACCACCCGAATTACAATCAGTTTTTCAACGATTGAAAAGGAATACATTAAGATTTCCAAACTTTAAACCAAAGAGGATGTCAAAATTAGGTATTAGTATAGAAAAATTTTAATGTGTTACAATTTTAATATGTAGACGACCCCTTAAGGAAAAAAACATTAACGAATCCAAATAGGATTCCCAAATTTGGTTCTTAGTGTCGAAAATTTTTAAGTATGTTACAATTTTAATATGTAGTGAACTCCTGTAGCATTATAGCATTATTTAGTAGACGTTGTTAGAAATTGGTTAGTGGATAGAATAATGTACAACTTTAAAGAGAATAATTAAGATTATATTGAATTAATTTTAGCACAACAATGAATATTGAATTTAAATAAAAACTCAAGATTTATAATTTAACTGAAACCATTCGTTTCAAAATTATTCAACAAATGAACACTGTTACTTACACCAATTCCCCAATAAAGATCAGGCTACATGAAGAATTAGGTCGTAACTTGAAACACGAATTTTATTAATCACAGATAACAACACTGAAGAAGCAAAAAACAACGAAGACATTATGCTACATTACCCATGCTGGGTTTGAAGAATAAGAAGACTTTACTTGACAGAATTAACAGATAATGAGTTGTCCGCAGCCATTTTGCTGGTTGTATAAAATTAGAATAGAGTGCTTGTTTAATTAATTATCAATCTTGACTTTAATCTGTTTTGAGTTTAATCATAAAGAATGCGAATAAAAACTGCTAAATATCTCGGACCAAATCCTTTGACACCGAAAAAAATAAAAATAAAACACTTCGAATTGGATTCGTTGAAAAGACTGCAAAACAAACTTTCGAATATCAAACTTTATTTTACCCAGAAACAGTTTTTTACTTCTCTTGCGTCAGCCAGAGACATGACACATTTACGTCACGCCTTCGTCAGTTGTCGGGGAAAGAATCAGCTTTTCTTTTTCCTCCAGTTAGTACCAGTCACATTGTTTTGCAATAATTTGCAGCAGAGTTATTTAAGAGGATGTCCTCTATTTCTACGACTCTACAGTAAACTAGTATGGACATCTATGAATTTCCAACTGGGCTAAGAATGATGGTCTGCCAGCTGAGCTGTCCTGGACTAATCTGGAGGACCTAATTCAACCAGTGAACCTTATTGATCAAAGTATCTGGTCATCAAGGTTAGCTGTGTGATTTATATTCGTCCAGGACAGCTCGGTTGACTGAGCATTGGCAGCTTCAGCCAAGATGTCCCTAGTTCGAATCCTGGCCTGGACATTTTTCGCCCAGTTGGAAAATGACAATTCATATGATTTATTTACCAATTAGAATAATTGTGTTAAGATTAACTTAGTGTAATGGCGTATCCTGCGTTTACTGGAGTTCCGTTACCTGCAATTTGTCCTGTTGAGCTGATTCAGATATCAGACCAGATGCTTTGATTAATAAGGTTAGCTGGGTGAATTAGGTCCTCTAGATTAGGTGCTAGTCTTAGGTACTCTTGCTCTTTTTCCATTTGTGTCTTAAGCACAATGTTTGGAGATAATCTTTAGTCCAGCGTTGCCAGAAATGATCTCGAAACTTATTACACAGCTTCCACCTGGAAGAGAGGCTAATAGATGGATCAATCTTAGGTGAAATATCAGGTAAAGCAAGTAATGGAGCACCAATGAGGAAATGTCCTGGAGTTAGCACGGATAAATCATTAGGATCTGTGGATAAAGGAATGAGTGGACGAGAATTTATACATGCCTCGATAAGGCACAGGGTAGTGGATAGTTCTTCAAATGTCATAAGAGTACCTTGGCATGATTTAGTTAGATGTTGTTTGGCTAGTTTTATGGAATACTCCCATATGCCTCCAAAGTTTGGACCATAAGGAGGTATGAAATGCAAAGAATTTGTCGTTGAGAACATAAATCCTGGACTATTGATTCTTTGAGAAGTTGGAACAGTCTTTTAAGGCAAGAAGCTGCTCCGACGAATGTTTTTCCGTTATCGGATAAAAGGTCGGTTGGACATCCTCGACGTGAGATGAAACGACGTAAAGTCAAAAGAAATGCCTCTGTGGTTAGTTCTGACACTAACTCAATATGTACGGCTTTGGTACACATGCAGATAAAGAGACAAATATAAGATTTAAAGGTAGTATATTTTCGTTTATGCTGGCATTTTGTGTTGATGGGTCCAGCAAAATCGATCCCTGTTTTCTGGAAGGCTCTGCAAGAGTTAACCCTTGATGAAGGTAAATCACCCATGATTTGAGTAAGCGGTTGGGCAGATGCCCGAATGCGCGAATACAACGAATACATTTCCTTAATTCCTTTTTAACTGTTGATCTGCCATATGGTATCCAAAACTTTTGCCGGATTAAAGAAAGAACTTGTTCAGGACCAGCATGCAGAATATAAATATGGAAGTAACGAATAATATCGTCTGTTAAAGGATGATTTTTAGGAATAAGCATTGGATATTTAGAATCGAAGTACATTGTTTTGTTTTTGCTAAGCCGTCCACCAACACGAAGAATCATATCAGAATCTAAAAAGATATTTAATGAAAGTAGTTTACTATAAGTAGGTAATGGTTTGTGCTGCTTAAGAAGATTAATCTCAGCAGAAAACGCTGAATTTTGCAAACATATAATTACAGTTTTACAAGCACTATTCAGTTCACTGGCATTTAATGGGTCTTTCACTTTCAAAGGAACTCTAGTATTGTTTGCAAATCTTTGTATCCAGGCAATAATTCGGATTAATTTTGTATATGACGAAAATCTTGTAAGAATGTCACAATCATTATCAAGTTGATTTAATAAACAAGAACTGTTGTGGGTTAAAGACTCAACTGGAATATTTGAAATCGAGGATGTATCATCTATGAACGGATTAGACAATTCGTAGAGCCAAGTGGGCCCAGACCACCAGGTCTTACAATCTTGTAATTGGTAAGGATATATTCCTCGAGTTACACAATCTGCAGGATTGTATTTTCCAGGGACATGATGTCAAATTTTGGTGGGTGTCAAGTCTCTAATTTTATTAGCACGATGGAGCACAAATTGATTGTCTTTGGCAGGAGGTTTCCGAATCCAGCTCAGTGTAATTGTAGAATCTGTCCATAAGAAGGTTTCATAGACCGTATCTGGCAATGCATCTTGCACTACCTGGCTGAGTTCTGATAACAGAAGGGCAGAAAGTTTGTTGATGCACTAATATTCATGAATCTGGGAATGTGCATAGATTTAAATGCACTTATTTCCGAATAGAATTTATTCCACATATCTAGAATGTTTGAGGGCAGAATATCATCCCAATTTAAATTTGTCTTCCACACATCTTGCAATAAGATCTTCAGCATAACAATGGAAGGTGAAAGGAGACCCAAAGGGTCGAATATTCGAGCAATTACAGATAATAATTGACGTTTAGTATTTACAATTGTGTTTTCTACAATTTGGACTCGTAGGGAATCTGTTTCACGGTTCCACTCTAGCCCTAGAATTCGCTGTGAGGAGTCGGGATTGAATGAATGAGTAAGGCTACTAGCTTTTAAGGAATCTGGCAAATTTTCAATAGCACGTGGTTCATTTGATGCCCATTTTCTTAGTTGGAAACCACCACTTTTAAATAAATTTTGTAGGTCATGAATAAGGACTTGGACTGATTCAACTGAATCTGTACCACCCAAAAAATCGTCAACATACATATGACTTTTCGCTACACTGGAGGCGACTGGATAATTAGCTCTCTCTTCATTACAAATTTGTTGAATGGTTCGACGCGCTAAGAATGGTGCACAAGCAGTTCCATACGTTACGTTTTTCAGAATGTACACAAGCAAAGGATCTGAGGGGTTTTTCGTCAAAAGATTCGTTGCAAATGAACATCGTCATTAGCGATTAGTATTTGGCGGTACATTTTTTCAATATCTGCTGATAAAGCCACTTTATTTAGTCTAAACCTCATTAAATTTTCGAATATACTGGATTGCAATTTTGGCTCCTTATGTAGGACCGAATTAAGAGATTCACCATTAGATGACTTTGCTGAAGCGTTGAATACCACCCGTAATTTAATAGTGGTACTGTTTTGATTGATTACGGCATGGTGGGGTAATTAATAATTTGGCTAAATATTTAAGTCCTCAGCTTTTAAGAGCTCCATGTGGCCGAGTTGGAGATATTCCTCCATGAATGCAGGATATTCTGCTTTTAAGGCAGGCTTCTTTTCAAATCGCGTTTCTAAAGCATAAAAAGTTTTTAATGCCTGTGAAGCACTGTCTCCTAATGCAAAATTATCTTTGAGGGGCAATCGGGCCACAGAGCGGCCTTCTGAATTACGAAAAGTTAACTTTTGATAGAGTACTTCAGATATGTCGGAATTAACAACCTCTTTAGCAGGAGGGACAGCTTCTATATTGAAAAAAATCAGCCGTCTACAGCATGGCAAACAATTGACGTGGAGGGGTTTGAATTGGGTGTAGCAGGACCGCTTAGAATATAACCCAATTTAGTTGGGATAGCATCAGGTTCACCAGACTGTCCATAAATAGGTGACCCTAATAAAAGTCTGCCAAAAATATCAGCACCTAACAAGATATCGATTGCGTTGACATGATAAAAGTCAGGATCGGCTAGAAGCAGTTCCGATGTATGCGGCCAGTTACGCCTTTCTAACATGAAGTTAGGAAGAGGGGTAGTAACCTGATTAACTACAAGGGATTTTAAAGAATTGTAATCATTTGAAAAATATGGAGAGAAATTAAATTCAGTGAAATTTAGGCATGTTTGAGCAGAAATACCATTTATTCCTAGTAACTTATGATTTGTACTAAGCAAAGGCAAATTTAATCGTTCTACACAATTTTTTGAAATTAAAGAATTTTGAGAAGCATTGTCAACAAGTTTTCTGCACTGAATGACATCACCTGTGCTAGATTTCACATTAATCAGAGCGGTAGATAATAAGACATTATAATTTTGCATAGATGACTGACACTGTGAGCTGTTAGACACAGAAATGACCGATACATTATTATTCACAACCTCCTGACTGGTTTGATGATTTGTATACAATTGTAATAATGTATGATGTTTTTGTGAACAATTTTTACAGTTCACATTTATTCTACAATTCTCCACTTTATAATTTTGCCGTAAACAATTTTGACAAAATTTGTTTAATTCAACAATTTTCCACCTCTCCTTTACTGGTTTAGAATTAAAAGTGGAACATTTGAATACCGCATGATTTTGATTGCATACTACACAATTATTACTATTCCTAACAAATGCGCTGTTTACTAGGTTGGTTTCAGTGGCTCCTCTGTTAGACTCTAGAGGCCTTTTTACAACATTGGATTTATTTTCTACTTTAATGAACTTTGAATCTTCTACACTCCTAGCTTCACGTTCGATAAATTTTCGAAATGAATCTAAATCCGGTATTTTATTATTGTCTAACATTAATTCCCATCTCTGTTGAAGCGGTTGGTCTAACTTAGTTAACATGAAATTTAGAACCATCAAATCACTCAACATATTAGACTCTAACCCCAACGTTTTCAAATTACGAATTGCCTCATTGCAAGTATCTAGTAATTCTAATAAAGATTTTGAATTATTAGCTTTGAGAATTTTAACAGAAAATATTTTATTTATTTGGCTCAATGCCAGTTGTCTTTTGTTGTCGAATCTCTCACATAACAACTCCCAACATTGATCCAAATTTTCCTCCTTTAATGCAAATCCGCGAATTAATTTTGCCGCATTTCCACGGACTGAAGAATGTAAATATTTGATTTGATTTGATTGCCTAAGATGGACTGCTCAGACAAGGAAACAAACTCTGTAGAGCATAGTATCCCTCCAGGTCCCTTTATTAAGGTCTTTAAAAAAAAAAAAAAAAAAAAAAAAAAAAAAGGTTACAGTGTTCAGCTTCAGCTGATGTTGCCAGAAAACGCGACAATGAGCGGCAAAACATAAACATAAGAAAGAAATATAATACAGGCGACCCTGCCAGGAGTGGTCCATCACTGCCGGAAAACAGATTTTCCCACGCGACACTGGGCAGTGAGGGGCATCAGTAGGGGGTGGAAACTACAGGGGGCAAAGAATTGAAGAATTGAGATCCAACAGACGGGCTCCCTAAGTTAAATTTGAGAGGTAAGTTAAGTGGTCAAAAATGCTTTTTAGTTTCCTCTTTAGAAGTGGGCGAGTTAGGATATTAGCGAGCCAATTTTTTGGAGGGTTTTGAGTGCACCTGAGATGCCATTGGCTTGTCAGTGTGCAGTGAAAATATGGGTGAGACGCTGTACCCTGTTCACCGCACTCGCATTGGTCTAAAGATGCACATTTGAATCTGTGTAGGTACTGGCGGAAGGGTCCATGACCAGTAAGAAAAGCTGTAGTGTGAAGGGTGAGGTAAAATAGTGTGTAGGAGACTTTGGGGATTAGCGTATGAGTATGTCGGCCTTTGGTTGAGGTGGTCCAATGTACTTGCCAGTCTTTTGAAATAATTTTTTTAATGTACGTTTGATGTAGCTATGTGGGAGTGGAAGGTGGTGATCAATGTTGGGTTTTTTTGTGGCTTCTTTTGCTAAAGTGTCAGCCAACTCGTTGCCAAATATGCCCTTGTGTGCGGACACATGACCAATTCGTGCGCGGCTTATGATAGTAAATAGCCTTTTCTTTATATCAAGAACTAGTGGGTGTTTGGTCCTGTGGGAATTAACTGCTTGCAGACTAGACAGACTGTCGCTATATATCCAGTACAGGGTTGTGTCTGTTTGTGCGTGGATCCATTCGAGTGCTTGGAGGATGGCATATAGTTCGGCTTGATATACCGTGTTGTTGTCGTCCAATCTGCAGGCCTACTGGTGGATGATCAACGCACCTTCCGTGACACAGTAAGCTGATGCCACGCCGGTTGCTGTTCGAGATCCATCAGTAAAAATTGTTGGCAATGTGGATGGTGTGTACGTGTTACGATCTGTATTTACTTGGAGGTGTGATGTTTCTTCTGCTGGATGTAATTGCCAACCATGGACTATTCGTTCGATGCTTTTGGATGGAAAATGCTGTTCTACTGTTTGACTGTGTGAAAGGTGTAGGATTCTGCTCTTTTTGTATTCATATTCTAATGTTAAGGTGATGGGTGGTATACCTGTAATTACATTTAGTGCATCGGTTGAGATGGTTTTATAACCACACGACAGTTGTAGTAGGAATGGTCTTTGAATTGATGTTAATTTTTGTTTGTTTGTTTTTGTTAGTTTACCTCCCCAAATTCCAGCCCCATACAGAATAATATTTTCTATAATTGTATTGTACCATATTTTTAGCATGTTATTATTGATCCCCCAAGATTTCCCCCTAAGTCTTGATGCATTGTGGTGGTGTTTGACTAATTTGAGTTTAAGTTGGTTGAGGTGTGCTGTCCAGGATTGATATTTATCTATAGTGACGCCTAAGATTTTCATATGTGCTACGTGGTGCAAGCTAGTTCCGTTAATCCGCATTGTTGGTTCACGCTCCAGCTTGCGTGGCTTGACGAATGTAAGGACCTCTGATTTTCCAGGTGATAGGTGTAAGTGGTGTGTATTTAGTAGTTGGCAGAATGCTGCGAGTGCTCGAGCCGCCGTAGTTTCCAGGTCCAGACGCGTGCGACCCGAGAGAACCAGGCTGAAGTCATCAGCAAAAGCAAATGCGATTATGCCCTGACGTTCCAGCTCTAAAAGAAAAACGTTTGCGATTAGTAGCCAGAGTAGAGGTCCAAGACAAGAGCCTTGGGGACATCCCTTCTCCAGCTTATGCGGAATGTAGCCTGCACCCCAATTAATGAGGACACTTCTTTCAGATAGATAAGACTTGACGACCCCAGCCAGGTTCCTCGGGCAGCCCAGCGCCCGTAATTGTATAAGTATGTCCCTCCATTCTATGTTGTCGAAGGCTCCCTGTATGTCCAGCGAGACCAGGGAAGTGTAGTCACCATTAGCTATGCTGTCGGCGCAGGAAGTCAAGATGTCTAGCAGTGCTTTTTCACATGATCTGCCCGCTCTGAACCTGAACTGTTTAGGATGGAGTAAACCTTTTGTTTCTAGAAAGTGAGTCAGCCGAAAGACTATAAGTTTTTCTAATAGTTTGCCGAGGGTAGGAAGAAGGCAGATCGGTCGGTATGACTTGTGTTCAGAGGGGGATTTCCCTTGCTTCAGAAAGTACACCACTTCCCCTTGTCTCAAAACCTCTGGAAAAATATTGTGCTGGAGACAGGGGTTTGCCCAGCGTGTAAGAATATTTGGAATTATGTGGAATGTGGCCTTGAGTAATCTAAAATCTATTGAATCTGGACCTGGAGCCTTTTTGTCATTAAATGTATGCAAGGCTGTTCTTAATTCTGCTTTGGTGAAAAGCTTGTCAGGTGGTGAATCAAATGTTATGTCCTCATTGTTGTTATCAGGGTATGCTGTGGGTCTAAATATTTGAGATGTTAAATGTTGTAGGTTGTGTTGTCTTGATGCGACACTTGGGGGCTGCTCGATCAAGATTTCATCCGGAGTGAAGAGTTTTACCGTGTATATCTTCTGTGCGGTCCCAAATGGGTTTGTGGTGTTGTTACAGAACTGTCTCCATGCTTTAGTTTTAGCATTTAATACGGAGCGCTTGTATAGTGCGGAGAGCTTTGAGTATTTTGCACTGAGGGATTTGTATGTTTCAGACTCGTGTTCATGGTCTCTGAGTCTCTTGAGTTTTTTTCTCAATGCTGTTAAGTGGTTTCGTTTTGGTTTTAGTTCTGTGTTCCAATATGAGAATGTGGGTGTTCTCCTAACCGTTTTATATATATAGGCTGTCTTCGCTGCTTGCTGAATTATTTCTATCAAGGTGGCTGTAAATGTGTTGATTTGGTTGGCTTCTGTTATGCTGTTTAACTGTTCTCCGAGGAGCTGTTTGTTGCTTTTAATATGTTGTGTGAATTTTCGGATGTTTCCCCTGGTTGTGTTGAACCTTCTTCTGATTGTGTAGAGTGGCGAGATCTCGAAGGAGAAGTGGATATACTTGTGGTCTGATGCATTGTACAGGTTGGAGACTTGCAAATTTTTAAGTTTGTGTAGTGTTTGTGTGTTGACTAGTGTTAGGTCAGGCCAGCCTTGAGCCAGTAATTCGCCTTTTGAATTATATTTTTTATAAGTTGGTTCTGTGTTTTCAATGTTTGCTATTGTCAGATTGTTGGTGATTAAAAATTCAGTAAGTGTTTCCCCGCGGCGATTTTCATTGGGGGAACCCCACAACGTGGAGTTAGCGTTGAAATCACCCCCGCAAATGAGAAACTTTCTTTGTGTGATGATGTGTTCCCATTCTTCGAGTGTTTCATCGAAGTCAGATTTTGGTGCTGCGTATGTCGAGCCAATTATTAGAGAGCCTTCCTTGGCCATAATGGTCACGAAGGCACAATGTGTTCCTGTATAAAGATCTCTGTATATGAGATTTTTGTTTTGTATGACTACATGTGCCGAGTATTTTTTGGATGGAAAAATGGACCACGATGAGGGAAAGCCGGTTAGCTCTCCGCTTTTCTTACAGTGTGCATCCTGCAGCAATGCGATGTCTTTGTTGTTGTCTATCATGTGATTTTTGGCTGTTTGATTGGCTGATTTGCAGTGGTTGAGATTTATTTGTAAGATCTTGATGTGACCAAATGGTGGGAGTGGTGTTGTTGTTCTATTGCTAGTTGGTGTGGTTGTTGCGTTTGGGGTTGTTACCATCGCGAACTCTCTGCTGTTGGGTTCTGTTTGCGATGGCGATTATGGAAGAGGTCTTGGAAGACTTGGCATCCGGCTGAGTTGGCGCTATGGTTATTTGGGTAGGGGTATCCATCCTGATCTTGCGTGTAGGTGCAATTTAAGCATCTGTGTTGTCGCGGATGGTTTTTCTTCGGACATCTTTCAGATTCATGTTCTGCCATGCAATATGCACAAGCCGTTTTTCTTTTACAGTTGGTAGCGGAGTGCCCGAAGACTTGGCAGTTTTGACAACGAATTATTGGGGAGTATGTCCTTATTTTGCATGTTATGAAGCTGAGCGACCCACGTTGTGGAGTAACAAGGCTAGATCTTCTGGGAGGTCTATTACTAATTGGTATGTTCGTGATTTTTCTTTTGATATTTCTTTATGTATGTGTAATCGTTGTTCGGTGTCTTCGTTTGTCTTTTTATTGATTTCTTGTAATACTTCGTCATGTGTGATCGAGTTCGGGATGCCTAGTATTATCAGCTTTTTCCTTTTTTCTGTTACATATTCTTGGGATACCAGACGTGATATGTCTTCTGAATGGTGTATTATATCCGACAAGGTGTCGACATTTTCTTCTGTTTCTGATCTCACTATTAATGTTGTTTTATTTCTTGCTATTGTACAATGTATAGGTGGGACGTTCTTGTATTTTTTAAGGGCTTTGTGTATTTGTTCTCTGATTGAGAACATCGTTAGGGACGTGTTTGATTTTCTAGATAGTAAAATTGCCCCTTTGGAGTATCGCCTGGCTGTTGAAGATGTTGTTAATCTTGTTGGTGGTTGTGATGGTCTGCCTGTTTCTGATTGCTTGAGTTTTTCTGCGTATGAGTTGTGTGTGCTGTTGTCTTCTGGTGTTTCTATTGCTGGTGTTTTGTGTTTCTTTATAAGTGCTGAGACTTTTGATTCCAGATCTGCTATTTTTTTAAATATTTTCTCTGTGTTTGTGGTGTTTTGTTTTATTATGGCTTCTTTCAGCATTCTGGTGTTCTGGACATGTGGGAGTTGGTTCTTTATTTTTATTAGGAGTTGTTGAACTTCTTCTTTGGTCATCCACTCAATTTCGTCTTCATTCGGGATCTGGCAGTTTTGTTGCTTTTCTTGCTGCTTATGCAGTTGGTTTATTTCTTCTTTTTGTCTTTGATTGTCTTGAGTGAGGAGATCCATCTTGGTGCAGAGATCTGCGAGGGTTTTTTTGTGTTCTGCTGTTAATTTTTGTATGTTGTCCTCTCTTTCTTTTATGGTGGCTTGCTGGTGTTCAATTCTTTCCTCCAGTTGTTTTCTGTCTGCTTGCTGTTTCTTTTCTCTTTCCAGTGTGTTGGTTTGTTGTCGTTCTATGTCTTCTTCCAGGGATTGGATTCTGTGTTCTAGGGATGCCGTGTTGTTTTCTTGTATTTGATGATGTGTGTTGTGGTTGGACTCTTCTTCTATGTTGTCTGTTTGGACCTCACCTTCCTTGATTTGTTCTAGTTCTTCTTTGATTTGGTGCATATCTTTGAGATGAGTTACTATTCTTTCTTGCAAGGTGTTAGCCCCTTCAGTGCCTGCTGGTGGGTGTTGTTTGAGGTGTTTGCACATTTGTCTAAAAGATGCTCTGAATGTGGGCTTAGTATCCAGGAAATCTTTCACGTTTTGTCGGCTTGTGTCCCTATGCAGGTAGGCAATGAAGTCTCGATCTACATCTTTGAATATTTCCAGTGTGTTTGTTATTTTTGTTTGTTGGGTTGAATCTTGTGTTTGTGATGCATTTCTTTTGATGTATGCGATGTTCTTTGTTATTTCTGCTTGCAGCCACTGTAGGTATTTGTCTGCTCCTTCATTGTTGCGCCCTTTGTGTCTTCTGTAGTGGCCGATTGCTTGTGCGAGGATTTCGTGAACATTAAGGTTTTTTCTTTTACCTGTTTCTATATCATATAATTGTCGTTCTTGGAGTGGCGGTCTTCTGCCTGATTGATTTGATGGGGTTATCATTTTTATTTGTTGTGAGTTTCTTGTTCTTGTGTGTTGACTGTTGGTCGATTTTGTATATCTCGGGTTGTTCTTCTCTTCGAGTTCCAAGTCTGAGCTTTCACTGTGTGATTGATTCATTCTTCTTGGAATGTATAAATATATATATGTTCTTCTTATATTTCTGAGTTAAGAACTTTATTTACGTTAGCGATAAAGGTTTAGTGGGATACTCTCTCCGGCAAAGAGTATTAAGAGAATAATAAAAAAAGGAATAGAGATAATGAAGATAATACTAGAGAGAGTAAAAAGGGTGAATTTTAGGAGAACCATGTGAGACCAGCCAATGAAGGGATAAGTGTCCAGCTAAAAGCGAGTGCAGCTGCACCCAAAGGAGATATACTGTGCAGGGCTGATTGTATAAAATTGAAAGGCCATAAAAATGACGCTATTGTAAGGAGATGCGGGAACATGTGCAAAGGAGCGAGGGTGTGTATTTGAGGTTGCACTTGTGGATTGGACGATTTTCAAGAGTGGCCCCGGAGGGGGCCACAGCGCCCTCCCTGTTGATCTGATCCCGAATTGGTCCACACCATTGGATTGGCCGTGAAAAGTTCATGCCGAATAGGGAAGGCAGGGCTTTCTAAGCAATTTAAGTTGAGATTTATTTAAGTTTAAAAAGTTCAATGTTTGGGTTTGAGAAAAGGTGACGCCCTGCGCCCTTGAATGACTGAATGAATTTGGAGCTACGAATAAGAGACAGAGAATGTGCTGACCTATGCAACAATATGCGACTCGGGCATATAGAGAAAGAATTTAAGGATTTTAAAAATTTAATTAAGAGTTTAAAAGGCGTGCCAGGGGCGCAAAAATGAGAAATTTTGGGAATGGGCGACGGGAATGGACTGTCCATTTGAAAACCTAAATTTTGGTATACTGCACTTATGGGTTGGACGGTCTCTGATGTGGCCCCGGAGGGGGGCCCCAGGGCCCTCCCTGTTGATCTGATCCCAAAATGGGCCGCACCATTGGATAGGCCGTGAAAAGTTCATGCCGAATAGGGGAGGCAAGGCTTTCTAAGCAATTTAAGTTGAGATTTATTTAAGTTTAATAAAGTTCAATGTCTGGGTTTAGGAAAAGGTGACGCCCTGCGCCCTTGAATGACTGAATGAAATTGAAGCTACGAATAAGAGATAGAGAATTTGCTTCAACAATATGCGTCTCGGGCATATAGAGAAAGAATTTAAGGATTTTAAAAATTCAATTAAAAGTTTAAAAGGCGTGCCAGGGGCGCAAAAATGAGAAATTTTGGGAATGGGCGACGGGAAGGGACTGTCCATTTGAAAACCTAAATTTTGGTATACTGCACTTACGGGTTGGACGGTTTTCTGATGTGGCCCCGGAGGGGGCCCCAGAGCCCTCCCTGTTGAACTGTTTCCAAAATGAGCCGCACCATTGGATAGGCCGTGAAAAGTTCATGCCGAACATGGAAGGCAGAGCTTTCTGAGTAATTTAAGTTGAGATTTATTAAAGTTTAAAACGTTCAATGTCTGGGTTAAGGAAAAGGTGACGCCCTGCGCCCCTGAATGACTGAATGAATTTGGAGCTACGAATAAGAGATAGAGAATGTGCAGACCTATGCAACATTATGCGACTCGGGCATGTAGAGAATGAATTTAAGGATTTTAAAATTTAATTTAAAGTTTAAAAGACCTACCAGGGGCGCAAATATGAATATATTGGGGAGGGGGCTTCGGAAAGGAGATGCCCAAAAGAATACCTTTAATTTGACGTATTGCACTAGTGAATTGGCTCAATTTGAAGATTGGTTCTAATTAACTTGGTTTAATTGACAAAAATGGGCTTTGGTTCGCTGGTTCGAGTCAGATGTTTAACATTCTTAGCTTTACACTAATGCTTGAGATGAATGAGAATACCCATGATGCAATGCGAGATTGGAATTAAAAATGAGAGTTAAAGATTACTGGGAGCTGGGCTAGTGTGTTAATGTCTCGAAACTAGAAGCTGGTTGCTAAGCAACCAAATCCAACGCTACTACTCTTTCTTATGCAGACATCTCTAATCTTATTGAGTATGCCTATTCTTGTTTCATGCAGCGTCACCCTTCAGTCAACCAACCAATCGTTGCAAAATTTTAGCGTGGGTCTGTTTAAAACGACGCCATTTTATATGAAATAAGAAATTTACACTTTAAAGATACATTACATACACTTAAAATTTACATAGGGAAAAATGAATGGCATCTGTGTGTAGGAAATTTAATTGGGCATTTAGAGCAATAAACGGAAATATGAAAAAGTTTAAAATAGTATTTTTTATGAAGGATATTGTAAAAAACACTTTGCCAAAAAAAAGCGATACACAAAATAATCGTGACATGATTTGGTAGAATGCTCATAAAAGGTTCTAAAAAACACAGAAAGTATGCCAAAGTGCCTCGTAGAGCTTACTAAGACCTTTTACGAAGTCAAATGAACATTTAACACTCTCGGGGACATTTAATTAATTTAAAAAATGGGAGCTAATGCGAGACGTACTTACGTAAGCAATGACCCACACCGCAACTGCAGGCTGTGCTCCGCATTTTTAACAACAAAGCTGATACGTGACCTTAAAATTTAACTAGCGCTCCAGAAATTTTTGAGAGGCTGTCGGAGCATGAGATATGTGCATACAAAAATTTACAGGGAGATAAAAAATTTTTAAATATTTAAAAAAAAAATAAACAAATTAAAAAAGTTGTAATCGTGACCAAGAAATGAGAAAAATTATGCCCAATACCCAACTTAGAAAATTTCTAGCGTTCCAAAAATTTTTGAGAGACAATCGGAGCATAGTATTAGTACACATACAAAATTACAGGGTGATAGAAAAATTGGAAGTAGTTTAAAAAAATTCGGGAAGGCTGAAAAGTGTTGCAAAAATGCTTTTGGGCTTTTTTCAGAGGGTCCGCCGGTACCCTTAAATTTGAGCTAGCTATTTAAAAATTTTTGAGGATGTATCGGAGCACAAAGTAAATGTGCTCACCAAAAATCTAAGAGATCCGAGGATAATAAGATGGTTAAAAAAATCAAGAGTGGTTGAAAAGGCGGGTTTTTCAGAAAGTTGATTTAAAAAAAATTAATTACTCGAAGTATAATGCACAAAATCTCTAATAAAAGGCAGTACAAGGTAAGATACACATAGATAAATGTGAATATAAATATAATATACAGGAATTAAGCAATTTTTGCGCGTATGGGAAAATGATAAAAATGGCGAACACTGACGCTCGATAGAGATGAGATTTTGCCAAAAGGCCAGAGGGAAGTCACTAAAATGGACATAACTCCCTCAAAAAAACGACCAATTTGGTCGTGGCTGGCCTCATTGTGATCAGGAGATGTTTAGACGTTAATATTTACCGGAGAGCGCATTCCCACGTACCTTTTTCTGCTGGTTTTTCAGCCGAGCATCGGAGCGAATTCTAGGCACGTCATCAAAGGTTGTAGCCGCTCTGGAAAAAAGAATGTAAATATTGCAATTTCTCAATATTTGACAAATTTTCATTCTCTAATATCGTCTACTTAAATAATTCTTTGAATGAAATCCAATGTTATTTCTCGCCATAAAAATGCGGAAGATCAAACTTCGGTAATTTTACCAAAGAAGACTGTTTAACTTGAGAATTCAAATGAATTTCGGGCTGAGAATCAACATTAGATTTTTCTTCTAACTCCACTAACAAATCACATATTATTTGATACTTCAAATACGCATCTAAATTATCATTATTTTCCTTAGGCGACAGCTTTTCAAAAGCTTGCGAGAGAATATTTTCATACGGTAATACTTTCGATTTCAATATCTTAATTTTTGCCTATTCATCAGAATTAGACTCGTTAGCTTTATTTTTAAATATATATATTTCTTTACATATCCTTTCAAAATAAAGTTCTTGTTTCGATTGCTTAGTCATATTTAATACTTAATATTTACAAATAAACACTATAAAACTGAATCAGATTATGAAATTTCGTAATCAGAATACTACACATAAAATATACTATAATACCACATTAAATAAAATATAAAAGCATAAACCCAAATTGAATAAATGCATATAACAATTTTACCTTTTCTTTTTTACCTACCGCACTTTTTTTTTTCTACTTTTAAATCTAGCACAGATAAATACTACGGTTTAAGAACAGATTCCACCGTAGATAGGCTCAGGGCTTTGACGGACCAAATCATGGACATAATAATTTAGAACTTTAAAAAGTATAATTAAGATTATATTGAATCAATTTTAGCACAACAATGAATATTGAATTTAAATAAAAACTGAAGATTTAAAATTTAACTGAAACCATTCGTTTCAAAATTATTCAACAAATGAAGACTGTTACTTACCTCAATTCCCCAATAAAGATCAGGCTACATGAAGAATTAGGCCGTAACTTGAAACACGAATTTTATTAATCATAAATAACAACACTGAAGAAGCAAAAATCAACGAAGACATTATGCTACATTACCCATGCTGGGTTTGAAGAATAAGAAGGCTTTATTTGACAGAATTAACAGATAATGAGTTGTCCGCAGCCATTTTGCTGGTTGTACAAATTAGAATAGAGTGCTTGTTTAATTAATTATCAATCTTGACTTTAATCTGTTTTGAGTTTAATCATAAAGAATGCGAATAAAAACGGTTAAATATCTTGGACCAAATCCTTTGACACCGAAAAAAATAAAAATAAAACACTTCGAATTGGATTCGTTGAAAAGACTGCAAAACAAACTTTCGAATATCAAACTTTTTTTTACCCAGAAATAGTTTTTTACTTCTCTTGCGTCAGCCAGTGACATGACACATTTACGTCACGCCTCCGTCAGTTGTCGGGGAAAGAATCAGCTTTTCTTTTTCCTTCAGTTAGTACCAGTCACATTGTTTTGCAATAATTTGCGGCAGAGTTATTTAAGAGGATTAATTCCTATTTCTACGACTCTACAGTAAACTAGTATGGACATCTATGAATTTCCAACTGGGCTAAGAATGATGCTCTGCCAGCTGAGCTGTCCTGGACTAATCTGGAGGACCTAATTCACCCAGCGAACCTTATTAATCAAAGTATCTGGTCATCAAGGTTAGCTGTGTGATTTATATTCGTCCAGGAGAGCTCGGTTGGCTGAACATTGGTAGCTTCAGCCAAGATGTCCCTAGTTCGAATCCTGGCCTGGACATTTTTCGCCCAGTTGGAAAATGACAATTCATATGATTTATTTACCAATTAGAATAATTGTGTTAAAATTAACTTAGTGTAATGGCGTATCCTGCGTTTACTGGAGTTCCGTTACCTGCAATTTGTCCTGTTGAGCTGATTCAGATATCAGACCAGATGCTTTGATTAATAAGGTTAGCTGGGTGAATTAGGTCCTCTAGATTCATCCAAGATAGCTCAGTTTGCATGCATTGGCAGCTTCAGCCAAGAGGGCCCTAGTTCTAATCCTGACCTAGACATTTTTCACCCAGTTGGAAAATGGCAATTCATATAATTTATTTACCAATTAGAATAATTGTGTTAAAATTAACTTAGTGTAATGTCGTATCCAGCGTTTACTGGAGTTCCGTTACCTGCAATTTATTCTGTTTTGCTGATTCATATATCAGACCAGATGCTTTGATTAATAAGGTTAGCTGGGTGAATTAGGTCCTCTAGATTCATCCAAGATAGCTCGGTTGACATGCATTGGCAGCTTCATCTAAGAGGGTCCTAGTTCTAATCCTGGCCTAGACATTTTTCACCCAGTTGGACAATTACAACTCATGTGATTCATTTACAAATTACAATAATTGTGTTAAAATTAATCTAGTATGGACATCTACATTTTTCAATTTTTAATTTTTTTAATTTTGCAATTTTTCAGCAATACTTATGATAGATTTGCTCAGCAATATTACATACAACTTGTAATGTTTGTGTTTCAGTTACAATTCTGTTAGATGGCAGCACCAAAAGTTAACAGATAAGTAATATTGCGCCAGGCATTTAAACGATCTATTTTTCCTGTAGATGTGATTAGGTATCAGAATATTTTGATTTGTGTGTGACGTCCTCGTTTATGTTCTGTAAATAAAAGTATAGTATGTGCCTTACATCCGTGCTACTTTTCACTGAATTATGTTGTGGTTTTAATAATTAATGTTCGATATATGATACAGCTTCAAATGATTAAATATGAAGTAAGGTGTGCCATTTTACTTTTACACAATTATTTAAATTTAAAAATAAAAACAACTGAAATAAAATAGTAAAAATTGGCTAGCTTCAAAAATTTAATATAACCGATTAAAATTAATAACATCTGCACATTTTAAATTAGTTTAAATGCTTCTAAGATTGGTCGGAATAACTTCTTCGTTTATTGAGTAGTTTTCAGCATACTAATAATATTTAGAACTGTTTTACAGTCATCAGGACAGGGGAGGGTAAAATTGAAGACTTAGCAACGTTATAGTCTATTTTATTCGCAGAGAAACACTTGTAAAAATTTCACAAATCTCGAAATATGAGATAAATTAGTTTGGGAAAATGATTTGAAATTGAATGTGAAGAGATTTAGAATTTTTTTCCTAACTTCATCTAATATTCTTTCTGGTGTGTCTAAGGTGCCGCGGAGCTGATTAATGATTTGAAAGTTGGAATATGGCGCAGGCGCGATAGCTTGGAGTAAATTGTGGTTAGGTAACTGTTTCAATGGACCAACAATAAGTAACAGTTAATAAGTTAAACATCGTGTTTTCTGCGTTCGTAGTTATTACAAAATGGATTCAATTGTTTGACATTCAATACACTACTAGTTTTGTCAAATTGCTTCATCCAAGCTCATAAGTTGCAGCAGATGCCGCTAAATAGAATCACACAAGCACGAGGAGATTTTGCTAACAATATTCGATAGAACAAAAAGCGATTAATATGAAGCGATTATGAAAATACTTAATGATAAGATTCAGTATTACTAAACAAATTATAACTAATCCTTACTGAAAATGACATTTAAAAAAAAAAAAAAAAAGGTAGAAAACAATTATTGGAAGAATTCTGTACTTTTTATTTGTTTACTAGCTAACCCGTCCGGCATTGCCCGGGCCCGAGCTAATTACAATCTCAGAGAAAGGCGTTAACCCCCTCCCTCCCCATACCCGCAAATATAATGAATAATTTGTTCAAGAGAACCACCGTCACCTACATTAACGCGATCAATAAAAAATAATTACATTTTTCTGATAATTAGAACATAACGAAGACACTACGCTAAAATAGCCGGCAGATGACACCCCTTCCCGACCTCAATTTCAAATCTATATCTTAATTAGTTACTTAAAAATTGATAATTATTTTCTTTCATTTTTGCAAACTAAATGGAGGGATCGGCCAGAGAAACAGATCTCTTTGTAGTTCAGTTGTTAATGAAAGCAGATCCCTGTCTGAAACTTTCTCGGATCGTTTTCATTGGCGCCGGCAGATTTTTGGCAGTTTTTTGCATAAATTAAAAAAAATTACCTACCGAATTTTTCAAAAATCACATAGCCAGATGCAGAATATTTTTTACATATGCTCAGAAATTTTCAAATTGATATCTCAATTAGTTTTCTTAAAATTCGCTAATTAGTCAAATAATTTCGAATTCGTTCATTTCCGCTTGCAAATCCAATGCGCCGGTTCGTTTCGTTCGCCATTTTGCTTTAAAGATGTCATTTTAGAAGCAATGGTTAATGAGAATCTAATTAATATCTTAGGTAATTATCAAAATATTAAAATTCTGAGACTCAGGTGCACATGGCCAGACCTTGAACTATCCACACCTAAATTTCCAGACTTCTAGGTGGGCTAGATTTTGCTAGCCATCGCCAACAGACACACACACGGACACACACACAGAGCGAAACTTTCTTTTATAAATATAGATAAATCTCAAAAGATGAGTACTAAATTGTGCATACTCAGATTGTTTTTAGAAATTTGTCTTAGCGATGTTATAGACCTCTTTTCAAAATTTTCAACGCTTTCCTCATTTGTAGGTGTTTTTTTTTAATAAATAGTCTCTCCGTCGTTTTCCTGATCATAATCATTATTTTGTATTTCGTCGCACTTGTTTTGAAAGTGTTCGGTTTATGTAAGCTTCACCATTACAGAAATGGGATTGGTGATCACCATCGAAGCCTCATATACGCCTTATATAAAACCAGAATTCTATATATCTTTTTTGGAAGTTCTGTTTTTAATGGGTTTTAGAACAGAATTTCGATTTAAATTGCACATTTTTCAGAAACATATATATATATTGAAAACGCAATATTATTAAACGAAAAACTGATCACACAAAGTGATTGATTTTAGTGTAGAAATTAATAGAGGCAGACGGTACCAGGCGATTTCGATTACATTAAGCAATTGACAACAATAACGTGATCATATTAAGCAGCATATACTGTATAAGATACTTCGAGACGGCTAATAGTAAAGTGTCTGAACAATCACCTCACTTTAATAACACATTTCTTTTCGTAATAATTTCGTCCGCAGAAAACAAGATGTTTAATCTTGTAACTGTTACTATCTTACTTTTTGTCCATTGTAACGATATTTTTATGAAATGGCGTCAAGTCCTCTTCGCAATTTCCCACCTGCAGCTTAATCTAAGTTATCGCGCTAGCGCAATACTCAACTTTCAATGGGGTATGAGTCTGTTTCGTTTCACTCTGTCTTTTCAAAGTAAATATTTCTGTGATATGATAAAAAATATTTCTGTGATAGTGGCAATTCATAACAAATATTCCAATATAAAGCCAATATTCAAGTGCCATTGGTATTTCAACGAAAATATCTAAGATGATTGACATATTGGCATAAAATAGGGCGCTCGTATAACAAATATTATCAACAATGGTTTGCTACTAGGCTATCGTTAGAGATCATAAGGGTTTTTCGGTGCATAGGGTAGTAAAAGTAGCATTAGTTGATCATAGGTTTCGAAAGAAAAATAAGCTTCGGTGAAATTGATTTTTGTCTTCTTGTGTGTTGTATACGATTAAATAGGCATTGCAGAAAATCGTTCTTTTTCTCTGACTTTTTGCACTTTTCTATGAAATTTAAGCGTTTATTATATTTTCAAAAATTTGGGTATATTTTGTTTAATTTCGGTTTTCATTTTCCATTGGATGAAGATTAATTATCATAATCGAAGCCTTTGTCTGTCATTGGAACTTTATTTTAATTAATTTTAAATATGAAACAAAAATAGGGTGTTTTTCTAATTATTCATAAGGTTTAATATGTTTATTTTAGAAAAGTAGCAATAGGGTGTAATTAATTTTAAAAGAGAAAACTATCGTCTTAAACAGCAAATTACTGGAGACTATAATAACAGCCATATTTAAAGTAGGAAGGAATAAATTTCTACAGCGGCTCTATTACTGCCAAGAAGTGGAAGCCAGTCCATTCGAGCACTTTTTGTGATAAATTAAAAAAATCTATTTTTCACGATCTTCGAGTTAAAACTTTAACCAGTCACATATTTCTTAAGAAATATTTTAAGACAAAAATTTCTTTATTCAAATGTTTGTCTTGAAAATACATTTGAAATTTGAACCTACAGCCGCACATCGTGCTCCTGCCTCAAAAATTTCAACCAAATGAGCCCCCTCGAATTAGAGTCCTGCACCGAGTTACTTGAACCCGACCCAACCCACCGTTCAAGTAGGTCCGATTTCGATTAGTTTTTTACTCTTGTATGTCGGGTTTGGTAACCCAATTTTTCGAAAAAAGTCCAGTATATTGTGTCAGATGAAAAATTTTGTATTGGAATATGAATGACACTTTTCATCTTCATTTGTCAACATAAAATATACAACATATGTTAGAAATATGACTAAAGACTATTTTTCCGTAATTACATTAATTTTTGGATCGATTTCCTTTGATTGCGGGTTGCAGCTAAGGTTCGGGTTGAAGTATTTTTGGTTCGGGTGGTGTTTTGAGTTGATTTTAAAAAAATGCGGGTGCTTGTCGGGACCGACCCGCGCAGAATTCTACCTTGAATTTATTAAACAGGTATTTTATCGTTTTTGAAAATTTCAACGCATTTTTTAGATAAGGGGGAGGGGATAAGCGTTTTTTGATGAACTTTGCATAAACAGGAATTTTCAGGTGGGGTTTTATACCACAGTTAGGTAGCTGCCGCTGTTAGAAATAATTCCTCATATTGGATTAGATTAGAATCTCTGCAACTACTCGAAAACACAGCTGTTCAAAAAAAAAAAAAAAAAAAAAACAAGAACGAAAAATCATGCGTCAAGCATAGATTATATAGCACTTTCCAACGCTTCCAAAATAATTTTACAAATCATACCGTTTAATAAGCTAAAAGCTAACATCTAAGTAAACAATTTAGAAAACGCATAACATATTTAAAAACATAATTTCAGGTATTTCCAACATATACAATATTCGGAAAAATATCCGAATACTTTTATTCAGCCCTGTATAGGATCTATAGATTTGTATATATACTACATAGGATGATAATTTTAGTTCAGTTAGGAAACGCGTAGCACAGTTTAAAATTCTCCGTCTGGAGTTTGTCAATGAGCAGAAATGTGTTCGCGAACTTTTGTGCTGCCCTGTATAGGATCTACAGAATTTATACACACCACGTAATAGACAAAAAGCAAGTTAAAATTAAAATCGCGTTCAATAACTTAAAACGCACTTTCAGGAATTATTGTTAACAGACAGTAGAGAATTCTTTTGCGTTTTCCTGGTAAATGAACGATGACTGCTATACACACAATATTCCGTAGTAAGTCTCTTGTAATGCACCTTAGTGATCTATATAAATTTCAATGCGTTTAAAATAGTGAAACATTATTTAAATAAACCGCAGACGATTTTTCTCCATAGACGTAATGTAACGGAATTATTTTTACTGTCCCTGTAAAGTAACTATAAGTGCTATGCACACCATGTTTCATATTAAGCTTCTTCTAATGCACCTTAGTAATATATATAAATTACAATGCGTTTAAAATAGTGAAACATTATTTAAATAAACCGCAAATGATTTTCCCCCATAGACCGCAATGTAACGGAATTCTTTTGAGTGTCCCTGTAAAAAAACTATAAGTGCTACACACTTCCGTTGAAATAGGGAACATGCTATAGATAACGACAATAACATATAAAAATTGCAGAGCAATCCGAGCATATTTACGGGAGTTAGAGCACGGCCAGACGGCCAGACGGCAGACGGCCAGACGGCAGACGGCCAGACAAACCGAAGTCATAAGCACTTTTCAACTAGGTTGGAAAGTGCTAAAAAAGGAAAATGCAGCAGAAGTTTTTTCTTCCACTTAGTGCAATATCTCATGAACAGATCCGCGAACATAAATATCTTGTTGACTATTATATCAATTATCTTCAAATGCAGTACCCAACGTATGCTTAAAAGCCATAGTGAACAATTTATGACTATTTTATTTTATAACATCAAATAATGAACAAATTGAAAACATCATTTAAAAGAACTTGTATAATTGGTGCAACAAGTAAGAAATCACAGCTAATTAGTGGTGTATTATATGTATTCGTGATGTGTGTTCGTCTATTTGTGAAATATGCCAGAAAACTCCAATTAAAGAGAATCCCATGACTCTAAAAACAGTTCAAGGACAAAAAACAAGAACATTCTCTTTCTTGTGGACTTGAAAACATTTAAGTTAATCTGCCTACAAAACTCATCCGGTCAACACATTTAAAAGGAGCGAAGGGCTCTTGTAATTTTTAAAATATGAATATATTTTTGTAACTTACTAAATTTAATCTAAAATTTAAATTCAATTAACTGTAAAATTTCATAATATATATATTTTGCTTATACACAAAAATGACGTATTATTTCAGTAAATAATTTACTAAAACAGTTCTTTTACAGAAACATAGTCACAAAGGATTATAGTGACTTTATTACAGCACATTGTGAACGAACCCTAATGGATATCGTGATTTAACATGGATTATACAAGTACGTCGATCGTCGAAAGAAAAGGTAGGACAATTCCATTTTCATTTCTCAATTGTTGATCAGTCTCAATAGTTATTTACTTTCTGAGAAACCAATTTTTTGAGATAACGCCCAATCAAACTTACACTTCTAAGAGCCGCTTGTAGTCAGTCCATATTCACATTGATTTATTGAAAATAAAAAAAATCTAAATTGTTAACTTTGTTTGTTGAATAACTGGATGCTTTGAAATTTTGTGAAAGTAAAAGTCTTTGTTCTCAAACGATAATTGTATACATTTTTCGATGACAAGAAAATTATCTGCTTTCTTGTATATTCAGCGTAATACTGTGTGACGGCCATCTTTGATGTCAGGCCGTGTGGTAGAGCAGGAGACAAAAATAAGTCTATTTTAAGACTAAAACCAGTTTATTAAAACCAAACAGGTAGGGAAGTTGAGCGAGCTCCACTTGTTTTTTCCTAACTTTAATAAAAAGAAAGATTTTAGCTTGCGACTTGAAGCTGCGTAAAAAAATCAAAACTATATAATAATCAAAATTAAACTATCAAGGCTCAAATTCAAGATGCAACAATTTGATTTTTCAAACTTAATAAGCACTGATACCGGCTTAATTCAACTTAACAGGAGCGTAAAGCTTAACTATAATAAATGTCGAGGCCAAATATCAATCTCAAGACTCGATGAGAGGTCTCGAGGCTAAATCCCAATGTCAAGTCTCAAGGGCAATCTCGTCTAAGTCTCTCCTCCCTCTGCCTCTCGGCTAAGTCTCCTCTAAAATGAAAATTCACCACTTATATACTCCACAGTATCGATTGACCAGCTCCATAAAATCTGCATAACTGAAAGAAAACAGCGACTCACAATTTCCGAGATTCAGACATCCATCGAACGTTAGAGAAAGAGAGCATTGATAAAACTTTTACGCACATGGCCGGTTAGTGGACAAAAACTACGATTTCATTCAAAACATCACCTACTCACGTGACGAGAGTAGTCGATCCTTTACAACTGTACTTTGAAACTCAAGTGTAAATTCGAATACAATATTATATCCAAAGAGATTTTGTTTCGATTTAAAACAGGCGAATCATTTTATCTACCTCAAACATTTAAACAAGAGTAAATAATTACATAATTGTACATAATTTTATAATACATCGAGGTAACTTGTGATTTATTTTATTTTACTTTAATGTAAGAAAATCGTTCAATGCAAGTTTTGTTTTATCGCGTACCATCTCATATAAATTTATGAAAAGATCAATGAGAAAAAAAAAATTGCAAATATATTTTCATTTTATGAATGTCAGAGACTACTCGGAGTCTATTCTGAATGCTTTTCTTTCTAGACAAACATATCACAGTTAGACCTTAACTAAATTTATACAAGGAGGTCTTTGCAACAAAATAAAATATGTCAAAATCGAAACATTCTTTGTCAAATTATGCGTGGACATTCGTTAATGTAAACCAGTCGTTAAAGGCCACCGTAGCACTTACCCATCATGGATATGCATAATATAAAATATGAAAATAAAACATGTGTAAACTATTTATAAAATGCATTGTAATTCGAATAAAATCGTGGCTTGATGACGTCATAATCTTTAAATGCTATATTACTGAATTGCGTAAAAGAAACATCCTTATAACTCGAAAATTGATAATCCTATTATCTAGTGGTTTACTGCGTCGGATGAAGCGTCTCATTTCCAATTAAAATATATCTTTGAATTGAAATTGGAATGAAATACAGGGTCATGAAAAATCGAAGAGTGTGGTAAATAGGATTACAAATATCTCGGCAACTCATTATCCGATCGACTTCATTCTTTATGCAAAATTTATGTTTTTTTATTGTCTTTTACAGTCACTCCTTATAATAAACAATTTCGGAAATTTTTATGTACCTTTTATCAGAACGAATCTTTCTAGAGTCCGAAAAAATAGTTCCGTATAATCGAGGTTACTGAAATTCAATCAGCTTCTTCCCATTATTACGTACTAAGCACATACCAAATTTCAAGTCTCTATCTCAATTTGTTCGGTAAATAGAGCGTTTTACAGACACACAGACAGACAGACGGACGGCAATTTTTTTTTCTAAAAGTTTGTTTTTCGGAATTTCCAGTGTCTAAAATGTGTAAATCCATCAAAAAATCTTTTCGATATTCAAAACGATTACAAGACTTACCCTATACTACGTATGATGGGTAAGTAAATTTGTCAAATTGAATAATCTGCATTCTTTGGAGTTAGTTTAAACTAATCTCGTAACGAATTCTAAAAATTCCGGAAATGGAACAGCCGCGTTCTTTTATTTAGAAAAAAACAACATTCGAGCGAAATCTTTTTGCTAAAGAACATAACTATCCCTTTAAAAGATGTTATCGAATTTGAGATTGTGGTCAAACCTATAAAATATCGCAGAAGATTAGAAGAACTCGCTGACATTTCATTTTTACACCTCAAACTCAATTTTTATCTTTCTAGTCAGAAGAAAGAGTTGAATGTACATTTCTATTTTTGTCTCTGGAAGCTATATTCTCACAATGTGATTGAAAATATGCCTTACATTTAAAAAGACAAAATATTTAATAATTACTTTGTAACTTTTTGACTTTTCTCATTTCAAAATAAGACAGTTTTGCAAAAAATAAAGCACTCTATTTTTCAAATTTCTAGAGATAAGATTAAGCTTTATTAAAATTGGAATGTAGTATAAATATGGGTCATCCGGTTCCTTTTTTTTCTTATTCAAATGTATTAAGGTAAACTACCTTCGTGGAAATTCTGTATGTTGCATTTCAATTGGATGAGATTACTCGACTATTTCTGCAAAAAAAGAATTACATTTTATTGCATATATAGAAAATATTTATATTTTATTTTTGTTAAATGCTAAATTAAAAAAAGAAATCATATTTTTAACGTCGATTAAAATTTAGCAAATGAGCCATTTGCTCTGAGAAAATCATCTTTGACGTCATTTGTCAGAAGCTTTTTTTTCAATATTTAGCTTCTAATTTCGGATCTAGTCGAATGAAAATGACGTCATTTTCGCGAACTTATACACTGAAAAAAATGAAGTACTCAAAAATGAGTAAGTCCATGTACTCATTTCGAAATGAGTATTTTTGGATCAAAAATGAACATGTGCATTCTCAAAAATGAGTAGTTCATGTACTCATTTCGAAATGAGTATTTTTGGATCAAAAATGAACATATGATCAAACCAACATCTTGTATATTTCAGAATTTGTAATAACGAAATTTCGGAGCCTAAAAAGCTATTATTTGAAGGAAAAACGAAGAATAAGAGAAATGAAAAGTGGATCTGATTGTTCGGGATTTTCATCAAAAAGGATCCACTACAACACATTTACTCTTTTTTTTTCTCACATTTTACACATCTACTTTTTTTTTCTTGATAGTACTTCAAAATTATGATTTTTTTTCCCACTAATTTTTTAAAAATTTATTTTAACTTTTTTAACGTGAGGCAATATTGTGTTATTAAAAAGTTTCATAACATAATATCTTTGTGAATTATAGCTATGCAAATTGGTATTAAACTAAGCTGATTTGGCTTACAAATTTATGAATTACGCTAAAATTTATTAATTTATAAATTATAATTTTACAAAGTTTATAATTTTTTCCTTAAATTTATAAAATTAGTTAATATTTTTTCTTTACTTTTATAAAATAAAGTTTTTAACTTTATAACGTTTTTAATTTATTTCTTTAGCTTATATTTTTATAAATTAAACTAATTTAATTTAAATAAAATCAATAAGTCCAGATTTAAACCTACCTATCCCAAGATCATTAATTTCAAATTTGTCTCTAAAAATCTTTTTTTTTTTTTTAAACTATTTAGCAAACTATTTACAAAAGCTCTCAGCATAGCTGAAATATAATAATTTAATTTATTATAAAAAAATTTATTTACATATTTTTTTAAAATAAGACATTAAAAAAATATTTTAATAGCATGTAATAAACACGTCTGATTAAGAAAATTGTTGTTTTTATTAGAATTGATAAATTGATAATCAGGCAAATAATTTTTAAATAGTATATGTTCGAATAAAGAAATTGTTGGTACTGTTGCAAAAAGAAGCAATCAGTATTCTTAATGCAATGTTTTACGCATATAATACATAATAAATTGAAATTTATCTGTTATAAGGCACCAAATCATACAGCAAAATATTGAAAATTATGAAAAGAAAATATTAAAAACAGTCGAACTGAAAAAATCCATCTACAGATGAAACCTCAAGTTTTAAGTTTTACAAAATAACTAACAACATTTGAGAAGGAGGCGTGACCACTCATGGCGCGTTGGTCTGAGTCGTCAGGTTAGTAAATAGGACATCACGGGTTCGATTCCTCTCATGGGCAAGGGTTGGTTAATTACTATAAACTCACGCACGAATGAAAAAAATGAGCAGAAATCTATGTATTCCTTATAAGGTTGTCTTCGCGAAGAAACTTTTTTTTTAATCCTATAAATTTTATTTTAACGACATAATTTTTTTTAATTTGAATACATCCATGGGATCAAAAATGAGTACATAGCAGTTCATATTTGAATACATCCAAGGGATCAAAAATGAGTACATAGCAGTTCATATTTGAATACATCCATGGGATCAAAAATGAGTACATAGCAGTTCATATTTGAATAAATCCATGGGATCAAAAATGAGTACATGTGTTTCTCAATTTTGAGTACATTTGGATCGGAGCTATTTTGAGTATGTGACGTATTCAAAATTGAGTACTTTTTACTCAATTTTGGGTACCCATTTTTTCAGTGTAAAACATATTTCAGTTTTATGGTTTAAACTATAGCCTTAAGAATGTCATTTTTACTCATTAAACAATTCCACTTTTAGCACTTTTGAAAAATATTTTAACCACTATCTTTCAAAAATAATTATCACCGAAACGTCAGTGAAGGCACACTGTGGAGACGCGAAAAGTTTTTGTTTTCTGTCTGTCGGTTTGTTTGTCTGTTCCTCGATAACTGCCGTAAAAAAACGTCTGATTAGGTTGATTTTTAGTAGGTATGTAGGCACGATATCCGGAATTAGCTGTATAGTTTTTGGTTATATTTGGTTAATTCGTTCGAAAAATATAGAGAATTTCTTTTTACGTAATAATGCTTTCCTATGGGAATGCAGACGAGTTTAAAATTTCATTTTTAACTGAAATGAAAATCTCATATTTGAATAATGGATTTAAATGTAAAATTATAGATGCTATAATTTTCGATATAAAAGGTCTTAAATATATATAAAACAAGTACGGAATGCTTAAATTCATCTTTGTCGAATTAATATAAAAAATGCACACAAAAACATGTGATTCACATTACCTAACAGATGGTTAAAACTTTAATTAGATTTAAAATTTTAAAACATTAAAATCGAGCACTTTCGGCTGTGAACCCAGCCTTCATCAGGATTTATAAAAACAGGTGTTAAAGCACAAACGCCTAGATCACATTAATATAACAGTATGTCTCTGTACTGCGAGCCTGCGGAAGAGTTCAAATCATTGAAATTCGCCAACGGTCGGTCGATATCATTGCATAGCAAAGTGCTTTAACACCTGTTTTTATAAATCCTGATGAAGGCTGGGTTCGCAGCCGAAAGTGCTTGATTTTAATGTTTTAAAATTTAAAATCTAATTAAAGTTTTAATTGGTCTTAAACATATCCAATAGCTTTGAAAATTTGCCAATACATCTATTAAAATTTAGAAATTAATAGTTTAAATTAGTGGAAATTTTTTTGCAACTGTTTGGAAAATATAAAACATTTTATTTTCTTTTTTTTTACAAATTTTAAAATGCATTTCTTTTTATTTTGCTCTTTAATTTATTAGTTGCTTAGCAACCCTATTTCAAAGATATCAAAACAATAAAATTCAAGTAACTCGCACTATTTCGCTGCAATACTTTATTAGCAAAATAACTTATTTTCTGGTGATTAGTATTCTATTGATATAAATGAGAAATTATTTTGATAAAAGTTGTTTTTTAACTACTATAGAATGATTACCGAAATATTTTTTTCAAAAGAAAATTACAAAAATATTGAACGTGTAATTCAAGTCTCGTAGTTTGCATTTGTATAAGCATATTTCTCACGTAAGATATTATTCATTTTCTGGAACAGATGTGGATGTGTCGTCGTTGAAAGTTAATATTCTTTTAAAAAATAGGTTAAAATCACTCGTACAACGAGATGATTAAACTAAAGAAATTAGAATAGTAACACGCATCCATACATATCGTCAAATCCTTGAATATTACAATTACTGAAAATTGAGAACAAAGAAGCTATCACAAAACATACTTAATCCTTTTTGCCAAATCACGTTTGCTATTTAGTGAAGATTTGGGGAGATTTTAGTATGCTACTGCCATCGAGATAGATGTACTTAGATGAGATAAATATTTCAGAAATAAAAATTGAACACTAAAATACATATAAGCGAAATCTAGTAGATTGAGTTTCCATTTCTATATGTTGCTTTTGTACATGAGATATTATTCAACTTATTCATCAAATGCAAGTTTTCGTGGTTGTCAGGTAAGTAAATATTGGTATTTGGGTATTAGGATAACATGAAATTATTTTCGAAATTGTTGCTTATCCTAATACAACCGCTGTCAAGAACGAAATCCAAGATACACTAGAATCACTCACACAATCAATAGGAAATCTTGAATATAAATTTAATAAGATTATGGGGACAGATCCCCCTGAATAAATGTATTTTTTTTATCTAAAAAATTACGAGAATAAAAATTTCATAAGAATTTCAGAATATCATTGCATAAACCGTATTTAATTAAACGTTTCTAATTTCTGAAACCTCCGAAGTATTTTATAGTCATATAAATATGTATGTAATAGAAAAAAATTAAATTGTGTATTGTAAGATGCTAAATAATATGAATAATGAGATTAAAAAACAATGACTTTCAGAGCTGACGTTGAGGCTCCTGATCTGCAGATTTACTAGTTATTGCCGAAACGTCAGTTGAGACTCACTTTTGAGTCCCGAAAAGTTTTTGGTTTCCGTTTGTTTGTCTGTCTATTCGGCGATAACTGCCTCAAAAAGTGTCTAAATAGGTTGATTTTTGGTAGATATGTTGGTGAGGTACCTGGATTTAGCTGTATAGTTTTTGGTTAAATAGGGTTCATTCGTTCGAAAAATATACAACATGTCTTTTGATGTCATAATGCTTTCCTATGGGAATGCAGACGATTTTCAATTTTCATTGTTAACTGAAATGAAAATGGCACACTTGAAGAATGGATTTAAACGTAAATTTATGGATGTTATACATTTTTGATAGGGAGCTCTTAAATATATCCAATAGCTTTGAAAATTTGCCGATACATTTATTAGAACTTAGAAATGAATTGTTTACATTATTGTAAAAAATTTTGAATCTGTTCGGGAAATATAAGACATTTTATTTTCCTATTTTTTAACAATTTTAAAATGCATTTGTTTTTACTTATTAGTTGCTTAGCAACTCTATTTCTAAGAGTATTAAAATAATAAAATTCAAGTAAATTGCATTATTTTGCCGCAATATTTTCTTTTAGCAAAATAGCCCATTTTCAGTATCTATTCTATTGAAATAGATTTATTTGGATAAATTTTCTCTTTTAACTACTTTCGAAACGAAAATTATGAATTTCGATTTAAGTCTCGTAATAGGAGTTTTCATTGGAATGAGTAGATTTGTTTCATAAAATTCTAATCATTTGCTGCTACTGATGGGAATTTTTCGTGGTTGAAAAGTTAGTTTTCTTTTAAAAATGGGATCAAATATTTCGTACAAGGAAATGGTTAATCTAAAGAAATTAGAATCGTAAAACACATACATATATAGAATTGAATCCTAAAATAGCACAATTACTAAAAATTGGTAACATAAAATTAAAGTGAGAACGGCAGGAAGGGAGTTCAGGGGGTTCTGATAATGATATGATTAAAAGATCCTATTTCATGTGACACAATTAAAATTTCTGTAAGTTTGGAGTAGCCTTTTATGCCTATGAATATATACAGAACTTATAATAATAAAATTATGGATTGTGCAGTAATAAATATTAGGCAAATTGAGATTAATAAACAATAACTTTCAGAGATGACGTTGAAGCTCCTGATCTGCAGATTGACCAGTTGCCGAAACGACAGTTGAGGCTCACTGTTGAGACCCGATAAGTTTTCGTTTCTGTTTGTCTGTTCCGCAATAACTGCCGCAAAAATTGTCTGATTGTGTTGATTTTTGGTAGGTATGATTTTGAGGTACCTGGATTTAGCTGTATAGTTTTTGGTTACATTGGGTTCTTTTGTTCGGAAAATAGAGAACGTTTCTTTTAATGTCGTAATGCTTCCCTATGGGAATGCAGACGATTTTCATATTTCATTGTTAACTGAAAGGATAATGACATATTTGAATAATGGATTTAAGGGTAAAATTATGGATGTTGAATTTTCGATATGGATGTCTTCAATAGCTTTGAAAATTTGTCGATACATTTATTAGAATTTAAAAATGAATTGTTTAAATTGTTGGGAATTTTTTTCAAGAAATATAAAACATTTTATTTTCATATGTTTCACAAATTGTAAAATGCATTTCTTTTTACTTTCCTCTTTAATTGATATCAAAATAATAAGATTCCAGCAAATTGCACTATTTTGCCACAATCTTCTTTTAGCGAAAAAGCTTATTTTCGGGAGATTTTTATTATTCTATTGAATTTTTTTCATGATATTTTATTCAATTTCTTCAACAGGTGGGGATGTTTCGTGGTTGAAAAGTTATTATTCTTTTAAAAATAGGATAAAATTTCTCGTACATGGATATAGTTAATCTAAAGAAATGATACTAGTAAAACGCATTCCTTCATATAATCGAATCTTTAAATAGCACAATTACTGGAAATTGAGAACATAAAATTACAAGGGTACAGGGGTTCAGGGGTATTCCGCCCCCTTGAAGAAATGTACTTTTCATTTTTTCAAAATTACAAGAATAAGCAGTTTATAAGAATATCGTTGCATAAAACCATATTTAATGTGACATTTTTAAAATTTCCATAAACTTTGTGAACTATTTTATGCTTAAAAATATATATATAGAACTTAAAACAATTAAATTGCGGATTGTACAGTATTTAATATTATGCAATATGTGATTAATAAACAACGACTTGCTGAGCTAACGTTGAGACTCCTGATCTGTAGATTTACAAGTTTTGTAATGGAAACTCAAAAAAGTACCATGGAAGAATTTCTAAATATCAATTTGCCGACAGAAAATTTTTTATTCCCTAGTCTAAACTATTCATGAAGCCTGAATTTGTGAAAGTATGTTTTCATTTCTAAGAATTTTTTTAAAAAGTGCAATTTAACTAATATATTTTTCCCACCATCTATTTACATTGAAAGTGTTTTTTTTTTCTTTTCAAGCAAATTATGCCAGTAAGAAAATATAATAATTCCTATTATTTCCCCTTTTCCGTTTTAGCCACAAAAATGAGGTAATTCAGTAGACAACATTACAGAGAAATCATTAAAACTTAATATCTTGGAACTATTTTAAGTTTCAATATTTCAAGAGTTATTATGACATCCGCATATCCTTACTAATAATTGGTATTCTTTAAAACTCGCAATACATCTTTGTTCGCTGAAGTTTCGTCAATCCTATTGCATTACAAATTTATATTCTTAAAATTCCTGTATAAATCTTTGCATTCATTTTTTTCTCACACTTCAAAGTGTGATTAAAACATTTTGTTTGGAAATATGCACTTTGCACTTGTGATACAATATAGATCTTTAAATAAATGTATACGATTGTTCGTAATAAATGGGCCAGACTGAAAAAATATATATATACTTCCTTAAAAAAATTACAATATGTTTCGGAACAAGTCACATAACTGTAATCGATTCCGATTTTTTAAAAATGTGTTTTGTTTTTTATCAAATCACTAGCTGCTGTTTTTTTTTTCAAAGTATTATTTATGCATTTCATTTCATTTCATTTCATTTCTGGAAAAAAATTCGCTGATTGAACGATAAACTTAAAATAAATTCAACATTCTTTCTTATAAAATATAATCATATATTCGATAAAAACTGAACAAGAATTCAGGTATTACTTCCTAAATATGTAAAATCAATACTTGAGGAAAATATCTTGAGAAGATAAGAGAGAAACAAAAATGCTCTACCCACGAGGTATCTGAATAACATAGTACAGAGTTTATTACATTATTTTCTACAAGTCATAGCGTAAATAGCCTTAACTTGTATAAATCAATGCGAGGCATATTCATTATTTTTTCTGAAAAATGTAACGATCTTTTAAAAATATTCATTCTTCAAATCAAGTAAAGATTTCAATTTATGAAATAAATTGGGTAGGTAACAGAATAAAGAGAATTTAACATATTCTGAAGTTCGAAATAAAATTGTATTTATGGATATTTGTAAAACTTCTTGTATTCTATAATGTATAGTATTTCCTTTTGTTTAACTTACCTTACTGCATACTTAGAGAAGAATAAATTGCAACGCCATTTGTGGTAATCTATCGAAAAGATCGTATTTCCAATCGATAAAACTTGTTCATTTAGCGATTTGTTTCGTTAGTTATTAAAATTGTGGTAGTACTCGCATTATGCTTTAAACCAGGTTTGTCGAATTTTTATGACTGAATCATTTGTCAGCACTATTTCAGTCTTCGCCTTATAAAATCCGAAAATTTCTTCATTAAATAAGGCGAATTATTCTACACGAAAACACGGCTAACTCTATGGCCGCAGGATTATTTTTAACAAATAAAAATATTTTTAGAAAGTATTCTGATACGATGATTACGTTAGATACCATGGTTTTCTGTTGTTTTTAACTTGAACTCGCATTAGAAGACAAACAAACACTTTCTATATGATTCAAGACAAATTTTATCAATTTATTTCAACTTGATGATTTCATATATATTTTTAACTAAATCATTTTGAATGAAAAGAGGAAAAAATCCGTTAACTAAATTTCAAAATTTCATTATTTGAATATTCAATAGTTAGTTTTTTTTACTGATATAGCCTTTTTTTTAAACAATTGCCATATTATAAAGAGACTGCATATTATTTCTCCAAAAATGTATTAATTTTTAATTAAAATTTATATTTTAACGTGAATAATTAAAAAGGAAAATAACTATTAGAGTTAAATTATTACGTAAGAAAAATATTTTGTTGGTGAGAATTCCATGATATTTAAAACGAAATGTGCATTTTCATGTATTGAAGTATTTCTTAAATTATACAGATAGTTTCCGCTATTGTTTATTTTGATCGTGATTATTCAGATTATTTGAAATCGTTTTTATATTTTAAAAATAATTTATGTATATCACGTAAAGCGTTTATCTTTCTTATCTGCTGCCATATTAAAAAAAAAAACTCAGAAAGCGTAAAAATATTTTGTTAACAATACATTCCTTTTGAACATTTAATATATGGAATTCATATCATGTAGAGGAAACTTGGGTTGTTTGGCCCACTGTCTTTGTTTCATTTTAAAAAGTATATTTTGTTCATAAGCACAAGATGAAAGCGTATTATATGCCTTTTCTACTAATTACTGTTGTTTTGTGTCATTTGTGGTGATAATAAAAAAACATAAACGAAAAAAACATAACTATGGTTTTCATTTGTTAGTCGTTACACCTGTGATAGTTCTAAATAAAGTTAAAAAAGATATTGTTGCTTTATTGTGTACTTTATTTAATGATCTAACCTCCTGAGACCTGGTATCGATTAAAATGGACATTACGAAGTTTTTCAGAACCAGGTGCGAACCATAGACTTGAGATAAGATACACCGATATTCCCCATTCAGCGGGGACGGGAAAAGTGAGGCAGACATGTGTCACGTGTGTTAGGGGAATTAGTTAGGGAATAGGTTTCTAAATTGGCGATTTTTCGTTTTATTGGCGTTACTCATAATTCATACTAAAATTAATTCTCATGAAAAAAAAAATGTCTCTTATTTTGTAATATTTATTTTCATTTGAATATATGTTTCCATCCTCAGTTTAATCAGGAGTTTAGAAAAGTTGGATTGGATTTTATCGAAGTCCGGTTGGCTGTGTGACAAACATAAACTCGTATTTTGTTGCATTCAAACTGAGAAGAAAATTTCTACTAAAGACAAAAATCAAACTTAGAAAACTTAAATAATATTAAAATTGAATAAAATAGAATATTTTATGGCTTCTTGAAATTAAGATCCTTCTCAAATCCGAACTAGGTACTTTCTGACATATTTTTTTAATCATTGCTTTTCGCAAACGTAGCACACTGACAGGTGTTCTTATTAAGAAACTATGTAATCGAACCGTTTCTTCCATTTTTTTTTAAATGTAAAGGTAGAATATTTTTCAGAAAATGCTGTCGAAGTTGGCGTTTTGAACCGAATTTCCAGACGCAACAGCGCAGGATAGGGGAAAAAACCTGCCGCCATGAGAAAGCAATCGCTCATAACTCAAGTTATAATTCATTTATCGGAAAATGATAAAACTGTTCGATTACAAATCAGTTCAATAATCATGTCTGCAAGTATCATGCTTTCATGTTTAAAAATGAGTCAGGAAATGTGTCAGAAAGTTTCGCGTCGTTGAGAGATGAAAAATATTTTTTAAGAAGTCCTTTTTTCTTATTTTATTACTCCTTTTTTATTTTTTTGCCAGCCCTTTCCACTACTCATTGAATACTAAATATTTAAAGAAAAAAATGAACGTTTTGTTATTTGAAACATTTTGTTTTGAAGAATATGTATAAATATACAATAATCATACATACATGACAGTTACAACTTGTACAGATATAACTTGAGTTATGGGCGATTGCTTTCTCAGGGAGGCAGGTTTTTTTCCCTGTCCTGCGCTGTTGCGTCTGGAAATTCGGTTCAAACCATGTTAAAAAAGTAAACGCGTTCCTATTTTTATTACCATTGTTATTTTAAGCACTATTTAATGTAGAAATAGGTGAAAATAGTTCTGTCAAAAAAGTTTTATAAGATCAAAAATCTATGAATAGCAAATTAACCTTCTTTTATAGATGCATACATTAGACTAGATTGCGGTGTGCAGTGTCCAATCATTTTTTTAATTTGTCTAATATTTTAAGATTTTTTTTTTCAATTTTTTATTCAAAATTTCATATTCTGGATAGAAATTCATTTCATATTTCGAAAAAGTTTTTAATTTATTGTTGTCAGATTTTAAAAAAGTGCAAATAATAATTCCAAATATTTTTCAATTCAAAAATATATTTACGTGAATATAAAACGAGTAGGAAAACTTCAAAATATTTCCATTATTACGCGTGAAGAGCATTTGATGATAAACATTGTGTTATATCTAAAACAATATATTTAAAAAAAAATTTCTTATAGTATCTAAAATAAATCTGTTCTTCTAGACATTATCATAAAAGTCCAAGAGGCAGCGATATTTTTTACTAAACCATTTTGGACACAGTCATATAAATAAAACAAGAAAGCGTTCTATAATAAATATGCGAAATGCTATTTTTCTTCTTTTATTTAAAACCCTTATTTTTCAAAAAAAAAAAAGGATGGAGTAGGTAGTGTCATCTAATTCATATGATCACAATACTGCTAATGAAAATTTTAAATTTAAGTTAATATTTTTTAAAAAAAATTTCATCATTAGCCTAAGCATTAATTGTCCTGGTATTCTTTGTGTATAACATTTTTTTTCTCTCTGGAATAAGAAAATTGTCGTTTGGTGCAAAAAATTGCGATAATTTATAACATTAATTATATACTGAAACTATTTCCTCAATTTCTTAAATTCTTAGAAAATGTTTCTTTTCTATAATGATAATTTCTCAAAAAACTTATCAAAAAACAAATTTTAAATACTCATTTTTAAAATTAAATACGCATTTAAAAATTATTTATACCTGAACATTACGAATAATTTAAGAAACACTTACAGTAGTCAGAAATATAAATGCATTGCATGGGGAAAGAAAATTACAATCTGGCGTAAAAGAATGTCGCCAAGATAGAAAACGGGAGCTTTTCATTTTAAAATAAATAATAATAATAATAAAATGATTTAAAACTTATATAAATTACATCTAATAAAAGCACATACATTAGTGTAAAATATTTTGTTTAAGAAACTAATATGCTTCATTTACGGGGCAAAATACCAATCATTATCAAATAATGACACTGCTTCAAGTATGAATTATTATTATTATTTAAAAGAAAACAAACTTTTAAAATAAATCTAAGACTCCTGTATGAAAGTTTATGCTTCCTTTTATGACACATCTTGATTTACATCCATATGCTCTGCAATTTGTCACCATTATTATTTACAAAATAAGAAACAAAACTGTCTGTGTGTTTGTTTCGGAAGCAACCCCATGTAAATCCAATGGACGAAAGACGCGGGCAAACGCGTGTGGGAGAAAGAAGTCCATATGTCATGTGACTTTATGTGTGCTTCAGAAAAAGGTTGCCATAGCCCTCTCCAGTTTATTTCATCTCGATGGTGCGAACAAGACATGTTGGTTTTTCGGGAACTATCCATTCCAAAGTAAACATTTTCAGAATTCTACATGCAGGAGTAACGTAATAATGTTCATTTTAAGATGTTAATTTATAATGTTTGCGTGTTGGACATGAAAATGTTCAGCATCCGGGAAAGAGATATTTTGTGTTGGGAAAACTGATTAATGCAATAACTATTTAGGAACATTTCTGGAAACTGTTTCAGAAATGCTTCTTCGAATCTCGGAAATCTATTCGTTTCTGACAATCCAAGCGGCGATTACCTCATTTATTAAAAGCTGCATTAAAAAAATGATGGCATTTATCGTGACGAAGCCAGACATAAGCTCTTTTCCAGTGGGAATTTTCCTCACTTACTTCGTTCATTCATTAAAAGATTAAATAACTGCTAAAATGAATATATCTATTCAAAAACATAGGATTCACTTCTGAAATCTGTCAATCTCAAACCAATGAGGACTATTTTGGGACACTTCCACACTTTTTAACACTTTCCAACCTAGTTGAACAGTGTTTATGACTTCGGAGTGTCTGGCCGTCTGCCGTCTGCCGTCTGCCGTATGGACGTCTGGCCGTCTGGCCGTGCTCTAACTCCTGTAAATAGGCTCGGATTGCTCTGCAATTTTTATATGTTATTGTCGATATCTATAGCATGTTCCCTATTTCAACGGAAGTGTGTAGCACTTATAGTTTTTTTACAGGGACACTCAAAAGAATTCCGTTACATTACGGTCAATGGGGAAAAATCATTTGCGGTTTATTTTAATGATGTTACACAATTTCAAACACATTGTAATTGATATATATCACTAAGGTGCATTACAAGAAGCTTAATATGGAATAGGGTGTGCATAGCACTTATAGTTACTTTACAGGGACAGTCAAAAGAATTCCGTTACATTACGTCTATGGAGAAAAATCATCTGCAGTTTATTTAAATAATGTTTCACGATTTTAAACGCATTGAAATTTATATATATCACTAAGGTGCATTACAAGAGGCTTACTAGAGAATATTGTGTGTATAGCAGTCATCGTTCCTTTACAGGGACACACAAAAGAATTCTGTACTGTCTGTTAACAATAATTCTTGGAAGTGCCTTTTAAGTTACTGAACGCGATTTTAAATTTAACTCACTTTTTGTCTATTACGTGGTGTGTATAAATTCTGTAGGTCATATACAGGGAAGCACAAAAGTTCGCGAACACATTTCCGTTTATTGACAGAAACTCCAGAAGGAGAATTTTAAACTGTGCTACGCGTTTCCTAACTGAACTAAAATTTAGCATCCTATGTAGTATATATACAAATCTATAGATTCTATACAGAGCTGATTAAAAGTATTCGGATATTTTTCCGAATATTGTATATGTTGGAAATTCCTGAAATTATGTTTTAAAATATGTTACTCGTTTTCCAAATTGTTTACTTAGATGTAATCTTTCAGCTTATTAAACGGTATGATTTGTGAAATTATTTTGGAAGCGTTGGAAAGTGTTACATAATCTTTGCTTGACGCATGATTTTTCGTTCTTATTCAATTAAAATAGGAAACCAAACCTAAAATGTAAAACTTACTGATCTCTACTGAAATAGATAGGGTTGATATAGATCATTAAAAGCTGAAACCAACGATAATATGCAATGTTTAAAAATATCTCTACTAATATATGTATATATATATATAGGGTTGCCTAGTGAAATAACGATGCCCAACTTGTGGCAACTGTCCAAGCTTTCTTAGCTTACTCATTAAAAATAAAACCAACACTTAAATGTAGGAATAACCTTTTTCTGATAAATTATATTAGGTTGCCTAATGAGATTGCGACGCGATGTGTGGCAACCCATAAAAGATTTAGGACACTTGTTTAGGTCATTATTAAAACATGAATGCAACATTTATGTAGCCACTTAGGCAACCCCATCCAATAAAAAAGATATGATTGCCCAATGAAAATGCGATGCGATTTTTGGCAACCTTCCTAAAATTAAAGTTCGTTTTGGACACATGCGTAGTTCAGTCAGAAGTGGGTATTTTGCAGGTCTTTTAGCTCTTAATCCTATTTGAAATACCTTTTTTATGGGTATTATTGTGCTTGAAGTTTTTTTCCTAGTTCCTTTTACGTTCAGGACTTGTAGCAAATCGATTTCTTGAATAAAATTTCATCCCAAGACAATTCTTCTCGTTTATACTTCCTGTCTAAGTCTTAAGGGTATTTAAATTTGCTAAAAATAGAATTATAAAATACGTATTGATATCAAGTTTTTTGCCATCGCTGAAACTGAAATCCTTTTGTTTTGTTTTTCCTTTACTTCCCGCTTTGGATCAAAAGGAAACTTTTCAAAAAAGTGATCTTTCACTGAAGACATGGAAATATTCCAATAGAGAACTACAATAAAAAATTCATTTGAAAATACAAAAGGTGATAATTCAAAGAAAAATAAAAAATCTTCAAGTTCGTTTAACCTCATATTTTATAATCTACGAGTCGACTATAGTCCTACAATATTCCTGTTTACATGTCTTCGTAACAGTGGTTGTTAAATGTCTTCATAACACACTACGCGACCAAAGGGCCGGAAAGTTACCACTTAAAACAAAATTTTCACTTTATTTAATTGCGGATTTACAGAACACTGCAATACCCACCTGGAGAAGTTTGCTTTAGGCGAGTTAAACAAGTGAGTGCCGATAATAGCATGCAGGCCAAGTTTTTATCCAAAGTCTTTTCGATACGTTCCATTTTATGCCCTGTATCATTCTTATAAATTAAGATTATTATTATTAAGATTAAAAAAGCGCTTGACACCATAAAATTGTTTTAATTTGAAATAAATATTTTAACAGTGTTTAATAAAGTGTCAATGTAAATTCGAAACTTAATACCTTCTAAATCTGCATGTATACAACTTAGTTATCTTGGTTTTATATATATGAAGGAGAAAGGAACAACTTAACATAACTAGTAAATCTAGATCAGAGTCTTCAACATTCAGCTCGACAAATCATTGCCCATTAATCTCACTAATTTTTAATATAATCTGCATAATATTTGATAGCCTAAAATTAGATTATTTAAAGTTATTTATACATTTATAAGAATGTGATATTTATTGAAGGCTCCGAAAATTTTAGAAGTATCACATTAAACACAATTTTATGTCGGATAAATGATAGGATAAACTACTTATTACTGTATTTTTTTAGAATAAGATTACATTCCTTCAGGGGGGTTGGAGCCCCACCCTCCTCTTGTCACACCCGTCTTAACTTTAATTTTATATTATCAATTTCCAGTAATTGTGCTATTTCATTATTCAAGTATATGTCTGAGTGCATTTACTATTGTAATTTCATTAAATTAACCATCTCTTTGTACAGGAGATTTGACTTATATTCAATTTACACATTCAACGATTTTATAATTTTCGTTAGGAAAACCGATTTGGACACCTTTCTTTAGTGGTTAAATAAATCCTTGTCTATTTCATTAGAAAAAGGCATATTAAAAACTTAAATCACCCGAAAATTAGCTATTTTGTTAATAAAATTTCGCGCAAAATAATGCGATTCACTTTAATTTTATTTTGTTGATATTCTTTGAAATACAGTTGCTTGGCAACCATTTAATAAATGAGAAAAAAAATAAATGTATTGGAAATTTTTGTATGAGAAATTAAAATGTTTCATTTCTTTCAAATTAATGCGTAAAATTTCCCAGTCATGAGAGACGGTAGTATCTCAAGTGACGCAGCAAAAACAGAAACCCGAAAGCCCAAAACCGAAGATTTCTGTCACTCTATATATACAGCTAGTTTGAGTTCAAAGGAATAGCGAAACGCCGACATTTAATATCTCAGCAAATATGTGGCATATCATTCTGATTTTTTCACAAGTGTCTTATATCTTTTATCTAACTCTATCCTGAAATTTTTAGATTTCTACATGCAGTAGATTTTAAGATCTGGAAACCCATTTTTAAGTAAAATGGGGAGGTTTAATGGCGAAATGTGTAGTGGTGTCATGTCATGAAAAATGTTCTCGAATTCCGCTCGGACGATTTTTTTAAAATTAATATATTATATTAATCGGTTTTCGGTGAAGCGAATAAGCCTTTGCGTGACCTTAGGAAGACTCTTGTTTTCTATATAATCCAGTTTTAAAATCGGACTATTTTCCTGCGTTTTTTCTCATAGAAATACATGGGACCGCTTCACTGCTTTTTTTTTTCTGAACTGGCTAAGGTTAATAATCGAAATGTAGGTTGCAGTTAAAACATCTACATGTAGCCGGTGAATTGTTTAAACTCATTTTTTAATACGAAAATATATTTTTAATATGTAATATATAAGTATTAAATTAAATTGTCGCTTATATATTTTTCCTTTTGCTCAGAAAAATCATTACACATTTTAAAAATTTTATAAATCTTCATTTCTGTGGAAAAGTATTTAGATTCATTTTTAAATAGAGGAAATATTCCGAAATTATATGTATTCAGTTTTACTGTTATTTATAATAAGTTTTTGATTGATTAAAATATATTCCATTGTTTGATTATTATTGGAAGTCAGAAAATCAACCATTCGCTTGTTTATGTATTCATACGCATTAATATGTATTCATGATCGCGATACAAATTGCTGTTTACAGTATTAACACTCATATTAGGTAGTTTAGAATTTATTTATTGTTTTTTTACTTATTTTAATTTGATTTTCCTTTTAGAAATTAGCATTTCATTTAGTTACTTAAATAGTAAAATGATTGTCAATAGAATTACCTGTTTTATCGTATTGCATCATGGCGAGTGACCCTTTAACCCATTCAACCATTCAACCTTTAACCATTGAGGGTGCATATATGCACCCTCAAAAAGAGCATACAGAATTTGTTTTAGGCACCAGTAAAAAATGAAAGTAATATTTGCTTTTTCTAATTAGAGCATTTTTGTGATAGTTTAAGTAAAGGTAGCTTTTATAAAAGAAGTGGTGCCAACCGAATAAAATTTGTGTAAAAGCCGCAAGGGATTAAGAAGTCTTTTAAAAACTGCAGGCTAGAGAAGATTTGTTTTTTACTTTTACTTGTTAGCTATATTTTGCAACTCTCCAAATTACCGCAATGTAAATATAGTACTAATTTCTATCATATACTAAACTTTTCTCTGATGTAAAGCTTCATTTCATTGAAAAAAAAAATGTATTGTTGTAGTAATGAATTATTTTTGCAGTTGCGTAAATTCTGTCATAACAATTTTCAACTAAGGGAAATCATACATTGGACGTTTAATCACAGTATTTTAAATAAGAAAACTTAAAATATTTACAAATTAAAGAAATAAACGAGGAGATTTTTTTTTTTTAAATTATATCTAAGGATTTATTTCTCACAAAAAAAAATGATACATAGTTCCATTTCAAGAAAAAAAAATAGGAATTTTAAAACTTTCTATTGTCTATTACCAATTTTCTATTTTCTTAAATTGCATTCATCTTTTCAACATGCTGACATAATCAAAAAAAAAAAAAGAGAGATGTCAGCTCATAGAATATTTATTTAAGATTTTTAATTGTAGTTGATTTTTTAATTTTGACTTTTTTGATTGATACTTAATGGCTTGTTTATAGTCATCCTGAAAAAAATTTGGATGGGGATCAAACCCGGATGATCCCCCAATGGCTACAGTCTTGTTAATACCTAACAATGATATACCGAAAACGTACTTTGGGTATTTAGTAAATGCATCTGAAATGATTATTTAACAATTGAATCATATATCGTGTTAAATAAGCGAAAAAAAACTGGAAATTCCAGTTTTTCCTCCAAAATATTTTTTTCAATCTGGAATTCCGGCTTTTACTCTATATTAATTTTTCGAGTTCATTTTTAATAAGCTTTTTTATTAAGTTTTTATTATTAAATGTAAGTAAATTATTCAATTAAATTAAATAACATGTTTATAATAAGTAAATATGGATGAAAATTATTTTGGAAATGAGAAACAAAACAAATGTGTTTTGATTTTAAAAACAAGATGTGGGCTAATACGTAAGCTGTTCCTAGTTTACGCCACCTGACCCTACCTTTTATATGAAGACGTGAGTTTCAAAACTCGTCTTATCTAAAAAATCAAATTTGGAGAAATCGCAAAAAAACCCTAACTGCTTTCATTAGTTTTCATTGTAAACAAACATTTTACAACGACAGAAATGCCTGCTAAAACTAGTTCTTTCAGGATTGTGTTTTTTCGGTGCATATTTACCAATAGATTATATTTATACAGAAAACATGATTTTTTAAATTTTGGATAAGGCAAGTTTTGAAACTCACGTCTTATATGCTTAAATCATACAAATTCACTAGCTATGTTATATAAAGCTGCAGTATTAAGCAACATTTAAATTTTTACTCAGACAGAACATATCGCAGATGGTAGATTGTCAGGAACAGCTATCGCAAACGCACCGGGGTTGGCGTGAGTTCTGTTTTGCGCCATTTTGACAAGAAAACATTGTTTCCGGGTGTCTGTTTAGCATAGCTTGCTAATACAGCATGCTAGATTTCTTTTATTATGAAACACATTTAGAGGGGGTGGACAAAATAATACGAACACTCATGAAAAATGCTGAAAAGAGCAATATCTAGAAAAATACATGAGGAATTAACCTGAAACTGCAGGTATGTAAACAGTATAGTATAAGTTATATATTTCCGTGAAGATCTTTTCCGGAATGCCCATAGGGGACTGTAAACAAATTGAAAAAGGACGAATATCTTTTTGATAACCCTGTAAAAACTAATGTAGCAAAAGCGTTCGAACTCGATATTATTAATAAGTTGCTTATTTTAATATACTGTGTTCATTTTTATGAGGATAGCATGTATACTCGTAGAGAAATTAAGGTTTTTATAAAAACAATCCTAAATTTCGATTAGTTTTTTGCTTATAATTTGCAAAGTTTTTAATATAAGAAAAGTTCTTTTCAAAAAATATGACAAACGACATTGTACTTAATACTCTGCAATCATAATTAAAAAATAATAAAAATTGGATGAAATATGAGCAGGTTTACTAAAAGATGTTTCACTGCGCATGCGCGAATGCAATCAAAATTTAATATGCATAATGTATTAGCTAAGTATATAGAGCAACTTTTGTGAAAGTCTCAAAATCATAGCTTGAAAATTCTGTAAATTATCGTCGATAGAATAAGCTCGAAATCCGTTGTTCCCAAAAAGAAGCAAAAAGATGAGGGGTTGCATCAAATATCTGTTGATTAGTGCCAAGATAGGTACACAATATTGCACGCACACACTATTTGGATACAACCCCTCATATTTTTGCTTCCTTTTGGGAACAACGGATTTCGAGCTTATTCTATCGACGATGATTTACAGAATTTTCAAGCTATGATTTTGAGACTTTCACAAAAGTTGCTCTATATACTTAGCTAATACATTATGCATATTATATTTTGATTGCATTCGCGCATGCGCAGTGAAACATGCTCATATTTCATCCAATTATTATTATTTTTTAATTCTGATTGCAGAGTATTAAGTACAATGTTGTTTGTCATATTTTTTGAAAATAACTTTTTTTTATATTAAAAACTTTACAAATTATAAGCAAAAAACTAATCGAAATTTGAGACTGTTTTTATAAAAACCTTAATTTCTCTACGAGAATACATGCTATCCTCATAAAAATGAACACAGTATATCAAAATAAGCAACTTATTAATAATCTCGAGTTTGAGCGCTTCTGCTACATTAATTTTTACAGGGTTATCAAAAAGATATTCGTCCCTTTTCAATTTGTTGACAGTCCCCTATGAGCTTTCGGGAAAACATCTTCACGGAAATATATAACTTATACTATATTGTTTACACACCTGCAGTTTCAGGTTAATTCCTTATGTATTCTTCGAGATATTGCTCTTTTCACCATTTTTCAAGAGTGTTCGTATTATTTTGTCCACCCCCTGTATATCGTAACGTTTTCTGCGGTTTGATTATCGCAAAAAGTTCTCCGATTAGATAAGGCAAGGAAAACTTTATAAAATTAGTGGTATCCAGAGCATCTGGACCTCCACCCTGGCCACGCCACTGCTTTTTATTTAGTTATCTAATCTTACATTGTCAATAGCAAAGTTGCAGCTAAATAGTTATAATTTCTTTACTATCTTTTTTGAAAAAAAAAAATAAATAATGATAATGGCAATGCGTCCTGACGCTTTTCGTATATACTGGCTATAGTCACAAATTATAGTAGCCTTATTATTCTGTTAAAATATAACAGTTATTGTATAAAATATGCTATTTGTCGAGAATTAAATAAAAATCCTGCACTCGTGACATCATAATTCACTTTTATATTTTAACAGAATAATAAGGCTACTATAATTTGTGACTCGTGCTATAGCCAGTATATACGTCAGGACACACTGCCGTTATCATTAACTTTTTAAGCGCGAAGGTTTCACTATGGTACTCCATTTAGATAAATAGGGGTTTTACAAGCGGAATTATCCGATTTTCTTCAAATTTTGTATATAGGTTCTTTGTGGTAGGCACTTCCCCGATTAGTTTTGGGGGTTTATTGGTTAATTATAAGGGGGAGCTAACCCCCCCCCCCCTTAATTTAAATAAATTAGTTTTTGAAGAATTATCCGATTTTATTCAAATTTTGTATATAGGTCCCTTGTGATAAGGCGCTACCCTGATTAATTTTGGGGGGTCATAGGTTAAGTATGAAGGGGGGAACGGGGGCTAACCCTCAAATTTAGATAAATGGGTTTTTCATGCAGAATTATCTGATTTTCTTCAAATTTTGTATATAGGTTCATTGTGATAAGGCGCTTCCCTGATTATTTTCGGGGTTCTTCATTGGTTAAGTATAAAGGGGGGGAACGGAATTAACTTCCCTAATTTAGATAAATGGGTTTTTCAAGAAGAAGTATCCGATTTTCTTCAAATTTTGTTTATAGGTAGATTATGATAATGGGCTTCCCTGATTAGTTTTGGGGATACGTTGGTTAAGTATAAAGGGAGGGACGGGGGCTAACTCCCCCTTAATTTAGATGACTGGGTTTTTCAAACAGAATTATACGATTTTCTTCAAATTTTGTATATCGGTTCATTGTGATAAGGCGCTTCCCTGATTAGTGTTGAGGGTTTATTGGTTAAGTATAAATGGGGGACGGGGGTTAACCCCCTTAATTTGGGTAAACGGATTTTTCATGCAGAATTATCCAATTTTCTCCAAATTTTGTATATCGGTTCGTTGTGATAAGCGCTTCTCTGATTAATTTTGGGGGTTCATATTTGGTTAAGTATAAAGAGGGGGAATGGCGGCTAATCCCTCTTTTACTTTAGATAAAGTGATTTTCATGCAGAATTGTCCAATTTGCTTTAAATTTTGTATATATATGTTCATTGTGATAAGGCACTTCTCTGATTAGTTTTGAGGATTTATTAGTTAAGTATAAAGGGGGAACGGGGGGCTAATCCTTCCTTTAACCCTTTAACGGATAAATCACTTCAATTGCTAAGATGTTGAAATAAATGATTGACACCGGAAATTATAATCAAATTTATTTTTATATAAGAAAAAAGCGATACTTCACATATATAATAAATGAAAAACATTTCTATTAAAATTCTGCTGTCATTGTTGAGTTTCGTAATTAAAGTTTCGTGGTTTCGTGGGGAAACCAATGAACGTTAAAGGGTTAATTTAGATAAATGAGTTTTTTATGCAGAATTATCCGAATTGCTTCAAATTTTTTATATAGTTTCATTGTGATAAGGTGCTTCCCTGATTAGTTTTGGGGATTTATTGGTTAAGTATAAAGAGGAGAATGGGGAATTAAAGCCTCTCTTAATTTAGATAAATGTGTTTTTCATGCAGAATTATCTAATTTGTTTCAAATTTCGTATTGTAATAAGGCGCTTCCCGTATTAGTTTTGGGGGTTCATTGGTTAAGTATAAAGAAGGGAACGGGAGGCTAATCCCCCTTAATCCCTTAGCAAAAAATGACATAGGATTTTTTTGGAAACATATGGTTTTATATGGAAAATCACAAAAAATTTATGTCATTATCTGTAAACATACGGTATTCATATGGTAAACATTCTTCTGTCTATGGTATTCCGTAGCAAAGTGTATGGTAAAATTATAGGGTAATGACATTTACCATATATTATATGATATTCCATGGCAAGGTATATGGTAAAATTACACGGTAATGAAATTTACCATTATTCATCGGTGTTTCATAGCATGATGTATGGTAAAATCATATAATAATTGCTTGTACCATAAACTGTATGGTATACTATAGTATGATGTATGGTAAAATTATATGGTAATTGCTTGTACCATAAATTGTATTGTATTCCATAGCATGATGTAAGGTAAAAACTAAAAATATACAATACCTTTTGAAAGTTGATAACATATTGATTTTTTGTAACTATAGTTACAAAAGTTGTGTTTAAAAGATCCTTGGTATCACACTGTTAACAAAATCTATTATTGTCCTTTTTTATGAAGATAGTCATACAAAAACAAATATTTATGCATACTTTTTATAGATCCAAGGCTAGATTAAACACAAAAGATTCACTTTTTTTGGAAAACATACATGCCAGTTCATAAAATATTGGTGCAATATTAAGCTTTAATTAAGTTTTTGGAATAGTCATATTTTTAACACTATTAAATTTGGTCAATAATTAAAATATAATGCAAAAAGTATTGTTTCTTATCCTAATTACAAAATTTATTTACTATATGTGACATAACATCAGTTTTTTACTCTATTAACTTTACGTTTAATAATTTTAATCTGTTTTTTTTTTTATTCAGGAGTAAAAGCAATCAGAAATTTATAAACAAATGGATGTGAATTGTTTAAAGTGTATGTAAATGTGCATGTATAACCAAAACAATTCACTGATGTTATAAACATGTACATACGTATATCGCCTGAAAAAGCTGCAATATAAAAGTCCATTTTAAAATAAAGCATCGTTTTAAAGTGTCTAAAAATTGTAGATGCAGATACAATCAGAGTTGAATTCGGACACTTTCTCCGGGAGGGATTTCTGGGACTTCGGGTGTGGGGTGTGGGGGGGGGAATTGCACTTTTTAACCATTAAAAGCATAAAATTTCAAATCTTCTGTGGGGGATATCCCCCCCAGGGCCACCCTCTGAATTCAACACTATGGGTAGCAACATATTGGATAAGAAAGCAAATCCTTGTTTAATAAAGAAAACAAGTAAAATATAATTTTAATAAAAACATTTTATTTTTACACATTTAAAAAAAAACAAGAACGAAAAATCATGCGTCAAGCATATATTATGTAACACTTTCCAACGTTTCCAAAATAATTTTACAAATCATACCGTTTAACAAGCTACAAGATAACATCCAAGTAAACAATTTGGAAAACGCATAACATATTTAAAAACATAATTTCATGATTTTCCAACATATACAATATTCGGAAAAATATCCAAATACTTTTATTCAGCCGTGTATAGGATCTATAGATTTGTATACATACTACATAGGATGCTAAATTTTAGTTCAGTTAGGAAACGTGTCGCACAGTTTAAAATTCTCCGTCTGAAGTTTCTGCCAATAAACGGAAATGTGTTCGCAAACTTTTGTGCTTCCCTGTATAGCATCTACAGAATTTATACACACCACGTAATAGACAAAAAACGAGTTAAAATTAAAATCGCGTTCAGTAACTTAAAACGCACTTCCAGGTATTATTGTTAACAGACAGTAGAGAATTCTTTTGTGTGTCCCTATAAATGAACAATGACTGCTATACACACAAAATTCTGTAATAAGCCTCTTGTAATGCACCTTAGTGATATATATAAATTTCAATGCGTTTAAAATAGTGAAACATTATTTAAATAAACCGCAGACGATTTTTCTCCATAGACGTTATGTAACGGAATTCTTTTGACTGTCCCTGTAAAGTAACTATAAGTGCTAGGCATACCCTATTCCATATTAAGCTTCTTCTAATGCACCTTAGTGATATATATAAATTTCAATGCGTTTAAAATTTTGAAACAGTATCTAAATAGACCGCAATGTAACGTAATTATTTTGAGTGTCCCTTTAAAAAACTATAAGTGCTACACACTTCAGTTGAAATAGGGAACATGCTATAGATAACGACAATAACATATAAAAATTGCAGAGCAATCCGAGCCTATTTACGGGAGTTAGAGCACGGCCAGATGGGCAGACGGGCAGACGGCAGACGGCCAGACAAACCGAAGTCATAAACACTTTTCAACTAGGCTGGAAAGTGTTAAAAAGTGCAATTCACAGATTGAAGTATTAATCAGGTAATACGTGACAATATACGGAATGAGATTATATATGTATTATTTTACTAATTTTGGTCAGAGATAAATTTTATAATAAATTACCAAAGGTTGTGAAATGACATAAGAAAAGGTATTCGGGGGCATAAGCTTAAATCAAGGACTGTCCTTGAAAAACGGGGACGAATGGTCAATTTATTTAAACTTCATTTTTTACTATTTTACAAACATTGATAATATTTATTCAAATTTAGAGTAGAAAATACATTATAAACAAAACAGTGATCAGTAAGCCACAAACTTGTACAATCTACAATACGTTAAAGTCTTAATGCACATTACAAAGAGTTGACAACAATAGAAAGAATTTCCACCCATGGGCAATAACATTATCAATTTTTTTTTATCTGATTCTGTAAAATATCTGTGAAACCTTTTTGTGAAAGCATCATTTTCAGTGGGAAACATGCTGTAGCTTATTTTAATAAAATACTAGCTGACCTCCACCCCGCCTTCCCCGGGTCCGTGATAATAAATAAAAACAAGAACGAAAAATCATGCGTCAAGCATAGATTATGTAACACTTTCCAACGCTTCCAAAATAATTTTACAAATCATACCGTTTAATAAGCTAAAAGATAACATCTAAGTAAACAATTTGGAAAACGCATAACCTATTTAAAAACATAATTTCAGGAATTTCCAACATATACAATATTCAGAAAAATATCCGAATACTTTTATTCAACCCTGTATAGGATCTATAGATTTGTATATATACTACATAGGATGCTAAATTTTAGTTCAGTTAGGAAACGCGCAGCGCAGTTTAAAATTCTCCGTCTGGAGTTTCTGTAAATAAACGGAAATGTTTTCGCGAACTTTTGTGCTTCCCTGTATAGGATCTACAGAATTTATACACACCACGTAATATACAAAAAGCGAGTTAAAATTAAAATCGCGTTCAGCAACTTAAAACGCACTTCCAGGAATTATTGTTAACAGACAGTAGAGAATTCTTTTGTGTGTCCCTGTAAATGAACGATGACTGCTATACGCACGCTATTCTGTAGTAAGCCTCCTGTAATGAATGCACCTTAGTGATATATATAAATTTCAATGCGTTTAAAATAGTGAAACATTATTTAAATAAACCGCAGACGATTTTTCTCCATAAACGTAATGTAATGAAATTCTTTTGACTGTCCCTGTAAAGTAACTATAAGTGCTACGCACACCCTATTCCATATTAAGCTTCTTCTAATGCACCTTAGTGATATATATAAATTTCAATGCGTTTAAAATAGTGAAACATTATTTAAATAAAACGCAAATGATTTTTCCCCATACATCGCAATGTAACGGAATTCTTTTGAGTGTCCCTGTAAAAAAACTATAAGTGCTACACACTTCCGTTGAAATAGGGAACATGCTATAGATAACGACAATAACATATAGAAATTGCAGAGCAATCCGAGCATATTTACGGGAGTTAGAGCACGGCCAGACGGCCAGACAAACCGAAGTCCTAAACACTTTTCAACTAGGTTGGAAAGTGTTAAAAATCAAGTTTTTATTCTTTTCTATCTCTAACCCGATTTTGTATGAAATTCTGTTTTAAAATGAAAAATTCGAGAAAATCTATTGATATTGAGTGATAAAAGCGCTCATTTTCTTGCTTTTTACCTCGGGTCGTTTCATACTTTTAAAATAAAAAGTTATTTTTGTCCGAATTCTTTGAAATCTTGATTGGTGATAAATAAAAGGTTTTTACAGCCCGTGTAAAAATTTCGTGGAAAAATAGTGTTATCGAGTTCTAGAAGCAATGTTTTCTTCTCGCGTTTTTGTTTGTTTGTTTGTTTCCGCGTCGGCTCCTTTAACATAGCAATAAAAAAATGGTTATCATCTTCCGAACTCACTGACATTTCGATCGGTTATAAATATAACTGCATCCAAACTCTCTTTAAAATTTTTCGGAAAAATATGCCTATTAAGTAGAAACACGAGTTCTTTAAAAAAAAAAAACAGCTTTAGTTTTCAACCTCAGAGTAAAAATATATTAGAAGGTCTATGCTTTCAATGCGGCTTCATCCATTTTCAATCCCCCTAGGCTAAACAGGTGAGGATTGGGTTAATCCATCAGGTTTCCCGTTTTTGAGGGCAGAAGCGTTCAAAAAACATTTACGCATGCGCAAAGAGACGATTTTCATGTGAATAGACAGCATGTGCTTTTCGTTTTAAATATATAGATATCTTTTTTGTCAACTGAAGCATGATTGACCAGATAAATTGTAGTAATGAATGCTTCAGAAATGGAAAACAATGGTAATAAAAAAAATAAGTATAAAATAGATATTACTTTGCCAATTGTTTTATAAAATTAAAAATATGCATAGTTGCTAAATGCTAAAAACACAATGTTTGGAAGAGCATTTTTAAAAAATAAATTGAATTATCAAATGGTAAAACTGAATTGATTGTTATTGAAGCTTCATTTTTAGAGATTAATGAATACCAAACACAAAATTAGCAGTTTAAACTATGTCCTACTTTACCTAATATTAAACATAACATAACATCAAAGTAGTAGTAAACATAACTATATATAATTAAACAGCAAGCAATATAAAAGTAAACATTAAAAAAAAAAAAAAAGTATTATTATTATTTTCTTCTAAAAAAATGATGAACTGTTCAAAGTTTTAAGGCTTAATGCTTGATTTTTTCATGTTTTAATTGAATTAAACCACATTTATACGTTATATTAATTTCGGAAAGGCTTCTTTTTGCAGGTCTTTAAAATTTTTCATTTTATGCAAACAGGTCTGAAAATTTAAATTTAGTCTCTAATTGTTACATAAGTATCCTAATAAAATCATAATCAATGACTAAATTAGGTACTTTTCGGTTAGCCGGACGCCAGTCATATATATAGATGTATATATACACCCACACCTACAGATACACATATCTACATATACATATCTGTACATACACACATATATACGTATATACATATGTATTTATATATGTACATATATCACTGGCGCCCGGTTAACCGAAAAGTACCCTAAATTATATATAAATGCACAGAATTCTGTAATGAAAATTCTTATTATACTCTTTTTTTTTAGCCTTGACATCAATCACCTTTCTAACGAATTTACCAAAGGACAGAGATAAATTTCGTTGTGAATTCCAATTTTGAGGAATTTTGTACGCAAACTGTTTAATAGATGACATCTAATTTGTCCTTTATCAATAAATGAAGATGAATTTTTTTGCTCTTTCCAATTACTTTCTAAAAATGCAATTCCAATGACAACAAATTCAGTTTTACAATTGAATAAGTCAATTGGCAACAAATGCTGAATTTCCATGAAAGTACCGTTAGACAATAGTATTTTCACTTTTTTTTTAACATATCATACAGAATGCTATGGTATAGTACACCTTTCCAAACAAAGCGTTTAGAACCTTTAGAAACTGTACAGATATTACTATTTAAGCAACTTTTTATAGCTATCTGTTGGGAAACGGTTAAATCAATTTGATAATAATTACCAAAAACTGTTAAATTTCCCGTTTGGAAAAACCTTTTTACGCTATAAAAATCCCCCATCCATGATTTGAAGCTATTTCGTAACAATGAGGTAGAATTTTCAAATACACCTGGACCAACACGTTGCAAATATCTCATGCAATTATAATATTTGCAAACTTTGCACTGACTTTGTACCTCTCACCAATCTAACTAAACGCCCATCTCCAGTTTCATATGTAAATGCTAAAGAAGCCCAAGGTGCACCGAAGTCATTAACATACTTTGGAAAATATAACAACAAATGAACATTAAAGGTTAAAAATTCAACACCGTATACATCTTTTACACTACTAACAAACTTATCTTATACATATTTGCATTCTGAAATATTAGATATCTTATCCTGTAACAAAGTATAACAAGAACGAAAAATCATGCGTCAAGCATAGATTATGTAACACTTTCCAACGCTTCAAAAATAATTTTACAAATCATACCGTTTAGTAAGCTAAAAGATAACATCTAAGTAAACAATTTGGAAAACGCGTAACATATTTAAAAACATAATTTCAGGAATTTCCAACATTATACAATATTCGGAAACATATCCGAATACTTTTATTCAGCGCTGTATAGGATCTATAGATTTGTATATATACTACATAGGATGCTAAATTTTAGTTCAGTTAGGAAACGCGCAGCGCAGTTTAAAATTCTCCGTCTGGAGTTTCTGTAAATAAACGGAAATGTTTTCGCGAACTTTTGTGCTTCCCTGTATAGGATCTACAGAATTTATACACACCACGTAATATACAAAAAGCGAGTTAAAATTAAAATCGCGTTCAGCAACTTAAAACGCACTTCCAGGAATTATTGTTAACAGACGGTAGAGAATTCTTTTGTGTGTCCCTGTAAATGAACGATGACTGCTATACACACACTATTCTGTAGTAAGCCTCTTGTAATGCACCTTAGTGTTCTATATAAATTTCAATGCGGTTAAAATAGTGAAACATTATTTAAATAAATCGCAGACGATTTTTCTCCATAAACGTAATGTAATGAAATTCTTTTGACTGTCCCTGTAAAGTAACTATAAGTGCTACGCACACCCTATTCCATATTAAGCTTCTTCTAATGCACCTTCGTTATATATATATAAATTTCAATGCGTTTAAAATAGTGAAACATTATTTAAATAAACCGCAAATGATTTTCCCCATAGACCGCAATGTAACGGAATTTTTTTGAGTGTCCCTGTAAAAAAACTATAAATGCTACACACTTCCGTTGAAATAGAGAACATGCTATAGATAACGACACTAACATATACAAATTGCAGAGCAATCCGAGCATATTTACGGGAGTTAGAGCACGGAAAGGCGGCAGACGGCAGACGGCAGACGGCCATACGGCAGACAAACCGAAGTCATAAACACTTTTCAACTAGGTTGGAAAGTGTTAAAAACTAAAATCTAATAACAACCAATGGTGTAAATATGTTTCAGGTAACAAGCCTTTCAAAACTGGCAATGAATAGAGCAAAAATGCACGCCACTGAGATGCTTTCCACAAGCATTTTTGCTCTATAGATGCTGTAATTCGTGTAATTTCACAAGGAGGTTTAATTTTAAGTATCTTTTTTATCTATTTCAGATATTTTGTGTCGAAGGTGAACCGAATGTAACCATGCAAAAGTGAACATTTTCACTACCCCGAGTAAAACACTGTGTATGTACTCAGGGGCCACAGACCACACAATATCAAATACGGGTAATAAGGCTAATATTGAAGGGCCTTTTACACCCCCTTACAATTTTTTGACGTTTGGTTGCTTTCCTGCATCTTTGATAACTTCTTTTTCTGTCCCCTCTTGTCCCCTATAAGGGAGGTAAATCTGACATTTTCCTTTCCCTTTCTCTACAGTTTTTCGTTTATTATAACAGAAAGGACAACCATGTTTGCCATTAAGTTGGATCATATTTTGCAATTTTGGCCTAGCAACACTGTCAACTGAAGCCAAAATGCAGTGAACCTTTACATTTTGGGCTACCTCATTACACATAATTGTAAAACCTTCTGTATGTAACTTTTGCAGTTCATTCACAAAAGTTTCTAAAAATGTGTCCATACGTGGGAACCCCTTACCAAACCAAACCCCAGTAAGAATGGGTTTGTCATTCCTAATACTGAAGGGAAGCTCATTTATTACAACTTGAATAGGCCATAAGGACTTTTGGGCTGATTTAAACACTCTCACTCCATCAGTATTAAATTGTATGGTTAAATCCTTATTGAAAATCACTTTGTCTGAAACAAGTTTCTTGTACATTTCTCCGTTAACCCTTTCCGGCACAGATAAAGTCTAATCGTAAAATGAGAAATTGGTGACTGTCACCAAAATTTACAAACGACTTTTTTAGAGAATAGGAAGTCCTTATTTTAAGCTTTCATTATAGAAACAAAATTTTATTAAAATATTCTTGGTGCCGAATGCAAGTTTAGAATAAAAATTAGGTGTGCCCGGATTGGGACCACTGTGCCGGAAAGGGTTAACAATGTCGCTTATATTTCCATGTTTTCCAATTTGTGACAAAACTTCAGGATCTTGTAATAAATATTTAATTTGATCTTCCAGTGGCATCGTATAAAAATACATTTGTTTATTTTCTAAATATTCTTTAGTATTTAAAAATTGGCACTCATCACATTTTGCTGTTGCTCCATTTTCACTTGAAAAAATTATGCTGCCACTACACTCAAAGCAGTAATAATGCTTTCTTGTTTCAGCCGAAAATGAAGAAAACTTCTTCAAAAAACAGTATTTTGATTTATACACAGGGGTGGGTGTGTAGCAGTTAATCAAAGTAAGAATATCTTCCAAACCTTTATCACATATTCCATGTCTTAATACATAAAATTAGAAGTTCACTTTCTTCTTCTGTAATATTAGCACCAGGATAAAACAAATCCTAAAATGAAAAATAAAAATGTAAATAATTTTTAAAATATTATTAAATTATGCGAAAATACTGAAAAACAAAAATTGTACAACAAATTGCATCGTTTGGAAATTAAAACAAAACAATTTTTGATATGGAAGAATTAACAATAAACTTACTATTTCAAGCCTAATATTTTCTTCTTGTTCTTCAATGTTGCTAGATAATTCTTTGTCCTGGTCTAAATCATTATCATATGGTAAATTGTCAACCTCATATTCACATTCCATGTCGATATCATCCTCTGTTAAGCAATCTACAGTGTCAGTATCAGATGCTTGATACGATTCCCGAGTATAATTATTTGAATACAATCCTTCAGAATCACTGAATATTTCAGAATGTCTTCTTTCAACTGAAACATTCAATAGGGATTTCAGGAATATCTCCATCGTCCGAACTCTCATTTTCGCAGTCTCTACGCTGTTTTGTTCGCTTGCACATTTCCACATTTTCAACAAGTTCACGTTTAGAACTTCTTTTGTCCCTTGACATTGCAAATACATGTGAAAAAATAAAAAATTAAAGAAAATTTAACTACTCAGGACTATAATAAAAGCTAAAACTGTATTATACCACGTTGAACACAACAAAATAGTAAACATAAGATCGTAATTGTATACAGTTACCGTTAGAGCTATTACAATGTTTAAAGTATTTAAATAACTTTTTTATCAATTTGTTTTATTACATAGAGAAAAATAAATTATTTTCTATTCCATATTAATTAATGTGTGCTAGTGCTATATAATATTATTCAATAAATGCTTTGAATCCTTAAATTTTCTATGTGTTTGTGGGGAGGCGTAATTATGCGTTTTCAGAATATTTGCTAAAACTTTCAACGTTAATAAATTATATTACATGAATATTATTTTATGCTCAATCACAATTCATTTTAGAATTTAAAAAAAAACAAAAATTTTATGTGCGATATCTTAAATCAAACAATACATTAACTGTTAAGTTGTTAAGTGTTGTTACCCCATTACGACTGTGCCAGCAATTATAATGGAAACAAGAAGTAAGTTCCTTTTTATGTCTGTGTCTTTCCAACTACACTGTAAAAAAAAGTATGTGATTTTACTAAAAAATACTTAGTATCATTACAGATATTGTAGCATCTACTAGGAAATCATCTGTAATCAATCGCTGCTAGTAATTTTACAAAGAAAATACCTGTAACTGAATGCTTATTGCGCATGCGTCCTTCTGTCCTTTCACTTACGTAACCGTAACGAATCAAAGTCAGAGTCAGTCCAACGCCACACTGCAAATCCCCGAAACATATTTTACTCATAATACAACACATTATAAACGCTTGAGTGTCCAGATGTGTTTTCAATCTGTTTTAAGGCATTAACAGGTGTTTGAGAATGGGTGACAAAATACGTGTCCGGAATATTCATTCAACTTTTGTGTTAATTATCGAATTTATTAGAAATATAACGTTTAAACAAATTAAGTTATAGCCAATGTCTATAAAAATGAGTGAAATTTCAAGTATTTAAATTGAGGTTTGTTTATAAATTATGTAAATTAAACTTATTTTACTTAAATATGCTTTTATTTCTTGATTTTAATGTTAATTTTTAGTATTCAGAAAATTTGTCATTTAAATTTTGCAAATCAGACTTTTATCAAATTTTTCATTAATTAATTATTAAATAATGAAAGAATATATATTCGTTTTCATTAATTTGCTTTCTGAGCTCATAAGTGTGACAATAAAATAACGTGACTAAAAGAGAGATAGCGAAAAAACCTTCGTGAATGTAAAGCGTAAACAAACGATCATGACGCATTTTACTTGCTATGACGTCACAAGATTACTGTCCAATATATTGCATATGAAAAAAAAGAAACTTTATTGGAATAAGAAATCTAAAATTCTTTTTACTCTTTAAACATCAGATTTCAATATGAAAATTAAGTAATTATAAAACATTTTATATAAGTGTATTACAACAGGCTCGCAGTATCCGTTGAAAACAAACCTTAAGTGCGGAGCTGCTCTCCGAACGGTATTCGCTATTTTGATATTTTAAAATTGAAAACTGCTGCCCATGACGACGAAATATTAAACAAATTCAATTGTGCCTTTCTTAAAGTATGAAATATCAAACTAATGTTATTACTGGCAAAAAGCGTTGCGAACATATATAAAAAATGTGGCTTCCTGATTGTACGTCTCAGCAAATTGGAATCAACCCTTCCCTATACATCTCCTGTGTTACTATTATTAGCTTGCCCATCTCTTAGTTAATATTTGAACTGGATTAACAGTGTTCCATCATTATGCCAACGCTTCAACTTTAGGAGGAAATGATATGCAGATGTTTCAGTGGGTCTTCCACAAGAAAGTGCATGAAAACGCATAATGAGAATAAAATTTCAATGCAGTAAAAAAAAAAAAAAAAAAAAAAAAAAAAAAAAATACGGGCATCTAAAAAAAAAATACATGTGTTCTTGATAATAATAATGGTCTACATGCAAAAGTATTGCATTTTAATAACCAAATTTTCACCAAGTTAAATAAAAAAGTAAATTTATATTTTTTTTTTATGGAAAGGTAAGTTTATTGAATTTTGGGAACAGATGCTTTACACTCACGCAAACATATAAACATAAGTTTGGCGACTTAAAAGGCTTATTTTAGTAACTTTCAATATAATATTACTAAGTTTTCTTAAAATTTCATGAATGGATATTCTATTTTTGGTATAATTCTACTTCTAGATCGTTTCACCAAGCTTGGCAATAAATGTATAATCTAACAACCAATGTAACATGTAATTTGGCAAATGTATGTATTTTTTGATCAACGGTTTCGGTGCAGAAAGTGATCATATGCCAATTTCCCTGGTAACTTATGCCGAGCCAAAAGTACAGGGCTTGAAATTCAATTTTTCCAAGGACTCCCTACCAACATTTTTAAATGGAGGGGAGTTGTAATGTTTGGGAGGGAGAAAAAAAATCTTTAAACCCCACTATTATTTTACGTGCTATTTAAAGAATTACATGAATGCAGACATGACAAAATACCATTGAAAAAATTAAGTCAACTGAGAATGATTATGTAAAATGTTTATTTTTATTATAAGAAAGGGAAGAAAGTTAAGTTTTATATATGCAGTGTATTTTTCAAGTTCCATTAAATGTGTTAGGGACCCTTAACAATTAGGTTGTTAAATAAATTTCTCAATCTGGATTTTATTTGATTGAGGGATGCTGAAGCCTTTTTCACAAGGGTTAAAAAGGTTTACTCCTTTACCTTAAAGTAATAAGATATTTGCAGCTCTTCTAATCTCATATTTGTTTAGTGCTGACTGTAGGCCAATTTAACAGGGGCAGTGACCGGTGGCGCTTACTGCCCTTTTTTGTTCTTTTCCCTCTTTTCGGTCACAGGAAAAAAAAATCTTTAAATACGTCTATTTGTTGTTCGAAAAAAATGTGAATTTAGTCAATTGGTTGAGGGAATAAGATAATGAAATTCGTTTTACGCATGAACAGAAATAGAGAAGGATTTCTAACGAAATAATGTTAATATCGATTTGCGACTTTGGGACTTCATGGCAGCTAGTGTACAACTGTGCTAATGTAACGCCACCTACAAACAACCATGCGAATAAATACCATATAATAAATCTATTATACCTACCAAACGATGGCTGTCAAGCAGATGATTTGAAGAGGTAGATGAACTAATACAACTGTTCTACACAGATATTGTATTTTAAACATTTTTCGAGAAACTATTTTCTTATTCAAAAGACTATTTTATTAGAAGTCCTTATCTATGTCTATGTTCATAGAAAAAAAATCGCTATATTCGTCGATCAGTCGCGGGAAAAAATGGCGAAGTTTGTTAATCGGTCGCAAGAAAATAACACGAAATTCGTCAGTCATTTGCAGAAAAAAACTTGAAATTTTTCAGTGAGGTGCGAGAAAAAAATAGTGAATTTCATCAATCTGTCACCAGAAGAAACCGAATAATTCACCAATCGGTTACGGAAAAATTCGCAAAGTTCGTCATTCAGTCAAGGAAAAAAACATGAAGTTCGTTGGTTGCTCATCAGGAAATATTGCGAAATTCGTCAATCAGTTGCGGAAAAATATTGTGAAATTCATCAGTCGGTCACAGGGATAAAGCGTGAAATTCATCAGTCGAACGCAGAGAAAAAATCTAAATTTGTCAGTCAGACAGGTAAAGAAAAATTACGATATTTGTCAATCTGTCAAAAGAAACAAAAAGGAGAAATTAAGCGAATTTCGTCGATCGATTGCGGAAAAAACACTAATTTTGTCGATAGACCGTGGAAAAAAAGCAAATTTCGCCGATCGATCGCAGAAAAACGCACAGTTCGTCGGTCAATAGCGGGAAAACACGAATTTTGTCGATAGACCGCAGAAAAAATGCAAATTTTGCCGATCAATCACGGAAAAAAATGCAAAGTTCGTCGGTCAATCGCGGAAAAAACACAAAGTTCTTCGATCGGTTGCGGAAAAAACGCAAAGTTCGTTGATCAGTCGTTTAAAAAATGCAAAGTTCGTCGGTCAATCGAGAAAAAATGCAAAGTTCGTCGGTCAATCGTGGAAAAAACAAAAGATTCATTTATCAGTCGTTTAAAAAACCTTAAATTCGTCGATCGATCGCGGAAGAAAAGCAAAGTTCGTCAATTGATCGTGGAAAAACTCAAAATTCATCGGTCGATCGCGGAAAAAACGCAAAGTTCATCGATCTGTCGCCAAAAAAACGTAAAGTTCGTCGATCAGTCACGGAAAAAATGCAAAGTTCGTTGATTAGTCGTTTGAAAAACGAAAAGTTCATCGACAGTCCCTTAAAAAATGAAAAGTTTGTCGACCAGTCGCGGAAAAACTGCAAACTTCGTCGATCTGTCGCGGAAAAAACTGCAAACTTCGTCGATCTGCCGCGGAAAAACCCGCAAAGTTCGTCGATCTGTCGCGGACAAAACGTCAAGTTCGTCGACCAGTCGCTTACAAAACGAAAAGTTCGTCGACCAGTCGCGTAAAAAACGAAAAGTTCGTCGATCAGTCGCGTAAAAAACGAAAAGTTCGTCGATCCGTTGCGGAAAAATAAAATCACGAAATTTATCGTTCGGTTTCCGAAATTCTCCGAAAATAGTGAAATTTTTTGGGCGGGAGCCTCCCGCCCACGATCTTTTTTGGGCGGGATTTTAAAATTTTCGGCACGAATCCCGCAATCCCACCCTAAAGTAGGTAATGTGTAATGCGGCAAATGCACTTAATTTTGGATTTGCAGCCTCGATGCAGATAGTTATCTTGTGCCAAATTAGTGTGAACCAGTTCAGAAATGGAAGCAGAGCTAGAAGAAGTGTAATAATCTGGCAAAGACTCATAATTTTGGATCGAAAGCCTTTGGGGTAAAAAGTGATCCCGTGCCAAGTTGGCACCAACCGGCTTGGTTATAGAAGTAAAGCCCTATTTTTTTTCTTTATTTACCTGTAAAATTATATATTGTTGGATTATACATGTTATTAAAAGCTATTGAATAAATCAAAAGCAATCCAGGTCAGTTAAGACTAAAGAATATGGTGTTTTCGATAATGGTTACACCTTCGATGCAAAACGTCGTATTTTACTTTGTTCAAAAACTGGGGGAAAAGAAAAACTATGGTCTTCTAGAAATAAAAAAAGGCTCAGTACTTGAAAAAAAAAGAGTATGGCTTATAGAAACAGTGAAGTTTAGATACATATTACTGTAAATTCAGTTCGGCAAAATCCTAAAATAAGTGAGACACACGATTTGGCAATTTTTTTTTTTTTTTTTTTTTTTTTTTTTTTTTTTTACGCCAACCAAAAAATTGGCAACTTTCAAATTAAAACCAATCAGAACTCGTGCTTCCTATGGCAAGCTTTTTCACAAAATAAACATTGATTTTATTTTATTTTGCGACTATTCACAAAGTTTTGGCAAGCCTTTCTTCATGATTTTTCGATTTTTACAAACTTTTAGCAATATTTTCCTCCGGATATTTTGATTTTTACAAATCTTTAGCTATTTTTCCTTCTTGTTTAAACTTTGTAAATTGTCACAAAACGGAATAAAATTAATGTTTACTTCGTGAAAGAAATTGTCATAGGATCTGTGTAAGTAGCGAGTTCTCTGCAACAAAGTACTTATGATTGGGGAGAATCTCGAGATTCCTGATTTTTTGAATGCACGAAACTCATTAAATCAGCGGTTAGTAACTTTTATATGTACGCTTCGCATACATTAACCGAGAAAAAAATCCCTGGATGCATGAAACTCGCTGTGCAGCAATCTCTAGAATGCATGAAATTCATTCAAGCAGAGGTCAGTAATTTATTAATTTATGTATGTGTGCACAAAAATCAGTTTACAGCAATCTCTAGAGTGCATAAAATACATCTTATCAAATAAAATCAACAAAAATTCACTTACCTTTATTTGTCATATTTCCCTTTTTTTTTTTTTAATATTTCATAGGAATTATCCTTCTACGACAAAACGTCAAACACAAAACCCATTCTACAAACGTATTTCAACAAATCGGACTATACGAGACAATAAACCAACCAATCCAATCTAATAACCTCAAAAACCAACTCAATTTTCAGAACAAACCACAGTAGGCATGGAAGAAATGTAAGAAACAAACCAGTAGGAAGAAAAAATCCTTTATCACCTCGCCAAATTCAATGCCGCCCAGGGCTGGCAAGTTTCTGCCGGGGTGGTTAAAACCGGCATGGCAGAAACTAGTTTCTGCCAGTAAGTGGCAAAAACTGGCAGAAACTAAGAAACAATAATAAGAATTTTAACTGCAATGATTCAAAATTTACACATGTATTTGATACGTAAACAATTAAATTAAAAATTAAAACTAAAGATTATGAATGTTATTCAAAGTAACAAAAAGCTTCAAAATGATCATATAAATATATACTTTGTTTATATAATACTAATTTTTAAGTGCGTTCGTAATTATATAAATACATAGCACCTATTGTCGTCGCTTGGTCCGTCCGTCCGCATATAACAACGCAAAAAACACCCAACCGAATGGTTTGGAATTTAAGATATATTATCTTTGTAGAATTTTGTCGAGACATTTCAATTTTTTTTAAAATCGAATCAAAACTTTAGGAGATATTAATAAAAATATTTATTAAGAAATATGAATTAAAAGAAAAAAAATCGGTGCTTTCTTGTTAGAGGAGCTTCCGAGGTTTAATGATCAAGCGACCGAGATACTTATTTTATGACAGAAATTAATCGGCAGACGATATAATTCATTTCACGGAATTAAAAATCAAGATTTGAATATTTATATAACTAGCTATAGTACGAACGCACCTCATTTGTCACGCTTGACGTACAATTTCCAACATGTCTTTTACTTGAAAAACAGAATTTTTCATAATGGTAATCTGATGCTGTACAAGTTTAACTATTAATATTATTATTTACAGTTGAATTTCTATTTAAAAAAAAAAAATCTATATTTTAACAAATCATTGTTCAGAGAATTTTTAAATAAATAATATAATGAATAACTTAAAGATTATCTACTATACGGAATGTGGTTATATATATATATATATATGGTTAGAACATTTTCAACTAACAATCTCAAATTTAAAAAAAGAAGTCAGATTTGTTCCTTTGTCATAATTAATTCTTATTATACAATTTTTGATTTAATAAATGTTTTATTTTGAATAAACAAAAATATTTTTGTTATATATTGTGTTGTTGTTGCTTCTCAATCTTCTATTTCATACTGGTTGGGAGGAGGTATGTACTTAAAAATATTCTTTTGTTAATCGCAAACTTTATATCTAAACATAGGTTTTCAACTTTTATGGCTGTTCTCATATCCAAAGGAGCTACTTTCTGACACATTTTTCAATTCATTTTTGTTTGGAAATGCACTAAATTGGCAAGTGTTCTTATTCAGAAACTATTTAATTGAAACACTCTTTCCATATTTTAGTAAGGCAATAGATCTTTCAGAAAAACTTTCAAAGTCAGTATTTTGAACTGAATTCCCGCCGCGAGAAAGGAGAAAAATATGTTGTCACATAATACGAATCGCTTATAAAACTCGATAAGTAATTTATTTATCAAAAGATCGAAAACTCATTTAGATTCCAAATCGCTTCAATAGTCAGACCTGCCAATTTTATGCCTCTGGATTTAAAAAATGAGTCAGGAATTGTGTCAAAAAGTTTCACATTGTTGAGTAGGTCAATTGAGAACCACCTTAAATGCTTATATACACAAATTCGTAGGGTTAATTGATTCTTCAGTGCTAATTAATATTTCATTTTTAACAATTTGTAAATTCTACAAATTACAAAATCAAAAATTGCAGATGGTTAATTGAAACTTCAATGAAGTATTTATTTTAACCCCCTGCCCCCCCCCCAAAAAAAACAACAACAACAACAACATCAATTAAAATATGTAATTTTCTTTACTGATTGCAAAATACAAATATACAGATGAATTGCAGTTTAAAAATATATTATTTTAGTTAAATATTGTATATACCATGGATTGATGGATTAAAATTGGATCCCATGATATTTTTCTTAGAATTCTGAACAAAAAAAGAATAGGAGGGGGCAGGGGATTATTGTTTTACCCTAAAAAAATATCCTGTAATTTTAATGGTTAGTCAGAGAGTTAAGATTAAAATTTGGCAGAGAAGTAAAAATTAAATTAATTAAAATGAGCACAGATATAGCAGATAATATTAAAAATGTTATTTTGTTATTATTGTCTTGTACTCATATGATATCTGTTGAGTAGAAGTGGGAAGGGGGGGCATCAAAATTTGTCTGTTTAATTTCTTCTGAGTACCACTCAATACACCTTAAAAGAAAAGTGAGATTAAAATAAACTAAGGCCAGCTAGCCTGCTGCCAATGAATGAAAACATGTTATATGCATGTAATGTTTCTAGACAGCATTACGAATTTTTGCCACTATTACTGCTAGAATTATTTTCTTTAAAGTGGGATTGCTGAAAGTTTATCAGGTAAGTACTAAAAAAATAATGGAAAGTATAGATTTGATGACATTCATGTATGATAACATTTATCCTGCACAAAATATAGTGACCTCCAAAAATTAAAATACAAACCGTTATACATTACAGACATACATCTGAATTCTGTTTCAGTGTGAATGGTAGATTTGGGAGATGGTGAATGAAATCCACATTAAAATGTTTTATTATAAATTCATTTGTGGAACCTTTTTTTATTTTTCAACATATGACATATCAATCATAACAGTACTATCAGAAAAACCTACATTTGCCTGAGTTAACCTTGGAAGCTTTCTGGGTAGAATAAATAAAACTGCAATAATACAGTTGTTAAAAAACCCCTTTCACAACTCAGTCAAGTCATCAAAAAAGCCTTTAAAGTTCAGCGCAATATGCAAAAAGAACTGTCTTTCCGTGTCAGCGCATCTGCCTTTATAAATCAGCGAACGCACCAACAAACATCTCGCAACATCGCTACTAAACTCGCAGCAGCTGGCGAACGCCTGCATACGAAGAATTTCTCTCGCTGTATCTTCTTCCATCGGCGCGCGAGGTAGTGGTAATACCGGATATTTTTCGACCAAGCTTCCTTCACTCGGAATGGCAACGCATCTGAATGACTAGTGTTTTTTTCAACGAGCGGTGTGTTGGATGGTATAAAGTATCAAGCGAAAGAAGGGTGGTATCCCATTCATTCGAGATTTTTTCTCGTGTGAGGAGCCACCCTAGTTAGTTCTGTGTTTTACTTTAATATGTGATAAGGTGAAGAAATAGAGGTGTATTTTGTTTGTGTGTGAAAAATCTGTCTACAAATTTTAAATATGTGATCGACATCTAAAAAATAGTGAAAGTGTAATAATTGTGAGTCTTCAAAAGAAATCTTCTGTTCGTCAGTGTAAGATGATGTTCAGTGTAAAAATGTGCTTTCTGCTAGAACAAGCTTTTCTTCAGTACCAATATTAAGTATCTATGTTTTTTAATTAAAATTTATTGTCCATGGATGATATAAGATTTAAATGTTCATAATTTAAACGCAGTATTTAGCCCACATGTATGATGTGTGAACAACCGTGAAATATATTAATTTGAATGCATCTTTTAAAATATAAATATTTTATTAATTGTGTAACCTTAAAATATGTTATTTTTTTCACGAACATTTCTTTAAGTCTGTATGCAGCTGTGAAAATTTCAGTGACTTTTTCGCAAAATTCTCACGAACATTTCTTCATCATTTCTTCATCTGTGTGCATTTGTGAAACTTTCAGTGACTTTTTGCAAAATTTTTTCACGAACATTTCTTCATCTGTATGCATTTGTGAAACTTTGACTTTTTCGCATACTCCAGGACATTTCACATCAATTTTCAACAATTATCAACTATTCTTCAGAACAGTGTTCGCCTCTTTTTTTGCTGTTGGTGGGGGGAGATGTTAAAAAACCCCTTTCACAACTCAGTCAAGTCATCAAAAAAGCCTTTAAAGTTCAGCGCAATATGCAAAAAGAACTGTCTTTCCGTGTCAGCGCATCTGCCTTTATAAATCAGCGAACGCACCAACAAACATCTCGCAACATCGCTACTAAACTCGCAGCAGCTGGCGAACGCCTGCATACGAAGAATTTCTCTCGCTGTATCTTCTTCCATCGGCGCGCGAGGTAGTGGTAATACCGGATATTTTTCGACCAAGCTTCCTTCACTCGGAATGGCAACGCATCTGAATGACTAGTGTTTTTTTCAACGAGCGGTGTGTTGGATGGTATAAAGTATCAAGCGAAAGAAGGGTGGTATCCCATTCATTCGAGATTTTTTCTCGTGTGAGGAGCCACCCTAGTTAGTTCTGTGTTTTACTTTAATATGTGATAAGGTGAAGAAATAGAGGTGTATTTTGTTTGTGTGTGAAAAATCTGTCTACAAATTTTAAGTATGTGATCGACATCTAAAAAATAGTGAAAGTGTAATAATTGTGAGTCTTCAAAAGAAATCTTCTGTTCGTCAGTGTAAGATGATGTTCAGTGTAAAAATGTGCTTTCTGCTAGAACAAGCTTTTCTTCAGTACCAATATTAAGTATCTATGTTTTTTAATTAAAATTAATTGTCCATGGATGATATAAGATTTAAATGTTCATAATTTAAACGCAGTATTTAGCCCACATGTATGATGTGTGAACAACCGTGAAATATATTAATTTGAATGCATCTTTTAAAATATAAATATTTTATTAATTGTGTAACCTTAAAATATGTTTTATATATAAATAAATTAATCGAGAATAATCTCTAAAGTATTATTATTTTTCGTTTAATTAGCATGAAGTGTTTTATAATATGTACTTTTAGTTTTCAGCTATTTCAGGTTGTTGCTCAGGATGCTAAGGTGGTTTGTTATTGTGGCCAACATTTATTGGTACGAAATCACTATTTCGATCAGGTTTAGGAATTTAACTTGTGTTCCCTTTTGAACATTTAATCGTGTCCCCCTTTAGTTTATTTTTATTTTGCACCATGAAGCCCTTTTCCATCAGTCGAATTTATCATCATTTTTTATCAACAGTGATCACAATAACGGAGCTCTGTGCATTCATGCCCATGAATCAAAGAAAATCTCGATTCAAAATTGGAAAAATTCGTAGAAAATCTTTCTCCATGAAAGAGATAATCTGTGAAAAATCTCGTTGCTTTCAGTTGTGACATCAGTCATGAAATGAAGCTTTTGAACTGTCTCTAAAAAAACGATTGCTATGCTTCATTTCATTAATATAAATCGTAGAAATTTTACCATTGCTTAAGTATTAAAACACTTAGCTATAACATGCTGCTGTAAAATACAAATGAAATAAGAAATAATTCATAGCAGACGTTTGTTTAGAGTCTGTTTAATGTCACACTGAAAGCATCATGCAGAAAGTGGCATCATAGTATATTATTATTTATTTCTTCTTGAAATTGAGATGTCTATATTATAATACACGTTTTAACTTCAAGTACATTTAAATGTTAGTAATACGCCATTTTAACGCACTTATAGTTTTTATTTTTATAAATTAAAAATGTGCATTATCTGCTCTGAAGGACATCAATTTCTTATGTGAAAATAGAGTGAGTTAGTCTGAATTTTTATTGGCTTAAGTATAAAAACAAAGTACAAGTTTTTTTTAAAGCGGGAAGGCTGAAAATTTATCTGGTAAGTACTAAAGAGATATGGGAAAGTATAAGATATTGATGACATTACACAGCCTCATAACCGAAAGTCTCTATACAACTGCATAACACAAACCGCCATGTCTCCTAACCAATATCAGTTACAGTAGATCTTTATAACGCAATTCTCCATATACCGCACAACTTCTCAGATGTAAACAATGAATTTTCAGTTAAGAAACACCTGAATTCTCTTACATTATAAATAGTTGCTATTCTCTAGGGGACTAAATATGATACATTAATTTAACTTTATCTCCTTAATTCAGAGCTAATTACTGAAAAAATTGCTATGATTTGATATAGCTATGTTTGGACAATCTTTATAAAGTAAAAATAACAATGTGTGGAATGATCTATATTATGCAAAAAATTATAATATATAACTCCTGGTAGTGAAGAATGCAATATAAAGATACTCTAATGTATTTTGGTATGTTTCACACATATTTGGCCATGTTTTACAAGCTAAATTTAATGATGTGTAAAATGTGATCTATATAAGCGCAAAATTCTATATAACGCACAAACTCATGTTTTTAGGTTTGCGTTATAAAGATCTACTGTATTAACAAAAAAGATTGGAAAAGCTAATATATTTCATCAAGAAATTATGACTTAAACCAGAAACGTTGTAAGTTTGAAATCCCTGATGTCAAAATATGCTTCCCGATACATATGCATCATGTTATCTGCTCCAAATGCATAACATTGTGTTTTAAAGTGTATATAAACATGTGGTGTGAATGCGTTTAAGAAAGCGATGCATGTAAAAACTATAAAACTACACCTTATATTTAATATATATATATATATATATATTAATTTATAAAAGGTGATTTATGTGCACCAGGCTCTAAGCAGATCTTATGAGCACACAAACAATATATATTTTTTAATTCAAGATGAAAATTTATGAAATGCAGGTGCTTGAACCCTAGTAGCAAAACGTCATCGGCCTTTGAATGGCCTCTCATCGAAATCCGATGAAGTGATGAGCGGCCGGTCATCGTATTCTCATCGGATAACGATGAATTGTCATCGGAAATTGCTCAGAAATGTCTCATCGGCCTTGGATCCATCGATCATCGAAATCCGATGAATTTTAGAAACTAATATGATGAAAACCCGATGAGTAAGATTTTATCATGGTGAATTTACGATGAGTTTTTGATGAGTACACAAGCAAATTCCGATGAAAAAACGGCGAATTATTGGTTGGTTGGTTGGGATGTAAATTTAATAAGCAATTTTTGAAACATGTCATTCATGAGTATATTAAATATACACATTAGATTTAAATTCAGCTGATGGAAATTTATATTAATATAGTTTTTACTGTTATCACTCTTTGAAAAATGAATTATACTTAAGTTTTCTTTTTGGTGGGGGGAGAAGAGAACAAAATTAATTATAAAAACATCAAATGTTCCAATTTTCTGCTACTCCTTCAGCTAAATAATCTTTTAAAATTCTAAAAATTAATGTCTTATTATAAAGTCTGTTTTTTCTGATAATCAAAATTTTTGTTTGCTACAACTTTTTCTTTTTTTAAAGAAAAAATATTAAATACATTTTGCTTTGTATAGTTTAATAATTAAAAAATTCATGCTGTTATATTTTACATGTGTTTAAACATTTGTTAAATTTTTTTTATTAATTCCATACCTAGGTTTCGTCTCTGAAATCTTTTTTTAAACATAATTATGGATGTAATTTAGCTCATTTAACCCTCACGAGCCTCATAGTCCTTGCTCAGCCCCCTCGCCACACAGAGCACACTGAATTCCATGTTATGCTTCAGTCAATTTTCTTTACCATAAAAGTTCAAAAGCTTTTCTCTATTTAGTCTTCTGAAAATAACGAACACCTTGGGAGGGAACCAAATTTGTTCTTTATTTGGAGGTGTCTGCTATTCAGAGGTAAAAATGTGCAAATATTTGTATAAACTTTTCTCTGGTCTTCCGAAAATAACAGGCACCTCGGGGGAGCCAAATTGTCCTTTGTTCAGAGGTGTCTGCTATTCAGAGGTAAAAATGTGCAAATATTTGTATAAACTTTTCTCTTTATGGTCTTCTGAAAATAACAGGCACTTCGGGGGAGCCAAATTGTCTTTTATTTGGAGGTGTCTGCTATTCATTTGTAAAAATGTGCAAATATTTCTATAAACTTTTCTCTTTATGGTCTCCTGAAAATAACGAACACATCGGGAGAGCCAAATTTGTCCTTTGTTCAGAGATGTGCAAATCAGATGTGCAAATCAGAGAGATGCTATTCAGAGGTAAAAATGTGTAAATATTTGTATAAACTTTTCTCTTTATGGTCTTCTGAAAATAACAGGCACCTCGGGGGAGCCAAATTGTCCTTTATTTGGAGATGTCTGCTATTCAGAGGTAAAAATGTGCAAATATTTCTATAAACTTTTCTCTTTATGGTCTTCTGAAAATAACAGGCACATCGGGAGAGCCAAATCTGTCCTTTGTTCGGAGGTAAAAATGTGCAGACATTTCTATCAGCTTTTTTTTCTTTTTGGTCTTCTGAAAATAATAGACACCCCAGGGGAGCCAATTTGTCCTTTATTTGAAAGTGTCTGCTATTGAGGTAAAAATGTGAAATATTTCTGTTTTGAATTACAAAAGTATTCATTAGAAGTAGGTGTAAGTTCTGAAACCCCCATAAAGGTGTTTCAGAAATTTTACTCTATATGCACATATTCATTAACTTTTTACTTTAATCAAGTAAATTTCACTTATTTTTTAAGTGGAGAGGTGGTTAAATAAATCACAATATATACCAGTGTTGAATTCAGGGGGTGGCCCAGGAGGGGGGGAGGGGATTCTGCCAGGAAGATTTTATGCTTTCAATGGTCAAAAAGTGGAACTCCCCTCCCCCGGGAGCCATATAATTCCCTCCCGGAGAAAAGTGTCTGAATTCAACACTGATATATACAGACAGTAGTCCTGGCTCTTTTATCAGAGCCCAATTTATGTCATCAGAGTTAGAGCCCAAAAGTAAGCAGTAGAAAAATGTTAACACTAAAATTGTTCTAAGAATAATATTCTCGTTTTAATCTTTTTTAATTAGTATGAATCCTACAATCATTGTTTGACAAAAAAAAAATGTATATTTAAGTAAATATTTTTTTTAGAAGGGGGGGGGGGGAGAGCTGAATTAGAAGAGTTCCATATTTTCCTACTTATTTGTTTATTTCTACTACTATCCTACTTAGTTTATTTCTGAAAAAATACCCCTTTCATTTAAATAATCTTATTACTTATCATATTGTCTCATCGTTAACGCCTCTCTTTTAATCAATCATTTCTTACTTTCAAAAAACTAATTTACATAAAAACTAATATCAAATGCATTTTTTGTGTTAATATTCGACTTGCAGTTGTAATAACTCATACTTTCATATGTTGTATATGTTTGATAGAAATATTTTAAAATCATTTTATTATCAATTCTAAATTATTGCATGTTCTATTTCGATAAGATTTTACACTTTAAATTTTTCATCATAAAATGTGCAAAGCTTATTTCTTTCATTCTATTTGATTTTAAAATAACATATATATACATTTGTACCTTGGTACAGAAAGGCCTAATGAAAGCTTTTGTCAATTTGAGAAAAAGTGTTTAAATGCATACTTTAAAAATTCTTTTAATTACTGAAAAAAAACCAGTTATAACTACAGTTACTGAAAAAAATAGTTATAACTACAAAGTTATAACTATTTCTGTGAAGTGTTTGGTGCATACAGACCACAAATGAAGTTTTTAAGCATTGGCTGTTTTTCTACCAAGGTACAGATGAATAAGAGTAAGTTATACTATTGTATAAACAATCATAACTTACTCGACTATTATTTTTTTAATTAATGCAATTTTTTATTGGGGGGGGGTCTAAGTAGGTAGAATTTTAGTCTGTTTACAGACCCTTGACAAGAGGCATACCAAAGGAAAGGGCTCATGCTCTCCCCTTGTTTTAAATCACATGAGCTGTCCCAAATACATATCTTTTCTCATATTTGTCAATTTCCTGCCTTTTCTATATAAATAGATTATGCAAAAAAACCCTTTGAACCAGAAAATTTAATTAAATGTCTCTTTCTTCTATGTGTTAGTCATTTAAAGTCTACTTTGTTTATTTCATTAAATAAAATTTCTGTTTCAAAGTATTTCTTTCTTTAAGCTGGAGGTTGATATGCTTATCATATTTTCTTTGTTTAATATTTGATAATTCATCTCTGTAAAGTGCAAAAAATAAACTCTTGAAGAAGCACATCTTAATTACAGATATTTCTAAAACAAATGAATCAGGTGCAGCATTGCAAATCACATTTTTACTTCAAACTAGTGCTCGTGAATATACATTTAAACGTATACGTAGTTAAGCCTTTTTCCCATACTATACCTATCCAAAATCGTTACCGGTTACAATATGTTTTATACGTATATTCGCGAGCACTACTTCAAACCCATTTTATGTAATATTCAAAACGTTCAAGTCTATGGCTAATTTCTTTTATATTAGTTTTACCTAGCTATGTTTAATGAAACAAAATCCTATGTCATACTCCAAGATTGCATTCACTGTGAAAATTTCTGTTAGGGAGGCCCTCTGAAATCCACATCTCATTAATATGATTTAAGAACAATAGACAGAATTATTTAAATTAATATTTTATTAATTATTGATCAATCTAATTGGCCAATTTATTTGAAAATAACTTTTTGAGCCTTATATGTTATTTAATTCCACATCAGTGCTGTCACAATTTTCTTTTTAAAAAATGGCCTAATTTATATAAATTTATGCAACTTTATATTATTTATCATGGAATTAGGCTTCATTAAGTAGCACAGGATTACAGAATATTTTTAAGAATCCCATTTAAAACAACCCACTTCTCAGACATCCCACATATTTTTGTTAGGATAGTAATGATTAAGTTAATAATTAACATATCCCATTCTTTGGGATTGGGTACAGGGTCATTCCATGGTAACTTACGTTACATTTAGAATAATTGACTTCAGTAAGTTTAGTGATATAACGTGAAAAACTATTCAAAACATAAAGTTGATGTGATTTGATAACTAAACTTATCCAAACTGAAATTTGGATGAATCCAAACTGAAATTTGGATGAAAATTACCCAAATTAAGTGCAATTTCTTGAACAGTGGCAATTAAATTTCTTATGGTAACTTACGTTCTTTTTTCAGTAACGTAAGTTACACAGTAAATATAATTTCTAGATTTCAAGAAATCTTACTAAATTGAAGTAATTTTGATGCAAATTTTTTTTATATGTTTAATTAACAAATCACATCAACTTTACATTAGGAATATTTTTTTGGTGTTATATTACTAAAATCACTGAAGTCAATTATTCTAAATGTAATGCAAGTTACCATGGAATGACCCTACAACTTATAGATTATAAAAACTTCTCTTCAAAAAATAAGCATGGAAATGAAGATCAGGCACAAATCTGAAACAAATGTAACAATTTATTGCAAATTTTACAGAAATATTAAAAAGCAGTCTGCAATATGTGAACAGAATAAAGTTTTCAATGTGCGAGTACAAAATAAATAATGCTTATCAAAGTTATATTTTCAGTTAATATTATGACAAACTTTAAAAAGACTCGCAACAAATCTGCATTTCAAGAAAGTACAAGAGCAAATTTTAAAGCAAGTTTTCCTCACCATTATAGTTTCATACTGTTCTATGCCAGAAATAATTTTTTATATGTATGCTTCAACTTCTGTAACATTATTGAATTCCATTCATACTGATTTTTTCTTTTGATATCTTAACTGAAACAAACAAACAAAAAAAAAAAAAAAAAAAAAAAAAAAAAAAACAGATTTTCGTTAGGTTTTACTTTTTGTGAATTTCTTGCAGCTCAAATTCTTTAATATTAAATTACGTTGAATTCTGAAAGTCCACTGTTTCAATAGTTTATTTGAAAGACATACAACAATGTTTATTTGATTACATTATTGAAAAAGTTATTCTATTTGGGGGGGATGACTCAAGAAAATGACATTAATTTTTGATGAAGTCATTAAGCTGAGAAGTTTTTGAACACTAAAAACATTCTTTGGAAGTGCAAAAAAAAAATATTTTCAACATCTGTCCCAAACGATCTGTGTGAACAATTCACATAAAGTGGAATAGGTAAAAGCTTTAGTTAGCTTGTGTTATTTAAAATATTTAACATTTAACTGAAGTTGTTCAATTAAGAAAATTTAATTTCATAATTGAAACAAATTTTAAATTACTACTATAGTAAGTATACAGTCAAACCTCATTAACGTAAATGTCAAGGTGAATATATTTTTTCTCATGTTATCAATAGTTTATATTATTAGTAACTAAATCTTGGTATTCATTTTGACATACATTGTAGGAACAGTCCATATTCAAAGTATTTCAGGTTAATTCTGTAAATGTTCATGAGGTTTGAATGTATTTTTGTGGTTTAATAGCAACATCGGTCTCAAATTATCTTTTATTTTCTGTTAAAATACACATTAGGCCAGCTTACTGATCCAATACATTATCTTAATTTAATAGTTTTTTTCAGTTTTAAATCTCTATATTTATAGAAAATATCACATTGATGTTAACTATTTTATCTTATTGTTTTAAATCTTGAAGTGCAATTCTAAGAATCATATACTGTCTGCATTTTTTAATTACTATATCAATAAAATACCCTAATATCTGGCATATAATCTGCTGATCAAACAAACATGTTTAAACCCAGAAATTTTAACTAATAAATTTATCATATTTCTATGCACTACAGATTAGGCAACATTTTTTTAAGTAAACTTCCCGACATAAAACTTATTTAATTTGCTGCGAACTATACATTGAAAATTAGAGTACATTAACTTATCATTTAATTATTCATCAACTAAAGTTATGAGGCATTTGAAAGTTGTATACAAGTTTAACAATAACAAAAAAACAGGGAGAAAAAGGAAAAAAAAATTTTTCCTTTTTTACTTTACCTTGTTGTCCCTCCCCCCAACCCTTTTAATATAAAAACCAAACAAAATATTTTACAAAACACAAATCTTTTAAATTAAATAAGTTTCTAAAATTATTTATTGTCAAATTATTAAACTGAAACTTAATAGCATACAAATCAAATATAGCTAATAATTTCAATATGAAACTTGAATTAACTCATTCGCTAAAAATTTATTTTTTAAATAACAAATATAACATATGCGTCAAAAATAATTTCAAGGTAAGTTTAAATATATTAAGTGCATCAATTACACTTTTTACATTTATAAATAATGTTCCAACTTCAGTGCAGGTAACAAAACTGCTACCAATATTCCATTTTCTGCTTTGTAGAGGGTGATCTCATGAATATCATCAGATTTAAAATACTTGTTCACAAAGCTAAACAAAAAGAGAAAAAAAATTGTAAATTTTTATGCATAACTGTGTGTTATGTATATACATATAAAAGTATGGTTTATTTCAGTTAGCTTTAATAAGCACGCTTGTATTTTATTTCAATGGGAGAGATATAGGGTCATTCTAAAAACAAAGGTCCATTTTAAGATTGTTAAAAGAAAAGAAAAATATCTTTTGAGATGGTTGAATACTTATTCAAAAAAATAAACTAAAGATGAAATTATGATTTTGGCCCCAGCTTAGTTTTTTCATTTTCCTAGGATATTTCCTGAAAATTTTGGTCTGCACAGACCTCTAATTTCTGCTTTATTTAATATTTGTTAATTTTTCTTACATGACTATATATCGAGTAGTTCGAAAAATTCCTTTTTTAAAGGAAAACCAATTCATGCCGAAAAATTCTGCCGTGAATTATCAGACATCAGAAATAATGTCTAATAATTAAATGATAGAATTTTCCAGTCTTTATGATGTCAAATCATTTGATAGAAAATATAACATAAATTCATTAATGAATCTCTATGCAAATTTTCTGACTGATTGAAGAGATTCGTGATCTATTAAAATTTCATATTGTTCAACTCAAGATTTTTCAGCAATTGACGAAATTTTAAATTTTTTCCATGATCGTTTAACAAATATATATATTTTTTTTTTCCTGAATGACGAAATTCTCTATTTCTGCAATTGTTTGACATACACAATTCTTTTTTTCTGTGACTATAAACGAAATTAGCGATTTTTTCTGCAACTATTTTATGAACCTCACGATCATTTGACTAAATTCACGATTGTGACGATAGACAAATTAGTAAATCCCCCCCCCCTCCTTCCCCAATCGGTTTACGAAATTCTCATTTTTTCACAATTGTTTTATAAAAATTGCACTGAAATTGAGATTTTCTCCACAATTGTTTGACAAATTTCGCAATTTTTCGCATGACCAATTTACAAAATTCTCTATTTGCATGATATTTTGACAAAAACGTGATTTTTTTCTGCCTAATCGTTTGACGAAATTCTCGATTTTTATTCATGGCAGTTTGACAAATGTGTGCTTGGGGGGGGGGGGGGTGGTGCCCAGATTTTTTTTTGAAACAGATAACAAAACTGAAAACAGACACACCATACATGTGTGTGTGTGTATACATGAATGCACAAGCCAGCAGTATATTAATTATGAACACAATAATAATAATGCAATAATAAATGTCACAATAAATAAAAAAGTTAAAGTATTATAGTCAGGTTTTATGGTAAAACCTCACTATAAACTCAGACTGAGTGCCGTAATAAAGTTATTGCTGCTAGTGTTTCTTAACCAGGTACCACATCGGATAGGCATACTATTGATGGTTTAAGTTACAACTATTTAAGGCAGGTGTTATTCAGAAATGTTGTAATCGAAAGGCATTTTCCATTGATTGGTAAATGCAACTTTCAGAAAATACTGTCAAAGTTGGTGTTTTGAACCAAATTTCCGGACGTGACAGCGAGAGAAAGGAGAAAAACCTGCCGTCACATGACTAAAGTCACTTATAACTCGATAAGTATTTTATTTATCAAAAAGTTAAAAATGTAATTAGATTCAAAATCACTTCAATAGACAGGTCTGCCAATTTTGTGCCTTTACATTTAAAAATAAGTCATAAAATATGTCAGAAAGTTTCGCATTTGTTGAGCAGGGAATTTGACAACAGCTTTATAGGAGTATAAATTATTCTTACTTTCTTTGGTGACTGTGGCTTCTAAAGATTTGACGCCGCCATGTTGTACAATTATTTTCTGTTTTAAAACATCCTCAATTGTCTTGCACTTTTTGCAGATTTTTCTAAAGTTTGTTTTCTCTTTTTAGGCTGTTCCATGTTTTTTTAAATACACATGATAAAGTGTGAAGTATATTTATAAATTAAATATAATTTTCATTTGGCACAAGAGAATGAAAAACAAACTGAACAAAACAACAATTTTCTCTTCTCAAAAACCCTCAAATGATTGGCTTTATAATTTACCACTTTGCTGCGTCTTTTTTTCTTTACTTAAAATATAAAATAATTAACAGGGGTAGTACTAGCCCTAGATGATATTTCAGGACACATTTGCTTGGCATACTAACGAAAAAAACCGTAACTCCCTCTTCAACTTAAATACATTTTATTATCATAAATAGTACACTATATACACAAATTTTTTGTTTTAAAAGTATAGGTACAATTAAAAGAAAAGTAATTTTATCAGAACCCTTTGACCAAGCTGCTAAAAATTTGCAATTTTTCCATTGCTAAAGGACAAAAATCTATTTTTTCTTTGCTGATCAACGAAAATTGCATTTTTTTTTTGACTGACAGACAAAAATAGCAAGCTTTTTTTAAAATGACTAATTGATAAAAATTGTGATTTTTGGTAACTGATCATCACTAAAAATTAATTTTTTCTTGTGCAAATCGATGAAAATCAATATTTTTAACAATAAATTGAAGAAAATTGTGAATTTCATGATCATTTTGCATCAGTAATAAGGTACACTTACCCCCTATTTGATATCAAATACCGATCTAGCATAAAACTTCAGGAATTTTAGGACCGACGACCATATTTTAGGACATTTCAGAACCAGGGTTGGAAAAAAACGGTTTTTTAAGGGGGAAAAAAAACCCGGGTTTTTTTAAATTATTATATAAACAGCATTTTTAAAAAAAAGAGTATAGATTTTAGTAAGTCATGATGATTTTTTATAATTAACAGTTAATAAATGTTAAACATTCAGATTAGTACTTAATTTTTTTTAATAATTAATAAATACAAAAAATATAATTAAATTACCTCATAAGTATAGATTTCTACAGGGAAAGTTTTTTTGTTTGAAAAATTTAGCTATTATTTTATTACTATACAAAGAATATAAAACTTTTGGAAAATAATTAAAGAAATTATGAGTATTGATACAAAACATAATAAGGTGCAAAGAAAAAAAACATTTTACTAAATCAACAAAAAATAAGCTAAAATATAAAGTATTTTCATAAGCATAATTTGTGTTCATAACCAAAAAATTATTTACAGTATCAATAATATGAACATCAACAAATGATAACAAGTCTCTTAATATATATAGATAGTACTTTAAAAATCAAAAAATTATTTTTTTCTAATTAAAAGGAAAAACACACATGTATTGACTTACCTGATTTATCTGTGAGTAACACTTATAGAAATTGAGACATAGACTTAAAATCATTTATAATTTTAAAAATATTAACTTTATTTTTCTTAGTTAAACATATTTAGGAAAACAATTTCTTTTATAAAAGCAACTTCATGCATTTAATTTTAATTAAAAGCTCTAGATAAAAAGACAAGTTTTGAAGCATTTTCCAATCCTAACTTATTTCGTATTTTTGATTGAACTAATCCAATTGTTGAAAATATACTTTCAACACTTGCTAAGGATACTTCAGCTGTTATAAGTTGTGCAATTTTAGTAAAGACTTTGCTGTTAAATTTATTTACTTTAATTTACAGACTCTTCCACCATTCATATGGGGCGACTTCTTTTACTATATTCTGCTAGAAAAAATGTTCTTCAAAAGGTGAAGATTTTGCGTTAAATTTTATAATTAGTGCAAGCATAGAGTTAGATGAATATTTTTGTTTTGCTTAGTGCTATGTTTACATTCCAGCAAACTGAGAAAAATGCAAAATATGGCCAATGATTTGAAAATTGGGAATGTTTATGGCAAATTTTTATACAATGCAATTTTTTAATACACTGTTTGAAAACTTACTCGCCCAATTAGATAATTTACAAGCAACTGGCAGGTAATGTCATGTAATTCCCCACCTCTGGTTGGATTGATTAAAAATGTTTGTCGTTTTACAAATTTCATCATTTTTTTTTAAAGATTTGCTTCGCTTGTAGCTTGTGCATAACTTGGATTTTGCATTTTTCACTAAAGTGTAAAATAAATGAAAACATTAGGGAACATGAAAAAAAAAACAGCATGGTTTTTTTTTTTTTAAACCACTTGGTTTAAACCAAACAACCCTGTTCAGGACGTTTTTATTTTTTTCAGGAATATCAGGAATTTTAGGACAAGTACTAACCCTGAATTAAGCAAAGCTTCCATATGTAAATGGTTCTGTTTTCCGCAAATACTCTCAGTAAAGAAAAAAAAAAGAGTGTTGTCAGTGTGAACATCTAATGCGACTGACGCCTTGCAAACATTATCAAAAGCACGCATCAGTAGTGTCTGGGCCTGTATATGGAATATTTCGCATCCTAAAATATTTTACTTTATAAAATATTGCTGCATGAGCACAAATGTAATGCGAAAAATATTAATTATCAGTTATTGTATCATAATACTTGGGAAATGATTGTGTTCTACAGGAATGATAATATATGAAAAATAAAATCTATTTTTTTCCTGTAACCTTGCTTTCATTATTTTTTTTAATGAATTTTGATTATTTAAATTAGATTTTAAAATCATGCGTGTATCTGCGTAAGAAGGGGGAGGGGGGCACCAGGGTACCACTCCCCCTGGTTATGCACATGTTATGTTTTTCTTTTGAAGGAAATTAAAAAATATTTTGTGTGGCCATCAGTCTCACATATGTCATACTTTTTAAGTATGCTGAAGTTAGAGAAAAAAACACGGACAAGATGACACTTTTCTAATTTTCAATTCCACTAAAAACAGGTTCATATCATGCACTCCTCCCCCCCAAATTTTCAAATATCAATGGGTTTCTGTAAAATTTGTAAAACGTTTACGTTGTTTTATGTCATGCAAACCTGAAAAATTCGAGAAAAATGCTTTATATTTTCCAAAATGAGCAATTTTTTAACAAGCATTCACATCTCTACAAATTAAAATGGAAATTTGAGAGGGGGGGGGGACAGAATTTTCCTGTTTTGCCATTATTTATGTTCCTGCAGACTCAAGGAAGAAAAAAAAAAAAGAGGGGGAAATTCGCAGTACATTTCCATTATTTTGAACGTTTAGAATTATGGCATTTGGTTTACAAAATACCTTTAACTTCAGTAATACAGATTTTAGGTCCTGCATACTTGTAAAACAAGTCAAAAATTTTAGCTTTAGTTCCAAAGACTCCAAAAATGCAACGAAAACACAAAATTTTACAATTTTAGCCTTATTTCAAGATCAGCAGACTCAAAGAAAAAAAAAAGGGGGGTCAACAGAGTTTTCCCCAGACAGTTTCAGAAAGATGCTGCACCCTGCCTGCCCTTTGGTTTACAAAATAGCACCCTTCTTGACCTTTTCAGTAAAGTAATTAGCACCCTTCTTACCCGTCAGTAAAAAAAGTACTCTTTCTCGTTTTTGCATTAAAAATTTTGCTTTCATAGTAAAAACAGACTCAGTGTTGTCTTAAAAAGAGTGCCCTGATTTTTTCAACTTTAAAAACCAAAAGAATACCTTTAACAATTAAGAAAAGTGCCCTTAAGAATCTGAAAAGTGTCCTCAAGAATTCAAAAAAATCCCTGACGGCTCGGCCTACAGGCACAGGTAGATTTCGAAGATGCAGACCGTGGGGCGCCTGTTTGTCGGGAATTGTGGAAGAAATTACCTTTTAGCGAATATTCGGCAGTTGGAACCGCCTACTTCAAAACCTAACTTGTTTGCAGGCAGAGCCAGCAGGGATTTTTTTTTTTTTAATTTTTTTTTTCGCTATAAGAGTTGGTCCTATAAAAAACTTGTCAATATAAAAGTTTTAGATAATATTAAGAGAATTTATAATAAATTTAAGCGGATTTGATATATTGGGAATTGACGAAGCTATGATTTTTTTTTCTTCTAAAACCCCCCTTTTTCCCCCCCTTGGGGCCATTTTTAATTATATAAAAAATCTGTCATACATACATATTCGGCCCTTTTCCTGGAAGTAATAATAACTTCAAACGGATTCGATACGTATCATAATTAAGAAATTATGGGGTTTTTTCTGTTTTCACAAAAAGCCCCCCCATCCCCCCCCCCTTGGTTCGATTTTAGCCATTAACGAACTTGACCGATATTTTTTGCCCCTTGATTTTATGTATCAATTTCGAAAAGATGCGGGAGTTGGAACCGCCTACTTTGAAAAATAACTTGTTTGCAGGCGGAGCCGGCAGGGATTTTTTTTGTTTTTAATTTTTTTTTTGCTATAACGGTTGGTCCTATAAAAAACTTGTCAATATAAAAATTTTAGATAATACTAAGAGGATTAATAATAAATTTACGCGGATTTGATATATTGGGAATTGACGAAGCTATGATTTTTTTTCTTCTAAAACCCCCCTTGGGGCCATTTTTAATTATATAAAAAATCTGTCATACATACATTTTCGGCCCTTTTCCTGGAAGTAATAATAACTTTAAACGGATTCGATACGTACAATAATTAAGAAATTATGGGGTTTTTTCCGTTTTCACAAACCCCCCCCCCCCATTCCCCCCCCCCTTGGTTCGATTTTGCCCATTAACGAACTTGACCGAGATTTTATGCCCCTTGATTTTATGTATCAGTTTGGAAGAGATTTACGGAGAATTTTTTCAGTTATCGTGTCCATAAAAAAGTGACATAGACAGATAGATAGATAGATATACATATAAAGTTTTGAACTGGGGGTGGTTTTGGGTTCTGGGAGTCATGATCGGCGTAGATATGCAAAAATTTTTCAAAATTTCCAACTTAGGTGAGAATGTAATAGGTAGTATTTCTTACGAAATCTACCTAAAAGTGCCCTTAAGAATAAAAATGTACCCTTTTCTCACCACCACCAGCCTGCACTTTTTTAAACCTGGAGGAAACTCTGGGTGAACATTTTAGAATTTCAGTGTTACTTCAGCTCACAAGAATGACAGATCTGAAGAAGGGGGGGGGGAGGGGGGGGGGGCAAAATAAAAGTAACAATAGTTTAAAACAAAACAAGTATTTAATGTTTATTTTCATTATACCTTTCATGACTGCATCAATTTATTATTCAATGTATTGTTTTATAGAAAAGGTAATAAAAGTAATAATAGTTTAAAAAAAAAAAAAACTTTTATAAGTATTCAATGCTTATCTTTAAAATCATCAATCTGCATCAATTTATGTAGTTTCAAAAAATTTTCATTGCAATATGTTAATTTGGCATGGACTCTGATTATTGAAAATTCGCCACTTTGATTTAAACTTGATAGAAAGCGCAAAACTATTAAGTTTATTACAAAAATAATATTTGCTCCGTTTCTTTTTTAAGATTATTTTTTTTAGCAACAGGGGAAAAAAAAGCATCTGAGTAAAAGCCAAAATTTTGCAATTTAAGAGGAAGAAATGCTCAAGCTAATGTTAAGTCTCAATAGGAAAGTTATTTTCAAATTTCTCGCTAGCATTTTAATTTTTTTTTTACATAGGATGGCTAAGGTTGATCTCTAACATTGTGCGTTTTTACTTTATTGCATTTTCAATTTTGGAACCAGTTCTGAAAGTGAAAGTACCCTTATATGAAAAAACTGGAACCAAAATTGGAAAAGTAAAAACACACATTAGAAATAACCTCAGCTATCCTAAGCAAAAAAAAAAAAAAAAAAAAAAAAAAAAAAAAAAAAAAAAATTAATATTAAAATGAGAGTGAGAAATTTGAAAATAACCTTCCCATAGACTTAACATCAGTTTGTGTGTTTTATTTGCATGACTAGTGTAGGCCCTTAAGCCTTATTTGAAGTCTCGCAGACTTAGGGTAAAATAAAAGGGCAAAAAAGTTGGAATTTCAGTGTTACTTCATCTCACAAACATGAAAGACCCGAGGAAGAGGGGGGGGGGGGAAGTCACAATAGTTAAAAGAGTTATAGTTGATCAGATTATACACATTAATATTCAAAAATATAGTGTCTTTAGCATTAAACAGAATTATAATTACCGCTAAACAGATCTCGCATAAAAATTATGCTGCATCTAAACATTGTCAGAGCGAACTCAGGAATTTTAAGGACATCCTAAGGATAAAAAATCAAAATATAAGTGTAATGAAATGAAAGCAAACTTTAAAGTACTGACACACAAACACACACAAAAAAAAAAAAAAAAAAAAAATCAAGCTTCTGGATTTCCTAAGGTTTTTCAAGTGCAATGCTAAAAGTTAAATCATAAGATAGAAATTCTTTTTTAAAGATAAGGATTTTTAATATAAAAACATCTATAAATACAAAACATGTACTTTCCTGTTATGGGTGTGGTCTTGGCGGTTTTCAAGTTTGGCACAATTCAGGCTTTAGAAAGTGAGATTTGTTGTCAACTGATATGAAAGCAAACCTGATAAATTTTAATGCTTGTTTATATATGTATTTATAAACATTTTAGGTACTTCTATGTTAGCCAGGTGCATCTGATAAATTACCAAATATTGTTCCCATTGCCATCACTTTTATACATTAATTTAATTTAAAATTGAAACCTTTCACTTAGTGATAGGCGAAGCTAAATTATACATGCACCACATAATCTATAAAATTTAAGCTAAAAATGTTTCTAGAAACAATCGTTCTCAAATTGTAATGATTCAAATTTCTTTTGATCAAATCACTAGAAGCATTGTGAATTTGGCACTTATCACATAGTTTGATTTAATTTGTTTAGGAAGAAAGAATTCAACAAAATTAAAAATGCACTTAGTGATGGGCAATGTGACAATGGGCAATGCAAGTAGTGATGGGCAATTCTGGAAAAATCGAGTATCAATAAACATTGATATCATAAAACAGCATCAATCACAATTGGAATCAATTCCCAAATTAAAAAAAAGACTGATACTATCTATATTGAGGCATCGACTGCAGTGACGCTTTGAACAAGAATAAAAATGAGCGACTTTTACCCGTATCAAATCACCATTGCCCATTTTAAAGTAAATAAAACTGAACGACTTTTACCCATATCAAATCGCCATTGCCCATTTTAAAGGAAATAAAAATTAACGATTTTTATTGAGAGGATCTCTATTCTCTAGTGTGCATTTATTCTTTATTCAGTTTCTCGAGTTCTATGCGGCTGATCCTCACACTACTTGAAACATTCGTCTTGGTTTGTTTACCACCATTGAAGTTCTTGTTCTCTCCTCCAGGCGCACTGCAATTTCCTATATTGTCTGCAGCATAGTTTTCATTTCTTCTGTATTAGATATCTCAGGTTTTATGGGTCCGATCCTCACACAACTTTCAGAATTCATCTTGGTTCCCTTCCCCCACCACACTATTCTAGTTCTTTCTGCCAGGGATGCTGCAATTTTCTGTATTGGTTTTTATATTGTCTTCAGCTTTTATTTTTGATGGGCTTTCAGTGAATGAAGCTTCAATTAAGCTTTTTGGCTACTCTAGGCTCTTCTTGAATCCTTAAACAAGATCCCTAATGTTTCAAGAGCTGATGTGAAACAGTTTATGCAAAATTAGTCATATTACAGCGAAAGTTGTCTGACAGTAAAACTAATCTTAATTTTGTGATTCTTCAAACAATTGAATCTGATGTCAGTTAAGAATAATAATTTATGGACTATAGACATCAATAAAAAATATCGACCTTCCCTAATTTAATTTGAAATACATAACATTAACTTAAAATACTTGCTTTTCATAATTATTTCTTATTTAAAATGTAATCAATCTATAATAATAAAGTATTAAATACCAAAAAATTTTATTTCAACATCAAAGCATTATTTCGAATTTACACATGAGAAAAATAAAAACCGCTATTGACCAAAAAAAAAAAAAAATCTACCAATCATTCTGGCAGCCAAAAAGCTCTGCCATTCAGTCAGAATTTAAGAAAAACATTTTTGTAAGTTTTTTTTAATAGGTTAACACCTCCCCCCCCCACCCCCCCCAAAAAAAAACAGTTGTGATTTTAAAAAACCCTAAACTTAGGGAGATTGGAAAAAAAAAAAAAACGTGGAAGGGAAGGTGTTAATAAAATCCAGAAAACATGTTCATAAATAAATTTTTATCACTAATAATATAATATTTTTTGTCAGGGTTCGCAATTATCAAAATAGTATACTTACGGCTGATTATAAATATTTTCAGACTTAATATAAATTAGAAACTAAAAAATATATTGCGTTTAATAAGAACACATGTAAATACTAAATATCTTTTTCTTTTCCACTCAAAATTGAAGGTCAACTAATTGAAAACAGAAGCAATTTCCTTTTCATACTCATTAAAAACAAAAAATAGGATTCACTATCAAGGGAATTTTATGTTTTAAACTACAAATTTTTAAACACAAATGTCAGCTTGTCTGCCTATTCCTTTACTAACGTGTTTACACTAAATTAAAGGAAAACCAGACGATATTCTTTTTAATGGGAGCTGTAACTCATTATTTAAATTAGGCAGTTTATATAAGTTAAACATTTATTTATGAAACAAAGTAATAACATGAGAAAGAATGAAATAGGTACTTACTTATTTCCGACAATACAAACACGAGGTACCACGTAAAGCAATGGCGTCCCTTCACTTCTCGCCGACCGTCAACAACAACAAAACATCATCCGGGTCTTTCGTCGCCCTCGGGTTTCAACCAATCAGATTTCGCCGTTGAGAAAAAGCAGTGATTTCTCCCAATTTTCACCGTGTTTCGATATCGGATCGTTATCTATTTCCCGTGAATATCCGATCAGCAAGTTTTCATCGGTGAAACTGCTCGTAACGATATTTTTTCCCGGTGAGAATTAGCTCATCGAAAACCTGTTCTCAGATACTGCTCGAAACGATATGTCCGTGTTATTGCTGGAGCAAATTTCGAGGAAAAGATGAAAGGCCGAGCAAAATTCGATCGAGCAATGCTACTAGGGAACATGTTAAAAAACATCTTAAATTTGCAAAACCATGAACAAGAATGCAAAAATGACTGATCTGTTTAATTTAAATGTTTTCAAAAATTGTCTCAGCTATTTGAGTTTTGATTTATTTGGTTCCACATAATGTTTTTTGAATTTTGTTAATTTCAATTCATTTTGTATATAAATGAGAATTAGCTTTTGCTCCTCCCAACTTCCGAAGAGCTAGGAGTTGTTGTTGATTTTGAATTCTTGTTCATGGTTCATTAGATGTTACTGCTTTGTACTAGTAGGGAGGTAAAATCAACATTTAACACTTATGGTGAAATACTTTCTTGAATATTGGATTAAACCTACATAATCTTAATTACTACAAATAATTAAGGATTTATTAACTGTTCATAATTAAAAGCATGCATTAACAATAAAATTATTTATTAAATAAGAATTATTTTTTATTCAAAAAATTTTCATTCTGTTTGTATTTTACCATATCCTCTACAAATAGGATGTCTCAAAAATGCAGTGGCATAGCGAAGGGGAAGCTTTAGGGGTTAAGCATCTCCCGAAACAATAGAAAACCTGTTTTTGTACACATATAAAAAAATGAATTTATTGATTTTTTTATAATTTGTATGAATAAAAGATAAAACCCATCCTAGATTATAGATATTGGCTAAGCTACTGCAAGAATGTATTTGTGTAGTTTTAATGTTATTTATGCAGTTTTATTCAGAATTTATTGATTAAAGTCTATCTAACCCCGCTAAATAACTTGTTGGACACTGTTTTATTAAAATTAAGTTTTTGACATGACGGTGTAAAAACCGGTGTGTAAACCATGGTTAAAACCGTCACATGACAAAAACATGCCAACCCTGCGCCTAATATAATATTTATATTTTTTGTGGGCAAAATCTAACACTAAAACTGTTAAATTCATGATTATTTCTATTATTATTTATAAAATTGGTAATTTTGAGGAATAACCATACAGAAATTTGATGTTTACATTAAAAGTAATGATTTTGCACGCTGTTATACTAAGTGTATTTGAATTTCTTTTGAATGTTATGTAGTCTGACACTTTTACTATGCACTGAACTATAAATTTTGAAAAATATGAATGAAAAAAACACAATTTTATACATTTTCTATTTAATTGTCTAAAAATTCAAAAACATTCAGCATACATTTAATTGATAGTGCCTCTACATTATATTAAAAAAAAAATGTTTAAAAAAATATCTTCATAAGAATATGTGTTCAACTTTTGAAGTACTGAAATTTACTCCCAAACCAAATTCAGCGTTTCTCAAAAAACCCGTTTAATATCTTTGGTCTGGAAACAATATATTTTCACACCCAATACATAAATTGATACAGACTTATATACCTTCAACCATCTGCTCGGTAATTTTCATTTCCAAGCAATATTATTACTTTAATAAAATTTCTTTAGCTGTTTGTGTTGGATGTTTTTAATTTGTGTTGTGTGCCGCCCATCATTTCCATTATCTGTCGTCTATACTGGCATGTTAAAGCACATTTTTGTAATGCAAGAAATAGTATCTGCCTCCTATAGTTTATTTATATTTTTAGTGTGCAAAATCTAACACTAAAACTGTTAAATTCACAATTATTTCTATTATTATTTATAAAATTGTCAATTTTGAGGAATAACCATACAGATATTTAATGTTTACATTAAAAGTAATGATTTTGTGCTTAGCTATACTAAGTATATTTTAATTTCTTTTGAATGCCATGTAGTTCTGACACTTACTATTCAATGAACTGTAAGTTTTGAAAACAAAAAGAAAGAAATTTGCCAATTTTTGTCTGAAAAAGCACAATTTTCATACATTTTCTATTTAACTGTCTAAAAACTCACAAACGTTCAGCATACATTTAATTCATAGTGCCTCTACATGATATTAAAAAAAAAACTCTTCATAAGAATATGTGTCAAACTTTTGAAGTACTGAAATTTACTCCCAAACAAAATTCAGCGTTTCTCAAAAAACCCGTTTAATATCTTTGGTCTGGAAACAATATATTTTTACACCCAATACATAAATTGAGACAGACTTATATACCTTCAACCATCTGCTCGGTAATTTTCATTTCCAAGCAATATTATTACTTTAATAAAATTTCTTTAGCTGTTTGTGTTGGATGTTTTTAATTTGTGTTGTGTGCCGCCCATCATTTCCATTATCTGTCGTCTATACTGGCATATTAAAGCACATTTTTGTAATGCAAGAATTAGTATCTGCCACATATAGTTTATTTATATTTTTGTGTGCAAAATCTAACACTAAAACTGTTAAATTCACAATTATTTCTATTATTATTTATAAAATTGGCAATTTTGAGGAATAACCATACAGAAATTTAATGTTTACATTAAAAGTAATGATTTTGTGCTTAGCTATACTAAGTATATTTTAATTTCTTTTGAATGCCATGTAGTTCTGACACTTACTATTCAATGAACTGTAAGTTTTGAAAAAAAAGAAAGAAATTTGCCAATTTTTGTCTGAAAAAGCACAATTTTCGTACATTTTCTATTTAAGTGTCTAAAAACTCACAAACATTCAGCATACATTTAATTCATAGTGCCTCTACATGATATTAAAAAAAAACTCTTCATAAGAATATGTGTCAAACTTATGAAGTACTAAAATTTACTTCCAAACCAAATTCAGCATTTAAAAAAAAATGTTTAATGTCTTTGGTCTGGAAACAATATATTTTTACACCCAGTACATAAATTGATACAGACTTATATACATTCAACCTTCTACTCAGTAATTTTCATTTCCAAGCAATATTATTACTTTAATAAAATTTCTTTAGCTGTTTGTGTTGGATGTTTTTAATTTGTGTTGGGTGCCGCCCATCATTTCCATTATCTGTCGTCTATACTGGCATGTTAAAGCACATTTTTGTAATGCAAGAAATAGTATCTGCCTCATATAGTTTATTTATATTTTTTGTGTGCAAAATCTAACACTAAAACTGTTAAATTCAGGATTATTTCTATTATTATTTATAAAATTGACAATTTTGAGGAATAATGATACAGAAATTTGATGTATACATTAAAAGTAATGATTTTGTGCTCGGTTATACTAAATATATTTTTATTTATTTTGAGTGCCATGTAGTTCTGACACTTACTATTTAATCAACTGTAAGTTTTGAAAAAAAAAGAAAGAAATTTGCCAATTTTTGTCTGAAAAAGCTCAATTTTCATGTATCTTCTTTTTAACTGTCTAAAAACTCAAAAACATTCTGCATACGTTTCAACATTTAATTCATAATGCCTCTACATAAAAAAAAACTCTTCATAAGAATATGTGTAAAACTTTTGAAGTACTGAAATTTATTCCCAAACCAAATTCAACGTTTCTCAAAAAACCTGTTTAATGTCTTTGGTTTGAAAACAATATATTTTCACACCCAGTACATAAATTGATACAGACTTATATACCTTCAACCTTCTACTCAGTAATTTTCATTTGCAAGCAATAATATTATTTTAACAAAATTTCTTTAGTTGTTTGTGTTGAAGTTTTTAATTTTTGTTGTGCCACCCATCATTTCCATTATTTGTCGTCTATACTGGTATGTTAAAGCATATTTTTGTAATGCAAGAAATAGTATCCGCCTAATATAGTTTATTTATATTTTTTGTGTGCGAAATTTAACACAAAAACTGTTAAATTCACGATTATTTCTATTATTATTTATAAAATTGGCAATTTTGAGGAATAACCATACAGAAATTTGATGTTTACATAAAAAGTGTTGATTTTGTGCTGGGTTATACTAAGTATATTTTAATTTCTTTTGAATGCCATGTAGTTTTGACACTTACTATTCAATGAACTGTAAGTTTTGAAAAATATGAATGAAATTTGCCAATTTTTGTCTGAAAAATCACAATTTTCATACATTTTCTTTTAACTGCCTGAAAACTCAAAAACATTCAGCATACATTTCAAAATTTAATTCATAGTGCCTCTACATATATATAAAAAAGAAAACTCTTTATAAGAATATGTGTAAAACTTTTCAAGTACTGAAATTTACTCCCAAACCAAATTAAACGTTTCTCAAAAAACCCGTTTAATGTCTTTGGTCTGGAAACAATATATTTTGACACCCAGTACATAAATTGATACAGACTTCAACCTTCTACTCAGTAATTTTCATTTACAAGAAATATTATTACTTTAATAAAATTTCTTTAGTTGTTTGTGTTGATTTTTTAATTTGTGTTGCCGCCCATCATTTCCATTATCTGTCATCTATACTGGCATGTTAAAAGCTTATTTTTGTAAAGAAGAAAATAGTATTCGCCTAATATACTTATTTTGTTTGTGTGTAAATTCTATTTCTAAAACTGTTAAATTGTAGATTATTTCTATTAATATTTATAAAATTTGCAATTTTGAGGAGTAACCGTGCAAAAATTTGATGTTTACATGAAAATAATTATTTTGCATTCAGTTATACTAAGTAAATTTCAATTTCTTTTGAATGTGTCATGGAGGTCTGACACTTTTACTATGCAATGAACTATAAGTTTTGATAAATCTGAATGAAATTTGCCAATTTTTGTCTAAAAAAGCTAAATTTTCGTACAATTTCTTTTTTGCTATCTAAAAACTCAAAAACATTCAGCATACATTTCAACATTTAATTCATAGTGCGTCTACATATATATATATATATATATATACATATATAAATGTAAAAAAAAAAAAACTGTTCATACGTATATGTTTAAAACTTTTGGAGTACTTAAATTTACCCCCAAACCAAATTGAGCATTTCTCAGAAAACCCGTTTAATGTCTTCAGTCTGGAAACAATATATTTTGACACGCAGTACATAAATTGATACAGACTTATATACCTTCAACCTTCTACTCAGTAATTTTCATTTGCAAGCAATATTATTACTTTAATAATATTTTGGTTCTTTTCGGTTAGCCGGGTGCCAGTGATATATATATATACACATATATAATAGCATTTACATGTATATATACATACATGTATGTATGTATATACATATATATTTATATATGACTGTCACCCGGATAACCGAAAAGTACCACTCTTTCTTTAGTTTGTGTTGCCGCTCATCATTTCCATTATCTGTTGCCTATACTGGCATGTTAAAGCATATTAAGAAAGAAAGAAATTTTATCTGCCTAATATAGTACTTATATTTTTTGTGTGGAAAAACTAAAACTGTTAAATTTCATATTGTTGAGTAGATCAATTGAGAACCACCTTAAATGCTTATATACACAATTTCGTAGGGTTAATTGATTCTTCAATGCTTTAACAATTTGTAAATTCTACAAATTACAAAATCAAAAAATACAGATGGTTAATTGAAACTTCAATGAAGAATTTATTTTACCATACGAGAACACCACGAAACACATTATGAACACATTTTAAGCATTCAAAAGTTGTGTTAGTTTTGCGTTCTGTATTGTGTTGCTGGGATTTGCAGTCAGTGAAGCAGGACAGTGTCTTCTAGCTTGAAAAAACTTATTAAATTGTGTTTGAAAAGAAGAAAATAGATTATTTGAAAAAGTCTTCAGTTTATATTTAACATAAATGTCTTGTCTAGTTTTTAAGTGTCAAGTTACACTTGAAGAAATATTTCAGGTAATCTAGATGAATGTACACTTTTTTTTAAAATGGTATAGAATTTTAATTTTCAACAGATAGATTGAGAATGGTACTTAGAGCAGTTTAAAATAATAAGAAATAAAGTAAGCCAAATATTTCTTTGTCTTTATAAATATATTATGCTAGAAAAATAATTCAGTATAAATATAATTATTAGCATTAAAATAGTTGTATACTAAATACAGATGCACTTATTAAAGAATTAGATCTTTATATTATAAAATAAAAAATTAACAGGGATAAAAAACTCAAATGGAAGTTACATTTAAAGGATGCCTCTGTATTTGGTATAAAAAATTTTAATGTTTATAATTGTAATTGATATTATATATATTATAATTAATTACATTATATTTTACTATATAATTATATATATATATATTATAATTTTGTAGCATAAAATATTACGAAAGACATTCAGAAGTTGCTGCAGAATATTTGGATGAAAGATAAAATGCTATCCCATTTAAAACTCTAGTGTAAATTATGAGAAAAGTACCTGTAACATTACTATAGTTTCTTAGTAGTGTTACAGATGTTTTCTTATAAATATTCTAACATTGTGAAAGTGAACATACAAAAGAAGTTTTTGTAATTCTACTAAAGTCTCTTAGTAAACATACAAGAAAAACACCTGCAATGGTTACACATATTTTCTTAGCAAAGATACAAGAGAAATATCTGTAATAGTACTAACCATTTCTTACTATACATACTGAAAAAACACTTGTAACACCTACTAACAATTTTTTAGTCAATCTACAAGAGAAGTATCTGTAATACTACTAACAATTTCTTTGTAAACAAACTAAAAAAGGACCTGTAACGGCTACTAACCATTCCTTAGTGAAGATACAAGAGAAGTATCTGAAATACTACTAACCATTCCTTAGTGAATACAAGAGAAGTATCTGTAATACTACTAACCGTTTCTTAGTGAAGATACAAAAGAAGTATCTGTAATACTACTAACCATTTCTTAGTATACATTACTAAAAAACACCTGTAATGGCTACAAACGATTTCTTAGTAGGTTCACTAAGGAAGTCTATGTGTTGTTTACTAAGTTTAATGCAGTAATCTTACTTAAGAAGAAGCTGTGTTGGTTACTAGAAAAGTTTATGGAATCCCAGTTGCCCAGAGATTTTCTAGTAGTACTACAGATTTTTTTTTACAGTGTAGAGATACAACGATTATTCGGCAGAAGCCGAATAATCGGTCTATTTGCCGAATATCAACTCCATCATTCGGCCTTGGCCGAATAATGCTGTAAAATATGTTTAAAAATTTACACAATAAAACTTTTTAATTCTGACAATTTTTTATGCATCATGTGAAATGAAAATTTTATTTGTAATTAACTAACACTCTCTTTTTTCCTTAACTTAGATATTCTAAATGGGTTTTATCGGTTAAATCTTAGAATAAACGAAACGCTTCGCGGCGTCGAATTTTATTTTTTTTTTCAATTAATGTACGCGAAGTGTACATAAATATAAGTTACTAACCACTGTGTGAATGAATTTCATGCATTGTAGAGATTGCTGTACAGGAAGCTACATGCATCCAGGTTTTTTTTTCTTTGGTTAATGTACGCAAAGCGTACATATACATGTTACTAACCGGTGCACAGTGGGGTGTTTTGATGATCTAGGTGGACAAAATTCATTTTTCCTATTATCTCGGAATTTAACAAGACCTCGTATACTGGTAGCTAAATGTCTCTTTTGTCGAGATCCATATGAGTTTCGTCGAAAAAACCCGATGTGTCGATTAACTACGACCGTAAAAAGGCAGTTGATTTGAGAGACTTTCAACAGTTGCATTATTTTTCTGTAAGTCCGAAAGCAAGTCATGACTTTTCTGTTTTATTTGAAAGCAGGAGTTTACTGGACATATGTCACATGTTTGTCACACGATTTAACCTATTGTTGTTTGAAAATAAGCGCCATCTTGTTTTCAAACTTTCAAACTTCATCTTGACTTTTATTACACTATTAGGCATTATTAAGCAATAAGCATTTTTTTAAATCAAAGTGCCATTCCTAAAGTATTGAGAACTTAAGACAGCTCCTGCGAAAGTTTGCGAATCATTAAGTTATACTAACTTGAAATGTGCGTCTGAGTGTTTAATTCAAATCTTAAAAGTCAATTTTCACCACTTTTAATCATCCGATTGAGCTCAAACTTTGAATACATGTGTAGTTTCAATGACAATACAATATTATAATTTTAAAAAAATAATAATATAAGTAATAATATAATAATAATAATAATAATATTAATAATAATATAAATAACTAAATAAGTCAAATATTTATCACTGTTTGGTTATTTTATTACTGATACATTCGAAAACCCAGCAAAACCTAATTAAACTTCAACGCAATAATTTTGTCCACCTAATATCCTCAAAACGCCCCACTGTGCGGTGTTTGAATGAGTTTTGTGTATTCGAAAAATCAGAAATCTCGATATTCTCCCCAATCATAACATGTTGCATGTGGCAGAGCACTCACTACTTACACAGTCTCTGTGAAAAAATTTTCATGAAGTAAACATTGATTTTATTCCGTTTTGTGACAATTTGCAAAGTTTAAGCAAAGGGGAAAAAATAGCTAAAAATTTGGAAAACTCTAGAGGAAAAAAATGCTAAATGTTTGTAAAAAAAAAAAAAAAAAAAAAAAATCCGGAGGAAAAAATTACTAAATGTTCGTAAAAATCGAAATATCTGGAGGAAAAAATTGCCAAATGTTTGTAACGGAGGAAAATATTGCTAAAAGTTTGTAAAAATCGTGAAGAAAAACTTGCTAAAACTTTGTAAATAGTGGTAAAACGAAATAAAATCGATGTTTACTTTATGAAAGAGCTTGCCGTAAGCAGTGTGTAAGTATCTGCTTGCCTGCCGAAAGCATTCGTTCTGATTCTGTAGAATTTGAAGGTTGCCGATTTTTCGGTTGACGTGTGTCAGTGCTTGGCGCACGTCAAAAAAATTGCAAATTGGGTGTTTCACTTGTTCTAGGATTTTGCCGTTTTATCTACCCATTTTTATATAAGAGAGTAATATAGGAATCATGTTAAAACTTTTATGTTGTATGAATAAAAACAAAAACTATCTGTAATAAGCTAACTTAATCTATTAAATTTAAAATTAATCTATTCAAAATTGTCCTAATATAGCCGTACAAACAAATTTTAATTTTTTAAAAGCATAATGAAAAGCTTAATATTTATGCTTTGTTGCATAAAATAAAATATTTCTTTCAATGATACTTTTTATCACACTTATAAAGAACACAAATATATACAATAGATTAACTATAGATGTATTGTATATACAACATATATTTAAGTTGCATATGTTGCATTACTTAGCTAAGATTGTAATTATTAATAATAATTAATTAATAATAATTGAACATTTTCATGTAAAAGTCTTTTTTCATAAATTTTACCTGCTTCTGAAAAAAAAAATCGCTCACTATATAGGACACTCACTGTATAGGACAAAATTAGGACTCGCCAGTCGGCGAGTAATACTGAAAATTTGGCGATTCACTTTATTACCACCACTGGCCAAACTTAAAAATCACACTCGGCAATTGCGATGATTGGATGGAAAAAGAGATTTTTTCGCTGTAGCTCAACGAATTTCGAAACCATTTGGCGAAGATTTTCCTGAAATCATCTGACAAATTTCGCGATATTTTCCCCGAAATCCTTTGACGAATTTTGTGATTTTTTTCTCGAAGCTATTTGACGATATTCGCAATTTTTTTTTACCTGAGACCATTTGATGAATTTCGTAATTTTTCTGCTATCGATTGACGAATTTCGCTATTTACAGATTAACGAATTTCAAGATTTTTTCCATGAACGTTCGACGAATTGTGCACCTTTTTTCCGCTGACGTTCGATGAATTGCACATTTTTTTTCCCCGCTGTCAATTGACAAATTTCGCAATTCTGATCCGCAAATTTTAGAGGAATTTTGGAATTTTTGCCCCGAGATCATTTGACGAATTTCGCAATTTTTTCTCGAGACTATTTGACGAATTTTTTCACGACAGTTTGACTAAATTAATTTTTTTCCTGCAATAATTTTGTGAAATTCACTATATTTTTCATGATCAATTGATAAAATCTGTTATTTTTTTTGCAATTCCTTGACAAAATTAGCTTTCTATTTTGCAGTCATTTGACAAATTTCGTGATTTATCTGCAATTCATTGACTAATTTCATGATTTATTAACCGAGACAATTTGCCGAATTTCCCGATTTCTTTCCTGAGACCATTTGACGAATGTCGCAATTTCTTTTCGACACCATTTGACGAATTTCGCTATTTATTCCACAAACTTATGACGAATTTCACAATTTTTTTTTATCAAGTATTTGTAAATTTGTTACTGGCAAGTGCTTAAAAAACTGCGGAGTAAAAAAATCGGCAGTGGCCAGTGAGTAATATAGTTGATTTTTGCCTATATATATATATATGGTACTTCTTGTTGCAGAAAAATACTACACTGATTTATTTTAAAAGTTATTCCCTTCTATCATTGTTTTTCTTAAGATATTAGATTTCTTATTTTTCATTTTCTTTCATCTGAGAGTTGTAATTTGTTTTCTAGTATTTTTTAAATTTTGTACAACATACAAAATTTTTATTAAAATGTCACTGGACAGTACCTAATAAGGAACTTTTGCTAAGAATTTTTTTCTTTTGGTCGAATTATATAATAGAGGCAATTTTTAGGCCAGACATACCTGATTTTTTTTTCAAAATAAAAAAATGCTTTAAAAAGTAAAAAAAAATGCATATAATTAATTTTCTAAGAAGAAAATAATACATTTTAATTGTAAAATAAAAAAGAATTGTGTATATACTGCATACTATGTGTTTTTTTTTAAGCAAAAGTGAGTTCATTTTTCGGCAGCCGAATAAACCGAATGTTCGGCTATAACTTGGCCGAATAATTAGTATTCGGTTATTCGGCCAAACCATTGTTCGTTGCATCACAATTTTTGCTCAGATATAAAATATTAAAGCCATCCTTCGACTAAATTCGCATTATCATTATTATTATTATTATTATTATTATTATTTTTTTTTTGCTATTTTTTGACAAAATTTGCGTTTTTTCCATGATCTTTTGAAGAAATTAACATTTTTCCATGATTTGAGTTACTAGAAAAACCAGAGTTCCGGTATTGAAAATGAGAAAAATACTGGAATTCCAGTATATAAGCTGAACATAGTCATCCTTGCTTGTAAAATGATATTTTTAATTGATTTATTTAGAGTGTCCTTTTAACAGTGAAGAATTTGGAGATATTTTTTGACGATATTTCTTGATCTTTTCGCATGACCAATTGAAAAATTTCATGATTTTTCCGACCGACTAGGAAATTTTGCAATTCCCATTCTGTACCCTCTACCCCCCTCCTCCCCTCTCCCACCAATCAATGAATTTTGCATTTTGGTATGTAAGGATAATTTGAAAAATATAAATAAGTAACTTCATGTTTTAGCATGGACTGAAATGTGTCACCTTCGAGATAATGTTGAAAAATATGGAATTATGAGAGCCACAAAAGAGTATAGTTGCACCAAAGTTGCCGGGACTTCAACCCAAGAAAAATATTTGATAAAAAATGCTGTAAGTTATTGAGTTATATAAAATTTGATTTATATTGTATTTTACTACCTAATTATTATGCTTTTTTTCTATGTTTGATATTTGTACTTTAACTAACCCTTGAAGGCGAGCTTCATTTGCAAAATTTTTTATCTTTCACCACCAGTTTTTCGAAACCGGATTTTATGTAATTGAATTGCAGAAAATATAACACAAAGTTTACAATAATAAATAACTGGTTGCAGTGATCAAGGATTTTGAGCACCTTTTTGCGACCACTATATGTGCCGCTCGTCTCTAAGGGGTTAATCTATACTAATAAAAGAAAGTTTCGCTCTGTGTGTGTGTCCCAGCTAGCACAGAACTACCAGATTGGCACAAAAATAGTATCTTTCGTCAAGTACTCGAGGTGTTATTTCGATAACAGCGAATCGTAACCAAAAAGTATCGATTCTGTCCTTTCATTCGATATCTTTGGCGATACTTTGATGGGTTATCGACATTGCGCCAGAAATATGGCACAACAACGAAAATCGGCGATATAGGTGATACGTAATTGATACAAATACGTAGGAATTCCGAGATTGCAGGCATAAAAATTTTAAAATAATGGCACAAATGTGGTATTATTGATATCCAATGGTAATCATTTTGAACTGCATTTTTGATGCACATATGACAATATAGATCTTTTGCCAATCTAATGGCATTTTATATGTATGTCGGCGAATACTTTTAATCGATTTAATTACACATTTTGTAGTATCGAAACTGTTTTAACCCTTTCAGGGGCAAAGCACTTCGATTGCTACAATGTTAAAACGAATGAATGATACCAGAATTTACAAATTTGGAAACAAAAAAAAGCTAAATTTCACATGCTTCATGAACTTTTTTTATCAAATCGAAATTCTGGTACCATTCGGTAATTAAAATTAAGTGGCTTCATAAATGTACCACCGCCCTTGAAAGAGTTATATAATTGAAAAAATCTTTTACATCTATATAAGTATTCATATGCACATTTAAGTTTCAGAATCTTAAATAGTTGCACGATTTTCTCTAAACTAATTTTATAGTAGAGAATTAAGCTTATGTTGTCTTATTTTGAAATGTTAGGACTGACCCCCCCCCCCCCCCAAGACCTTGCAGTTACCTTATTTTATGGTGTAGTACTTAACTTCAATTTTCTTTTAACTTAATACAGATATGCTTAGAGAAAGCAATCTTTTTTTAAATATTTTATATAAATCTCTTCATTTAGTTTCATATTTTTGATCGGCCATGTTCATCATATCCAGTGCAATAAACTAGAACTAAATTTTGAAAAGGGTTTCATTTTAAACAAATATTGATAAATTCTGACAATTTTAATATAAAAAAAATTATGTTTTTCAATGTAAATATCTCAAACGACATACTTCATTTTCAGTTCATAACACAGCTTCATGGTGAAAATCAATATAATAAACACTTGTTAAATGTATATTCATATGTCTATTATATTTCAGTAGTTTTCAAGCAATAAAGCTTTTATACAGATAACCATTAGTATAGCATACACTGCTAAAAATCTTCAGCTTTTGCTGCAGGCTGACACACTCCACCGCTTTTAGAGAAAACGGTTACGTTACTATATTACGGAGCATTTTCATTGGTCAAAATAAAGATGGTCTATAAAAGCAGGGGAGTGACTATGCAGCAAAAAATGAAAATTTTTAACAGTGTACAGTTGCTAATCTGCTGTTTTTCGATTATTGTCATTCATCCCTCCTAGTTACATATGAGCAAATATTTTTAAAGGTTGGGGGGGGGGGGATGATACAGGTTTAAAATCCAATAAAATAGTTAAACATTTATCTCGCACAAATTTGAACATTATGCAAAATGTGAATGTTAACCACTACACACTTAATTTTCCAGGATATTAAATTTTCTTCTAAACGCCACGTGTTTCTATTTTTTCCCATGCAGACTCAACTTTCCCAATTTATATCTAGAAAAATCCATCCTAGAAATTTCCATTGAAACATCTTCTCTATCTAGAACCATCAAATTCAACAAACGTAGTGATTGTAAATAGCCTAAATTATCAATGAAACTTGAAGAAACAAAATTCGAATTTTTATTAAATTTTTTACAAGTAATAAGTAGTACTCAGTAGTAATCAAACGTAGTGATTGTAAATAGCTTAAATCATCGATTAATCTTGAAGAAACAAAATTCAAATTTGTATTAAATTCTTTACAAACTATAAATAGATATAAAAGTTTATCAAAATGGAATAACATTGGGGGGAAAAATCTGATCAAATTCCTGGCAAGATAGTTAATGCAACTTTCTCTTTGTTAAAAAGAAAATTTAGTATGAAACTTTCAGTGTACTTTTTGAAAGAGTAAAATTGTTTCAATAACAATGGTAATGGCAAAGTCAAAAACTTAATACAAAACTTGCATTTTTTTTCTTTTGGCTGTAGTTTTCCAAATAATCAGATGGTAATTGTCAGAAATATATTTAGCATGCAAAAACTCACCTGTTTTATAATCTTCATTAATATGTATTATTTTCGTATCAAATATCTTCACGTATTTACATAAACTAAATCAGTTTGGACTATGATCAGGATTACAGATTTGATTTTGCTTCGCTTTTACATAAATTATACATATACCCCTATAAGAGTGGATAAATACATTTTAATCACAACAGGCAAGATTATTTTCTGACAGGGCGAGTGAAATTTTAGGCAGTCTTTGAAAATTTTAAAAAAAAAACAAGACATGTTTAAAAAAAAAAAGTTACAAACCAAAATTTTACTAGTTAGTGTTGCAAAGCAAACATTGTACTTAAAGTTATATCCTATACTAAACTTTTCCCTCTTATGTACAATTCAATTTTATAAAAGAAATATTATGAAATTATTTGTAAAAGTAATAAACTATTTCTTTTTCAGTTGCTTACATCTTGTCATAACAATGTTCAGCTGTATTTTGCATCTTGTTGGCTAGTGAAGTAACTCATTGTCGATAAAATTTTCTGATAATTCTCCCACATCTGCCTGTGTAGTTATTTATATTTCATTCATGTTTCACATGAATAACTTGATCACATTCATCATAAAATGTACTATAGTCATCACTACAATAACATCTCTGTTGCTCCACAATTCGACCTTAAGAACACTTAAAAGCTGCTCCAAAACAAAATGCACAGAACAAATTAGTAACAATTGAAAATTTGCAAATATTTATGACAAAAAAAAAATTGTTTTTCTAAAATGGCATCGTTTACATACTTAACAATACTTTAAAAGTTTAAATTTGTCTTCAAACTGCAATAATATTGGTTGAACTTTCATTTTTATTTTTTAGATTAGCTTCATTGATAAACTATCTTACAATTTATTTTTAATTAAACAGGAAAAACTATTATCAAGGCTATTTATAAAAACAGACTTTTTTCTTTTTTAGTTTGTGCAGATAATTTAAAATTGTTGATATACTTAACCCATTCAGGACCATGGTATCATATATGCAACCTCAAAAACAGCATACAGAATTTGTTTTAGGCACCAGTAAAAAATAAAAGTAATATTTGCTTTCTCTAATTAGAGCACTTTTGCGATAGTTTAAGTAAAGGTAGCTTCTTTTTAAAAAGTGGTGCCAACCGAATAAAATTTGTGTAAAAGCCGCCGGTCCCAAAGGGGTTAAAAGAAATATTTATGAGAAATAAATTGTATAAAGTATTTTACATTTTTGGCTAAAGTATAATAAACTTTAAAAAAATCCTTTTTTGATATTAAGATTTAAAAAAAAAAAAAGACAATACAAATACATGGTTATTTATTTATTAAAATCAGTATTTTCTGATACATTAGGTTGTTTTTTTCGACAGCCCAACTCTCTCTCTATCTGTTGCATATTGCAGCCACTTGGCTATCCAGCTTTGAATGTCACTAACAGCAGCATCTTCAAACAGTTGTGTCTCACTGAAGCTAGAAAATATTTAAGAATACAATATTAGTACATTATTTGCATATAAATTAACAAGACAAATAAATTAGTTTTGGTAAGATAGGGTTTAAATAAGATTTTATTTCGGAAAGCTACAGAAAGAAATATGAGACTTTGGTTTAATCTCAAGTGACTGCCAAATTTCGTAATATATTTCAATGACCGACTGATGAAATCAGATATTTTTTTTCCACGACTGCCGAAATATGCATTTTTTTTTTTTTTTTTTTAACAGTGAACGACTGCCAAAATTTGCAATTTTTAATAATGAACGATCGACACATTTTCTGATGCATTTCAATGACCGACTAATGAAATCAGCATTTTTTTTTTTTTTTTTTTTTTTTTTTGCTGCGATTAAATGACTGTTTTTTTTTTTTTTTTTTTTTTTTTTTTTTTTTTTTTTTTTACAGCGACTGCTGAAAATTACAATTTTTATCAACTACTGACTGACGAAATTGGTAATTTTTTGATATGGCTGACTGACAAAATTGATTTTTTTTTTTTCTACAGCGAGTGACTGCCGAAATTTGAGATTTTTTATTAACCAATGATCGACAAATTTTGAGATTCATTTCAGAGATTGATTGGTGAGACTGAAAAAATTACAGAATTTTTACGATTTTTATCAACTGATCAACAAATTTCCCGATATATTACAATGACTGATTGACAAAATCAACAATTTTTAATGCGATTGACTGGAGAAATTATTATTATTTTTTTTACCACTTCATAGACTAAGATCACGATTTTTATCAGCCATCGATTAACAAAATTGGCAATTTTGTTTCTGACATAGTTTCTGAATAAGAACACCTGGCCATTTCATGTATTAGAAAACAAAAATGAATTTAGAAATGTGTCAGAAAGTAGTTCTTTTGGATTTGAGAACACAGGGCTTGAATTTCAGGGCGAAATTGCGGGATTCGCGCCGAAAATTTTGAAATCTCGCCCAAAAAAATATCGTGGGCGGGATCATCCCACCCAAAAATATTCACCTTTTGCCGGAGAAATTAGCGTTATTTAATTTACCTGCAACCGCACGATAAATTTCGTGATTTTTTCCCAAAACCGATCGATGAACTTTTCCGCAACAAATCGAACTTTGCTTTTTTCCCCCCTGCAACTGATCGACGACCTTTTCGTTTTTTTAAACGACTAATTGACAAACTTTGCACTTTTTAAGCGACTGATTGAAGAACTTTGCGTTTTTTCCATGACAGATCGGCAAACTTTGCGTTTTTAAAACGAGTAATCGACAAACTTTGCGTTTTTTCCATGACAAATCGACAAACTTTGCTTTTTTTCGCGACTGATCAACCACCTTTGCATTTTTTTCGCAATAAATTGACGACCTTTGCCATTTTTTCCGCGACAAATTGACGAACTTTGCTTTTTTTTGCGACTGTTCGACGAACTTTGTGTTTTTTAAAAGACTAATCGACAACTTTGCATTTTTTAAGCGACTGATTGACGAACTTTGTATTTTTCCCATGACAGATTAGCGAACTTTGCGTTTTTAAACCGAGTAATCGACAAACTTTGCGCTTTTTCCACGACAAATCGACAAACTTTGCGCTTTTTCCACGACCAGGGGTTGATGCAGGTTTTTTTTCTTGGGGCCCATTTTGTGAAAAGTAAAGGTTATTTTTGTGAAATTTTATTATATTTTTGTGAAAAATAACATTTTGTCTGGATCGACCCTTGACGACAAATCAACAAACTGGTTTTTTCACGACTGATCAACGACCTTTGCATTTTTTCCGCGACAAATCGACGAACTTTGCTTTTTTTTCGTGACAAATCGACGACCTTCGCGTTTTTTACGCGACAAATTGACGAACTTTGATTTTCTTTCGCGACTGTTTGACGAACTTTACGTTTTTTCCATGACAGATCGACGAACTTGGCGTTTTTTAAACGACTAATCGACAAACTTTGTTTTTTTTTCATGACAAATCGATAAACTTTGCTTTTTATTGCGACAAATCGATGACCCTTGCGTTTTTTCGGCGACAAATTGACGAACTTTGATTTTCTTTCGCGACTATTCGACGAACTTTGTGTTTTTTAAACGACTAATCGACAAACTTTGCATTTTTTAAGCGACTGATTGACGAACTTTGCGTTTTTTTCCACGACAAATCGACAAACTTTGCGCTTTTTCTACGACCAGGGGTTGATGTAGGATTTTTTTCTTGGGGCCCATTTTGTAAAAAGTAAAGGTTATTTTTGTGAAATTTTATTATATTTTTGTGAAAAATAACATTTTGTCTGGATCGACCCTTGACGGCAAATCAACAAACTGGTTTTTTCACGACTGATCAACAACCTTTGCATTTTTTCCACGACATGTCGACGAACTTTGCTTTTTTTTCGCAACAAATCGACGACCTTCGCATTTTTTTCCGTGACAAATTCACGAACTTTGATTTTCTTTCGCGACTGTTCGAAGAACTTTGCGTTTTTTCCATGACAGATCGATGAACTTGGCGTTTTTTAAACGACTAATCGACAAACTTTGCATTTTTTAAGCGACTGATTGACGAACTTTGCGTTTTTTCCATGACAGATCGACGAACTTGGCATTTTGTAAACGAGTAATCGACAAACTTTGCGTTTTTTCCACGACAAATCGATAAACTATGCTTTTTTTTTGCGACAAATCGACAACCTTTGCATTTTTTAAACGAGTAATCGACAAACTTTGTTTTTTCCACGACAAATCGACAACCTTTGCATTTTTTAAACGAGTAATCGACAAACTTTGTTTTTTCCACGACAAATCGACAAACTTTGCTTTTTTCGCGACTGATCAACGACCTTTGCATTTTTTCTGCGACAAATCGATGAACTTTGCTTTTTTTTTCACGACAAATCGACGACCTTTGGGTTTTCTTCTGCGACAAATTGACTAACTTTGCTTTTCTTTCGCGACTGTTCGACGAACTTTGCGTTTTTTAAACGACTAATTGACAAACTTTGCATTTTTTAAGCGACTGATTGACGAACTTTGCATTTTTTAAACAAGTAATCGACAACTTTGCTTTTTTCCATGACAAATCGATAAACTTTGCTTTTTTTTGCGACAAATCAACGACCTTTGCATTTTTTAAATGACTAATCGACAAACTTTGCACTTTTTAAGCGACTGATTGACGAACTTTGCATTTTTTCCATGACAAATCGATAAACTTTGCTTTTTTTTTCGCGACAAATCAACGACCTTTGCATTTTTTAAATGACTAATCGACAAACTTCGCACTTTTTAAGCGACTGATTGACGAACTTTGCATTTTTTCCATGACAAATCGATAAACTTTGCTTTTTTTTTTCGCAACAAATCGACGACCTTTGTGTTTTTTAAACGACTAATCGACAAACTTTGCACTTTTTAAGCGACTGATTGACGAACTTAGCATTTTTTTCATGACAGATCGACGAACATTGCGTTTTTTTCACAACAGATCGACGAACATTGCGTTTTTTTCGCAACAGATCGACGAACATTGAGTTTTTTTTGCGACAGATAGACAAACTTTGCGTTTTTCCGCGATCGATCCAGGAATTTTGCATTTTTTCTGCGATCGATTGACGAACTTTGGGTTTTCTCCGCAATCGATTGACGAACTTTGGGTTTTTCCCGCGATCGATTGACAAACTTTGGGTTTTTTCCGCAATCGATCGACGAAATTCACATTTTTTCTGCAATCGATCTGCATTAATGTAATTCTTTAAGCGGCACGTAAAATAATAGTGGGGTTTAAGGATATATTTTTTTTCTCCCTCCCAACTATTACAACTCCCCACCATTTAAAAATGTTGGGAGGGAGACTCCCCTCTTTGGAAAAATTGAATTTCAAGCCCTGGAACAGCTTTAAAGTCAACAAGCATTTCTCATCTAACAGAAAAAATGAATTGACTGTTTCTCTTTCAAACTTTGGAGATCTATTTAAAATTTCAATGCATATAGAACTTAAGAAAATACCAGGGATTCAGGTTTTACCTATATTTCATTAAGGATATAATAAAACAATTTTATTCAGAAATTGATATTGTTGCCATCACCCGGAATATGTATTTTTCATACAAGTAATTAAAAATAAAGACACATACAGGGGTAGTACTACCCTAGATGATATTTCAGGACATACTTTTTCCGATATTTCAGGACAATTTCAGGACACATTTGCTTGGCATTGTAACCGAAAAAACCCTTAACTGCTTCTTTAATACATTTTATTATCATAAATAGCACACGACATACACATTTTTTTTGTTGTAAAAGTATGCATTTAAAAGAAAAGTAATTTTACCAGAACCCTTGACCAAGCTGCTAAAAAATTACTATTTTTGCATTACTGAAGGACGAAAATTTTGATTTTTTCTTCACTGATCGACGAAAATTGCAAAAGATTTTCTTTTTTATTACTGATTGTTAAAAATTGGGATTATATTTTTGTGACTGAGAGACGAAAATAGCAAAATTTTTAAATGGCTAATCAATAAAAATTGCGATATTTTTTTGTGCAAATTGATGAAAATCACTATTTTTAACGATAGATAGAAGAAAATTGTGACTTTCGTGAACGTTTTGCATCAGTAAAAAGGTACACCTACCCCCTATTTGATGATATCAAATGCCGATATAGCACAAAACTCGCAAAATTTCAGGAATATTAGAACAGACTACCAAATTTCAGGACAAGTACTACCCCTGCACATAAGATTTTGTAAAGTTTCTGAAATTTTTTTAAAGAGAACATAACTATAAGTTTCCAATATTTTCCAAAGTTATAAAAGTTGCTCTTGTGCTGGCCTATCACAAATGTACCTTGTGAAAGACTCATCTCCAGTGCACAAAATCGAATAAAATCAGAAATTCATTTAGCAACCCAATTGTTAAAAGATCCAAAACATTGGTGAGCGTTGAAAAATATAGATTGTTGTGTATATATAGAGCTCGACTTTCTTCTTTTTTAAAAAATATAAATAAACATATATATACATGTATATAATATATATATATAATAATCACGTATATAATAAATAAACATGTACATAATTATTCTGAGTTCTCGATTTCAATTTTTTAAAAGCTTTTTGTCATGTCTGTATTAATGCAATTCTTCAAATAGCATATAAAATAGTGGGATAGCTTATTTTTCTCCCCTCCATTTATAAATAATGGAAGGGAGACTACCCTCCTAGTAAAATTTGAATTTCAAACCCTGTCTGTAGATAAAGCAATTCCAAATAAAAAGCCTGGCGTTAAAATATGAAGACATAATGAGTAAATAGACAAATGTTACCAGAAACTAAATTAAATCCTTTGGTGGATTAGTACTTTATTTTAGCAGCAAGTGTCAATGGGGATAAAAATATACGACTTTTGACCATATATAGAATACACTGTAGCTGAGGTTTGTTGTTAAGATTTGCAAATCACACAGAACAAATTTTGCACCAAACAAGAAAGTTACTGCCACGAGATTTACAGAATGGCACACCCTGCCCACCTCTTGAAGCATCGATTCCACTACAAAACTTATTAAAAATTAATACTTATGTCAAGAAGTTTTAGGTAGGTAGACTTGACACGCTCTGAAACCCAAAAATCAGATTTTATTTCAGAAAGCCTTTTGGTAAAAAACATTTTTTAAAAATGCAAGCATGTTTAGTAGAAGTTTAATTTAAAATTGTGCTTGGATGTCTTAGAAGATTAAATATCATTTTTACTCAAGAACAAAATATATACTACTTCTTAAATGTAGAAAAATTCAAGCATATTATATTTAGATTAACTACGAACTGAGGAATTTTTTTTTCTACATAATCCCATACAAAACAAAAGTGAAGATTTAAATTTTTATCTGAGGCAGCTTTTGATAGTCAAAATAACAGAGTATTGAAAAATGTAAGAAAATCAGAAGAAATATGTCAAAAATCAGGAATATGAAGTCTCGGTAAGTAGACAAACCTGCAACAAGCTTGATGACGTGCTTGTATATTCATGGAATGAACACACTACAAAACTTACGATTCCATTGTACTTCGTTGCTAAGATATTTGAAATTAGGACCTCATTTTCCTGGTTGCATTATGGGCATCTTTGCTACCATAGGCTGAAGGAAAAGTTAATCTGAAAAAAAAAAGTTACAAATGTATTTTATCAAAGATCAGAAGAAACAGTTCTGCTATTTCATATACAAACTAGTGTAAATATTTTGTTTAAATTGCAATATTGTAATTAAATTTTATTTTGAATTTAAAATTATACATCCTTATTAAGAAATGTGATTTATGTTACCAGCATACAGGTAAACATCCATCTATTCTATGTGCAAGCTGAATCAATTTGTGCATCAGTCAACCCTTCACCCTTACGGTTAAGATGCAAAATTAAACCAAAAAATGGTATGGTTTCATGATTTGATCCATTCATATTACACACATTTTCAATATGCAGCTTAAGTGAACTTTTTTTTAGAAGAATTGACCAAACATGACATGCATCAACAATTGTAGCAGTATCTCGTTGAAGAATATCTAATCTCCAAGGTCAATCTCCAACATTGTTAGTTTTTACTTTTTCGATTTTAGTTCCCATTATTTAATATAAGGTTACTTTTACTTTCAGAACCGGTTCCAAAATTAAAAATGCTCACTTAAAAAACTGCAGCAAAAATCGGAAAAGTAAAATGTCGGAGATTGATCTCAGCTATCCTAACAAAAAAATCATTTAAAAATATTAAAATGAGAGCGAGAAATCGCGCTAGAACCTTCCCATAGACTTAACATTAGCTTGAGCGTTTCTTCCCGTGACTAGTGTAGGCTCTTAACAAAATTTATGATCAACTAATTGAAAACAGACACAATTTGCTTTTTACACTCACAAAAAACAAACTATTAAGATTTAGTAATCAGTTTAAGAAAATTATATGTTTTATACAACAAAATAATTTGTTTTTACTGTCAAATTTCAACATAAATATGGTCTGCTTAGCTGAACAGAACGAAAACCAGAAAAAATTATTTGTAATGAAGCTGCCAGTTTATCTAAATTATATAGTTTAACTTTCAGCAGCTTTTATAAGTAAGTATTGTCCGACATAATTATTGATTCTACATTTAAAAATTCAGCTTGGTAAAGTTTGGGAGAGGGGAGCTAGAAAAGACAGTATAAGAGCAAAAATTCTTTATCTACAGAACGACATAGCCAATAACAGTTAAAAAATTACTTTACATTTGTTTTAACTGAAAATATCAAAAATATTGGCTATATATCAAGATATACATCCCTGAACCCTGACAAAAATAGAAACTTACATTTATATAAAATACCAAAATCTGTTAAAATCATTTAGAATGTAAAATTTTATCTTTAAAAAGCATGAATTATCATTAAAAACATGCATTAACAAATAACAAAACAACAATAAAATAATTCATCAAAAACGAATTAAGCAAGTTTTATTAAAAAAATTATCAGGCTGCAGTTTACCATATCCTCTACAAATAGATTTCAAGAATGTATTTGTGCATTTTATTTAGAATTTATAGATTAAAGTCTATCCAACTCTGCTAAATAATTCCTTTAATGATATTTTATTAAAATTAGGTTTTTGAAGTGAAAATTTTAACCATATTTAAAACGAGTTTATGCCGCCACATTAAAAAAACTTACCATCCCTGATTTAAGCATATATGAGGCATTTCATGTTTTTATTGCATTAAAAATCTGATTAAAAACAAGTCCAGAAAACCAAAACTTTTAATTAAAAAAATATATACCTACACAAAAAATTTATATTTATCATGTTACATAATCAAAATAAGATCCTTCCCCATTAACCGCTTAGCATGAAAAAAAAAGGATATATCATCATATAATGTCCAATAAACAACTGGTGGGGGGAGGGGGAGTATTGTGAAAACTGAAAAATCCCCTATAACTTCTAATTATGAAACGTATCGAATCTGTTTAAAGTTATCTAGAAAAAAAAAGGGTCGAAAATTTATGTATGACAGATTTTTGATATAATTAAAAATGGCCTCAAAAGGTAGGGAGGGGGATAGGAGTTACATAAGAAGAAAATTCTTAAGATATCAAATCCGCTTAAATTTATTATAAATCCTCTTAATAGTATCTAAAACTTTTATATTGACAAGTTTTTTTATAGGACCAACCCTTACAGAAAAAAAAAAATTCTGCCAGCTCTGCTTACTTGACACAGGTAGATTTGAAAGTGGGCGGTTCCAACTGCTGCATCATGGTAGAAAGGTAATCGTTGACAGATCGTGGAAAAAAACCCCGCAAATTTAGTCAAAAGGCCGTGAAAAAACGTGAATTTCATCAAAGAGTTTTGTTGAAGGATCGTGGAAAATTCGAATTTTGCCGAAGGGCTACGGAGAAAACGTCAACTTCGTCAAAGGAACGTGGAAAAAACATTTAATTTTGTCGAAGGATCAGGGTAAAACGGTCAATTTCGTCATCAGGTCGCGAAAAACGGCAAATTCTGCCAGCAGATCGCCAAACAACGGCAAATTTCGTCGAAGGATCGCTAAAAAACAGTAAATTTCGTCAAAGGATCTCGAAAAAAAAAAAACCCGGCAAATTTCGTCAAAAGATCTCGAAAAAAAAAACCAGAAAATTTCGTCAAAGTATCGCAGAAAAAACGCGAAATTCATCAACGGATCTGGGAAAATGCCTAATTTTGTTGACAGATTGCAATAAAAACACAAATTTCGCCAAAGAGCCGCAGAAAAACTTGTTTTTCGTCAAAATACTGTAAAAAAAAAAAAAAAAAAAAAAAAAAAAAAAACATGAGTTTTGTTGAAGGATAGTGGAAAAAATGCGAATTTCGTCAAACGGCCGCAGAAAAAATGTTAATTTTGTCTAATTTCATCCAAGGATCACGGAAAAAACGTGAATTTTGTGAAATAGTCCCGGAAAAGATGCAGCATTCCTTTAGAAAACAGCAGACACACAAAGTTCTATGCCTATTAATACAGGCATAGTTTTTAATCTGAAACAATATACTGAACTAACTTTTGAAAAATCCGGTTAACTTGAACCCAATTTGCAAGAATCTACACTCAGCCTGAAATCGACTCGAATCAAAGGCAGAGTTAATCCAACCTGCAACAAGAATAATTATTGCCGAGAGGGGATTTTCTCCCCTCCCCCCTCTGCTGTAACTTTTCAGAATGTTTGCTGTGAATTTCAGAATTTTTTTTTACTCAGAAAGGCTGATAAATGTTGATGCCTCAATTAATTAGCACTACAACTACAACAGCAGCAAGAATAGATTTATATGATATATTGCGTATTGCAGACTATTTTTGAAAACATTATTAGCGTTGCAGACACTTGAAGATAGTTCTGCCACTGGGTCGCCAGTTTTTAAAGTTTAATCGACGAGTGGCGACTGCATATTTTTACCTTTAATTAAGATGCATTAAAAAATCAAGAAATTTGTCTATTGATCGCAAGAAATCCCCCTTCCCCCAGAAAATTTACTTATCGGTCACAAGAAAAACTGCAAAATTCAGCAATCGGTAGCAGGAAAATATCCGGAAATTCATCAGTCATGGGAAAAAAATAGCAAAATTCGTCCATTGATAGCATGAGAAAAATAGCTAAATTTGTCAATCGATTGCAGCAAAAAAAATTAAGAGAAATTTGTATATCTGTCACGAAAGAACATTTATTTTTCTTGGAATGCTGTATTGAAATTTGTAAAGTAGCATAGAGAGAGGAAAAACAACTAATTCGTGTTCCAGTTTTTTTATTATTATTATTATTTTTTTTTTTTGAGATAGTAATTATTTAGATATTTTTTAATAAATTATGTTTTAATAAAGAAAAATGTTCCTGAAATAAATGGCTATTTTTTGGAAAGGAGGGGGCAGGTACTAGATAGGCAGCATAGAAATGCATAGAAAAACTTTAACGTACACATTGATCAAGGAAATGTGTTTTTTGGAATAATAAATATTTTTTTTAACAAATTTTTTGAGTAAAAAGAAACTTAAAATACAATGTTTTAAATGACCATTAACATATAAAATTAAAATTTTCATACTACTATCAAAACAAAAACATACAATTTTTGCAAGAAAATAAAAATGATATAAATAAATTAATTCAGATTTTCACTCAAAAACAAAAAACTCATGAACTGTGAAACATTATTTTCTGCCAAAGATTGGTTTGATTAAAAGAGTCAACAGTAACATAGATTAAAAAAACATGCAAGGGGAAGTTAAAAAAAAAAAAAAATACAGGTTATTTTTTTAAAAAACAACTTTTACTACCCTATGTTGTATCTTGCTGACTGGTAAAAACAGGTCTTTGGCTGTTAAACTACTAAAAACAAATTTCCACTCTTGTGCATGCAAAAGAATTTTGCACACGAATACAACAAAAAATTACTGGATGCAGTGAATTATAGTTGAATCTCAAACGAAACGAAACGTTCAAGAAATTTGGAAAAACTCGATCACTAAAGTATCAATAACTTTTAACAATAAAATTTACAATAAAACTAAAAATGAAAACAAAAAATAATCTTTGATATTTATTCACTTAGAAAGTGATTTGAGCCGATATTAAAAAAGCATGCATCACTTATTTCAAAATGTAATTCAAGCTAAACACATAACCCTAACTACATGTTTTTATACGTTCGCGAAAGATTTACTTAAGTAAGATGACTTAAATACTTAATTCATTATAAAACAGGAAAGATACAAAATGTTAAAGTTAAACAGCTAAAACTATAGAGAAAAAACTTACTTAAACTGGGATATTCTGCAGACTGAATGTTGATGTACACAAACAAACTAATGCGTAATGCGCGCGGCCATTGAAGATTGAAGAAGTGAAGGTCAAGTGTGTTGCCACTGCGGTTTAGATAAATGCCTTGACGACAATGATAGTATATGGATGATTATACGGCGGGTGTTAAAAAATTATCATATCCATGGCGTCAAATGGATTTTGCTTTTCGATAAACTAGTGGCGCGACGCCACGCTATCCTTTGTAATCTAGGTATCGGATACCTAGTAATTGACACGGATTTTGTGGCGCGTAAGATTATCGCCATTTTTTTACAGTACAGACACCACTTATTTGATAAAACTTTAATTTGCCATGAAACATTTATCGGAATGTTACATGAAAATCGATGTATCTGACAATAATGATATTACTTATACCAATTCGTGACATTTCTGACAATTCTGTGTTTGCTGGGGTCTGTGTGTCTGTTGGCGATGGCTAGCAAAATCTAGCCCATCGACTGCAAATTTAAATTAGGTAGTCCAAACCCTCTCCTGGTGCCCCTGAACCTCAGATTTTTAATATTTTGAAAATTAGAGTAGTTATTAACTAAAAACTGATCAAAGATCGCAAATAAAAAATCACTTTTTCGAAAAGAGTTCACGCATGCCCAGAAGGCATTTATTCGTTCCTCCGTTAAAAGATGAAACAAAGCGTGGATCATTCCACTTCTTTTTAAGTTTTTCTAAATTCGACATGGGCGAACGGCTCAAAATACAGAAAACCGTCTACATATTCTGAAAGAAAATACTTTTACGTCTCGAACGATCTGGTTGGTTTGAAAAATTTTTACATTTAACCCTTTCAAAAAAAAATAATCAAAAATCATCGAATTCATGTTTTTTATTTTCTCCTGTTTTCCGAACCTTGCATCCACCGGAATACAAAAGATACGGAAAAACGACGGTCACCAAATTAAAGATCTAAGTTTGCCCTTTTCAAAGCCACTATTGGTTTTTAAAAATAGGAAAATTAACCTTTCGAAAAAGTATATTTTCTGTATGCCGTTTTGCAGTTTTTGCGATTTTGGCAATTTTTAAAAATTTGCATCGGCGGTTTAGAGAAAGGTACAAAAAATTAAAAATGCCAGACAATATCAACATTTATTCCTTTTTTTGATATCTGTATTTGTTTCGAATATTAACCCTTCGAAAAAAATTCGCGCGCAGGACTCACTTTTGCGAATTCCGATTTTCTGCGATATATAAAATTTGGCATCGGCTCTCTAAAATAACCAAACAAAAAACAAACACACCTAAAGACATCTACATTCTATCGGGTTCAAGCAGAAACCTTTAATTTAAAAAAATGCACGTTAACCCTTTCGAAAACGTTTTTAACCGTAAGTCAATTTCGCTTTTTAACTATTTACCCTATTTTTAAAAATCCGACTCGGCGTTTATAAACAAGATACGAAAAACTAAAAATACCGCGCCTAATCTATATCCCTTTGTTTTTTAAAATCTGGTATCCGTTTTTGAAAAATTTTAATTTTAACCCTCCGAAAAGAAATCTTTTCCAAAACTCACTCACGCGATTTTCGTTTTTCGGTCCAGGTTTTAAAATCCGCATCGACTCAGGAAATGTGAGTACGGACAAACAGTAGACTCCATCATAGACGCGTTCATTTTCTTCAAAACGCAGGATTGGGTTTTAAAAAATATCTACATAAACCCTTTAAAAAACGATCGATTACGTAACCCACTTTCGCGATTTCCGCTATTTTGGCAATGTTTACCCGTAGTTAAATTTCAATTCTACTAGGAAATTTGGTTGGGTCGAGTGTTCTGAAAAGGCCTCTTCCAGAACAGACTGCGCCCCCTGGCGGTGGAAGGTGGAACTATAGGAGTATATCTGGTTCTATGGACCCGATTACGACGGGGTTTGGTTTAAGTTTCGTATAGAACAGATTATTAATATTTTTGGGTCAGCTAGTATTGTTATAAAATACAATACCTGACATTTGTAATATCGGATCTACAGTCCATTCAGTGATACAATTGAATGAAAATGAAGCAAATGTTGTATTTTTGTCAAAAATAAGTTTGCTTCCCATGTGTTCCTTTTTTTTTCAATTTTTCAATTTTGCTATTTTATAAACATAATAAACAAAAGTGTAAAATATTTAATTTGTTTAAAATACAGCAATAAACATTATGTGCTGTATTTTTGCTAGTATCCAATAGCGAAGCGAGCAAGAAAATGAGGAGGCTAGAAGGGCAGCAAAGTTTTGAAAAGCACTTTAGTCGGCTTTTCAATGATTCAGTCGACCAATTGATTAAAACTAAATTAAATATTATTAGTCATAAGGGCTGCATATTTCAAAAAAGCATCATATCTTCACCCAAAAAGATAGTCGGTCTACCAACACATAAACCAACTGAAAAACAAAAGTCATTTGAATAGAAAGCGTGTTGCCTGGGCTGAAAATCTTTGAAATATGTCTTGTACTTACCTGGAAAAACTAATCTGCATATCAGTATAAAGTCTTACTGAAAAGAAATATCATTTTAATAGATCTGGTTATCAGAGTTATAAATTGTGAAGACTGTTACCTATTTTATTACCAATTGATTAAAAATAATTTAAATATTATTAGTCATAAGGGCTGCATATTTCAAAAAAGCATCATATCTTCACCCAAAAAGATAGTCGGTCTACCAACACATAAACCAACTGAAAAACAAAAGTCATTTGAATAGAAAGCGTGTTGCCTGGGCTGAAAATCTTTGAAATATGTCTTGTACTTACCTGGAAAAACTAATCTGCATATCAGTATAAAGTCTTACTGAAAAGAAATATCATTTTAATAGATCTGGTTATCAGAGTTATAAATTGTGAAGACTGTTACCTATTTTATTACCAATTGATTAAAAATAATTTAAATATTATTAGTCATAAGGGCTGCATATTTCAAAAAAGCATCATATCTTCACCCAAAAAGATAGTCGGTCTACCAACACATAAACCAACTGAAAAACAAAAGTCATTTGAATAGAAAGCGTGTTGCCTGGGCTGAAAATCTTTGAAATATGTCTTGTACTTACCTGGAAAAACTAATCTGCATATCAGTATAAAGTATTACTGAAAAGAAATATCATTTTAATAGATCTGGTTAACAGAGTTATAAATTGTGAAGACTGTTACCTATTTTATTACCAATTGATTAAAAATAATTTAAATATTATTAGTCATAAGGGCTGCATATTTCAAAAAAGCATCATATCTTCACCCAAAAAGATAGTCGGTCTACCAACACATAAACCAACTGAAAAACAAAAGTCATTTGAATAGAAAGCGTGTTGCCTGGGCTGAAAATCTTTGAAATATGTCTTGTACTTACCTGGAAAAACTAATCTGCATATCAGTATAAAGTCTTACTGAAAAGAAATATCATTTTAATAGATCTGGTTATCAGAGTTATAAATTGTGAAGACTGTTACCTATTTTATTACCAATTGATTAAAAATAATTTAAATATTATTAGTCATAAGGGCTGCATATTTCAAAAAAGCATCATATCTTCACCCAAAAAGATAGTCGGTCTACCAACACATAAACCAACTGAAAAACAAAAGTCATTTGAATAGAAAGCGTGTTGCCTGGGCTGAAAATCTTTGAAATATGTCTTGTACTTACCTGGAAAAACTAATATGCATATCAGTATAAAGTCTTACTGAAAAGAAATATCATTTTAATAGATCTGGTTATCAGAGTTATAAATTGTGAAGACTGTTACCTATTTTATTACCAATTGATTAAAAATAATTTAAATATTATTAGTCATAAGGGCTGCATATTTCAAAAAAGCATCATATCTTCACCCAAAAAGATAGTCGGTCTACCAACACATAAACCAACTGAAAAACAAAAGTCATTTGAATAGAAAGCGTGTTGCCTGGGCTGAAAATCTTTGAAATATGTCTTGTACTTACCTGGAAAAACTAATATGCAGTATAAAGTCTTACTGAAAAGAAATATCATTTTAATAGATCTGGTTAACAGAGTTATAAATCGTGAAGACTGTTACCTATTTTATACAAATATCTATATATTAAAACGAAAAGGTATTTTTGTCAAAATTCCATATTTTTACACGAAATCGTGACCAATATGCTTGTGTCAAATTTTCTTCCGGGATATCCATCCACTCTTTGTGTATGATGTAAAGTGTCAGATGAAAGAAATTCTGTGAGTGCATGTGCCAGTGTAACTCAGCCAATTGCTGGTCCCCAACCCAGATTTAATTCGAGGTGGTGGGTTTTTTATTTATTTGAATTATTTTGCAAAATTTTCAAACATTTTAAAGCAGGTATGAATTATATTTTTATAGTACTATCAAGTTGTTTGCCGTCAAGTTTTGACGGGTTCTATCTAGTTGTGTTATATTTTCATTATATGTTAAATTTCTTTTTATTTTTCCTTTAGATTTAACTCCTATTTTGAGGGAAACACAAGCAATTTTAAAAGAAAAGAAATTATCCGAAAATTCAAGAAAGATAAAAAAGTCGACATCTGTGACTTCCAAAAGCACATTGGAAAAAAAATGTAAGAAAAATTATAAGACTCATTTATATTTTGCCTTGTTATTACTTATTTATTACTTATAAATTATTACTATTTTGATTTACCTATTTATTTCTTAAATTTCAGCTGTTTCTTGCTCATCTGACGGCACAGAATTGATACTAACATGCCTGAGAAAGAAAACCATTGCAGTGTATGTTGAATTTTATTTGCATATAAAGTTTAGATACCTACGTATTATCCGGGCCAGGAGATAGATCGCCAAAAATGGTTGTCAATTGCCAATCTGTTTTATAATTGCCAATGATGGGCAAAACCGTAATTTAATATTGTTAAATATATAAAATTCTTTTAAATGGTAAATAATATAAAATAAATAAATAAACAATAAATAAATAACAAAAAACTGTAACCTATAATAAAAAATGAACTATAAATTATACTAAAAAACTATATACTATACAAATAAAAAACTATATACTTGTCAAAAAATAAGGGTTACTGTAATTAGTATAATTTGCGCCATGTTGTTGGCTCAGTTGTATCTGACTTGGCCCGGATAACACGTAAGTACCAAAATTTATTATGATTAAAAAATTGTTTTGCACGTATGACTAAACTGATAAATGGTTATGACCTAATAATCTACCTTTTATGCAATTAAATATTTTATATTAAGAACAATATACTTTATCAAATAAAATTTAAAAACATTGTGAAATATAATAAACTTGAAAATGGATGATTATTTTTTTTAATTTGTTTATTTCAAATTCATAACACAAAAACAACAATTAATCCTGATGGAATGACAATATTTATATAATCTGGTCAGCAAAATACTTCCATTTAGCAACAAATAATGGCAACTTTTTTTAATACTAAAAAATAAAATAGTTTGAGTCTTAAAAAAGAAGATTTTCTGAATGAAAATCAGAGGAGGGCCAGACCTTGGTATAATATCACCTCTACAGACTAAGTAAAAGTGAGTTTATATCGGATGACTTTTACTAATGAATATGTGTTTTGTAAGCATAGCTATCAGAGAACACAAGAATTTTATACCTTAAAATTGATACATGCTGTTGTAAATTTATTTACATTTAAATTAAAATAAATTTTAAACAAAGGATTAATATGTAAGTTTATCAGGTAAAGGTAGACTACTCATATTGGAATGAATTTTTAATTTTGTATATAAATTTAAAAAGGATGAAATTTTTTTATTTTCAGCTGTTTAAAAAAATCTGTTATAGTCATTTGCCTTAAAAAGCCTTCAGGTTTAGGCACCACTGGAAATTATATTTATTTTATTTAGTGTATCCAGTAATATTGCAAAAAAGCTTGAATTTTAAATGTAACATATATTTAAAAAATTCTGTTAGAAGTAATGTATTTAAACTTGTTTTTACTACTATTAATTGTTAAAGTATCTGCAACAACTTTTTTTTTATTCTTATGTAAAAGGAATATTACCTTCATTTTCTTATGAACATACTAATATAAAGATGTATAATTATATATATAAATACTGTTTAAAAATATTGTGACCCATTATATTAAAGTATATCTCCTTTCAAATTTGGATTCGTTTGTAATAATAATTGTAAAGACAGCAATTATCGTTATACACAGGTACATTGTAATTTTAAAGTTCAAGCAATATGAAAATGAATTTCTGAGTGTTTTAGATTGCTTTAAAATAAATAACCCTGACAATAATTTGTTTACCTTTTTTAGCAACATGCTTGCAGTAAAGTAAATTGCCAAAGAAAAATTTAGTTTATAAAATAAGAGAAAATTGATCAGACCAAGTTTTCAAAATTTTCAGAAATATTTATTAGGTGTGGTCCAATATGGGTAAAATCCAAAGATTCTTTTATCAGTGACTAAAAATATGCCTAATTTTTTAAAACATGTACTAATAAATTTAATTTTTGACATTAATTTAAAATGTTCTTGTATTCATTTAAAATGTAAATTTTATAAACTTTTTATAAAATACATTTTTTGTGAATTTATGTATATATTTACAGATTTTTTTTCCCTCTTTCAGATTTTGTGAAGTCTAAATTTCCCAACGTAGAGGAGAATGCTATAAGAAACACAATGCGCCAGAAATTGACATATGAATCTGTAAAGATAAATGGAAGAATATATAAAAAACTGTAAAAAAAAAACAATTATAAATGTTTCAGAAACCCCAACATCCGATGAAAAAGTTAATAATGCAGAATGTGCAACCAGTGCTAATATGCCTTATTCTTCTGAGAGAATTATGAAAGATGATTTTGTAACTGGAGAAGTTTTCATTTGAATAAATAAAATTTATTTTACAATGAGATTTCTTATTTAATATACTTTTTAAAAATTTACACAAAAATATCCTTTCTTTGCATGATCTTCTGAAACCAGCTTTTATGCAATTAGAAACATCAAATTTGTAGGGAATGTAACATAATGTGCCAATTTTATGTTTTTACGCCAAGAGTATTTAAAAACATTTTTATATAATGTAAATAATTTAAAAGTTTCTGATTCCCCCCCTTTTTTTAAAGGGGTGGGAGGGGTTGAAAATTATTATATTCTAATTATGCCTGTATGAGATATTCTATGTGTGAACAATATCTAATAAAAAACAGTGAAAATTTTCAAATTACTTTATTTTTTTTTTCAAGAGAGTTGTTGCTTTGTGTGTGATAGACTATGTGTTTATTGTTATTTTTTATGTGTATTTTGCTTACACATTGATAGTGCTAATAAAGATTTTCTAACTAAATAATTGGGGGATTCTAGATTATTCTATTAGATTTTCAAAGGCGGGTTTTAAGAGAATAAATGGGTAGGTATTGATAATTTGAAAATAATACCTATTTCTGTGTCAATTGACACGACCTATAAAATGAAGTTAATGGTTTAAAAATTCTATGTCTGTGTAATTTATTTAGAATTGTCTAAATATAATATTTCAGTGATATCATAAATCCATATTTTTTTCTAGTTATATAAAATTGGGTTTGTTTAAATTGTCTTTCCAAACCCAGGTAATTGTTTTAATAAATGCATTTTTAAATATTTATACATACACTATATGGCCATTAATGACCGGCAACTTTCAATTTTAGACATTTTGTCGAATATTTAAAAATGTACTTGTCAGATTCTTCTGGAATTTTAGGATCTAAAAGAACAGGTTTGACTTCATATTTATCATTGTTGATTTGATAAGGAGGACAAATTAGGGACCAAAAAAAATTAAAGAAAAAAATAATATTTGGGATCACTCTGTAAAATAAAATGCACCAAATGATCTATCGCTACAGAATATACATAGGCAGACATTGTACAATATGTGTATTCATTTGTGTAAGAATAGCATGTATAGTAATAGAAATATAGCGATTTTTTTAAAAAATTAAAAAAAATTCTTGCATGTTTTTTGCTTATAACATACAATTTAACGCCAGTTTCAGAAAAATTGACAAAATGTAGTAGCAACAATATAGTGCAATTGGAATATAAATATATTAAATATTTAAGGAAATATGGGCAGCTGTATAAAATAATTTTTATCTGTGCATGCGCGAACGATAACAAGGAACTTTTTGCATAATTTAATAGTCAACTCTATGGAGCAACTTATAAAAAAAATCAGTCAAATATCGTAAACTTTCAAAGAGATATCGGCGTTAGAGTGAGCAGTTTTTTAGTTTATCACTAAAACTTGCTGAATGATAAGGAATATTCCACAAATTGCCATTTTTTATTTTATGCTATTTTCCAATTTTTAATGATACTTTAGTTCTCTTTGAAAAACTACCCTAACGAGCTTATTCGAACAAAGAAAGAATTATCAAAATCAAAGGATCCATTCCAAAAGTATTATAACCTGGTGCAATAAAGTTTTCCAAGGCGAACTAAAGTATCAATAAAAAATGAAATATAGTATAAAAATTAAACATGACAATTTGTGGACAATCCCTTATCATTTAACGAATTTTAGTGAGAAACTAAAAAACAGCTCATTCTAACGCCGATATCTCTCTGAATTTTTACGATATTTGACTGATTTTTTTTAATAAGTTGCTCCATAGAGTTGACTATTAAATTATGCAAAAAGTTCCTTTTTATCGTTCGCGCATGCGCAGATAAAAATTATTTTATACAACTGCCCATATTTTCTTAAATATTTAATATATTTACATTTCAATCGCACTATATTGTTTCTACTATATTTTGTCAATTTTTCTGAAACTGGCGTTAAATTTGGTTAAAAACTCTACGTTATAAGCAAAAAACATGCAAGATTTTTTTTTTTTTTTTTTTTTTTTTAAATCACTATATTTCTATTAATATACATGCTATTCTTACACAAATGAATATACATATTGTACAATCTCTGCCTATGTATATTCTGTAGCGATAGATCATTTCGTGCATTTTATTTTACAGGGTGATCCCACGTATTATTTTTTTTCTTTAATTTTTTTTTGGCCTCCTAATTATACTCCTTATCAAATCGACGTTTATAAATATGAAGTCAAACCTTTCTTTTTAATTCTAAACTTCCAGAAAAATCAGACAAGTACATTTTTAATTATTTCACAAAATGTCTAAAATTGAAAGTTGCCGGTCATTCATGGCCATATAGTGTATATTTATAAACACTAGGTAAATAATATATCTAGTGTATACCAAGGACAAACAGGTCTTTAGAAAAATCTTTGGATATTTTATTATTGTTTTCTTTTAAATATTGAGACACGATTTTATTCTATAATTATGAAAATTATTGCTAGTACTTTTCTTTCTGTTTTTTTTTTCTTCAGATTTCCATTAAAAAACCCATAAATTATCATGTTGCTTATGATTCCATAAGATTTCATTAATAATGTGAAATAGGATGGCTAGGTAATCAAGGTCAATGTCAAACCGGGCAGGGTGGCCTACCTATCGGCTTAAGCTCAACTAGACTAGCCCAGCAGGTTTGTTTACCTAATTATACTATGCATTACTAAATTATACTTTGGGATATTGAGCTATAATGATACTATCTAATTCTGAAATACATATTTATTCTGAAAATACAAGATTCCATAAATACAAATTCTGAAAATACAATTTACCAATCCTACTTAGCAGTACTAAATACTACTATGTGATATTGAGCAATAATACTACCATGTAATTAAGATGATGAAGTAAATAATAGCAATGGATAGAAGTAAGTGGCTAGGTAAACAATTTGGAAAACGTATAACATACTTGAAAACTCGATTTCGGCAACTGCCATCAAATAGTAGGGAAATATTCGAATACTTTTGTGCAGCTCTGTATACGATCTATAAATTGGGATATATACTACGAAGTGTGCAAAAAGTTTGTTCACTTACGAAACGTATAACATAGTTGAAAATGCCCCTTCAGCAATTTTGTCAATAATTTATTTGTGCAACCCTGTATATTATTTAGAAATTTACACACAACAAGTAATATGCAAAAAAATAGTTACATTTAAAATGCATACCACAATTAAAAACTCAATTCCAGCAATTATTGCTCATAGACAGTATTGTAATTCTTTTGCGTGTCCAAGTAAAGGATTAATAGAAATGCTACATTTTAGAATTATATAAATGCTATATTTTTATTTAAATATCATAGATTGTACCTTATCATATGGTACCATATGATTTTATTCTAAAACACCATATATTATACTATATAAATACCATAAGATTTCTTTTGAAAATACCATAGATTGTAACATACAAATTCCATAAGATTTCATTTAAAAACACCATACAAATGCCATAAGATTTCATCCCAAAAACTCCTTAGACGTTTACCATACAGTGCCATTAAAATTACCATACACTTAAAGTTTATATGGTTGTCCATAGGATATTTTTAACCATAGGCAAAAAAAACATAAGATTTCACTTATGTTTTTTTTTTTTTTGCTAAGGGATTTATTGTCATTTTGTTATAATTGTTTGAAATAAGAGTATAATATACAGTGAGTATGAATAGCCTATGATCTCAATGCCAGCCGTTTAACTGGCCACTTTTCTTTTGATTTATCATAGAAACTCAACAGAGTTTCTCGCCAAGCATAAGAAACAGCAATGCATTGAACCGTAAATGAAAGGAATTTCCGCCAATGGATGGCGGAAATTCCGCCATCGATGCCAAACGATGTTACAATTTTTTTTTTTTTTTTTTTACACTCTGTCTAGTTTAAATTTTGCGGACGGGACAAAACGGGTTTTTGACGCATCTATATCTCGCGTTCTATTTATGATAGAAACAAAATTCTTGATTCTATGGAATGGGGCGGCCCACGTGACTAAGAAATCAAAAGTAAAACAAAATCCGTCGAATAGGTTTTCAGTAAATGCGATTTTAAAAGTGCTGTTTTTTGCACTTAAAAACTGTTGACAGGTCTACAGCAATGTTTAATTATCGGATTTTTACGCGGTTTGCGTCATTTGAATTGTTTTTATGAGTAGTTCAAACCTTTGTAAGTTTCATTTAAAAATATTGATTAGTTTTTGATTTATACCAGTTTAAAGTTACTGATTCCTATACTTAACACAGAGCAAAAAAATAATAAATGACCCAACTATTTTAGGAATGGTCGTATACATATGATATTAAGATATGTTATTACAGTCGACACAAGTAAGCTTCCTATTATAAAAAATGGTAACATTTAAGGTTAATTTACAGGGTCTCACAAATGATTTTTTGATAAGATTTGTGTAACTATCCGATTTTTACGTGGTTTGCAGCATTTGAATTGTTTTTATGAGTAGTTCAAATGTTTAATATTTCGTGTATAGTTTTTTATGTATACCACTTTAAATTGATTTATTCCTATACTTAAGATGAAGCAAAGAAATATTAAATGGTCTAACTCTTTTCAAAAAGAACGTATGCGCATGATGTTAAAATATGTTACTACGAACGACTTAAGTTAGCTTCCTAATGTAAAACAGAATTGTAGAATTTACTGTTGGTTTACAGGGTAACTCAAAAGATTTTTTAATAAGACTAAATAGTTGTGTAATTAGCTAATTTTTACGTTGAAGTACTTGATTCCTGTACTTAACACAGAGGAAAAACAATAGTAAATAGCATAACTTTTGTCAAAGTGGCTATGTACACAAGAATTTCAAATATGTTACTACATCCGATTCATTTAAACTCTCTATTGTAAAGTGGCATTGAACCATATACGTTTCGTTTTCATGGTCCCTTAGAATATCTTGATTACATTACAACCGATGTATATTTACTGAGTTAGATGTATTTTATTGATTTTATGCTCTTTCAATCTCTGTAAGGTTTTATTATCTTGATTTAAAATTTAATACGAGTTCATTTTATCTGCCTGAAAGCAAGGTAGCCTTAAGTTATGGTAATCTGAAGCTCTAAACCTATTAAAATATAATATTTTCATCGATTAAAAAAACTTTGTTTATTTATAAATGTATAATTCTAGCGTATCAGGAATTAATTGAAATAGCGATTACAAAATTCCAAACTTTACATTCATGCGCTGAGAAACAGAATGTAAAAATGTTTCTACAGCAAGATTAGAAGTTTTGCGTTTAAATATTTGCCGTTCATCGAATCTCCGGCTATGACGAACTTAAAATGCTCTAAAAACGGGCCTAGAGCACAATGAAAAGGAAATAACTTCTTAAATTCCCCATATAAATTTAAAATGCTAAATTTCGTATACAATAGCTGATCAGTAACGAACTGTTCTGTTTACGGTTAAATTTTAATAAAATTTTACATTTTTTTAAACGGTTCATTATGTAAACGCTTTAGTCTTTGCGGTATATTTACAAAATCACACAAAATTTTGGAATACATGTCATCCTCTACGAACAGTTTTTATTTTTAAATCACTTTAATAGTTTTTATACTTTTGCAAACGTTGCGAATCTTAAATTTTTCCAATTCTCGAAACGTGGAGTTAAAAAACTTAACAAATAAAAATCTTTTAAGGTGCTCAGTTATTTTCAAAAATAATATTTAATGTATTAGTATAAACATCCTTGTGAAATACAATGGTTGGTAGATAAATTTTTTTTAATTATTATTATCGGTAAAGTATGCTCTATAAACTTGTATTGACCGAAAAAAAATTCTTCTTATTTTTCCACATTTTTCTGAAACTGCAGTATTTTAATTAGCTTGTAAACTACTGTAAAATTTTCTAATTTTTTGATTTTTGAATGTATATAAACGGAAGAGTGATATAAACAAAACAAAAAGGAAAATAGACATGTCATAAATAATCTGATGCATACAATGTAAAGAAATTAATATAAAAGTTTCCCTGTTGCTATGGTAGCGACTTGTACATTGGAATAAGTCACTCAATAAATTGTATAATTCTGATGTATAATTCTGTACATCACTATTATTATTTTTTTTTTGCCCCTTTCATCTTTCTTGTGTCTTTTCTTTTGTGAATAAAAATGGAGTCTGTATAATTGAAATTAAGTACCTTACAAAAAGGAGTGATATCTCATCAAAAACAACTCGTTGTAAATGATCCCGCCAAGCCACAAACCTAAAACGTCAGTCATAAAAAGAAGTGATATCACATAAAAAGAAATAATATAGAAGTCCATACTCCGAGTCCCGTGTCAAAATCTATCACCACTCATAATGTTTCCAAAAGACTCGGAGTGAGGTACAGTATGTGAAAACTGCTTGGCGACCTGCAGGTTTTTATAATATATGCAGTATATCAATTTTGAAAATCGAAAAAATAAATTTTTAATTTTTGTTATATCACTTTTATAAATATTTTTGTATGCGAAAGAACTGTCAGAACGGATTTTTCCCCAGATCTATGCGATTTCGCTTACGCTAGAATTACTGCAATATATCTCAATTTAGTTAACGTTTATTATAAGGTGCATTGTTATTATTAATATGCGTATGATCATTATATATATATATATTACAAACTCAAAATCTTTACATATTTACTTAAAAAATCCTCTTCGTAAGAGTGGTGTTTCTAGTTTAAATAATGGTAAATAAAATCAACAAATTGATTTTTCAAGCTCATAAATGAGAAAGGACATGCAAACATAGAAGCTTCAACTTTTTACAATTTTATGGCAGAAAAAAAATAATAATATAGTCATATGTAATTGCCGGAAACACCCACATTATAAAAGCCTGACGGCCGCCAAGCAGTTTTCACATACTGTACCTCACTCCGAGTCCTTTGGAACATTATGAGTGGTGATAGATTTTTACACGGGACTCGGAGTATGCACTTCTATATCGCTTCTTTTTATGTGATATCACTTCTTTTTATGACTGACGTTGTAGGTTTGTGGCTTGGCGGGATCATTTACAACGAGTTGTTTTTGATGATATTTTATTTTTTGTATACTGGGGATGCAAGGGAAGCGTCAATTTGAAGTTTAAGGAGGTCATTTAGATGGTTATTTACTTTTATTTGTGTGCAACTACTGTTTCAGATGAATTTTTTTAAATAAAGAATTTTAACGATTTTAATCTCTGTATGCTGGAGGGGGGAGGTAAATTTGGGGGCAGAGGGGTATTTTTTTATTCTCAGTAAAGAGCATTAAATACAGCAGAAGATTTTTTTTATGTAAACTATAAATATTTTAGTTTGTATATTGGTTCGGGGGCAAAAGTAAAGGAAAGCATAAGATTATGATGTTAAAAGTATATATATATATAATTCAATTCAATAATCGAGTCAATAAATCAAATCGAGTCAATAAATTCCCGGAATGGTCGCCTACATTCAAGCAGGTGTTCGTTGGAGGGGAAATATCTTTTTTGGAGGTTGGCAGCACTGATAAGCAAAACACACAGGCATCTGGAATTCATTTGTGGTATTGTTGACGTTAGCTGCAGATCATTTCTGGCAAAGCGAATTTTTCATTCGTCGGATTTTGAAATGTCGCTTTTAGAACAGCGTGCAAACATCAAATTCTGCGTTTTGCTCGAGAAATCGCCTTCTGTGACGCTCGAGATGCTGAAGAAAGCACACGGAAACGATGGGATAAGGGTTTTCTAAAAGGTCAGCAAAAACATCACAAAGGAAGGAAAAATTTCGCTTGGAAAAAAGCCGAGGGATAGTGATGTTGGAGGTGTTTTTTGATTACGAGGGTGTCATTCACCACGAATTAATTTCCGAAGGCCAAACTGTCAATAAAAAACTTTACCTGGAGATCCTTAAAGACTACGAGATGCAATCAGACGAAAACGACCTGCAAAATGGGCAACAAATGATTGGTTTTTTTTACAGGACAATGCTCCACCACATAGTGCTCTGATTGTGAAAAATTACCTTGCCAGACACAGTGTTACCACTCTGGAACACCCTCCTTATTCTCCCGACATAGCACCAGTGGATTTTTACCTGTTTCCACGGCTGAAAATGAAATTGAAGGGACACAGTTTTATGGATTCAGATGAGATGATCGAAAATGCGACGAAGCTAATGAAGGATGTCTCAAAAAATGGATTCAAGAAGTGTTTTGAACAGTTATACGAACGCTGGAAGAAGTGTGTAGATGCAGGAGGGAAGTACTTTGAAGGCCAATCAGGTAAAATTATTGTTTTACTTTTTAATAATTTGTAATTGACCTATTCCGGGAACTTTTTGACCCTACCTCGTATATATACTATAGTCCTTACTTTTTCATTTTTCACCAATAACCGCAAAAAGGTAATGATATCAGTACAAAAACCCTTAACGGGTTAAAAGTTTGTGACGCAGCACTTTCTTATGGCTCTAAGAATTTTAAATAGGGTTCTTAAAAGTAATGATATCAAATATGAGTGACGCTATGTTAATAATTTAAAAAAAATCATTATTTTATTTATATTCACAGGTGCAAATATTATTTTTAACATGAAAAAATAATATAAAATTTACTCGCTGATGCTTTTTCATTCACATATTTCATGAACTCAAAATATGGCTTTTAAAAGAAATTATATAAAAATTCGAGTGACACCTTGACGTGAATTTAATAGGATTGTTTTAAAATTCAATTAAAATTATTTTTGGTTTGTCTTCTAAAGTATATTTTCACATACAAACAATACTTTTAATTTCCAATACACTGTTAAATATATTACTTTCACTGAACCTACATTATGCATTGAAATGTATTTATTTCAATAAATTGATTTATCTTTTGTGCCCATGCTATCCAAAATCATAAGTAAAATTTGTGTAAATGATTATTTTGCGTCATATTATCTACTTTCATACATTTCCCTTTGTTTGGATACTATGACACAAAATAATCATTTACATAAATTTTAATTATGATATATATATATATATATATATATATATATATATATATATATATATATAATTATTTATATATATACATATATATATATATAATTATAACATCTTTGAATTTCAAAAAACATATCAAGTTCTTGTTATATATATATATATATATATATTATAAATACATTTTTAAAACACTAAAATTTTACTTTCTATGCAAAAAATCACTTTAAATAAAATATTGAAGCAAAAAATCTTTATCTTTCATTTAAGAAGCTGTAAAACTTGAATTTCATTATATGTTGCCCTTTCTTATTCCATGCTAGATTGCTTCAGATTGAATCCAATAAATATGCTTAATGATTAGGAATATTTCATGGAATATTTTCTCGCATTCAAAGCATTTTTCTAAGCTATGTGTTCTTTTCGTCCACATAAAGCACTTGAATTTTGACAAACGCAAGTTTTTTAATCAGGAATCACAAGAGGCACTCGAAATTTTAAAAGAGAATTGCTACAATAGAGGCATTGATTATTTTTTCTTTGAAGAAAATACGGCGTTTTACAATTGCAAATCCTTATAATTTCTTTGAAATGTTTAGAACGTTATTATGTTTTCAAGATAGCGTGAGTTACTTTGAAAATTATTAATCGTTTTTTATTATTGTATAATACCTGGAAAAAAAGACTTTAGAATCGCATGCATTGCCGTCAACAACACTCTTTCTTTTACAATTTTTTAGTGTCTCATCATTATAATGGCGTTTCTTAATTAAATTCCTAATTTTAAATTATGAAAAAGTGTAGATTTAACGAAAAAATTTTAAGAAAAAACATTTCAAGAGAATGTGTCTTGCTATTGTTTTTTGTAACAAACCTTTATTGCTTTCCACATTACTCCTACACGTTTTGATTCTACCAAACCCGAACTTGAGAATTCTATTTGAAGTTTTTGAAACGTGACCAAAGATGCGGATTGCATCGGATTAAATTGGATTACCCTACCCGATGGACTCAAATTTAATTTTTAAATACCAGTGTTGCCAATATTCTTTATTTTGCTGCACGGTAGACGATGATATATTATTATTATTATTTAAGTGTATCTATAAAACAATATGTGGCAATATGACAACTAATTTAAAAATGTAAATTAATGTACTGTGTACCTTAACAACATATTCAAAATTCGTGACTATGGTTTTTTTAATGAAATTTAAGGTCTAAAAATGAGAAAAAAGCCAAGAAAACAGACTTACAGATAGACAATTATTTTTTTTTAATACCAATGAAATTGAAACGGGGCCACCAGCAGAACGAGACTTTTCCAATAAAGATAAAACTCTTTCTGGATCAGTTGGAACGGAATGTTGATTTCTTTGTTTGTCTTTTTTTGAATGTACATACATTACATTTAATTCAAATTATAAAAACTCTTCTAAGTTCGCTATTTAGGCGAGAAAGTTCATTTGCAGGAAGATTTCATTCTTGGGTTACCAAATGGAATTCAATGGATAGAAGATAAAAATCACAGCAATATAATCGCAATATATTTCCGACGGTCAAACGATGTTCGAATACACAACATTCAATGAATACCATCGAAATGTAGTGTCCCAATGCAAATGAACTATAGCTACATAATCGATTAATCGTACGTATTAGGTTTAAATGAGTTAAGTATTTTGGAAGTTATCGGGATGAAAAGTTTTGCATGTTTTGTTTTGTGCATCCTTGTAAACAAACTATAATGGCTACACACTTGATTAACGAAGTTATCCAAGATGATTGCAAGAGCAATAGACTGTCCTAAGTAAGTTGGAATTGTTTCATTATTTCAAAAGTTATCGTGATGACAAAATTTGCATTATACAGAGTGTTGTTTTTTTTTTTTAACTAACGCTATTCAGAGACGCCGGTAGCTCGTTCTAATAACTGGATTGACACAAAATTTTATAAATGGAAGAAAACCATGGGAAAAAGATTCCAACAAAAAAAAATTAGTTCCAATCACCGCCCACAGGGGGGAAATTTTGCACTGTACATTGAAAGAAAACATCAGAAACAGACAAAATTAATAATTTGAATACAATGCCATGTTTTATTCATCATATACATTTTCCCGACGAGGAATTCGACCACATTCAATGTGACCACCGTTCTCTTGCACCACACGTTGCATTTTTTGTACAACATTTTCAACGGCCGAGCGTAACATGTCACATGGAATAGCCCTTACTACATGTATTATGTTTGTAGAATAGAAATAAATTCATATACAGGGCTACGTAAAAAACTGGATATATTGTATCTTATGGATGATAATTGCTGGAAGTGCGATTTTAGTTGTGTTATTGTCATGTAATTAACCGGTTTTTACTTGATACTTATGGCTAAACTGCTAAACTGGGTTTTAAACTTCTTTTGGCTTAATAGCTTTCGTTATTATAATTTCGATGTTTAAAATTTACAGTTTAATTTAAAAGCATGTTATAGATGGCGTTATTTATTCCGTAATCGACTACTGAGGAACATACCCTTTTTTTATATGAGTTGTAATTTTCCAACTGGACGAAAAATATCCGGGCCAAGATTCGAACCTGGGATCTCTTGGCTGAAGCTGCCAGTGCTCTACTAACTGAGCCATACCTGTCGAATATGGAGGACCTAATTCATCCAGTTAACCATATTGGTCATAGCATCTGGTCTGATATCTGAATCAGCCTAACAGAATAAATCGCAGGTAATTTGGAACTCCAGTAAACATGATTACACTAGATCAGGGATTCCCAAACTTTTAGACCGACATACCACTAAAACGAAGTCCATACTTTCGCGTACCACCAGGTACCAAACGTAATGCTAATATAAAAAAAACTGTGAAAGTGGAACTTCCCATATTTTGTTCAATTTCAAATCACCATCTATACTATTAAAATAAAGTTTCGCTCCCTGTGTGTGTGTGTGTGTTTGTCTGTTTGTCTGCGATAGCTTGCAAAATCTAGCCCACCTAGAAGTTTGAAAATTTAGGTGTGGATAGTCCAAGGTCTAGCCATGTGCACCTGAGTCTCAGATTTTTAATACTTTGAAAATTGACAAAAATATTAATTAAAAACTAATTAATAACTCATCTCTTTTTTGCGAACCGGCTTTCAGAACTCGCGCATGCCCAGAACCCGATTCTGCCCATCGTACGAGAATGAAGAACCATTTGCATGAAGAATGCGTTTATTTGGCAATTCTGTTTTAAATTACATCGACTAAACAGTTCCGTTTTTTTAAAAACGAAAAGCATATTCTGAAAGATCGCACTCTTACGTCCCCAATGAATTCGAAATAAAAAATTTTGTTAACCCTTTGAAAAACATTTTTGAAAAAGGGTCATTTTCCCGGGCTTATGTTTTCTCCCTTTCGCCCACTCCTCTCAGTAACCCAATTTTAGAGATATAGACAAACCAAACATATGCTCTTGAAGCTGAAACCTTCTTCTAATAGACGGTATAATTATTTTTTTAAAATACTTATTTTAACCCTTTGAAAACCACCGGCTAACGCAGGTCATTTGTCGCCTCACCAGAAGATTATTTTTTATGGGCTAAAAGTTACTAAATGTTCGTTTTTCGACGCAATCTTTTTAGAACATCTCGGTAGACCAGATTTACATCCCGTTCGGATGAGAACAAGTATTAAAAAAAATTAAATCTGAGATATTTTTGGTGAAAACCCATAATAACGGGATGTTTTCCGCAGTCACGCTCGGCTTCTGGTAACGTTTTCACTATCTAAAATGCATATATTTTCACATAATTTTATAGTGGACTTGGAAATAGTTATATTTATAAACGACTAAAATTTCAGAACGATCGGACGACGAATACCAATTTTTTTTTATGTTAACGGACCCGACGCGATAAGAAAACATATTTATTTTACAACCAGATAACAATATTTCTGACGTATTTTTCACTCGGGCTGTAAAACCGTTATATTTATGGCCATTGAAAATTTCAAAGGGCTTGGACAAGAAAATCTATTTTTTTTAAACTATATAACGATTCTACTTCAAAAAAGAAGTAAATATTTCTTTTACGATTTTGCGATTTTGTCATTAAAGATATACATTCATACAAAATCGTTGAAAAATATGTAAAGTAATACAAATTTGGGATTTATTTAACGTTTTATCACGGGACGGGCAACGCTGGGCGGGTCAGCTAGTTTTAAATAATTTTACTGTATTAAAAACTGATTTCCATGAAATAGAAAGAAAGTTACACTTTTGAAAAAAAGAAAAATTTTAATTGACAGACTTAAATAAATAATGAATTATGTTTCAAAACTTCGACATTGAAATAACTAACACACACACACACAAAAAAGTTATAAATCACACGTGGAATTTTTTTTTAATTCCTTCTATTAGAACAAGCTCCTCCTACTTTCACGGATTCAGACTTTACCTTCAGATAATACAATTTAACCCCTTGAAGGGCGGTGGGATATAATATATCCCACTTAATTTTAATTCCTAAACACGACAATGACACCGGAATTTTGGAATCAAATTTTGCTCTCATAATATACGTGAAGAAAAGCTTTTACTTATTTCCAAATAAATTTGTTGTTAAATCCCGGTGTGAGTCAATGATTTCAACAATTTAGAAACATAAGTACTTTGTCCATGAAAGGGCTAACCCTTAAATGCATGAAATTTTTCTTTTAGAATTGTGTTTTTTTATACTTATTAAACAGCAGAAATTTTAAGAGAGATTATCAACTTCATTTAGTAGCATATTTATGTCTTCTTTACAGGATTAACATTTCTATAACTTGATTTATTTATTAAGAAGTTAAATAAACAATTTTCAAATATTAAATATCGATTTATTCAATTATCGATGCTTCATTTTCTTTGGCTTTGTGTTTGCTCGAGGGTTGGTGGCTCACGGAATATATCCCATCTTGTGCTGCGTTTATAGCCTTGCCAACATCTTATAGTGAGAAAGTGCCAGACTGAGTATCGTTCCCAAGTGGTTCAGTTGGTAGAACGTCTGTGCGCTGTACTGATGACCCGGGTTCGAAACTGGACTAGGGTATTTTTTCACTATGTTAGTTATACGCCTTTTAAGCGATTAGAATTTGAATATTATAAATAAAAAGTGTTTCAAATTTGATACACTATGCATTTAAGGGTTAAAAAATATGTTTAAAACATTTCTTTCTGCTAATTAAAACTGTTTCATTGATTAATTTTTAAATTAAATATTTATTTAAAAATAATTTTTTTTCATATAGTTGCAATAATTACATGTGTTTAATTTTGGAAAAGTGGTTGTATCATAAGCAGCATGTGTTGATTTCAGAGAGTTTGCTATGACAAACATTTCTAGTGACAACAACATACAATCTCTAATTTTCATTCGAAAATTACCAAAGTGATAAAATCATGTCGCTTATGATTTTATAATATTATGCTGGTATTTCATTTTACGTACCAGCATCACACTTTCGCGTTCCAGTAGCCATAGCTTTGCGTATCAGTACTGGTACACGTACCATAGTTTGAGAACCCCCGCTCTAGATTAATTTTTAACACAATTATTTTTAACATAATTGTGTTAAAAATTAATCTAGAATTAATCCCTTTTGCCAAAGTGGAATCGCTTTATTTCGTACTAGCAAAACCCGCGGCTTTGCTCGCGTAATTCTTGAAAAATGGCAAGTGTTATTCGTTGGTCTATTTTCATTAGAGAAAATTTTACTGTCATAGATAATTCAGAAATTACTAATTAAAGCCACACTAATGTCGAAAAAATATCATAAATTTAGAACGTTTTTCGCTCTTTTACAACCCCTCCCCCCCTGTGATAGTGTCACCGATATAAAATATAGCCTATGTTACAGCAGGGACTGTCACCATCCCTTTTGAAAATGGTTCTGTAGTTCCAGAGATTCCATAGAAATTGTATGTTTTTAGACCGCTTTTCGCTCATCTTACCCTTTTAAATTTCGAATTTTTTTAGAATTTGTTCCGAGAGAGCATTTACATTTTATAAATAACTATCATGCCAAATTTCAAGTTTCTAATTGCTTCAGCATAAAAAAATCGAAATTGTAGAATGTTTTTCGCTCTTGCACCTCCTGGTGGTAGTGGCACTGACATAAAATATAGCCTATGTTACAGCAGGGACTCTCACCATCAATTTGCTACCATAGCTTTGGAAAAGGGTTCAGTAGCTCCAGAGATTCCACAGAAATTGTAATTTAGAATGTTTTTAGAACGCTTTTCGCTCATCTCACAATTTTAAATTCCGAATTTTTTTAGAATTTGTTCTTAGAGATCATTTACATTTTATAAGTAACCACCATGCCAAATTTCATGTTTCTAACACCTTCAGTATAAAAAAATCGAAATTTTAGAACGATTTTCGCTCCTGCACCCCCCTGGGATTAATAGCACCGACATAAAATATATCCTATGTTGGAGCAGGGATTGTCGCCATTAATTTGCCTCCATCGCTTTTGAAATCGGTTCTGTAGTTCCAGAAATTCCATAGAAATTGTAATTTAGAATGTTTTTAGAACGCTTTTCGCTCATCTCACTTTTTTAAATTTTGAATTTTTTTAGAATTTGTTCTTAGAGAGCATTTACATCTTATAAGTAACTACCATGTCAAATTGCATGTTTCTAGCTCCTTTAGTATACAAAAAAATCAAAATTTTAGAACGTTTTTCGCTCCTGCACCCACTGGGAGTAGTGCACCGACATGAAATATAGCCTATGTTGGAGCAGGGATTGTCACCATCAATTTCCAACCATCACTCTTGAAATCGCTTCAGTAGTTCCAGAGATTACCCCCTACAAACAAACAAAAAATCTTTACTACTTTATAATATTAGTATAGATTTCACAAAGTATAAATGTTTTCAACGGTTTGAGGCAGGAGCTTCGCTTCTGTAGCGTTTTAAACTGAATTAGTTATGTTACTTTTATAACTGGATTAACTTAAGTTTACAGTGGTTTTAATTAAGTTTTAGTTATAATTTAAAAGAAAGTTTAAGGCGTTTTTTAGGAATTAGTTTTATTTTAATAGACTGTTTTAAAACTCATTTTAATCTGAAATCAAGTTTTGTTTAACTGAGATATTTTCCACTTATGAAGCTCGTTTTTATCCACGTCTGCTCTAAATTAAAAATAAATCTGAATGTGTTTTTAACAGTTTTAAATAGAAGATTACGTTTACTTTGAATAAAGAACTGCAGTCACAAAACAAATGACTTTTTACTTATTTTTAACTCAACTCTTATCTTTACTTCAGGTGTCTTCCAGGGCATTATTTTTAAATCTCTGCTACATGCATTATCAAGGATATTAGACCTGAATTGATACAGTCTATTAGATAAGAGTTATATTAAATTTTAGCTTAATATGTGATGTGTGTAAAAATCTATATATCAAATAAAGGGCTCCACAAAAAAAAATGTCAAGTTACCTCCTATGGCCAGAAAATGATGAAAATAAATTTTAATGTGTATTATGTTTTAATTAAAACCATGTGGTGTGTATAGAAATCTATAGATCATATAGAAAGATGATCAAATGAATTCGAATAGGATGTTAACTCATTTCTGAAATTGGGTGTTTAACAGCGTTATGCATTTTCTAAATTGATAATTTGGATTTTTTTTTTACCTTATTAAATAATGTGGTTTCGTGACAGTATTATATAAGCGTCGGAAAGTATTTTGTAATCTATGCACGACTCATGATTTTCCTTTCTTGTTTATCATTGCTCGAACGAAAGTATCATCCAAAATATAACCAAACTGTTCTTCCAATGAATCCTTTTTTCACAAATCGTCAATTTTCTTTTTCACAACATACTTTAAATGACCTTGAAGCTCAAACTTTTCAAACGTTTTCCCCACAGCAGACTTTGAAATATTCCAATTGCCTAGTTAAGGAAATAAAACGAGTTGAAAAAGTTTGAATAGTAGAAAAAAGTTTGAATAAAAAATTTGCATATTTAAAAAAATAAATGGCGAAAATCAGAAATCAGAGAAATTGAAAATTTTCAAGTGCGGCCTATTCTGTCCCAGAATTTCGACAAAATTGCAGTAAATGTATTGAAATTTTTGAAATTGTTTTATTGTCTAAGTATCTTGCAAAACTGTTTTAGCAGTCTATTTGTATTATCTTACTAACGGTAATACCTATACCAAAATATTCAAACGACTGGATAAAAATTTTCCTTTAATAAATATTAAATTAAAATACTTTTTACAGAACACACTTTTGTAAGAATTCCATGTTTATCTTAAAAATCACGAATAATTTCATATTCTTGTTGTTATAAAACATGTCCGTTACAATATGCAAATTTGGCGGGGACTCTGATTGCTGAAAATTCACGGTTTTTTTTTTTAAAATCTTTGTAGAAAGTATCAATTGGTGATTTTATTAAAATTTTAATATCTTTTCAGCTTCTTCAGATATGGAGAAAGAAAATAGAAAAAGTTCCTACATTTTTTCTGAATTATATAGAAAGAAAAACATTTTTATATTACTGAAAATATTGCATTATTGCTACAAACAAATATTTATTCTTGAGTCACGTGGTAAAAGATAAAAAAAATAATTTTTGCTCAGTTTCTCTTTAAGATATGGCAGAAGAATAGAAAAAAAAAGAAAACTGCCCAGTTAAACTGAGGGCATTGAGCTCACAGGCTATTCACACTAATTGTATATTATACTCTTATTTCAAAGAATTTGAAATAAGAGAAAAATAAAGAAATCAACAATATATTAAGGGGGGTCATCCCCCCGTTACCCCCCCCCCCCCTCATAGTTAACTAATGAACCCCTTAAACTAATCAGGTAAGTCTCTAATTACAATGAATATATATACAAAATTTAAAGAAAATCGGATAATTCTGCATGAAAAACCCATTTATCTAAATTAAGGAGGGGATTAGCTCCCCCGTTTCCCCCCTTTATGCTTAACCAATCAATCCCGAAAAATAATCAGGGAAGCGTCTTAACCCAATGAACCTATAAACAAAATTTGAAGGAAAACGGAATAATTCTGCATGAAAAACCCATTTATATAAATTAAGGGGGATTAGCCCCCCCAATTACCCCCCTTTATACTTAACCAATCAATTTCCGAAAACTAATCAGGGAAGCGTCTTAACCCAATGAACCTATAAACAAATTTTGAAGCAAATGCGATAATTCTGCATGAAAAACCCATTTATATAAATTAAGGGGGGGGATTAGCCCCCCGTTTCCCCCCTTTATACTCAACCAATCAATCCCGAAAACTAATCACGGAAGCGCCTTAACACAGTGAACCTATAAACAAAATTTGAAGGAAAATGGAATAATTCTGCATGAAAAACCCATTTATATAAATTAAGGGGGATCAGCCCCCCCCCGTCCCCCCCCCTTTATACTTAACCAATCAATCCCGAAAACTAATCAGGGAAGCGTCTTAACCCAATGAGCCTATAAACAAATTTTGAAGCAAATGGGATAATTCTGCATGAAAAATCCATTTATATAAATTAAGGGGGGAATTAGCCCCCCCGTTCCCCCCCCTTTATACTTAACCAATCAATCCCGAAAACTAATCAGGGAAGCGCCTTAACACAGTGAACCTATAAACAAAATTTGAAGGAAAACTGAATAATTCTGCATGAAAAACCCATTTATATAAATTAAGGGGGGATTAGCCCCCCGTTCCCCCCCCCCTTTATACTTAACCAATCAATCCCGAAAACTAATCAGGGAAGCGCCTTAACATAGTGAACCTATAAACAAAATTTGAAGGTAAACGGATATTTCTATGAAGAGTTATCGCGTTACGTACATACATACGTACGTACATACAGAACCGGCGGGCACATAAGCTCTCAGGCTTTGATAGCCTGTGAGCTAAAAAGCATTATTTGAACTATCTATTCAATATTTCTAAATTTTTTCTCAATGTATAACCATAATTTAATTAGTATTAATCTATTAATTAATATTTAAGATCGGAAAATCTGGAAAATCTTTACTGTCAGTGACAGCACGCAGCTGTACACCATTGCAAGAACTCTTGTACATGAGGAAGTGGGTGAAAAAAGTATTACAGAATTCTATCTTTACATCCATAAATCAAATTAAATGACCATTGTGTCTGTCTACGTTTACTGTTCATGAATATTTGTTTTTCATTATCTGCGTGCGAAGAAAGGGTCAACTGCTAGTAAATAATATTCAAAACTTTACTCATAGTTAAACTGGTAAAAACAAATACTGAGCATTCATAACTCATTTATTCAATAAAATAGATAATTCAATAAAATCCGAGATTAACTAAGGAGAATATTACTATTAAAAAGTACTGGTTTTCCATGTATGTAAGCCTTTAAACCTATCGTCATGTAAAAACAGAACTAGGTGTATTTGTTTTTATTCAATTTCGGAATTTGTGTTATTAATCTTAAATAGATTTCTTTGCATTATGATGACATGTTTAATTCTACCTACAATTTACATTTTTACCATTTATTTTATTATTTATGCATAATAAATGGAGACTTTATCTAAAGAAATTGAATAACTTAAGTATTGCATTTTATCCCCGTCTTATTTGCGTGTTAAAAATTTCCCCTAAATTATGTAATTTAAGTGAAGAGAGAAAATATTTAAATATGGAAATTGGTAAATGACTTTAATCCCATCCAAACTTGATAATAATCTCTCTTTAACCCAATTACTAATACATAACCTAAGACACCATTTAAATGTTTATTCAAAAACTATTCACGCATTTTAATCAATTTCAATTGCATTGTGAAACGCTTTAATTGATAAAATATGTCTAGTGATGGAATAATAAGAGTTTGAAATAACTCTTTTTTCTTGCTTTTGATACCTTTAATTACAGAAGACTTCATTAGGAATAGAATAGTAGTCATTAATACTGTACTTTGGTGGCTTTTTATTGTAGAGAATATTCGACCCTCATTAAATGAATCTTGCAAGTAATGCTACGTTTTAGACGACATCGATGAAGTAATAAGTGGATTGGGATGAACTTCTCAGTTAGAGTACAATTAGGATTCTATTTTACTGTATAAAAATTGAATGCCTTTAGAGAGCAAAATAAACAATCTTGCTCATTTTAAATAAATGATTATTTTGGAATTTTAAGAATAAAGCAGTCATAAATAATGTTGCAAGAATATTATTTAACCGTTTATAATACTTTGGGAAATAATTTCCCACCACTGATGTTTGAAGTATTTATTGATTCTTTTTTCACGTTTATGTATCCCATTATTCATACTCATTTCTCCATACCGCTTGTACTGGTATGCTCGAATTGTTTCGTCGGCTGTTGCCGCAAAGACAGCACCACTTTTTAACACTTTCCAACTCAGTTGAAAAGTGTTTATGAATTCGGTTTGTCTGTCTGTCTGTCCGTGCTTTAACTCGCGTAAATAGGCTCGGATCATCATGCAATGGATATATGTTATTGAGGCTTACTGTGCCATGTTCGGTATTTAAAATGAAGTGTGTAGCACTTATAGTTTTTTACAGGGACACTCAAAAGTATTCCGTTACATTACGGTCTATGGGTTAAAAAACATTTCCGGTTTATTTTAATCATGTTAGACAATTTCAAAAGTATTGAAATTAATATACATCACTGAGGTGCACTACAAGATACTTACTATAGAATAGGGTGTGCATAGAATTTATAGTTCCTTACTGAGATACTCAAAAGAATTCCGTTACATGACGGTCTATGAAGAAAAATCCTTTGCAGTTTATTTTAATAATGTTTCACTATTTCAAACATACTGAAATTGATATATATCACTAACGTGGATTACAAGAGGCTTACTATACAATATTGTGTGTATAGCTTTCATCGTTCATTTACAGGGACACACAAAAGAATTCGGTTAAAGTACTACTTCTTAATAATGATAATAGCTGGGAATGCATTTTCAGTTGCTGAACGCGTTTTTAAATTTAACTCATTTTTTGTCTATTACTTGGTATGCATAAATTATATAGATTGTATACAGGGCAGCACAAAAGTTCTCGATTATATTTCCGTTTATTGTCGGAAATTGCAGAAGGGAAATTTTAAACTGTGCTACGCGTTTACTAACTGAAATAAAATTTAGCATTCTATTTAGTATATATACAAATCTATAGATCATATGCAGGGCTGCACAAAAGTGCTAGGATATTTTCCCGAATATTGTCGGTAATTCCTGAAATTGGATTTTTAAATATGTTATACGTTTTCAAAATTGTTTAGTTAGATATCATCTTACACCTTACGATAATGAATTGCAAAATTATTTTGGAAGTGTTGGAAAGTGTTACATAATCTATGATTGACGCATGATTTTTGGTTCTTGTTGTTTAATATTATTAATTCAACTAAAATACTGCCTATATGACCGGTTCCTGCTTGAAAGAGAGTAACCTGATTTTACTTTAAACGAATGAGCAGTTTATACACTCTAAAAACGACATGTTTAAAACTGAGCGAAAAATACTCAAATCTGAGTATGTCGCATAGTCCAAATGGCTCCAGATTGAAATATGTATAGACTCATTTCTGAAAACTCAAAAATAAACATCCTGTGCTCCTATTTGAGTATGTGCATGTTTCAAAAATGAGTATGAACTGACTTCTATGTGCTCATTTTTGAGTCTGTCCATGTTTCAAAAATGAGTTTGAACTGATTGTAGTCATTTTTGAGTATATTCATGTTTAAAATAGGAGTATGCACTGACTCTATGTGCTCAGTTTTTTCAGAATTGAAAGCATTGGGTCGTCCTATTTGAAACAAAAAAATTCATAACAAAATGAAAACATCGATTTACTCACATATGAAAGTGTCATTTTCCTCAGTGTATGCGTCAAATTCCATAGAGAATAATCAAATAACATTTAACATGACACACCTCTTCTCTTTGGAAACTACACTTTATTCGAACAAAAAGTGTAAAATAGTGGCAAAAAGTAAGCATCGAGTTCAATTTTTGTACGTCATTTTTAACAAAAATCAGTTACAGTAGAAACTGTTCTTGGAAGATTTTCTATGTAGGATGCTTTTGAAGTTAGTTCCTATTAGATCGGGATATCATTCGAAATTTTCTTTTCTGCAATATTTTTTTTTATAACAACTTGATCCAAATGTTCTTTTAAACACTTTCAAATATAGTTGAAAAGTGTTTCTGAGTTCGGTTTGTAAATAGACTCGGATTGTCATGACATTGTTCAATTTTACTATAGAATGTTCGGTATTGAAAATGAAGTGTGTATCATTTACAGGGACACTCCATTTCGCACATTTATTGATCCAATATAAGCAAATTAATATTCCTTACTAAGCTGAAATCTAGTTAGTAGCAAATTAGAGAAATAATTCCTTTCCATTTTATGTGGGAACTTGAAACATAATGAAATTTAAAAGGATCACTACATGTTATTTTCTACGGAACTTGTACTATTTCCGTATTTTAACGGGAAAAATATCTGGCAATTCCAGGACATTTTCCGTCATTTCTGAAATATACGTTTTTAAATTTCCATTTTATAACACATATCTTCCGTATTTTTTAGAAATTTTATAATGTTAAAATAAACATTATAGGACTCCCCTCCCTCCCCCCCCCCAAAAAAAAAAAGTTACTTCTCAAGAACAACCTGAAAAGGATAGATATACTGCTTTTTTTCTCATTTCTAACTGAGTTCTGTGTAAACAACCAACCCTTGCCACGATGAGAATCGAACCCGCAATCTTCCGTTTACTGAACCGGAGGTCTCGACCACTTTTCTAAGACTGGACACGCCGATTTCTCAAATGTTGTTATTTATTTTAGTCGCTTTTTATTATGCAAAAACTTGAAGGGTCCGTGGATTTTTTTCAAATGTTCCAATGTTTTTAATATTTTCTTTTCATAATTTTCAATATTTTGTTTTATTATTTGATGCCCTATAACAGATAAACCAGATAAATTTGAACTTATTATGTATTATATGCGTAAAACATTGTATTAAGAGTCATTGTATGATTGCATCCTTTTGCAATAGTACAACATTTTCTTTCTTTGAACATATACTTTTTAAAATTATTTGTCTGATGATCTATTTATCAGTTCCAATAAAAACAATAATTATCTTAAGGAAACGCATTTATTACATGCTATTGAAATAAATTTTCGCTATCTCTTATTTTAAAAAACTTATGTAAATAAACGATTTTATAATAAATTAAATTATAATATTTGAGCTATGCTGAGAACTTTTGTGTACGGTTCTGTCAAACTGAATAGTTTTAATAATATTAAAACAAAAAATTTATTTTTAAAGACAATTTCAAAATTAATAATCTTGTGATAGGTAAGTTTAAATTTGGACTTATTGATTTAGTCTAATTTATAAAATTATAAACAAAAGAGATAAATTATAAACTTCACTTTTATAAAAGTAAAGAAAAAAATTATAACTATTTTTATAAAATTAAGGAAAAAATTATAAACTTTGTAAAATTATAATTTATAAAAGAATAAATTTTAGTTAAGTTCATAAATCTGTAAGCAAAATCAGTTTAGTTTAATTCCAATTTACATAGCGATAACTTGCAGAGATATTATGTTATGAAACCTTTAAATAACTCAATATTGCCTCACGTTAGAAAAGTTAAAATAAAATTTTAAAAAATTAGTGAAAAAAGAAACTTATTTTGAAGCACTATGCATAAAAATAAAAAGTAGATTAAAAAAAATCTGCAACTTATAAAAATAAAATATCAATTTCTAAGTATTTCATTAAAAAATATAAATATTACTATTATTTTCACAAAAAAAAAATTACCGTCCAGACATGGCCCCGGTTAGAATGGGCCAGCATGTCGAGCCGGGTCAGGCCTGGATCCTTGAAGAATTCTAGTAAATACAACAATCTTAATTCGCATTTCAAATAAGGCGATTTCTGTATGCAAACCTCTAAAAGTTATTTGCGGAAATTGCACAGTTTTGGAAGAAATACGGACATTGTACTTTTTTGAAAGAAATACGGACAAAATCCATTAAATTTACGGAAAACTTTCTCCATATTTACGGATTTTAAATCTCCTTTACGGAACTAATGTCATTTACGGAAATTGTACTGTTGTTTTGGAAAAATGAAACTTCTTCGTAAAATTTTACGGAAAAACTCTTGTATTTTCACAGATTTTTTTTTTTTTTTGAGTGTGGGGCGCGTAAGATTTATAGTTCATGTACAGAAACGCACAAGATAATTAGATTAAAAAACTGACTATGATCTGTAATTGCTGTGAATGTTCTTTCCGCTGTGGTATGCAATTTTGTGTCATTTTTAGTGTATTACGTGTTGTTAACAAATTCTGTAGATCCTATTCAAAGCTGCACGAAAATCTTTGAATATGTGCAACAATTGCTGAAAATGGATTTTTAAATTGCTTATTTGGGTATCTCATTTCATCGTATGAAAAAATTAAATTTCTTAATAATATTCTATTCATGTTAGAAATTGTTTCATAATCGATGCCGGATGCATGATTTTTCTTCCTTGTACTTTTTGGAGTCATATACGTTATATCTTCTAAAAGGTAGGTCTGTAATGTTGGCAGTTCTGAAACAGGCTATTTTAGTGGCTAAGCTGAGTTATGCACTTCTTTCAAATGTGGAAACTAATTTTGGTACTTCATACCAATTTAATAGGAATTAATAGGAATTTACGAAATATCAAAAATTATTGTCATTTTCTTTAATGGTACTACGTAGATTCAAAAATCGCAGAAACTTCTGATAGAGAGATCCATCTTCTACATTTATAATTTGAAATGAATTATAATTTTTGCATAATTTTCTATTAAGATTAAATGCCTAAAATGTGTTTGACCTATTAGTAGTCTTCGACTGCGTTGTTGGTATGAGAATTCCAAAAACTTGACTTAAAATTGATTTTTTTTTACCAAAAGGTTTTGATTTATTCTACCCTCATATTCTTGCATAGGGTGTGACATTCATTAAAATTTTTTCAAAGGCACGCGTGATGTATTGGTAGGAATGCCCAAACGAAAATGTGCTTACACTAACAATTATGCATATGCCGTATACTGCATATATCGGAAATTAACATGGAGTCACACTTATCAGTTTAATGTGTTATATATATGTATATATATATATATATATATATATATATATATATATATATATATATATATATATATATATATATAACATTTGGTACCCTTTTCCCAAATCGAAACTAAGATACAGCAAACAGCAATAATGTTTATCGCAAAAAGCATAACAAAGCAGTGCCTCGTGTTGAGTGATCCTAAACCAAAAATGAATATGAATAAATTTTCACACACTCTAAAAATAAAAAAATCTTTATTTTGCAGAAAAAACTGTCCGCTACCATGCAAGTAAAACCTTTCATTTACAGAAAAATCTGTAAACTGTTTACTTAAAGACAAAATCTGTTAAGGGTTAAGGTAACCTTTAAAGTGTGAAATATTCGATTTTTTTTATTAGCTTATAATTAAATAAAAAGGAACATTTTAAAATAAACTCCATGCAAAAATTCATTTTAGAAGAGGAGTTATGTCTAAAACAATCTGATCTTTTTTTAACACTTTCCAACCTAGTTGAAAAGTGTTTATGACTTCGGTTTGTCTGGCCGTATGGCCGTCTGCCGACTGGCCGTCTGGCCGTGCTCTAACTTCCGTAAATATGCTCGGATTGCTCTGCAATTTTTATATGTTGTTGTCGTTATCTATAGCATGTTCCCTATTTCAGCGGAAGTGTGTAGCACTTATACTTTTTTTACAGGGACACTCAAAAGAATTCCGTTGCATTGCGGTCTATGGGGAAAAATAATTTGCGGTTTATTTAAATAATGTTTCACTATTTTAAACGCATTGAAATTTATATATATCACTAAGGTGCATTAGAAGAAGCTTAATATGCAATTGAGTGTGCATAGCACTTATAGTTACTTTACAGGGACAGTCAAAAGAATTCCGTTACATTACGTCTATGGAGAAAAATCGTCTGCGGTTTATTTAAATAATGTTTCACTAATTTAAACGTATTGAAATATATATATATATATATATATATATATATATATCACTAAGGTGCATTACAAGAGGCTTACTACAGAATAGTATGTGTATAGCAGTCATCGTTCATTTACAGGGACACACAAAAGAATCCTCTACTGTCTGTTAACAATAATTCCTGGAAGTGCGTTTAATTTTACTGAACGCGATTTTAATTTTAACTCGCTTTTTGTCTATTACGTGGTGTGTATGAATTCTGTAGATCCTATACAGGGAAGCACAAAAGTTCGCGAACACAGTTCCGTTTATTGACAGAAACTCCAGACGAAGAATTTTAAACTGTGCTACGCGTTTCCTAACTGAACTGAAATTTAGCATCCTATGTAGTATATATACAAATCTATAGATCCTATACAGGGCTGAATAAAAGTATTCGGATATTTTTCCGAATATTGTATATGGTGAAAATTCCTGAAGTTATGTTTTTAAATATGTTATGCGTTTTCCAAATTGTTTACTTAGATGTTATCTTTTAGCTTATTAAACGGTATGATTTGTAAAATTATTTTGGAAGCGTTGGAAAGTGTTACATAATCTATGCTTGACGCATGATTTTTCGTTCTTGTTATAGGATCAAGGGGTAGTTTGATCTTTGAAGTCAATTTTCTCAAAAGATTTTGGCCATTGCGCTCACGATTTCTGAAATATGTTTGGATAGAATTGCATGAAATTTTGATTGAATGTCTTAACCTTACAGATGGACAAAATGGCCTACTGTTATGTTTCTCAAGTAACAAGTTTAGAATTCATGACTACTTTTGAATAAAAAAAAAAAAAAAAAAAAAAACCTCGATATTTCGATTTTCTCTAAGAAAATTTTTTTCGCAGCATTTACACATATTTTTTTTTATCGTAGGTCATTTTGAGAACACGTTATATATGTACTCATTAAAAACTTTTTGGTTGGTTTCAGCAACTCAAATGTGAAAAATCATGCGCGCAATACATGCAAAAATAATTGATTCGTAAAAATTTTATTAAATTTTAAAATAAATTTAAAAGCTTTATATTAGTGT